>JAOWCC010000577.1:157340578-157989886 GCA_030867875.1 Actinernus sp. WN-2022
GTCACTGCCGTCGCCGTCCTGGTTTCTTAAAGTCCCTCTTAAGCATCAACGACGGCGACGGCAGCGAGGACGGGACCTAGAAAACTGTTTTCTCCCGAAATATGATATTTACTATTTCCTTCGTTCACCTTTAATTACTTTTCACATTCATATCTTCGAAAAATATGATAAGCACAGAGTTTCGTTCACGCCGAACGAAAAACGGAGTGATTTACTTTCTTACGTTGGCGTTCTCTTGTAAACGTAAACTGTGGGGTTTTCACGTTGTGTTTTCCCAGATAACTGTTGAAATGTAAGCGACTGCGTGCATTTCCACGTGCAGTTATTGTATATTTAATTAAGGCTATTGTTTTATGCCGTCGTCCTAGACGTTGCCGTCGTGGTTGCTTAAAGGGGCTCTGTCAAGGGTACTGAAGTCATGCTACAATCACCAACTGCACATGTAAACAAACGTGATCGGCTAAGTTCAGATCAGTTCGCGCGGTTCATTTTTACGATCCATGGTTTAATTTACAGAACTTAACATGAATTATGGAACTCTCCTCAATTTCTGATGAAGAATCCGATCAGGAGTCAACAGCTTTTGAAGTGGTAGGATTTCGGACTTCTGTTGTAAGGAAATCAAACTTTAAATTTGACGTTAAATGCGTTCTAATTTCCATGCAAATTTTTGACCACTTTTGACTTTCTTACACTACCAACATAAGACTGATTCAGCAGCATCACTTTCAGAGTCGGTATAGTCGGGTTTCGCAACAATAACGCTATCACCAAGGACATAATGCAGCGATACGCCAGTGATATCGACTTCCGATTCTCTCCCGTTTCCATCCAATGTTTTCTCACACGAAGACGACGAAGGAGACACAAGTGTAGCAGTTTTCTTGATCGGAGTAGAAGCTGCCAGTAGAGCTGCAAGAAAATCAAAACTTACATAAAATTGAAAAGAATGGCACAGCAAGATCCCACTTGATTTTCACGCCAGAACAAAAATGCCTTACGTCGATGACAAACGGGATACAAGTGATCGATTACCAATATCTCCCCTCGCTAACACTAACAGTACAAAGGTCAAAGCATATATAGTGGCGACTTGTGGCTTACCATTCACAGCAGGGCGATATCTTTTTCCTTTTCCCTTGCTACCAATGTCATCTCGAACTCTCATCTTGTTAGCATGGGCATACGAACTATGAAGACCAAGTAGAAATACATAACAAACTCAGATTTGGGATCTCAGATTTGTAGTACAAGTGCTACGATCGATCACTTTCGCTTCATCTCGAGGGAAAGTAGATACGCGGCGAAGCTGGAGTCACTCGCAAACGTCCCAGAAGCTTTAACAGACCTCCATGTTTCAAATACTGGCTTGCGGAGATAAATACTGGGATGTTCAAGACGCCAAATCTTTCTGTTCTTGTACCGACCGATTGACCTTTGTCGAAACCAAAGATGGCCGACCTCTCTTCTTGAAACCAGAGGATGGTGGAGCGCCAATGATCTATTATTCTTAAATATTCTGACTTCAATTTAAACACTGATATTCAAACTAACTATCTATTTGAAAAAACAATGTATAACGCTAAGGAAAACTTCGATGGAAATGGATTTAAATCACACACTTTCAGCTTGTTTTAACGCGAGATCGAATTTCAGAACACGGTGGACTTTTATTCTGAAATGATTTTAGACACCAGGTCACTCTCGGCCAAAATTACCTTGACATAGCCCCTTTATTAAGCTCTCTACTACTACAACCGGAGCCACTTAGCCAACGAGAACTAAACACATTGCCGCAAAACGAAAATAAAGGATTTCAACTTACAAATCCTAGCATCCACGCGATTTTCTTCACTAAAGACCGACTTCAGAACTAGTCCACCGAATTTGCCTTTTACCGTATCGAAGCTCGAGCAAGTTGAAATGCTATTGTATTGTCAGTCGACACTGGTTGGCTCAAATAACCGCAAGTTGGAATGCTTTGTTTTCGTTCTGCAATGTGATTGGTTCTCGTTGTCTAAGTCGCACCGGTTACAGTAGTTACAGTAATATCAATGTGTCGATCATGGCCAATCGTTGGAGTTTTTTCCAGCCACTTTTTGTCTTATGACACTTCTCTATGAACACGTTACTGTTTCCTGCGCGTCCTTCTCTGTGCGCAGGTGCCGGACCAGAAAGAGAGGAAATCCTTGTATACTTGCAGGGTAGCACGTTTTGCGATATAAGTGTGTGCTGATAGCATACCAGTTCGTGCAGCAAGCATTTACATGTGATAACAGTAATAGCCTTAGCTTACTGTTTTCATCTACCATTATCAGCATCTTTTAAGTGAAGTCGGCACGGCGAGTTTTGTGTAATTTCCAAAGTAACGCTATATTTGGTTATCTATTGTTAGTATATTTGTCGCTTCCTGTCGATTAGCTGAGATAAATGGCCTCGTTTTTATGCCTTTATGAATGAGGTCAATACCGCACCACAATAGATCAGGAGTACCAAACCACAGATTAGCTCTTTTGGTAGAAAAGTCAATTTAAGAACTTCCAAACAAATGGCATATCTGTGATATAGCAGTACGGTATGTAAGTCATAGTTTTGTCACCAATTGCTTGTTTTGTCGCTGGTGGAATCATTGCAGATCAGTTCAAAACATATTAAAAAACATTTTTTAGTGAACTGAAAATTGACGTAATTCCTTAGCATTTTAAGCTATGATAATCAAACTTTGCAGGATTGCTTTTGGTATTTTCGTACCTGAATATGTTGACCTTTATGTGCGGATCTATTGCTGACGGACAGAGCTTGTCTGGACTTAGGGTCCTTTTTCTGCCCTGGAAAGTTACTAAATAAAAAACAAAAAGAGAAACTTTCTTTATTTTCAGAAAAAAGTATACATAGGAACACAAGAATGCCGTACGAAGAAATCTTAGATAGTCCTAGTGGCTGACGCTAGTTTTGCGATGTTTTAGCCACTGGCTAGCCTCGCTCTGAAGCCGTTGTTACCAGAAACTTCTTCATTACGAGGGCTAAACAGCTGTTCATGGCTGTTATTCTAGTTCGAGCGCTTTCGTGTTAACCGTCGTGTTAACGAGTCCTAACAAGGACGAAACAATTATCCATGGCAGCCAACGATAGACGATAGTTCGCGTACTTTGTTTTCTGTTTGCAGTTTTTACTTATGTTGTTACCAGGCTTTCTTCGGCGTGGGCACGAGATACGAATGAAATACGTTCTTCTTGGTTAGAGGTGGACCATTAGATATTAGGGGAGGGAGGTACTGGCAATCTCCCCACCTCACCCCCCCCCCCCCCCCCCCCCCCCGCCCCCCAAAAAAATCATCGAGCAATGAAAAATGGGCCAAAACCTTCTTACAAGCACTTCTTTACCGAACTAAATTTGTGCAAGAGAACATACTTAGGCGGATCCAGGAAAATTAAATGTGAAGAGAGAGTTTAGCAGTGTTAATTGGCAGTCGTGTAAAAGCTGCTGTAATTGGTTGAAAAGCGACGTACGGGAACCCAGACAAGTGCTGTCTTGATTGACAGACGTCTGAATACAAACACTTCTTCTTCTTCCTATAACTTAAGAAACTCAAGCTATAGTGTATCTGTAAGACCGCACACTGAAGCTGGAAAACGCAGCTTTCATTATAGGGGCTGTTCTCTGGAATAGTTTATCTAATGATACAAGAAGACAGACAAGCGTGGCATCATTTAAATATACGCTATAATTTAGGTTAACCAATAAATTTTGAATAAGAATTATACAATTTATTATTTCTGTAATTTTATTATTAATTCATGTATGCACGGCTCTCGGGAAGAGCATTATATGTATGATGAGACACCGTGTTGAAATAAAGATTATGTATGTATGTATGTATGTATATTTGTCGCGAATCACCGTGGAAAGCATTAACAGTTTTGGGACTCACAGTGAAACCGAATGAAATGGATAAGGAGCTTTATTTAAGACTTTGAAGTTTTGGCGGGCATCTTGGATGATCAAGATTATCATCCAAGATGGCCGCCCCATACATTACGTTCGACCATAACTCTGAAACGAAATCAGTGACTCTTCTGCGTCAACAAAATGATGTAGTTTTATTCCCTCTTCAAACTCAATTTTTAAAATATTCCATTTGAGAATCAAGATTTTATTGCACACGATCAATACGGGAACGCTTTAAGAGGCCAATTGTGCTGTAGAAATAACGGCCGTTATAAGTTGTACATATAGCTATTAATCTGAACCGTAATTCTTATGATATGAATGACGGTCAATGCAAGCGAAAGCTGAAGAATCACTAACATCGTGTGGACGAGAGCGCTGATATTAGTAATACTTAGCACTTTGGGAATGAAACAAGAAAACCTCCCAAAATAATCACCTTTGAAACTCTACAGAAACATGAACACGAGGCTAGCTAGTCCTGACTCACCTGAACCAGTAACTTCGCAATACGTGGTACTATGCCCCTTAACTATACAACCATACACAATTTTGTATGCTCTCTGAAGTAACAGCAGTCTATCGTATCCCGTCTATGTTATAAACGTTATATCCAAACCTGAATCAGACTAATTTCGTTTATGATATTCCTAATCCAAGCTTCAAGATAAATCGAACAAAGTAGATGATATTTTAAAATAGGAAAGTCAGTTACATGTTCAAGTAATTGTATGGAAACAAATGTGCGTGATTTCAATTTCAGTTTTGTAAGTTCAATTTTGCAAATAAGAAATATATCTAATACTTATCCCTTTGAAATCTCGTGCACTCGATTGAATTATTTTACTTTAAAAAAAGAAAATGACAATTTTGTAACATAATTTGTACCCTTACTCTGGTCTTGCTCTTTGATACCCCCGTTCAACTTGAAGCTTTTAACGATTGAACTTCGCCGTACCAAAAGTATACACGTATATATATTCATTTATTTCTGAATATGCAGAATATTTTATTCTTTGCTTCAAATTGTTTTCAGCTCCCTGGAAACCATTATTGGTGGTTAATTGATTTGGCAATATGCACCGCCTATGTCTAGTAAGATATCTAATTGGTTGTACAAGACTATTTTCTTTAGAATTTGTTATTATTATTGTTATTATTAGTGGCTGTATAGAAAGATAAAACTGTTTTATTTGAGATTGTTAGCGTTGTCATGTCTATTTTTTTTTTTACAAAATTTGGTGTAATTTGAAAACATGAGTGGTAAAACTTAAGAGTTGTTTCAAGTCATTATTATAGTGTTAATGAAATCATATGTACTGTGGACAATTTGAAAGGCCTAGACCAGTTATTACTAATTATTTACTTTTATTATTACTAGAAGAAGTCTACAGTGCACCTCTCCGATTTCCTTTAAATTTGGCACACAGTTATATCTTAACTAGCTAATGTCCCATGTGAAATAGTTTGGCTGAAATGTAAAAGGCCTTTGAGATATGACAATCAAACTGTTTGACCCCCTGAAATGCTCAAAATCAGAGCAAAATATACCTTATGTTGTAACATGTCGCAATCGCAAATGATTTTAAGTAGAAAGATAATATTTTTACTGGCTTTAGTACTAAGTCCCGTCAGCATATTAAAACCAAAATCAACAAATTTTATTTATATTTTGTCGCTTCTGTCGAATTTTTATTTAACGCTACTTTAATAGGTATTTTTAAAACCCGATAAATGCTGTCTGGCAATGGCCGTTTGCAGAGTTGCGGCCTTCTTTTCTTTGAATTTAGAAACATTTCTAGATTGACTTACAATAGATCTTTGCATCTGGTAAAAAAAATCTCTGTAAAGTTAATGCTGGGTTAGAGAGTACGCACTCTCAAAATCCGCAATGTTCAGTTATTAAACAAACGACGATATGGTGACACGGCGATTTGTTTCCCGATTAAAATCGAAAATACGGTGAACTTCACAGATTTTCTGCCAATAATTGCTTTAAGAATTCGAATGCACATTCATTTTCAATATTATTTTAGTTTTGAAGGGTGACCAAGTCCATGACCCGATATGCAGATGTCTAAAGTGACTGAATTATTGTCGAGTTTGACGGAGTCAAAGCTGAAAAATAGGTACTCATAGCTTATGGCAGTATCTTCGTTTAAAATTGTTTGATTGGATCAAAGACAATGAATTTTCTTTGAATATGATATATAGAGGATTTCAAACTACGCTACGCTTTAAATACAGCTTCTAATCCGAGTCACTCTGAATTTTGCGAGCCTCTGTAGCGGGGTGAATGAGTGACAAGTAGAAATGCACGTACAGTCGTATTTAGGTTCTTTAGCCGATTCTCTATTCAAGTTTTTAGTTTTTATTCTGTAAAGAAACGATGTTTTCTTTTCATAATAAAAAAAACCTAATGGTTTCGTTTTCTTGGAAGCCCTTTATTATATGCTCATCGGATAGTTGTCCAAGTTAGAACCGTTTAGATTCAGCAACGGGAAGCCATTCTGATGTCGTTACTACCTTGCCGGTTACGGACTCAATTTGTTTCAATCTTGTGCATAATATTCTGTTCGTTCCGTTGAAATACCAAAATGTGTGTATAATCCATGAAATCAAATGTGGTATCACCGAAATAGATGAAATACCTGCAGTGATATAATGATATCTCAAGAATTGCGTGACAAGAACTGCGTGTAACGTCTGCACGTGTATTTCCCGCCCTATCCACGAGATGGATTTGGACTTGATCAAGTGCTCATTTTGTGTATATTCAACGAGGGAATGTGGCTTATCTCAGTTCTCGGCGTTACCAGGGAAAAACAACTATATTACCGTTGAAGGCATGAAAGGCATTGAAGGCTTTCTTCACTTTTTTCCCGCTCTTCTAAATCAATGATTTGTTTTTGCTATACTAAGAATTGTATGAAATGCCTTGGCACTTGGCGGGGATGTTGTTGATGGCGCGTGTCAGGTAAAATTATCATAAAATCTATAAATATTTTCACCTGTACTGTACTGTCTAGACAGGGTATTTTATTCATTTTTGTGCACTAGTCAAAGAAACCCCCCACCCCCCCCCCCCCCCCCCCCCTCCCCCAACCCGGGACAGGGTGAGAGGGGGGTGGGGGTTTACTTAGACTAGTGCATAATGGCTCACTCTCTGATTAAAGCTGCCTGTGATACACTTGTATGCGATTTATTACTGTCGTCCTCGTATCTCTTTATAGCGGAGCTCGTTGCATAAAAAACAAAGAAAATCAATATGGAAAACGAAAGATAAAAGAACAACCCACACAAGTGGAAAAAAATCACGCCGCGCGCCTCGCCCGCTCGCAGACGTAAAGGTCGGTACACACGAAGGGACAAGTCACGTGTCCTGATATCCTGTTCCCCGCGGACACCGGGCATCCTACAGCTGAGAAACTACAAACCTAGTACACAAAGAATAACGTATTTCTTTACAGTTTTAAAGTAATAGACCAGTTCGCGGTTAATTCCGACATTTTGAAAGGGGTGTAAACATGGCGCGAAATACAGTGTTTGTATGGGAATCCGATGACAAATAAAATCCGTAAAATCGAATTTCTGAAATATTCTTCAGATACAAACTTCAGATACCAAGTAAACGATTAACTGATCGAAATTTGAGGGATGTAGCTGTGCTGGGAAGCATGCAATCGTGGTTTTAGTTTTCCATACATTTGTCTAAGTCCGCGGGAAAATTTGCGCAAAAAAAAACAATCTTCCAGGAAGGAAAACATTTTTCTGAAGCATTTCAAAGACATTTTTTTGTTTCGATGAGGCAAAATTTGCTTCCGCAACAATGTTTTCATGTTGGCTATGGAGGAAAACAATGTTTACTAGGCTCCAGTGACACACAGTATATGTGTTTCTTAGCAACACCGGCAAGACAATTTGGCACAGTGCGCATTCGTTAGTTTTTTTCTGCAACAACGTTTCCTCGTTTATCCACCCGTGCAGCAAAACATTTGTATGCTTCCTGCTCGTTCAATTAGCCACCCAGGCAACATTAAGAGAAACAGAGAAGCGCAGTGTTCGCGCCTACGCCTTTTCGATCCCTCGTGCCTCGATCGGATGATCACGTAAAATGGCGGTCCCCAACCTCGTTCCCAGGGGTCTTTACGCGCCTAATCAAAGATGGCGTCGAAAGTACCCCTGGTACAGGCTGGTGGGATTCGGCCACTGATTGGCTAGATGTTTCGCGCGCGCTGATTGGAGAATTTCGAATAGCGCGTGCATTTTTGAATTGAAAAATAAACTGGTGATGTCGTCTTTCGCATTGCGCGTTCAAAATTCGTTGAAAAGAATTACAAATTCATCAGGGCCCGGTTCCTGAAAGCCCGATTAGCGCTAATCCTGGATTAACTCTCAACAAAACATATTAGTTGTCATGGTAATTAACTCTGGATTAGCGCTAATCTGGCTTTCAGGAACCGGGCCCAGAACTTAGCATTTTTGCCTTTTTTAATATTCACTTTACAACTGGGTACAAGTAGAACAATGTGCGGTTGGAATTCATTGGGATCACATTTCAACCTCTAACCGTTCTTCAGCGATGATGAATCCAAGATGGCGGATGCTCCTCAAAATATGCCCATATACACCCCATTCCAATATGGGCATATTTTTGGGTCACATGACCAGCCTGTACCAGGGGTACTTTCGACGCCATCTTTGATTAGGCGCGTAAAGAGTCCTGGGAACGAGGTTGGGCGGTCCCGTCTCACGCAATCTCGTTCTCATAGCCCGCGATCTTTTGGCCAGTAACTTGGCGCTGGTCAAAAGATCGCCGGCTCTGGGAACGAGATTGCATCTCACGACGCTCGTATTCATCAGCAGCTGTGTATCACAGGACGCCAAGGAACCACTTTGGACGTTAAACAAATATCTGGCAGTGACCACCCTCAGTGCTTGTTGGTCAGCCGCATTAATGGGAAGATAACTAACATATATAACTACTCATGCTTGTAAACTGCGTGGCTTACCGTGTGTACCTATAAACAGCAGTCTGAACAAGCGCCCCGCACATACATGTATATGTAAATCCAGCGTAATTCAGGTCTGGATAAAGTCTGTCACGATCCACACAATATGTTTCATCGTTCACCCAGATGTTTTCTGAACCCTTTTCTAAGATAGTTTGTAGCAATAGCAACATACGTCAGACATTTTTGAACTTCGCTTTCCGGGATGGCACTGCGCTCCAGTACGGCACCGACACAGCTGATTAGGCCATCCCAATAAAATGCAAATACGTAGAGAGCTAGGAAAAGAGGTGTAGTTGAAAGTATGTTCTTCAATTTTTTTTTAAACTTTTCCCAAAAATTGGGTCGATGTCAAGCTTTGTATTTTTGTTAACTTTTCCAAAAAAAATTGGGTCGGTCTGGCGATTGGAAACGGAACATTTTATTGGGATGGCCTTATGTGGGTTGTGTGAATATACAGGATATATGCACGGGATGTTAGAAATCATTTATAATTCATTGTTGTGACCTTGTGTATGAATGTATGCAAACATTTGACCCCATAACAGTTACATATATCAGGTGCATCATGGGTAATTTTAACCTATAATCAGCTTGAAAAAAATAAAAGTTTTGCAAACAAAATTATGTAGATGTATTAAGTAGTGCATTATGATTATTTTCAGTTCTGTTTCATGAGATTCATAAATGTTTCAATATAAATTACCCACACTGGTATATATGTTGGGCACCACAGACGAAATGATAAAACACCGGATCTCCTAGCGTGTAGGGATTTGATCAGCAATATATATATATATATATAAATAGACAAGAAAAGAAATACCAAACTCGTTGCAGAAAGGCTGATTCAATTTTTCTTCCAATATTCTACATGGAATGTACACATCTGTGTTCGGGCTACCTGTGGTGCACAACAGCAGACTGGGTTCTAGTCCTAAATAAAATGGCGGATGCTACAAAGCCATCTGTATAAACTATAAATATAATGGTTAAATGTTCTTTCGGTGTAAAATCAACAAGAAGATAATTATCGTAAGTTGTGGCTTCGAGACCATGACAGAGCTGGGGAGGAGAGCACAAATAAGGCTACAATCAGGTATGCATTTATCGCTGATTCATCCTTCGTGATTACTAATTTCTCTTATAATTTTTGAAGTTGATTGTTAATTAGTTGATTGTTTATTGCAAAACCATAGGCATAAGTGACAAATAAATTTATCACCCAGTTATTTTAGGGCTATGTTTCTCATTCCTGTCCGTTATTTGTCCCGTTATTCTGCACACGACACAGCTTACCTCTGGCGTTGATTGTTTATTTACGTTGGACCCGGGCGTTGGGAGTATGTTACTTTGGCCTCACTGCTCCTAAGCTTAATAAACTTTACAAACTTTTTAGTCCCCAGTTGTATTTCCAAATGACTGATCTACAAAATAATAACTCTCTCATCTTCTACAATTTCGCCGCATCGATAGTATTCGAATGTCATTTTACCCTAAAATTTGACTTTTTGAAAAATAATTTAGGAAGTCACTTGTACATGAAAGCCTTACTCCTTGAATACTGAATATTTTTTGGCACTTATATCATAATTAAATTGCAATTGGTTGTGTTTATGCTGTAGAAACGTTTTGTTTATATAGCTTATATGGTTTGTTCAAAAAAAATATGTAAACATGACTGAAAAAACATAGTGGAAATACCCCTCAAACCGAGGCAGTTCGTACTGACCCCCATATCTCTTACAGTTTTTGGAATTTTTCCAAAATATTCTACCAAGTCTAATGCCAGGCCAATAGTAATATATGTGCAAAATATGAACAAAATCTGAGATGTACCATGTAGACTCATTTTTTCAGGGTGCATGGTTTTCACATGGATGCCCTCTTAAATATAATAAAATTAAATATTAAAGTTAATCCAAGTCAAGTTTATTGTGTGAAATGAAGTCAATATAAACAGTAGTACGTTAATTGGACCAGTCCCAAACTTGCTAACTCTGGAGTACAACACAATACATTGTGTTATGGTTATTTTCAAGTCTTACCATTTTAGCTGAAAAATAGAATATTCACGTTTCTGATTACCAAATATGTTTTGGGTTTTGCTTTTATAGTTATTGACAATGGCTGAATGAGCAAACCTTGCCTTTCCGATCTTCGACCGCCGCGTAGTCAAAACAAAACGAACAAACACAATTAATAGTACGCACACATGCGCCAAATGACTTTCACTTCTTGCCTAAATCTCCTATAGCTATACGATAATTTGTATGCTTAGCTTTTTCTTTAAAAAAGGAAGAAGGTAAAATTAGTTCATAGTCTGTGAAATCATTTACTTTGCATAATAGATTACGAATTTTCAGTACTCGGAACTAGAGCTCTTTTAATGGCTTGCTAAATTACGATTAAATTACACAAGCAAAAGATGAGACTGAGGAGGAAAGTATTGAAATTTAAGAGGATGGTCGGAGAGAGAACTCATTTAATTAATACCACCGGTTGTTCAAAGAGTGAAAAACCGCTATCCACCCATGTCCAGTGGATATAAGTATATTAACGTAACTACATGTAACTATAGTTTGATCTACTGGCTGAGGATTTAGAATAGCGTTTATGGCTCTATCAATTCCAAACCTGCCCACCACCCCTCCCCCAGGCATACTGGCCTCACTGGTTAGCTCAGTTGGTAGAGCACGGTCTAGAGTGCGGGAGGTCGGGGGTTCGAATCCCGGCCGCGTCCTTGGGCAGGGACGTTTATAATCAGTATTTGAAGGGGACGTGAAAGAACCTGTTGTACTACTCGAAAAAGAGCAGGGGATTGTCACCCAGTACAGCAGCCTGGCCATTGCACTAACCACACTCAACATTGTAAACTGCGTGGCAGCTATTAGCGCCGTGAAGCAGTCCGAAATAATTCACTAACGGGATATGTCAGTCATATGTAAAGCGCCACGAAACTGTGGTTGATATGGCGCTATATAAATATGGCCATTATTATTATTATTATTATACGTGGGGCATTTGACTGAGTTTCTGTCCCGCGGACGGGGCATTTGCCAAGTTGGCGGGGTAGGGGGGAATTGGTCAAAGAGAGTCAAAATAACGAATTTTACAAGAGATTTTCACTCGTTCCAAAGCCCCACGGTGGGGCATTTGCATATAGTTTAGCTGGCTCAACGATGGGGCATTTGCAACGTTCTGGTTCCAAAATGTCGAATGCCCCACAAAATGCCCGGGGGTGGGCAGGTTTAGAATTGATAGAGCCATTACTTATTTGCTCTTTGAACAGCCGAGGCCTGATTTCGAATTAGCTCAAGCTTAACCGAGGCTTTGGGACATTTCCCTGGTTAAATGTGTCTATATTGGGCATTCGTAATTAGCGCTTTGCGCTACAACTCCCTTAGGAGTTGTTCACTGCTTATAGGCTTAGCGAAGCGTTTGCATATCACCTGACGCGAACCAGTTTCTAACTTCACCCGTTGTTACCGGGTCCAGAATTTCCCATATTTTTTATCATGTATGATTAATACGGTCCCCTTGTTACTTAACCTGTAAATTATTTATCACTAACGTTCGGCTGGTCTAGCCTACGTCTAGCCTACGTTGTATACTCCGTTGAAAGTTACGTTCGGCTGTAACTGACCTCGTATCTCCCAATAAACACAACTGGTTCCGGTTCGCGGCTCTCCAACACTGTCTTGTTTGATGGATAATATACAAGATAAACGTTTTCTGTGCGTCGGAACGCAGTGACAGAGCACAGAACTTAACATAAATAGTGGTATGTTTTAGCACAATTTGGGAGACTGTTAATTATAAACTAATGATTTATGTGTTTACTTTTTAGATGATATCCTACACTGTCTAGATGATCGTGAAAAGCAAGCAAATCAACTGGATTAATCTTCTTGCGGCTACAATATATTGATAATCCTTTACACACTGAGTGATCAGTCCAAATTCGTTCCGAACAATTTGCCTCTCAAAGTTCTAATATAAACTGACCAGTTTATTTCAGGCAACAGTACGTAGTATATTCAGTGAATATCTCATCGAATCACTCACGGCCGAGTATACGTGAAAGCAAATAATTCAGTAGTACAAGTTCAATCGGTTATGTATGCTTCCGGTTGTCGCATACAATGAGGCTTCCGGAAAAATTGATAGTTTCGACACTCCGTAGTTATGCATGTATCAATATTAAGCCGGCGGGGGTCGGGCAGATGTACGGCATTTGACTTTTTTCGAGAATTTTTGGTCAAATTCCCCACCTTGGGGAAAGAAAAACTTGGTCAATTGCGATCAAATTGCTCCACCTGGGGCAACGAAATTCATCCTTAAACTATATATATACAGCTGAGACAATGGGGGAATTAGAGGTGATCCCAAATAAATGCGAAGCGTTCTTTTTAACTTAATGAAAACAGATGAAAACGCATTTTTGAAGTTCATACCTTCCAACTGATCCAAGATGGCGACTCGGGAAACAAGAGACTAGGACCCAGTCCTCAAGCGGTCGAATTCAAATGGCCACACCCTGGGGCAAAGCTTGTAATCAAATTCCCCAGGGTGGGGACGCCAAGATTGATCAAATGCCGCACATCTGCCCGAGACCCCTATTACTATTGCTACGTCTCAGACGCCATCAGATTTTACCAGAAAACGGCATAAAAACACATTGATTTAAAATATATTTATGTCTTGTTTAAATAGCCAGTCTGTATTTATGGGCATGATGTATTCCTGTGGGAAAACTGCTACGCTCTATTATAAATTGGTTCACTATTCTATTTCATCGTCGGTTAAACTTTTCAACAGTCTAAGTTGACTTCCCTTATATGAGGAAGTTAAAGTCAGTAAATGACTGTTCGCTTTAAACGCCTTTGCACGGAGAGACAGTACATCACCTTATATTAGCGAAGCTTTAAAGCTAAACAGTGAAGTCCATAATAGGCACACTAGATACGCCAACTCAAACTTCATTTGTCCTAGATTTAAAAGAAAAACAGAAGGTGGAAGGACTTTTGGTGTAACAACCATTCAGCTAATATGGAACAGTCTCCCATTAGAGATGAAGAGATTGGCAAGTACCCATTCATTCAGGAATAAATATCAGAAACTTCTATTAGATTGCCAGCTTTCTCTTAGTCATTTCCAGCCCTAGATTTTAACGTTTTTATGATCGTATTGTAAACTGAGTTTTATATAGCTTTTAAATTTTTAACTTTAATTTTGCATATTTCGAATCTACATGTAGTATATTTGGATATTTATAATATGTCATTTGTATAATTATGCATGTAATTAGTGTAATGATGTTTAGATTCAGAGGGCTACAAGTTTATTAGTGTAATTAACACTACTATGTACTACCCTCCGGAAAACAAAGCACGTTATTTGATCCTATCAGTGTCGAGTACAAGACACTAGCATTTCAACACTGTATTTTACTCTGAGGCCGAGGAATGAAAGGAAATGTGATGCATCAAGCCGTGAATGAGTACGTACGTACCCCTCCAGAAGAATGTAAATAACTAATATATGCATAAAGAAAAGCGTTTAGAAAAATGGCAAGAATAGCCCTCATTCCATAACAAGGTCCCAGGTATGTTGAAGAGACATGGAAGGTCCTGAATCTGGCTTTCCGTAATATTAATGCTTTAACAACTTTACGATCAGCCTTCTGCGTCATCGCATGCCAGGTCAAAATAGCCGAGTTAATCCACAACAATTTTGACCACGAGATGACTAACTAAAACGTGCCTGACAAATAAGAGGACATCACGGTAAAGTATTCGGCCGTATATTTTTTCAATAACAAACTAAACTATTATAACTGTCACAATAACAATATATATAACAATAACTGAAACAAACTATTTAATCTTCCTACATTATTTAATAATTTTCATAACTGCTTATACATTTCTATTTTATTTTTATTTTTTCTTTCTGGAATGCGATACACTGGGTTTATTTTTCTTATAAGCTTACTCTTACATTTATATGTTTCTGTATATCTTTAACCCTAGATACATTTTTTTTAGTTTTGGAATTTTTGTCTGGAATAACCCTACCGCACAGAGCTGCACAACAGACCGGCGATTAACAGTTACTGAGTTAACCGGGAGGCGATACTCACAGGAAAACAATCTCTACTAACATCCGACACATGCAAACAATGAAATCCGTGGCATAGTGATATTTTTTATGTCTGTGATATTTCTAAATAAATGGTACGATTCCAATATGCGATTGATTCATCATATGTTGTATGTGTAAGGCGTTAACGCGAAATGGGATTGAACTTGCGGCACCAGCGCTTTACATCAATGCGTTATCAAAGCTAGCTCATAAAACACGTTACCGAGACTGTATGTACAAGGGCAGCATATTTTCTTCTGGGCTTAAAAGCGCTCAAAATGGGGTTGAGGCAGTTTTAATGTAAACAGCCATCATATACATAACCAATTTCTTAGCATGTCACAGGGCAGATATTAAATGCCGATATTGCAGCTGCGCAACCTTGGAAAAAGCGTTAACAGAAAATGAGATAGGTTTGTACACGTGTACAGAAATGCTTGAGATTTTGTATGAATGCATGTTATTATAGATAATCAAAGAAAATGTACCTCGTTTTCTCTTCCATCCGTTGTGCTGATAATGTCTACCCAGCAACCCTCAATATCATGCCTGAGACAGAAAACATAAATACACAACGTCAGTACCTGTATCGCTAAACTTTCTCAAAGTCCTTCTTATCCCCCCGCACGAAGGGCTTTTCCCACTTGCAGCTCGCCAAATTTACCGGTAGATTTTTCAACCGGAGGCGTGGCTTATGATGTACTAAGATTTGCCCAATCACAAAGCGTAAATTCTTCAGGCATTGTATGTTGACGTGTCAGTCGACCGTGGATGTGGTATTTACAATTTGATTGTACTCAGGAAGAGTTTGTTAAAGGCGCGAAATGTAAGCTCTACTCCTGAAACCGGTGTTTTCGCGCCAAAACGTAATGCCCCGATTCAATTTCCTGCAAGTGAAACAAGTCGAACTCGCCTCTCGCTTCGATTCTCGCGCTCACTTTTTGACCCAGTAATCGCTTACCCAGTGACTCAGAGAGTTCGACTTGGAGCAAGTCTACTGTATCGCCCGTCAGTCGGGTTCTGGGTACGAGATTGGTGCATGGCGTATCCAGCTTTTTGCATGCATGCGCAGTATGTACAAACGTGATGTGAAATTACTATGTATAAGTCGGCCTTCGATTCACTGTCGACTACTAGGTTTGCGTCGCCTTTCTCAAGTCTCAGGGGTGGATCCAGGGTAGTTTATGTGATTTCCGTAAACTACTCAACTTTTTTCAAACCTCTAAATTTTAGGTAGTTTATTACTAGGAGGGGTGGGGTGGGTGGGGTAAACTACCCAGAGTAAACTACTCAGTCCAAACCCTGGATCCAACCCTGAATCTGGTATGTTTTTTACGTTAAATAAGTTAAATAATACCGGCAACAGACATGTATTTATAGAAAGAAATGGCATAAAATTAAGGGACCGATGGTTTGTTACGTCGCAGGGCGGGCGGTGTTTCAGTAACTACAACCAAGGCTTCACAGCAGATATCATGAAAGTAGGCTAAATCAAATTCTCTTTAGTAGTCCTTCATGGGTAGTCCTTTCTGTTCAGCACCGGGGAAAGGAAAGTAGGCTAAATTTGAAAACTGTTCGTTCAGCATTCAAGTCGGTGTTCTGTATCTAGTAGGGGACCTCGTGTCCTATTATACAACACCTGCTCTTTGGGCTAATCTTGAAAAAAATAAAATAAAAATAAACACGGGACCAAAATTAGATTTGATGATTTGAAGAGTTTTGGTTCTATTTTCTTTGCTGTTTTTAGAGTGAAGAGGACGTGAATCCATTTACACTACGCTGCATTTTTGGCGCGGCTCGGATAAAAGTGGTACGGGTGCGAAAAATATCGGTTCACCACCTCGTTTACACTATAATAATTTTGCCGTGCCAAACAACCATTTGGTACGGGTGCCACAGTTTTGGTACTGACTATTTACTTAAGAACGCATGCGCTGTTTGTCCATCCAAGACTGATGGCGGATAAAGAAAGTTTGGAAGCCTTATTTCCAACAGCGTCAACGTAAGTTCTAGATTTGATAAAGGTATGAAAAAGGCGTTAGCGAAATCGGGGCCGAAAGAAAACGGGACTCGGATTGTTCATGAGATTAGCGGCAGCGCTGAACTGGCCTCCATCCGAATTTTTTTTGCGTTTTCAAGGTTTCATTTCATGGTTTCTTCTTTCGTTATTGTGAAAAGTTCTAACATCGCTTTCTTTCCAAGCGTGGCTGCTTTTTGCTTGGCTGTGACTGTAACTGCATTTGTCCGCCATCTCGAAGTGTAAACTTCGGCGTATGACCGCTTGCCAATACGAACGAAGGCTATAGACTAAAAGCACTTTTGACTCAGATGATCGGTTACACTATGAATTTTATCCGAGCCGAACCAATATTTTTGGTACCCGTGTTCGACGGGTAAAATTAGGCGCGGCAATCCACTTACACTTCAAAATTTATCCGAGCCGAACACTTTTCTTGGTACGCGTACCAATTTTATCCGAGCCGTACCGGCCAAAACTCCAGTGTAGTGTGAATGGGCCTCAAATCTCCCGCTAACTTTGAAAGGGTTTCTATCTCAAACTTAGCCAATCAGGTATCACATCTCATTCAGATGACCAATAATCAGAGATAATGTTACTGTAGCTTCCGAAAAAAATACCGCTGCAATGGTATTTTTGGAACAAAGCGAAGGAGCCTGATATTACACGGGATGTGGCCTGTGCCCTTGTGTTGGCCCCTAACACAGTAGATGGTGTGTCTATTTGTTACACGATAAATAGTTCTAGAATTTAAAGTCAATTCTCTCGGGTGGAATTGAGGGCTCGTTAGTAACGTTACGAGAACATAACAGGTCCTTAAATTAAATATTAATGGCAAAATAAAACCACGGTAAAAGGTTAAAAACATATCACAGAATTAGGAAAGAAAGCATTAAATATTCCCAAATTGGACAGTTTAAGGAAGCAAAGTCAACATGGTTGGGTTTGTGTCATGATTGGCGCCGTGCACTCTGATGTATTGACGCATAGCACAGTTTTAGGCAAAGTGGACTAATTGAGATATGGATGACAAGGATCATATGACAGCTTAGAGTAGATGGAGATACTCGCCTTATTGTTTACTTAAAGTGCTACTGAAGCGAAATTTCATCATCAAAGTTAAGACTTCACTTGAAAGTCCTTTCGAAATGAAGAAGAATAGCATTTTCTGTTTGTCAATATCTCATCTCGTTCCAGAGATATTAAGGTTTTTGGAATATGCAAATTAGATGGAGTGTGACGTCATAAGGTTGACACAGCCATGAAGACAAATCACAAAATGAAGAATATCTCTTCAAATAGTGGGTAAAAACAATTGAAACTTTTCATACGTATGGCACGAAGGAAAATACATGTCATTATGCAAATTATGATGTTGCCATCGTAATTGCCATCGTAACACTCTAGGCCCCAGGCTCCTTCAATGAAGAAAACAATTTTCCTAATTTCTCCTTTGCCAAACAATGTTTTCCTACTGTTGGCATATCAGAAGGTTTGGAACAGTGTAAGCATTGTATGCGAGTGTCTTAAAGTAAATTATTTTCTGTAACAGAGATAAAAACTACAATTTTATGTTCAAGGTAAAAGGAGCCTGGCAACATCATGATTTTTACAGTGATGTGTATTTTCCTTAGTACCACACATGGTCAAAGTTTCAATTGTTTTTACCCACTATTTGCAGATATATTCTTCATTTTGTGATTGTCTTAATGGCTGTGTCAACCTTATGACGTCACAGACCATCTAATTTGCATATTCAAAAAACCTTAATTTCTCTGGAACGAGATGAGATATTGACAAACAGAAAATGCTATTGCTCCTCATTTCGAAAGGACTTTCAAGTGAGATCTTAATTTTAATGATGAAATTTCGCTTCAGTAGCACTTTAAGGTGTTGTTCATATCTAGTCATGTTGTACCTTTAGTTTAAATTGGTTACGATTTATAATTACTCTTACCGTTTACAGCCATATCAAAGTCATTGCGTACAAAAGCCTATACATATCGAAATCCGGTGACTCACTTCCGGTATCGGCCCAGTCATCTCACTCAAAAATACATGGTTTTGGGAGCTATTTTGCCTTCTAAAACGAGTAAAATGATTTATGAAATATTTCTACCTTTAAATCAAAGTTAAGTAACATCTAATCTGCAACTGGTAACTGTTTGGAGTGATTATGTTAAGATTTCGACTGAACAAATTTGCTTTCGCGAGTGAAGTGAATTTTTACAAGGCGTTACTCGTTTATGGACGACCAAGCAGAGAAAAACTGGATTTAGTTTGAACATGCATGTCTGAACTGACTTTCTACCGCTGAATTCAGATAGGAGAATAAATTTCTAGTGTTTTCATGTATAGATCATCGAGGTTTCTCGAGTTTAGAGTGCTATAAATTGCTGTTAAATTTCCATTTCGTGCTATTTTTTCTTGTGTGACCTTTTTAATGGCGGGAGCTGCAGTAGGAGAGATTTTGGAGCGGTCAAAAAGAAAGCAGATAATTCTCCTTCGTATAGTTCCGGTATCAACAGGTAAGCCACATTATAAACTTGTAATGCGACTGAAGTTGTTATCTCTCTCACTTCAAAGCGATGACCAATACCAAATACCTCTTCTGTGTGCAATGATTCTGATATGTTTTTATTAGGTTTTCTTTATTAAAGTCCGTAGGACTATCCTGAAAGATGTTGTCCTTGTATTCCATGTTTTCTTTTTATTTTAACTCTACTCATTAAATATTACCTGGTGGCAGTGAGTTTCTTGCTCAAGGTAATACTAGCTTCGTAATTATTGGCTGTCAATCGATCTTAACATTGATGTGATTTTGCACCTTGTTGTTATTTTCTAGTAGCACGTACACATTTAGTAGAACTTCTGCGTGTACAAGTTGTGGAATTCCACGCAGACAGTGAATAAGCTCCTCCTTGAGCTTGTGTCATTTTGTTTATTTAGTCATTTACTAGAGAGAACTTTTACCTCCTTTAATCCACTTGTTTTCGATTTTAACCTAGACAGTTTCTTCTTGGACAGTTAGGTCTCACTGTCTTAAAATGAACATCGTTAAATTTGGTTAGTTTCATAATTCTAAAATACTTCAAATTTCGTGTTAAGGTGCTTTTGGGCGTATGATTTTACGTTACGTCATGAAGCTGCATATCTGGTAGGACAGGTTTATAACTTGTTTTCCCAGCATCACTTTCAAGCTTGAACACCAGTGTATGTCGTTTACTACTTAAGCAGTAGCATTGTAAAATTTAGTTAGAGAAAGAACGAAAGTAGAGAAGAGAGTTGGTTGGTGCGGGGGATCCGAATGGAGTTGGTTGGCGCGGAGCCTACCGCGGAGTACAAATAAAGAACGTCCAACTCAAGTCTCGTCTACTCTCTCAGAGTACGATCCCGGTTCCTGCGAGAGAACGCCAGTGAGAGGAAACTCTCGCGAAACATTTATAGCCGCGAAGTTCTGGTATGCGATTACATTGTCTTTTGTTCTCTTGCGCTTTAGTATTTTTTAGCAGTTTTAGCATCCGGACCTCTCGCTTGGTCAATAACCTCTATTTATTTAAACCGGCTCGATAAGTATTAAAGCTTACAGCTTGCGAGGTCGTGTATAAATGAAAGAAAATAAACAAAACTATTGTGTAACTATTAAATACCTCTCCCTGCACCTTCCCATATGCACTATTATTGCAATATGAAATTAATAATTATTTACAACAATTAAATGCCATTCCCTACACTCGTCCATATTCCAGATTATTACTGATGCCCTTACACCCACCCATATTCCCGATTATCGCCGTAACTATTTATAAATGGCAGTTAAATGCCTTCCCTGTACTATCCCCATATGTAATTTTACCCACTATAATTCTAATTGTATCTATATAGTTAATATATGTATATCTATACATTTTCAGTGTCCAGGTTATTCCTGAGTATTGAAATTGAATGGCTAAAAGTGTCAGTCTTTGCGATATTTAAAACAATTTCTTTACCATATTACATACTTGACTCGTTATCTCATTGTGTTTACTGGCTGCATGTGCACCAAGCGTACAGCTCTTTTAAGGCGGTGTTGAGTGTCATGGGTGTCCGTCGCCCGTGCAGTATAAACGTCGTGTCGTCTGCATACATGTAAATCGTTCCAGATTTTACCGCGGCCGGGAGATAATTTGTAAAAAAAATATACAAATAGTGTTGGAATCCCGGCCACGTCCTTGGGCAAGGAAATATAAGCCCAGGGGAGCGGGGTACTTCGTAGTGAAAAGGTCGAGGATGCTCGTCGGAAAAGCTGGAAAAATACCCTAAAAAAATACTTCACCTAGAAAGTGCACTACGTTACCCTAAAAATACCTTAATGGCCTCAAAATACCAAGTATCAAGTGATACACGAGGTCATTGCAGTGATGCCAAATTTTCGAACTTACATTCAAGCTGTGTTCAGTTTCAATTAGTCACGAGTGTATATTGTTTTAAGAGCCTGCATGTTTACCCCTAAAAAATACCAGATTTTAGATCACTTGGTTTTTGCCTAAACGCCGAATACCCTGAAAAGTACCGGATCGCCAAATTCAACCCTAAAAATACGACGAGAATCCCGACCACCAAATATGGGGAGTACCCCCTCCCCCCGGGCCTATAAGCCGTTGGCTTTGTCTCCTTCCTCTTCCAATCTATACGAGAGGAACGTAAAAGAACCTGTTGTGTTATTTCGAGAAGGAGTAGGGGATTGTCTCCAGACAAAACAGCCTGGAATTCGGTACTAACAATCCTTGATTGTAAACTGCACGGCAGCACATTGCGCCACAATAGCAGTCGGTATCACAAAATACGATAGGTAACTAGTTTCTGTAAAAACTAGTGTTGATCTGCGTCGGCGTGCAAGATAAACACTGGTATATATATAATCAACTAAAGTCGATTGAGATCACAAAATAACCTTGTGAAGCGCATTTTAATATAGTCATATAGTTTTGCGCTATATAAATGAATACCTTTATAAACATAGAAGCTCTAGTGGCAATACTAAAAGAAATTAAACCAATACGAGAGACACTGAGGAGCTCGATAGCAACCTTCGAGTTAATACATGTTATTGTTAAAATGACTAGGCCGGATGCAAGAAGTGGTGAGCAACAGTCACGGATTGAATTGCCTCGGAGAAATTTGAAAACTATATCCACAGGAAATAGGACGTCAAATACGAAGCAACCTTATATGAAATCTAAAAGTCACAGCGATATCAATATTATTTTAGAACAGATGAATACATCCTAAAACTTCGTGAGTTTTCAATTCATATTGTTTTGTTGATGTTCTTTAATTGATTTATAAGTTAACCTGTTTGGTGGTTATCGACGTTCACCTAAGCTACTTACTTTAAATTGTTGATTTTCCGCTTAACACTTCTTGTTTCCCAGTGGCTGTTGACAATTATTTTATCCTAGCTTAATTTTATACTTACACTATTAGCTACAATAAACACAATGTACAGTATAGGATACTCAGCCAGTTAACAGCTCAGCCTAACTAGTCCGTTCTAGAATCATCCGTTTGATGCTCATCGAGCAGCTGTTGTCTTGTATTACCTTCCACTGCATGGATTACCAAACTATTGCCCTTTCTTCACATGGCAGGATATTGCACCGGTTTTAGGAGTGACTAAATAATAATTTAAAAAACCTATCCGGTACTGCAAACTAGTAAATTTTGCATTTGACTGTTCAGAAAACACTTTGCGAGAGATCCGAGCCAAATGAACTTGCTAACTGAATGAGTTAATGTCATTGCCAAAACTTAGTTAGTAATGGATGCGACCCAATGGGGTACCTTTCCCAAAAACCACACTAAAATAATGAAGACTACTTTATCACGTTCTAGACTGAATACTGGAGTAGACGATCTGACGATGAATACCACAACGTCTGAATAAGCAGTCGATTTCCTACACTTTATTTCTCAGTTGTGTATAAAGAAAGTATATAAATAATTATTTAAGTAATCAATTACTCATTTCGTTCTTCTTAATATCTCGATACTATTGGATCTCGATACTATCGGTTATTTGTCCATTTAAACTAAGTAATAAAGCAGTCAGCTTTAATAAAGTCTAAAAAATATATAGATATAGTTGGCAACTTGTTTTAGTTCTTAGCATAATCAATGGTTATTTTTCAAGTTAGTAAAACGTTTGGGAAGTGCATGTCTAGTGAAAGCGGTTTTTAAAAGATTAATAAAGTCAATACTACTAGTTAGGTACCTAACCACAGTGATTTGCAATAAAGTAAACATAAAAAAATACCTTCACAAATGTGAGATATTTTGGAGAAAATTCAAGGCAAATAATGTTGTTTATTGACTCGTTCAAGAATTGCTCAGGTAATTATACTCTTGTGCAATACATATAACTAGTGACTAATGAAACAGGGATATGCAGGGAAGCAGAAGGCGGCCATTAAATATTGCGGCAATCGATAAATATGCTAAATAGCTTTTAAAGAAAAACCGCAAACCCGGGAATCGCAGCTGAACTAGTGTCGATAAAATGCCGCCTCAGCCGTCAAAAAGGAAAATGTTTTCATTTCGTTAATTAACTGGCTACCCAAAATTTATCGCAAGACAATGGGAAACGTACGTACTATATAACGATTTTTGTTTCACAGATGATACGTTTGAATCAATAATATATTTAATGGGATCTTCTCCTTCAGTAAAAATGAAAGCTAGAACAGTAATATTCCACATCAATTATGTTAATGAAGTATTTTCACTAATTCGCTTCATAAATTATGGAGCAAACACATTAGCAAGGCAACTACTAGTGTATGCGCTTTTAACATCATTTTGTAAAATTCATTAATATTTCGTAAGGGTACTAGCCAATCCCATGTGCTGAATGACACCACATGATCCGGCAACCTCTGTATACCTCTGTATACCCCCGTACAAACCTGATTAATAGAACATCAGGTTCTGTATCGATGTACAGACACCATGGTCCGTTATAGCTCTAGTAGTATTCTGTATCAGGTACAGAATACTAGCTAAGCTAGTGAGGGAAATCTCACGACCGATCACTGACTTACCCTATCCCGGGAGGGGTGAAATGACAAAGTACATCTGCTCTCTTATTATGTACACACCACTGATCTATTCCATGTGGGACCTGTTTTTCTGCACGCTACGCTCTGCTCTCTTATTGCATACACACTGTCTTTTCGATGTGGGATACGTTTTTGTGAGAAACTAATTCATCCCACATCGATAGCAAGGTGGGAGAAATCAAAGGTTAAAATTTTATGTCGTGCATATCAACGGCTATTAGTTATCTATTCATTTTATAATTACAAGTAAGATAAAATATTCGCGTCCGATCTGTATGGGCTTTACAATGTAAATGCCCATACAGATCTCCCGCTCATATTTTATCTACTACTTAAGCTTCGAAATAAAGAAGAAACTTTGAGCACAGCATGAATTTTAAGCGGCTCTTGGAAGTAAATATGTATGGGAATGGTTAATTCCGTAAACGGAGTAGTTTTAATGATACTTTTTATGCAAAGGAAAATGGGGGAAAACTCAATAGACCAGTGCGCGGTAAATTCCGACATTTTGAAAGGGTGCAAACATGGCGCGAAATACATGCAGTGAGCCGTATGGGAATCGATGGGAATCCGATTCCAAATAAAATCCGTAAAATCGAACTTATGAAATATTCTTCAGATACAAACTTAAGATACCAGGTAAAAGATTAACATATCGAAATTTGAGGGATGTAGCTGTGCTGGGAAGCGTGCAATCGTGTTTTCAGTTTTCCATACATTGTCTGTAAAAACGAGTAAAATTCCGCGTGAAAATTTACAGACAATTTAAATCGAAAACGTTCATGAACGACATCATTTTACCAATGCAGAAGTTGGAAGGAAACTATTTCGCTGTTAGGGTACTAGGCTGAAATAGGGTTAATATATCAAATGGGTTTAATTATGTATAATTGTTTGGGACTAGCATCGAATAAGTGCGAATATTAATTTTGTTTTTAATAGCGCTATGCCGCTTTTGCACAAATAAGATTGTTTATATCTAGAGAACAACAAAAGAAAATGGTCGGGAGGCTAACCCACACTGTTCACGGGTCTATTCAATAGACCATTTTATCAAGTATGCGCACGCAACATGCTTGATAGGCCGGTAAATACTTCACGTGGGAATCACGTAGTGGTTTCCTATAACCCTCCCTATTATTTCAACCAATACTAAATCCAAGCTTTTTGCTCTGACGAAGGGCTAACGCTCGAAACGTCAGCTGCTACTCGCTTTCCACGGCGGTTAGCATACTTCAATCGACTTTAGTTGATTACACACCAGTCTAAATCCAAGCTGCCTACATGAAGTATTTCTTGGCGGGCCGTGAGTTTTGTTAGCCTTTGTTATTCAAATTATCGGCTATTGTTCAAAAATTGGCGGCTATTGTTCAAAAAGCGATTTGGCGGGCCAATATTGCGTGCGCATATCTGAGCAAATGGTCTATTCAATTCTTTATTATGCTCATTACATGGATTACATAGATAAGATATACTTGTTATTTAATTAATAGTAGCACGTCATTGGTTATTTACACATATTTAATTGACATTTGAGCCTGGGAGCTAAATAAACCGTAAAGTTATCGAGTTAGCCCCCAGCATTTTGGGTCTAACTATAAATGGATATTAGGAAAGTATAGAGAAATAAAGGACAGTATAATATAGGAATAAGTTTGAATAAATGATATAGTGAGATATGAAATATTGACTCAGGTGCGTTGCTCTGATAGTAAATATTGTTTTGCATTTTTTTGAGAATGAAAATACAATTAGTTCCTTAAGGTGAGCAGGGAGTTTTTGCCACATTTCAGTCGCCATGTAAGAAATTGTTTGTCCAGTTTCCAGTATTTGTTCTAACGCGTGATTTGTAAATTTTGATTAGCCGCGTACCTAGTGTTGTGGGAGTGAACATGGCTGGTAGTTGTCCTTTGTGCCATACGATGGGCGAATTTTAGTGCGTGTAAACGATAAACATTATTTACTATGAGAATGTCTAGGAGATTAAGCAGGGGTAGGGCGCTTTCTGTATTCTTCCCAAATGAAACTGCAAAGCCAAGAATATTAACCTAACAACTTGGTTTTGTTTTGTTTGTACTTTTTTAAGGACTGATTTGTAGGCGCTACCCCATGCTAGTATACACACCATGCATAACTCGCGCGATCACAACACGAAAAAGAGGCCGGTAGGTCCTCTGGAATGTTGAAGTTGAAATACTAGCAGGAGGCGTGAAACGTGTTGAACACGATTGTTTAGTTGAAAAATGTTGCTAATCTGTCCTCATTTATCCTTTATTTTTCTTTCAAGTCCTCATTAATTATTCACGAGGTATTCAGCCAATCCAATGGTCTGATTTTAATCCCTTGAGGACACTGGATACCTGGTCTAGTCCTCCTAGCAGTAACTGGAAAAGTTTCTAGTTACTGGAACAAGTTGTTCCAGTAACTGGAAATTTTTCCAGTTACTACGAATAAATTATTGAAAAACATCATGGCATGCATAATTACTCTTTTATTTGATTGCATTATGAACAAAAGGCAATTGAATAGCACTGATTGTTCAATTAACTTTGCTCTTCATAATAACAGTGATTAAAAGAATTTGTAGCCCTATTTTCTCGATATTTTTTAGTTTTCCTTGCAAAATACTAAACTACCAGCAACTTTTATTTGTCTTTGATTCCTCCCGAATAATTAATGAGGAGTTGAAGTCGTTCAAAGTCCTCCAATTTCGGACTGGACGGGATTTCAAGTCCTTGCAATTAGTTCCAGTCCTCGGCTGCGCCTCGGACTGGAACAAATTGCGCGGACTTGAAATCCCCGTCCAGTCCTCATTGTCGGACTTTAAACATTACTTATAGTACAACCAGCCAGGCGCATAGCAAATTAACGGCATTGTTTCACTGAACATTCGTTCAGTGCATTTCACAATCTCCTCGGGCGCTTCAGTTTCAACATTCCAGAGCACCTACCGGCCTCGTTGACATGCTAGTTACCAGGACTTATGCATAGGGTCTATAGCGTATGAAATAAGGGGATACATTAGGTTAAAGTACAGTTGTTTTAAAGTGCAACTAACCCCTTTTGCAATTTTTATACATATGAATCTTTGAAAGGTTTTGAGTACTTCTGCGAAGAATTTTTTGGCTTACAGAGAATACTCTATGTTCTATGCTTGTTTAAAATGGTGAAATGTTGACCTTTCCTCACCCATGACCGCGTAAGAAAAAGCCTGGGTCGATTCTTGATCTTACGTCATCCAACTCATTCGACTTTGCAATAATTTGAATAAATATTTAGCATTTACTCTAAAATAACTGTTTTCTTTACTAATAACTCACAGACTGTGTATATTCTCTATATATCGATGTTGTTGTTATAGAAAGGCGCCATGGAGAATAATGCATTAATGAGGTGACGTAAGATCAAGAATCGACCCAGGCTTTTTCTTGCGCGGTCATGGGTCAGGAAAGGTCAAATTTTCACATTTCAAACAAGCCTAGAACATAGAGTATTCTCTATAAGCCAAAAAATTCTTCGCAGAAGTACTCAAAACCTTTCAAAGATTCATATGTATAAAAATTGCAAAAGGGGTTAGTTGCACTTTAACTGTTGTAGAGATACAAAATATCTTAATTTAGATATTATTCCAGTGTTTTGGGATATGCGGGAGCTCACATATAATATGTGGTACTTCCAAGATATAGTGTTATCGATCATTACCTCTAAGTATTTGATGTGGTCTTTCCTGTCCAAATAGACCAGTTCGCGGTAAATTCCGACGTTTTGAAAGGGTGCAAACATGGCGCTAAATACAGTGTTTGTAAGGGAATCGATAGGCATCCGATGCCAAATAAAATCCGTGAAATCGAATTTATGAAATATTCTTCACATACAAACTTAAGATACCAGGTAAAAGATTAACTGATCAAAAGTTGAGGGATGTAGCTGTGCTGGGAAGCGTGCAATCGTGTTTTCAGTTTTCCATACATTGTTTGTAAATTTTCACGAGGAATTTGACTCGTTTTTACAGACAATGTCTGGAAAATGAAAACACGATTGCACACTTTCCAGAACAGCTACATCCCCCAAATTTCGATATATTAATCTTTTGTTTGTATCTGAAGATATTTCATAAATTCGATTTTACGGATTTCATTTGGCATCGGATTCCCATCGATTCCCATACAAACACTGTATTTCGCGCCATGTTTGCACCCCTTTCAAAATGTCGGAATTTACCGCGAACTGGTCTATTATATACACAGAAGCAAATCAGCAAATAATACATACCTTTTGCACACACCCAAAAAAGATGAATATACTCCAGCTCAGCCAAGCCTCTGGCCGTCAAGCCTCTGTCTACGTTGTGACAATTACTACGCTTGTATGGCATGGTATTCAAGTGATATGAAAACGTATCAGTTCACTTTTACATGATCACCAGTAAGAATATTAGCCGTCGGCTTTATTGTGAGTGGAGCTTAACAGATCATAACACTTAAAATGCTTTTAAATGTTTCTCTTTCCGTGTTAAATATTGAATATATCTGTTAATATGCTGTGGAGTCTACAAGTCTGTGTTTGCCTTCACTAAAAAAATTGACAAATGTTAAAATACGCATGAGAAGTGTTTTATCTCGATTGTTTATTATCGCTCTTAGAATGGTGCGTTCAGGATCACCTTTCGAATGTGCCATCTTTCATCTGAATATTCTATGTTAATTGCTTTGATTGTGAAACTGAAACAACTTAGCTGAAGTATTTTGCTCCCCATCATGATTTAAGTACACCTTTGCATACTGGCTAAAGATCTTTACAATGCGTTGTTATTCGAGCTATTTATGCTGGTATCTTCAAAACACAACATATTTATATTATGAGGCCAAGCCAACACCGACATTTTATGCCGTGATTCCATGCTGGGAGATGTTAAAGAGCCTGTTACGTTGTGCTATTTGTGAAGAGAAGGAGATTGTTACCCGGCCGTAAAACGGTCTGTCCTCCTTTCGAATACCAACTGCGTCAATTTGGCTAGACGTTAATGATATGCCTTAGAAAAAAATATCGGTCAATTAGCTGATTTAAAGCTAGAGAACTAATAATCCTCAAATCCAAGAAAAACTGAAGAAATGCCTTTCTATTCCTTATTTATACAATACATTAGTACAGTGAGAGTTTTAATTTGCAGAAATCTTTGCCAAACCTTTTCCCAATAACTGATAAATTATAAATGGTCTCCATTTTCCCAACTCAGTTTTTAAATAACTCACCAAACTTTGCCTTTCACATCGAGATAAGCCGGCCTTCAAGTCCCGAGCGTCGATATGATGCCCGTTCGGCGTGTTTTATAGAATAGAGCTTACATGTCATGATCGACATTGAGCCGGTCACTTCATATCTGTGGAATACCCCTGTGGAGTAATGTTTCCATTTGAACTCAAACCAGGGGCGGATTTAAGGGGGTGGATTGGGTGGCTAGCCACCTCCCTTTAGACTCTAGAATGTCAGATTTCCTGGCCTTTCGAGAGCAGCTCTTCAAGCTCGTACGATACTATTTACTTTACTTACTTAAGTTATTCATACTTATTTACCATTTTATTTCGGTTTTATTTTTATGGAACTGTATTTATGTAATAGTTGTATTATTCTGACCTTCATGGATTAAAGCCATGCAGAATATTAATTTATTACATCCCGAAAAAATTAATGTATTCGAAATGGCGCTATATTTGCAATCCTAGATCCGCCCCTGCAAACTTATTATATTTTCCTTTAATACTTTAAACCCTAAAAACGACTGCGGGGAAGGCTAGATCTAGATTATCGTAATTTGTCTTCTAATTTCAAAAGTTACGTACATTAACCATTGAACGTTTCGTCTACCTTTCAATAAATATCCTCCCACCAAATGTGAAACAGTAATAGCAATTTTCTTTGAATCTGTTTCGAAAATGCTAGAAAGCACTCAAAAGTTCTCAATTTAGACAGACGGAAAATCTAAGGTACGACCTAAACAAAACATCACTGAAACAGCTGGTACGGTGTTATTAATAGAAACCAAACCAAACTGAAAATATAGAGTCGTCACTGTTTATATACATTGTGCGTAATACGTTTTTAACAGTTTTCCTTGTTTATGATGGCTATCTTTTGAGGTTAGATAGACTTCTTGATTGCAATCTTTAGCGAAGGCGACGCTGGGTTAGAGAGTGCTGCATGGTAATGATATGTCGCCGTTGATAGAAAGTGTTCTTTTTACTTTAATTTGTAAAGCCGGAGAATTTATCTGTAAAATCCACTGATGAAAATTAAAAGAAAACTTGTCTAGTAATACTGATCAATAGCAATTCACAAAAAGTATATAATTATCTTTGGGAGGGATATTTATTTAACAAACTTACCGATTGTAGGCTAATTTTAATTTTAAAACTGAGACGCTCTTTCCGAAAATAATTCCCTCCTAACTAATAATAGTTGGTTAATGAAAAACGTACAAGAGAATAAGCCATCGGAACATTGTCATTGAGCCGGTATGACCAAACCGTATAGCCGTCTTAAATGCATGGTTTATTATAAAAAATGTGGGAGAACTATAGCAACGAGTCAAAGTCCGCGGGAAAGTTTACAGAGAAATGTATAGAAAACTGAACACATGATTGCACGCAGTTCCCAGCACAGCTGTATTCCACAACATTTGATCAGTTAATCGTTTACCTGGTATCTTAATATATAAGTTTGCAGACAGTGAATATTTCATAAATTCAATTTTACGGAAATTATTTGGCATCGGATTCCCATACAAACACTGTATTTCGCGCCAGGCATGTTTGCACCCCTTTATAAATGTCGGAATTATTAACCGAGAATTGAACTCCTCTATTAACATAGCCAGTTTGACTTTCAAAATAGTTACGCAAATGTCCTGTCTCGCGGAATGACCCTGACGGGATGACCCTGACGCAAGATGCGCAGAATGGCGTGCGCACTAAAATTAGTATGCATTCAATTTTCGAAGATCATACAAAGCATTATGAGAAATTAAAATGCGTCGAAATTGTAAACAAAACCTCACCAAAGTCATTATCCAACCGGATAATTATTTGTAGTTGTAAGGAAATGAAAAGCTCCAGTATTATATATTTCACTTTTATCGGTTTACAATTATATAGTCGCCAGCAGATTCAGACATCTGACGCCCACGGCCAAATGACAAAAATCCAGCGGTTTTCGCTCACAACAAGCACATGCGCAGTAGCTATTGCATGAGACCTCAGCCATAATATTTGAGCACTCTTTCGAAAATGGTGATAAACTACAATAGCTCATCAGTGAAATGGAGTTTTATTCTTCAAGTTATGTTCAGTAATATCAGTTAAGTAGGTAAGCCGGGCTTTTTATGGAATACGTCGTAAGGGCTATTTTTACATCAAAGCTAAGACATCTGGTCAGCTGCCTGTTTCCAAGAGTGCACCAGCTAAAATTGACTAATTACAAGAGGCTGAATGTATGTCGGTGTGGAGATGTAAAATAATGCTCGTGTATAAAGTGATCGGCCTCGAACCAACAATTCAATCGCTAGAAATAACAATATCTTATTTTTCCGGTCCAGAATCCACTGAATCGCGCCCTCTGATTGCATTTGGCTGGTAACCCGGTCCGGGTTTATTCTCATACGGACTGGCTACAGCTAATCCCAAAGTTTTTTTCTGAGATTTTTACGTAAACGTACCCTAGCATGGATTTACATATATTGTATTGAAAGCCTTGGAAAAAGGGGAAAAACGGCAGGAAATTGCCAGTGATTTCAGTGAGTGAAACAAAGAGCGCACGCTCAAGGCTGACGAAATGTAGCGCTTCTGTTATGGTCAGCGAGCAACTAAATTTTCGAGACCTTTGCAATTGCATTTTTCTCCATTCGGACCGACTAAGGTCGGTAAATATATATATACAGTCGTCGTCACGTAAACTTGTCTGTCTGTAGCCAACCTATTCCTAGCGTCAGTTGTTCAAGGTCTTAGTGAATAGCATTTGAATCCTGCATGTGCAAAGTTTATCCAATGATGTTGGTTTTCTTGGTAAAAGGTGTGTTGCTTTAATCTAGAATCGCAAAGAGTATTGCACTAGCTACTCATTATTCATCAGACACTCAGTGATAAGTTTTTTAACCCGAAATCAGTTGAGTCCGCCAGTTAAGAAATCATCAATGATACCGAAAATTACGAACATGCCGGGGGGAAATAAAAATTTTATTTAGGATTTTATTAATCAAACTTCAAACACCGAAAACATGATCACGTATTCAAAAAGCCTTGTTTATTTCATTTCTCAAACCTGCAGGGAATGCATAATATACAGCAATAACTTACATCTTTAATAATTAACGAGCCCCTTTGTACCATAAATTTCAACTGGGAACAAAAAAGCACTTTCAGTTTCTTAATTGCCTTTGTTTCTCAGTTGACTGTTAGATAGTTGCATGTCGTGAAGTAGGCTATGTTGTTATTAGCGATTTTACCAGCTGCTGTTTCTCTGTTTCTCGAATTATGGTGATGTTCCCTGACCGATTTCCCTGACTATGATATTTCGTCTGTCACTTCTGGAAAGACTACTCTACAGGATAAACCGAACTGTTCTCTTAATATGAAAAACCATCTCGATCGAGGCAGCCCTAGGGCTAGTGCTAGGACCAGCAGCATTGTTGTCGATATGCAAAACAGTCTCGAGGGATTACTATACAATGAAAATAGCCCGTGTGCTAGGACCAGCAGCATTGTTGTCGATATGCAAAACAGTCTCGATGGATTACTATACAATGAAGATAGCCCTAGTGCTAGGACCAGCAGCATTGTTGTCGATATGCAAAACAGTCTCGAGGGATTACTATACAATGAAGACAGCCCTAGTCGGTAACAATTTCGCGTTATTTTGTGATCATTCTATCCAGTTTATGATTTTTAGTTTCTTTGGAGTCCTCTGTACAAATTTGAAATGGTTGAAAATTTGGAAAGGTAAAAGGACTGGTGAACCTTCCTAAGAAATTAATTGCCAAGGAAAGAGGATCGCGCGTCGTTCATAAAAATGATGCCCTTAACAGCGGGTACCATGAATGGAACAGAACTTTACGCTCGACTTAACGTTCATTTTATTCGTGGATCCACAGCAATTTTGACCATGTTATAATGACAATTATCATTAATACTAGGATAAAAACATTAAAAAAAATACTTCAATTCTTTTTACAATAACAAAACACGTTTAGCTTCAAACGAGTGTGTATAAACTGCCTTCGAGTTACGTAAACACTTCGTACTCAAACTCGCTCGAGAAAAAGCTCAAATTTGACAAATGACACCATAGAAGGAAGCTAACGACTCACCGATTAATTTCTCCCAGTGATTAAATGTTTATGAAATCCTCAGTTTCTGGCTTCTTGGATCGCCAGAATTCACAAACCTCAACAGATCAGAGCGCTTTGAAAAGCGCGCACTGCAAGATTAATGACGTCAGCGGAAAGCTATGTGTTTGTCCTCTAAGCCAACCAGAATGCGAGAAAATTGGCGGTTGTTGTAGGTATCCCAATCCGGAGTAAGCGAGAAGCGATTAACGGTATTTCCACGCGACTCGACGGCGAACGATGCAGTGAAAACAAGTCTACTAAATGCTCGAAATGGAGTTTACTTGGATAAAGAAACAGTGAAAAGGTATCACAAAGCTACCAGGATGTATCTAAGCGGTAGAAAACAGTTAGGTTTTTTTAATTTGAGGGTTAGGTTTTCAGAAGGTTTGTATGAGAATTTGAGAAAATGAATTATTAATTGCAGGGTATTCCGTATCGGTCTATTGCTGCAGTGTGTGGGGAACTGTTCCACTGAATGTCTAGACCAACTGCTACTAGCCCAAAAACGTGCTGCTGGGATCATTCTTTAGTGCCGACTATTCTAGATGATTCCAATATATGAAACTATTGGCCAAAGAATCCTAACGCAGACTTTTAAGTGTTGAAATAATCTTGGTCCGGAATGTCTCGCTTTGCTGATTGTTGCCTACCTTCCTATCGTTATTATACAAAAGCCGGGGAGCTGGGGTGGCACAGTGGTTAAACACTTCACCTCTCACCTCTGTGGCCCAGGTTCGATTCCCGGACGGGGCGCTACATGTGAGTTGAGTTTGTTGGTATCTCGCCCTTGCTCCGAGGGTTTTTCTCCGGGTCCTCCGGTTTTTCTCCTTCCACAAAACCAACACGCGAAATTCCAATTCGATCTGTGGATTTGGTTGTTTCAGGTCCCGTTAGAATTTTTTTTAAATAATAACTACCAAAAACTAAAGCGGGAAAGAGTTGTTTCTCATTTGTAGGCACCGTCGCTATGGAATAGTTTTCCTACCACTGCTACTAAATCTGACACATTACCAGGCTTTAATCGATTTTGTAGGACATATCTTAGAACTAGACTCACTAATGCTAATGAGAAGAGCACTAGGCTCGACACTAGGCTTTGCTAACTGTCATGTCTAACCATGTTCCTTACGGTTTTAATTGTCTAATTCTAAAGCTATCGTTGTTTATAATTTATTGAATCTTTCTCATATCTTCCCAATAATGTACATTACTAAATTTTTTGAGTATAGTTAAAGAATTATCTATTATGTCTTATAATGTAATATAATGTGTGTATCTTGTTATATAATAGTTAGGAGGACCAGATTGGAAACAAGTGTAAACTTTATCTGCATATCCGCATTAACTAAAGTGTTATTATTATTGTTATTGTTATAACTGTCAAGCTGTGAGAAACGGTGTAATTCGGAAAATCGATTCGCTGTAGACCATTAATTATTGCCGCAGCGAGTGAGCCTGGACCGAGCGAGCAGGGCACAAATGTAATCTCAGTACGGGGGTCAAAATCTAAATTTGCAGATTAACCAGAAGGCTTTGCAACTCAACTAGAATGCTTTGCAAATAACAACAATGCTTCGTAAATGATAATAAAAAATAGCAAAAACCGTATACGACAATTCTGTCGGTGGTACGTTGGATCTTGCGGAGAGATCTGATCAGATCTGATCTGATTCGTAAATGAGCCACCATCCCTTGCGGAACTTTATAAACAAGCTTGTAGCTGATGTCGACATTCACATATTTATGAGTATTTTTAACGGTAGTTTCTTTGAGAGCGAATCTTCAGGTCTAAAGTAATCTGACGTTTCGTTTTTTTCTGCATGTGACACTTTCAAGTCGCTAAGATTGGCTAGGATTTGGTTTCTAGGATTCAGTGCTTATTGTTCTCTGTGGTATTAATGCTAAGGTCTAAGAATATAAAAGTGCTTTCGATGAATTCTTTATTTCAAATATCTATGAAAATAAAAGACGTGACAGAGAACAGAGCCTAACCGCTTTCTAGATACGGCCAGAGATTTGTATGAATCCTCAGTGGTTATTTAGGTTCCCATTTACGGACTGACGGAACAGCCATTTAACGTAGTGATCCGAGCGACGAGAGATACACACTTCCTAATGTACAGAGCCAGGTTTTTACCTCTTCAGAAGAATCACTGCCTTAACTGGGCTGCGAACCCGAGTCTTCGACGAAAAGGCAGAAGCGCTAACCATTACGCCACCACAATTCTTCTTAAATCTACTGACAATTATAATAATTATTATAATTTACCGAATGGATACAACATGGACGCGAATCCTGCATGTAAATTACTCAGTTCTAAACTACCTTTACTCATGGAATTTTGATGAAAACCTATTACCCCGATTTGCACATCAGCTCATTGCATCACGTCAGATGGCATTTATAGTCGAATTTCCTTGCCATAAATATCATTTGAATAGCTGTATTACAGTGGCGTCTACGAATAGCAGTTTCAACGGTATTCACAGGAACGCCTCACTTCGGTGTAATTTAAACGCTATTCAAACTGTGTATCTAAATTAGTCGTGCTTGTTTAGAGGGTGTTGCGGGTGTCATGCAAGAATGAGCGTTCGGGTCAATACCGCTGAAACTGCTATTCGTATAATATCATTTGAATTCCAGCGCGCCCGTCATCTTAGATCTTTGCGGAGCTATACACACATAGAAAATCAATATTGTGTGCTCGCTCGCTGTCCTCTTGCAACCCGTGCCTGCTCGCGCTACGAGAGGCCAAAATTATTATACAGGCACCCACTGAATTATTATTATTTTATTTCACACGCTTCGCTTTACATTTGGATAATTTACACTGATATACACTTAATATAATAATAGATATTAGGGAAAAAAAAGAGGAAAATGTATAATAGGAAAGGGTGCAGGGAAGTTGAAGGAACTAAAAGTTTCCTAAGCCAACTCCTCGTTAAGTGAAATAAATATGTGTAGTGTGATCTGCCTTTTGTAGGAAACAGTCACGTGCTGATATAATACAGTCGCGTGCTGATATAATACTTAGTTAATGAATGATCCCCATGGGACAGGCATTGCCATAGTAATAGATTCTCATCGTACGCCCCCGCACTCAAGCGCCCCAAGGCTAGGTTTAAGATATGGGAAGAGACGAGCCCTGCGGCGAGAGTGAGCGGGAGTAGGAAGGTGAATACCGACCGGCGCTCATCGCTGCGGGAGGAGGGTGGGGCGATGGATTCAACCTTCGATGGCAGTTCGACGAATTGAGAGATTACTGAATAAGAGGGCAGCGTATTTATACTATTATGACACCGGAGTAACCCGTGTGTATACCCACGAGCGCATGCTGTCCCTAGCGATAATAGACACCTAATTTAGGGCGCTTGCCCGCGGCGGCGCCGATGAGAATAGTAATAGATTCTCATCGTACGCCCCCGCACTCAAGCGCCCCAAGGCTAGGTTTAAGATATGGGAAGAGACGAGCCCTGCGGCGTACGCTCTTGGAAGTGGCGGGTTAACGGGTTCGGCCTTGGGAAGACGCGTAGATGAGAAGTAGGGGAAAAGTAGCGTGCTCTCCCATAACTCAAAAAAGGTACGACGCGCCCGGCAAAAGGTACAACTTTATAAACAATGGTGGTCTGTCGTTCGTGTGCATAACAGTAGATTGAGACGTTGCCGGAAGTGGCCTACACAACTATGAGATGCCCGCATAACAGAACAGTTCGAGGTCATCTGAAACAGTACAATTTTTTTTTTCGGTATCTGGGCACTCAATTGTGCCTCCCCACGAGTGCTGGGATGCATCGCTAAAGACCTTAACGACCATGTGTTGCTCTCGGGGCCAAGGGAGGTGGCCGCTTCAGGAATCGAGGAACTGCCAGTATTCAATCTCCGATCGTAAGTCGCCGGATACCTTGATCGGATGGGAAGAGCGGGTGGACCCTGATATTGCTCGGAAGATTTCCCTGGTGTGTAATAGAGCGGCAGGTACGGCAACACAAAAGGAAGAAATCTTTTCAGCCAGCCGCTGAAGTGTCTTAACAGAAGTCGTGCGGCCGCGAAGGACAAAATCCCGGAGCGCCGCGAATTTTCGCTTCTTCTCCTCTGGTAAAATAAACGCCTGAAGATTGGAGTCGACCAAAAGGCCAAGGAATTTGACCCGTTTTTGCGGTACTGTTACTGACTTCTGGAGGCCAATGAAGTACCCCAGTGAGAGTAAGGTCGAACAGGTAATAAAGGCGGCCGCCTGAGCCAGCTCGAAATTGGACCAACCGCAAGCTGCACCGGATGACGGGGGAACCAACTGACCCACGTGTCGGTCATCTATATATTGGCTACATGGGACTCCCACCTGGCGGATATAGCTTGTGGCCGCCAGTCCAACCGTGTGGTAAAGGTATGCGCTGGCCTTCCAACCAAACGGGATGGTATTATATGTGAAATACCAGCCCCGCCACTGTAGGCCAAAATACGACACACTATCGGGCGATAACAAAATGCGGTCGTATCCACTTTTGTCGTCAAAGACTGTCTGGAAGTGTGAAGGGCATACATAACGCGGGAGGTTGGAAATGTAATCCAGAGTAAAAGGGAGATCCACGATCCATAAGTTGAGGAACCGCTCGTCGTGGCAGAGCCTGGGTTTTGTGGGTTCCACCGTGAGGGGCATGACCAAATGAGGAGGAGGTACTGACCCGACTCTGCCATGGACGGAGAGTGAGCCATTACGTACTCGCTCCAGGATCGTCTCACTAATGAAATCTTCAAACTCAACACACGACTTGCTATTAGGGAATACTGCAGGAGGAGGGGATGCCGAGTCATAGAACTTCCCCTGAAAATCGCCTTTATACGGGGCAAGAAAATCGGCTACCCGTACACCTTCGATAACGTAGGAAAGAATTTCTGCCCTCTTGGGATGATTCGGAAGGATATGCGACCATTGGGCGCGGTGTTGGCTCAGCTCTCCGGCCACAAAGTAGTGAGGATCTCGAAACAACAAAACTGCAGGAGAAGCGTGAACCCTTCCTGAGGAGACCATGGTAACTGAGGGGTACGGGCCTGCGACGCGGGGCCTCTCCCCATCCCGATTGCACCATACTATGACGTTCCGCGAGACCTCGAGGGGATTAAAACTAACAAAATCCTGTTTTCGCTTGACGCGGGCCTATACGAGGAAAACAAAAGGAACGATGGGCGTATAAGAGGGTGCAAGGGGCGGGGAAGAAGCCAACCGCGAAGCAGTCCCGAAATACCCCGTCCAGGGACGGAGCAATGAAGGATATTAGATAACCTCTTCGGAGACATGCTAACGGTTGACTGGGATGACAAGGGAATACGAGAAACGGTAAGTAGGTAGAACCAGGTTTATTATCCGATAAGTAGGTTACATGTGCAAACTAGAACAGCCTAGGCAGTCAGAAACGCCTTTGTTGAGGGCAATTTCTAGCGAAGTGCCCAGTTCCCTGACAGTTGAAACAGCGTCTCCGGATCCAAGGGGAAGGGTCGTAGCCCCCCCGACGGCGTCCTCGAGCTGGAGGGATAGGACCACCACCACGCAGGCTTTGTGCGGTAGGGCGCAACCATGGGCTGGTATATTCCTGGTCAGTGGCCGCCATAAATGGCGCGTTCGAGGTAACGTCACCCACTTTAAGAACTTTTCGTATCTGGCTGGCGACATCCTTCTCCTCGCTATCGCCCAACAATTGCAGCACTATCTGAGCCAGCTCCGGGGAACGCACCAATGGTCGACACTGTTTGTAAATGGCGTCGAAGCGCTTACGGTCTGGATGAGCGGCGTCCCTAGCATTGTCTGCCAATAGCTCTATACTTGCCACTAATGCAAAGGGGTCAACCAAGGCCTGCGGACGAGAGGCCAATTGCCGCACCATCTCCAGCGCCTGTTCCACCTTCGACGAGTTGACCGCCGATTGCAAGGAATCTATTCTCCTCTGTAACTCAGCGATGCCCTAATAACATAAGGATGGGAAGCGTCACCTAGAGAACCGGCATCATCGGGCCAAATAAGTGGCCTGTATGTTCAGCGTATCATGGAGTTAAACAAAAATTGCCTGATAAGCAATTAACCCCGCACGATTACCTGTGAATACGACAGAGGCGGCAAATAAGCCCAGCCCACATGCGACCGAAAACTATAATCGGCTTACAAGCATGCAGTCGACAGGCGACTTGATAAGAAATGATGCACCACACAGGCGACTTGATAAGAAATGATGCACCACACAGGCGACTTAACAGAAAATTGTGCGCCCCGCAGGCGACTTGGAAGAAAATATATGTTAGATAGGAAAATTATGCCCTACAGAGGCGACTAGAAAGAAAATTATGCACCACACAGGCGACTTGAAAGAAAATTATGCACTACAAAAGCGACTTAAAAGAAAATTGTGCGCCACACCGGCGACTTGATAAAAAATTATGCCAGATAAGAAAATTATGCCCTGCAGAGGCGACGAGAAAGAAAATTATGCACCACCCAGATGACTTGATAAAAAAGTATGATAGATAAGAAAATTATGCCCTGCAGAGGCGACGAGAAAGAAAATTATGCACCACCCAGATGACTTGATAAAAAAGTATGATAGATAAGAAAATTATGCCCTGCAGAGGCGACGAGAAAGAAAATTATGCCCACACAGATGACTAGATAAATAATTATGCTAGATAAGAAAATTATGCCCGACAGAGACGAGAAAGAAATTATGCGCCACACAGGCGACTTGATAAAAAATGATTATGCAGCACACAGGTGTCTTGAATAAAACATTATGCACCACACAGGCGACTTGATAAATTATGCACCACACAGGCGACTTGATAAATTATGCACCACACAGGCGACTTGATAAAAAATAATGCACCACACAGGCGACTTGATAAATTATGCACCACACAGGCGACTTGATAAAAAATAATGCACCACACAGGCGACTTGATAAATTATGCACCACACAGACGACTTGATAAAAAATAATGCACCACACAGGCGACTTGATAAATTATGCACCACACAGGCGACTTGATAAAAAATAATGCACCACACAGGCGACTTGATAAATTATGCACCACACAGACGACTTGATAAAAAATAATGCACCACACAGGCGACTTGATAAATTATGCACCACACAGGCGACTTGATAAAAAATAATGCACCACACAGGCGACTTGATAAATTATGCACCACACAGGCGACTTGATAAATTATGCACCACACAGGCGACTTGATAAAAAATAATGCACCACACAGGCGACTTGATAAATTATGCACCACAGAGGCGACTTGATAAAAAATAATGCACCACACAGGAGACTTGATAAAAAATAATGCACCACACAGGCGACTTGATAAAAAATAATGCACCACACAGGAGACTTGATAAAAAATAATGCACCACACAGGCGACTTGATAAATTATGCACCACACAGGCGACTTGATAAATTATGCACCACACAGGCGACTTGATAAAAAATAATGCACCACACAGGCGACTTGATAAAAAATAATGCACCACACAGGAGACTTGATAAAAAATAATGCACCACACAGGAGACTTGATAAAAAATAATGCACCACACAGGCGACTTGATAAAAAATAATGCACCACACAGGCGACTTGATAAAAAATAATGCACCACACAGGAGACTTGATAAAAAATAATGCACCACACAGGCGACTTGATAAATTATGCACCACACAGGCGACTTGATAAAAAATAATGCACCACACAGGCGACTTGATAAATTATGCACCACACAGGCGACTTGATAAATTATGCACCACACAGGCGACTTGATAAAAAATAATGCACCACACAGGAGACTTGATAAAAAATAATGCACCACACAGGCGACTTGATAAATTATGCACCACACAGGCGACTTGATAAATTATGCACCACACAGGCGACTTGATAAAAAATTATGCACCACACAGGCGACCTGATAAATTATGCACCACACAGGCGACTTGATAAATTATGCACCACACAGGCGACTTGATAAAAAATAATGCACCACACAGGCGACTTAACAGAAAATTGTGCGCCCCGCAGGCGACTTGGAAGAAAAATATGTTAGATAGGAAAATTATGCCCTACAGAGGCGACTAGAAAGAAAATTATGCACCACACAGGCGACTTGAAAGAAAATTATGCACTACACAAGCGACTTAAAAGAAAATTGTGCGCCACACCGGCGACTTGATAAAAAATTATGCCAGATAAGAAAATTATGCCCTGCAGAGGCGACGAGAAAGAAAATTATGCACCACCCAGATGACTTGATAAAAAAGTATGATAGATAAGAAAATTATGCCCTGCAGAGGCGACGAGAAAGAAAATTATGCACCACACAGGTGACTTGATAAAACATTATGCACCATGGAGGCGGCTTGATAAAAAATGATGCACCACACAGGCGACTTGATAAATTATTCCCCACACCGGTGAGTAGATAAAAAATATGCACCACACAGGCGACTTGAAAGAAAATTATGCACCACACAGGCGACTTGATAGAATTTATGCACCACATAGGCGACTTGATAAGACATTATGCACCACACAGGCGACTTGATAAAAAATTATGCACCACACAGGCGACTTGACAAATCATGCACCACACAGGCGACTTGATAAAAAAAATAATGCACCACACAGGCGACTTGATAAATTATGCACCACACAGGCGACTTTTAAGAAAATTATGCTAGATAAGAAAATTATGCCCTACAGAGGCGGCTAGAAAGAAAATTATGCACCACACAGGTGACTTGATAAAAACAATTTATGCGAGATAAGAAAATTATGCCCGGCAAAGGCGACGGGAAAGAAAATTATGCACCACACAGGTGGCTTGATAGAAAATTATGCACCACACAGGCGACTTGATAAGAAATTATGCACCACACAGGCGACTTGATAAGAAATTATGCACCACACAGGCGACTTAACAGAAAATTGTGCGCCCCGCAGGCGACTTGGAAGAAAAATATGTTAGATAGGAAAATTATGCCCTACAGAGGCGACTAGAAAGAAAATTATGCACCACACAGGCGACTTGAAAGAAAATTATGCACCACACAGGCGACTTGATAAGAAATTATGCACCACACAGGCGACTTAACAGAAAATTGTGCGCCCCGCAGGCGACTTGGAAGAAAAATATGTTAGATAGGAAAATTATGCCCTACAGAGGCGACTAGAAAGAAAACTATGCACCACACAGGCGACTTGAAAGAAAATTATGCACTACACAAGCGACTTAAAAGAAAATTGTGCGCCACACCGGCGACTTGATAAAAAATTATGCCAGATAAGAAAATTATGCCCTGCAGAGGCGACGAGAAAGAAAATTATGCACCACCCAGATGACTTGATAAAAAAGTATGATAGATAAGAAAATTATGCCCTGCAGAGGCGACGAGAAAGAAAATTATGCCCACACAGATGACTAGATAAAAAATTATGATAGATAAGAAAAGTATGCCCTGCAGAGGCGACGAGAAAGAAAATTATGCCCACACAGATGACTAGATAAAAAATTATGCTAGATAAGAAAATTATGCCCGACAGAGGAGACGAGAAAGAAATTATGCGCCACACTGGCGACTTGATAAATTATGCACCACACAGGCGACTTGATAAATTATGCACCACACAGGCGACTTGATAAAAAATAATGCACCACACAGGCGACTTGATAAATTATGCACCACACAGGCGACTTGATAAAAAATAATGCACCACACAGGCGACTTGATAAAAAATAATGCACCACACAGGCGACTTGATAAAAAATAATGCACCACACAGGCGACTTGATAAAAAATAATGCACCACACAGGCGACTTGATAAAAAATAATGCACCACACAGGCGACTTGATAAAAAATAATGCACCACACAGGCGACTTGATAAAAAATAATGCACCACACAGGCGACTTGATAAAAAATAATGCACCACACAGGCGACTTGATAAAAAATAATGCACCACACAGGCGACTTGATAAAAAATAATGCACCACACAGGCGACTTGATAAAAAATAATGCACCACACAGGCGACTTGATAAAAAATAATGCACCACACAGGCGACTGGAAAGAAAATTATGCACCACACAGGCGACTTAACAGAAAATTGTGCGCCCCGCAGGCGACTTGGAAGAAAAATATGTTAGATAGGAAAATTATGCCCTACAGAGGCGACTAGAAAGAAAATTATGCACCACACAGGCGACTTGAAAGAAAATTATGCACTACACAAGCGACTTAAAAGAAAATTGTGCGCCACACCGGCGACTTGATAAAAAATTATGCCAGATAAGAAAATTATGCCCTGCAGAGGCGACGAGAAAGAAAATTATGCACCACCCAGATGACTTGATAAAAAAGTATGATAGATAAGAAAATTATGCCCTGCAGAGGCGACGAGAAAGAAAATTATGCACCACACAGGTGACTTGATAAAACATTATGCACCATGGAGGCGGCTTGGTAAAAAATGATGCACCACACAGGCGAATTGATAAAAAATTATGCACCACACAGGCGACTTGATAAATTATGCCCCACACCGGCGAGTAGATAAAAAATATGCACCACACAGGCGACTTGATAGAATTTATGCACCACACAGGCGACTTGATAAGACATTATGCATCACACATACAGGCGACTTGATAAAAAATTATGCACCACACAGGCGACTTGACAAATCATGCACCACACAGGCGACTTGATAAAAAAAAAAAAAAAAAAAAAAAAAAAAAATGCACCACACAGACGACTTGATAAATTATGCACCACACAGGCGACTTGATAAATTATGCACCACACAGGCGACTTGGAAGAAAATTATGCTATATAAGAAAATTATGCCCTACAGAGGCGACTAGAAAGGAAATTATGCACCACACAGATGACTTGATAAAAAAAAAAAATTATGCGAGATAAGAAAATTATGCCCGGCAAAGGCGACGAGAAAGAAAAATATGCACCACACAGCAGGCGACTTAATACCAAATTATGCACCACACAGGCGACTTGAAAGAAAATTATGCACCACACAGGCGAATTAATACCAAATTATGCACCACACAGGCGACTTGAAAGAAAGTTATGCACCACACAGGCGACTTGAAAGAATTATGCACCACACAGGCGACTTAATAGATAGAGAATTATGCACCACACAGGTGACTAATAGAAAATAATATGCAGCTACCCACGTAACTAGATAGAAGAACGGAATTTTATGCCCGCCATTGTAAACGCAACAGGGAAACATTGTAATAAGTATACAAATAACGATAATATGAACGGGGGAAGACGTGTAGCTCTAAACGAGCGACGGTAGTAAGATGTACGTATAAAGCTAAACAGGTGGGGGAGATATAAATAATAGAACAAAATAGCTACAAAGGGCAATAGTAGAGGAAAACCCACACTACGTAACGAGAGGATAAGTACCCCGGGGCGAAACAAAACAAGAACAACGGGGAACTAGCGAAGGAACGGGAATACTAAGGAGAGGCCACGTGGCCAAGGGAATAAAGAAAACAACACCCGCGAAATGACGGTGAATAACATAAGCACTGAGAAGCGGTAGGCGTGTACTAGCAAAGGAAACTAAATACGAGAAGCAAACCAACCTCAGGAGGGAGAACAGCAGGCAGCGCAGGTTCAGCCGGTGCTGGAGGCGCCGGAACCACAGCAGGCGCTGCAACAAGATTGGGGGCCAGTATCGCCGCACCTGGAACAACTGGAGGAACGACTGGAGCAACTGGAGCAGGCCGTAGTGCGTCTAAAAATCGAGCTCGGTCGGGGCGATGGGGAACTTGTTCCGCGTTAGCCATATAAAAACTTTTTTAGGGGCAGCGATGAGCAATAGCAATGACCAAGCGATGGATTCCACCTGCGATGGCAGTTCGACGAATTGAGAGATTACTGAATAAGAGGGCAGCGTATTTATACTATTATGACACCGGAGTAACCCGTGTGTATACCCACGAGCGCATGCTGTCCCTAGCGATAATAGACACCTAATTTAGGGCGCTTGCCCGCGGCGGCGCCGATGAGAATAGATGCTGGATGGCAAGCTATCTTTAAAACGCGCTGTTTTCGAAAGATCGACAATCGATTGGAGGTGGAAAATAGCATTTACAAACAGGTTTTGCTAATAACACTACCGATCTCGTACAAGTGCCTTTAAATATACGAATTAAGATTTTTATGGAACCCAGTACAACCACGTTATCGAAAACAAAGAACATTTTTTAACCACAAATTTAAACTCGCAAAGAGACATCTTTATTTCATAAAATTATTTTGTCGGGAATCTAAGTGGCGCGCGCGCCATATCCATATTCGCGCACAATTTTGGCGCCTTTTGACATCTTTAAAAAAATGTTTACTTCACTCAAAGTCGAGCTGATACGTATGCCTGATGGTTAGGATAAAAGCCGTCAAATGGTAGAAATCAAACGGTAGAAATCAAACGACTTTGGGGTTCAGACATGTTCAGATGAAGAAGAATTTCTTGATCCTTTCGACTCGATATTTCAAATAGCCTGGGGACTTACAAACAAGGTAACTACCATGGAGGTAAATTGCTAGCTGTTTTTCTTCATGTGATAAACGTATTTGAGCAGAAGCAATCAGTAGTATGGAATCTGATTTGAGCAATTGTGAGTGGATTTAAGGTAACACAACCTATTATCGGACAGTTTATTTTGATCGCTTCCAGCCATATAAGAAGAGGGCTATTGCCAATGTTTTTCAACCTTCGTGATCTTTAATTGTGACTACGTTTGCATCACCTGATTCCTTTCACTATTCTCCCTGAAAATCGACTGAAGATATCCGTTGTTGACAAACACATTATCGGACAGATTAAACGGCTGACTATCGGACAAGGAATACCCATTATCGGCCACTCAATGTGTGTGTGCGCTTTAAAAAATGTTTGGATTGATGATAGAGTTATTCACCGACTATTTAGGACTGTAAAAAGTTCGGGCAAGCGTGGCATGGCGGGAATAAGCATTGTTGTTACCTCGTTGCATTTAGTTGTTTTATAGCTTCTTCACTGTGCCATGAAGTGTGCCTCGAGTTTTCACATTCTTAAAATAAACCGTTTCTTTGCGATAACTTACCTTTCCTTTGCCTTTTCACTTTTCACTATTAATTTGTTCGTATACACACTGGGCAAAAATTCCCGCCAAAAGCAACACCCGCCGCGGCCGCGTATCCGATAGCAAGGTTTGCGGAGTTACATTGAGAATTGACTCTCTCGGCAATTGAAACTCGCCACAGGATTCGATTGGGGGTCGCCGTGGTCGCTGCAATAAAGTACAGCACGAGGAAGGGGCGCCATTTCTGCATCAGGTAAACAGAAAGTCTTTTATTTCACTGAATTTCGTCAAGAAACAAGATGATAGGGTTAGTATCGATATAAAGTGAAGGCTTGAAAACGTTTTTGTGTGTCTCCTCTAGGGAGATAAATCAACATAAATCGCAGCGCCATTGTATTTATTTGTTTACATGCATGCCTGGGTATTCGTTCTGTCCGATAATAGGTTGTATTACCTTACCATTAAACGTTTATTGGAAATCTTCAAACTTCAACTTTTTTTGTCTTCTTTATGTTCTCCGTGAACAGCACTGTTGATATATTAGTCGATTTTATTGTTTTCTACGTTTTTGAAAAACTAACAGTCATTTTGGTAAAACGCCGTAAATTGATTTGTCGGTTTACGCGGATTGAATTTCAAGATATTTTGTTTCATATTCGAGCTACAAATTGCTTATTTACAAGTTTAGGAAAAAGAACAACTGGAAACATAGCTGAGAACTTAACATAGCAAAATGGCACAAAACAGCGAAATAATTTCTCTACTCTCTAGCGTAAAGTCTAGTACTTGCTTATCGATATCATCGAGCGCTACCTACAGATCATACCTACATACAGATAGTAACAACGTGACGTCACAACCTACAGATGATATTGTCACAGTACGCAATAATGTTGTATTTACCTTAGCTTTGCCTTTGTAACCACGTGACTCGGTCCCACGTGGGTAAGTAGACGAGGAGGGCGACTCGTGTTGTTTACGTGTTAAGTTTGAAGAGAACTAAAAGGAACTGTTGTGTTCTCTTGGCACCAGGTCTCGGCTCTTTACATTGGTGGTTTAGCGGTGGGATTCGTACCAGTACAGAAGATGAAAAACGAGACAAAATTCAGCTCATTATAATAGACTTAGATCCACAAGAACTGGAGCAAACCCTCGCCACTTCCTGGAGAAAATCAACTTATCAAAAAGAGAAGTCGTCAGGCTAAGGTAGTCTCCTGGAAGTCGTGGCAAAGCTTGCAGGGAAGTTCGACGAATTCGAAAGAAGTGAGAAGTTGGACAGCAAAATGGAGCAGCTGTATGGGCAAATAGACTTGGTACATTCAAGAGTTTCTTCACTCAACAGCGACTCGTTTGACAAACAAAATGGCCGCTGGTTCGAGCACGTACCCAGTCTCCGAGCAACTGACCACGCCGGGAAGGAACGCCTGGGATAAAATGATTCAGATCGCATAGGAAGTTATTCTAAGGGTAAAAAGGGTCAATCAGCTGGACAGTGGACTGTGGACAGTGGACTGTGAGAAACCCCGCATCCGCCCACCAAGCTTTGGTGGAACGTCATCATGGGAAGACTATCTTGCACAGTTCAAAGTTATTGCTGAACTTAACTGCTGGAATGGCTGCACGAAGGCTAGTTACCTTGCTGCAAGCTTGCGTGGATCGGCTCAGACAGTACTTGGACACCTGGATTCTCCTCTAAGGAGGAACTTCAATGCCCTCAAAACAGCATTGGAGAATCGATTTGGGTCCTGTAACCAGAAGGAATTGTTTCGAGCAAAGCTGAAATCATGCACAAGACAGACTGGCGAGTCACTACCATGTACCAGAGCTCGCACAATGCCTTCTACGGCTTACACGTCGAGCATTTCCTGATGCATCTCCGGAGTTCAGGGAAACCATAGCCAAAGACCACTTTATTGATGCACTTGGCAAGGCCGAGGTCCGCTGGAAAGTTCTTCAAACCCGCACCAAGACGCTTAACGATGCCCTTACTGTGTCTGTTGAATTAGAGGCATTTTTAACTGCTGACCAAAAAGGAAATGGAACAGTTACGGCTGGACATTACCGATGCAGGGGGACGGACCAAATAAATCAGAGGATCACCGAATGGTTGAGCAAGACATCAAAGGGGAACTACGAGAGCTTAAGTGGGCTAAATGATGAAAGAACAGAGTTATCAGAGGAGGGGCAAAGAACAGGTTGGACAATGGGGCAAACACCCCAGGTGCTGGACCTGTGGCTGAATGGAGCATTTCATACTGGACTGCCCAACGGTTACAAATAGGAATGAACAGTTCCAGGGAAACGGGTCCTTGCTGAGTTCGTGGATCAGAACCCGGCAAAACAACCAGTAAGGGCCCCAATACCATCTGCAAAATCAGGAACACTAATGGAGAGCGAGGATGGCATGTTTGTTACTGAACTTATACAAGGGGTTTCAGTCACGTTTCTGGTCGATACCGGAGCAAAGATAACAATACAACGACGGGACTGTCTGGAAAAGATCCCTGTTAGTGATCGGCCGGAACTAAATCAGGGGGGGTCAGATATAGTGCTTGCGGATGGAAGTTCCCTACCGTTCATCTGCCAGTGCACATTCTCACTTCAAGTGGGGACAACTGAAGGGGATCATCAGGTATGGATAGCCGAGTATAGAACCGGAAGGGATACTAGGGTTGGACTTCATCCGTAACCGTCAATGCCAGCCGGTCATACAGGAGGGTCAGTACAAGTTTATTGGAATGGGGTTCAATTCTATACCGAAGTTGGGAGTCTGTGACTGGTGACTGTGTTCGATATGGCAGCTCCTTGCAATTGTGCCCATAAGCCTAAGGGGTGAAGTTCTCAGCCAACTGCATGACCAGAAAACAGCTGGCCACCTTGGTGTGAAGAAGACACTTGATCGAGTGAAACAGAGATTCTACTGGCACAGATGTTAAGGAATGGTGCAGAAAGTGCGATGTTTGTGCATCCCATCCCGGAAGCGCACACCGGAAATTGCGAGCCCCGTGCTCCTTACCCACAATTGAACGAGGGAACAAATAGATCTTAGTCGTTTCAGATTATAGCTACTTTACGAAATGGACTGAATCTTATCCCATTCCCAATCAGAAAGCGGTAACAGTAGCCACGAAGTTAGTGGAGGAATTTGTGTGCCGATTTGGTATTCCGCGCCAACTACACTCTGATCAGAGTAGAAACTTTGAGTCCGGTGTATTCACGCAGATGTGCTCATTGTTGGGTATTGATAAGACCAGGACAACAGCTCTTCACCCACAGTCCGATGGTATGGTAGATTTAACCAGACGCTGGAAGCCATGCTTTCCAAGTTTGTTGACAACAACCAGAAGGATTGGGATGAACACCTCCCATTCCTCATGATGGCCTACAGAACATCTGTGCATGAGACGACTGGGTGCATGCCAAGTGAGATGATGTTAGGAAGGGAGGCTACCCTATCCATCGACTTGATGCTTGCATAGACAACACGAATCTGTGGACGTTCCTATAGATGAGACCGAGTATGTCCAGAGCCTAAAGCAGCGAATGGATACTACGACCATCGCGCCCAACAGCGTAGTTTCAAACGGGGTGACGCTGTATGGTTACACAATTTAAAGCGGAGGAAGGGGTTGTGTCCTAAGCTCCAGCGGCCATGGGAAGGGCCCTACCTAGTTACAAAACGCATTGATGATCTAGTTTATACCGGATCCAGAAAAGTGCAAGGGTCAAACCTCGAGTTGTTCACATTTATTTAATTATTAAGCTTCGCCTGAAGGAAAAATACATATCAGGAATGATACCACGAATGCGGATAGTTTTAACAAATTACAATAATGTAGAAACAAAATGGTAAGGCAGGGTGACCGCAACAGCTAAAGCAAATTACTGCGGGCCCATGAGGCTAAATTAAATTAATAATAGTCAAAGAAAGAACTAATGATAGGGATTTCACAACCACAAGGTGACTAAAAACAACAAGTTAAAGGACTGAGTAGGCTACGGAAAGAGTTACATTTTACACAAACTGACTTCCATGTGCGCGGATTGTCTGGGTTATAAGATATTTTCAGTATAATATTGTAAAAGCTGAGACTTGTAGGAGGACAGTGAAAGTGCTGTTTCAGGCCTGGTTCATTTAACGGAAAATAGATGTACGTTAAAAAATGTTTTCTGACAGAAATAACAGTTTAAACAAAATCTAATTACACTATAATACTAATATCAACTTCCTTAAATTTGTTAAGTGGATGGTTGTCTTATCACGTGATCAATGACGTCATAATTATATAAAATCGTTTAAGTGAAATGCGGCTGCGACGATAACATGAATAGAAAGTAATCCTGATAAAACATTACTCCTCCCGCAGAGTTTCAGACTACGCTAAGAAAACATGACTATCATGTAAAGATAAGGAGATATTTAGGGTGCAAAAAGTCATGTGACCTATTTTTCATATTTTCGCCTTAATTACTTGTTAAAGAAACATTGTAGTCATCTTTTCTAAGCTGATTTAGGTAAAAGGCTTCAACCTTAACTAAACATATCCACTCATCATCCTAGCTGTTTTTAAATTCGGAGCCGCGTTTTTGATTTACTGATTTCATGTTCTAAGTCACGTGACAGACTACTTAAGGTTGTAAAGAATGGCGATACCTATTATCGTTAGAGACTTGGCGTACTTACCATACTCGGCTGTGCTGAAATAAGGAAAACAGTTTTTACCCGAAATTTGACCCCTGAACCAGGCCTTAACATGCTTCCTGGTAAAATTCCTTGACCGATTGAAACCTTACGAAGGGCCAGATGTGCCAATTTGGCTTCAAGATGTGCCAAAGGAGCAAGAGAGGAAACCTGAGGTCTCCACCATGACTGGGGAGGAAGGTGAACCTACCAATAACCAATCTAGCACCTTGCTGCCACCTCAATCTGGGAGTATAGACGATAGGTCACGTGCACCTAGTAGGGAAACTAGACCAAGAAGGGCTGTAAAGCCACCTGTTTGGACAGATGATTACAGCGTACATGGACTGACTATCATAACTTTGTTTTGTTACTGTCTTATTACTGGACATGAGGGCATGGGGATAGTGTCACAGTACGCAATAATGTTGCATTTAGCTTTGTAACTACGTGACTCGGTCCCACGTGGGTAAGTAGATGAGGGCGACTCGTGCTGTTTACGTGTTAAGTTTGAAGAGACACCAGGACCCGGCTCGTTACAATATTGTACGCATGCACAGTCAATGTTATAGTAATCTATTGAAAATTAGCTGTGTACTCTCAGCCAATTAGTATTGATATAGTGAGTATAATAACCTGCAACAGCTGTCATCCCAATGAAACTAGGAGTTGCTTTTGTTTCTACGAAATGCTAGAGTTTTCAAAAAACTTGGAAAACAATAAAATCGATTAAATTGTCAATAATGCTGCTCACGGAAATACAAAGAAATAAAAAAAGTTGCAAACTGAAGATTTTCTATAAACATTTCATGTTACATCAACTCACAACTGTTCAAATCAGATTCCATAAAAATTCCTTCTTCTCGAATGCATTTAATATATAAAGAAAACAGCTATAGCTTGCTCGTAAGAGTGCACAAGATCTTTGAAATATGAAAGTGGAAGCGAAATCACGAACTGAATAATTGGGTCCTGAGATATTAACTGACATCGTCCGTGGTCATCACTAACAGTTTCAGTAAATGTCCTACATGTTTTTATCGTTTCTTGAAGGCAAAGAAACAAGTCCTGCTCACGTCAATTTTATTTACAGGGCTTCAAGTGGAGAAAGTCCGTGCAAGCGGCTCAGATGCTCAGATGCCATGCAGCAGTTCAATCCAACAGCCACGTCACTGGGTTCCATTTTTCTTGTATTTTTAATAGTTCAAATAAAATACTACTTTAAGTAAGAGTCATATGAACTGACAAATATTTTAAATACTACTTTAACTAAGAGTCATATGAACTGAAAAATATTTTGGATCCAAATAGAAGAGCATTTGAGGGCTTTTTTCCAACTGTTTTTCTACTCACTTTGAAAATGTTTACTTCAGTCAAGTCAAGATGCCAAAATTGTGCACTACCGCCAAAATTGTTTTATGAAACATAGATGTGCCTTTTCCGAGTATTTGGGTATAAACTGTGATTTGTTATCGATGTGTCGAGTAATAAAAAGCTTCTGCACCAACCGCTCCAACCTGTGTTTTACTATTTCTTTAGGGGGCGACCAACCGACACAACTTCAGCAAACCACAGCGACGAGAAACGGAAAAAACAAGTAGGGAAAGCATTATAACTGGCCTTGTCCTAATCAGAGGACTGATTGGCTTTTACATTGATGGAATAAATCGAACGAGTCGGTTTAGTGGATATCAAATCGGCTTCTTAAATTTTACCATTTACCATTTCAATTTGCCACTTTTTCAGTGTCAATAGGTCAATCAGTATTAGAAATATCCGAAATAGTAAAAAATAAAAAAGGCATGTTAAACCACAAAATATTAGGAGAGTTTACCAGTAAAATCCTGTCCGCCATTAATGGAAGCCGTTCTCAGTATTCAACGGAACCTCGTGGCGCGAAATAGTGTGCATAAAAAAGTAGCCAACCTCGCAAAGATAAAATATAACTTTCTTCTTGTGTACGTGAAGACGTTTTTAGTAGAAATATGCCTCCAGGCGTTGTGTTCTGCAAGCGAGCGTTAAGTGTATGACATCACTTCCGCTGAATAAACCTTTGTTTAAAGCTGAACAAAGAAAAGGGCCTCCAGTAATGGCGGAGCTCAAAAATAAAACTTCCTGTCGTTGTATCAACTCTACTTTATGAATATGCAAAAACATTGATTATTGCCCCATTTGCAGAAAGGCCTTTGGCCGAGAGAACTGAAAACACTTGATATTAACTGGTCCTGAGGCCTTCGATCTTTGAGTGTTTTCAACTAAGTTGGACAGAATATATACGGAGATTCTAATTGTTCTTATAACGGACATTATCATGATCAAAGAAAAGCTTTTAAAATCAGTGATGTTTGATGAAGTCAAACGAGCTTAGTGGATTTACGATTATTGCTCCATTTAAAAAAAGGCCTTTTGCCGAGAGACGAAAACACCCGGTCTTCAGTTTACTATCTTTGATGTTTTCACCTGAGTTGGTCGTAATTGTTCTCATAACGGCATTATGCTAATCATAGAAAAGCTTTTAAAGTTAAACGAGCTTAGTGGAATCCTATTTGTGTACAATTGGCATGTGATAAATATTTAACATAAGCCGGTTTTGCACCATCACGTGACTTCCTAGCAATTGTTGGATGGCAGGTAGAACCAAAATGGCGTAATGTTTGACTAAGCACGCAACTTCTTCCTCCAAGTAACGAAGACTGTGTGATAGAATCTGGCCAAAATTAAGAGACATGGTAAATATTGCAGATGTATTACATATATCGGTGATATGATCAGCGTCCAGTATTTTATTTCAACTCAACTACACTTTCAGTTTCGGTATTCAGCTCGTACTCAGTTCATTCCGACTTGGCGACCAAGCGAAAAAGCAAAGTCAGCGGAACCTCCTTGGATTCTTTACTTGTCTGCCCGATCGAGTCCTCACGCAAGAATCAGCCACCACAGGAATCGGATTTCGGGCCGGAACATCCTCCCCCACCATAGACACGTCGGTGTCCATCATAACTTCCTTGGCGCCCTATTCGACGTTCGAAGGTGTCTGCATCACGTTCCTTATCTCGGGTAACTTCTAGTCTGCTCCAGCTTCTAGCAGATGAACTTTCTGCACACGTCGATTCAGGAAGCCCTTTGCTGTCTTCACACGTACATTTCTGACAAGTCCGTCCCTACCCGGGTATAAGTACTCGACCTTAGCTAAAATCCACTTGCTTCTTGGTACCTTATCTTCCGCTACTAAGACTACATCTCCGACCCTTGACGGATCAACTTCTAGGTGCCATTTCTTTCTAACGTTGAGATTAGGCAAGTATTCCTTTTGCCATCTTTGCCAAAAATGGTCTGCGATACGTTGACGGTACAAGAACCTTTTCTGAACGTTCAGATCATCTTGACTTCTCTTCGGAAACTCTGGTAGGTGTCCCAGCGAACGTCCGATTAAAAGATGAGCAGGGGTAATTACCATTCCATCTCTTATATCGTCTTCAACAAAGGTCAACGGCCTTGAATTGATCTGAGCCTCGATATCCGTTAGAACGGTTTGCAACTCTTGAAACGTAAGCAAGGCCCTTCCGAGCACTATTCTTAAAGGCCCCTTCAGCATACGACAATAGCGTTCCCACCATCCTCCTTGGTGGGTCGCACGTTCAGTTATAAACTTCCACTTCACACCCAATGAGGCGAATCGACGCTCAACTGCCTTCCGATTTTATCTTCTTCCAAACCTTCTCGGTTTCGTTATACGCCGCCTTGAGCACCTTGTCTGCTTTGTGAAACGAGGTTTGATTGTCCGAATGAATCGTCTCACTAATTCCTCTGCGATTGATCATTCTCTGATACGCATCTAGAAATGTTTCAGTCGTCATATCCGTGGTAAGTTCTAAATGGATGGCTCTTGTGTTGCCACAAACAAAAAGGCAGATCCAAGTCTTTCTGGTCTTACTTCCGTCCTTAATGTAAACCGGGCCGGTAAAATCAATGCCTACATCGACGAATCCAGCGTGATCCCAGGTCCTCACTCGCTCACGGGGTAAGTCCCCCATTTTCTGACCTTGAGCTGCAGTCTTTCGGTGGCAACATAGTAGACAAGTTCCTAGCACTCTCTTTACCTCCCGTCGACCCTTTATTATCCAGTAACGCTCACGTAAAATGGCTAATGTCGTCTCGGGTCCCGCATGCGCATTCTTTCTGTGAACATCGAGGATCAACTTAGCAACGACTTCATCGTTGTGAGGGAGAATCACCTGATGCTTCGCATCCTCTGATATCTGCACTCTCTCTAAGCGACCACCCACTCGAATCAATCCGTCCATTAACACAGGATCCAAGCTCACGATACGGCTCTTGGCTGTTAAAGGATGTCCTTCTGATAAAGCTCGATCTCTTCTCTGAAGTGTTGCTTCTGCACAAGTCTTAACCACACATCTTCGGCTCCCTTTATATCCTCTGCCTTCAACTCTCGCACTTCATTCTCCTCTTCTGACGCCCTTTTCCACGACAGAATTCTCGCTGTCACCCGTCTGAGCTTATTCCATGTTTCGATGTTTGACGCGAAATATGGGTATGCATCACTTAATTGTGTATCATCGACGGTTGATGTTTCTGCTTGTCCGTCTTCATTTTCTTCGCCTGCTTCAGCGTTCAACCGCATTGACTTCGTGACGGGCGCTTTCTTCAATTCCACTTCACACTCATCTACGTCAACTAGCTTGCTCGAGGGCCATTTTTCCTCATTCAGGGAAAGCCACTCAGGTCCCTTCCACCACATGTTAGCAGTCTCCAGCTTCTCCACTGAGATCCCTCGAGTTAAAAGATCACTGGAATTCTCATCACCACTAACATGGTTCCACTTGCTCGGGTCGATGGTATCTTGTATTTCCTGAACCCGATTAGCGATGAAGTTCTTCCACGTTCCAGCGGGCTTGCGAAGCCAGTTCAACACTATCATACTATCAGACCAACAAGCGATTCGTGATATTTCCAGGCTCAGCGCATCTTTCACAAACATCATAAGACGCGTCATGATCAAGGCTCCACACAACTCCAATCTCGGCAAGGACATCTTCTTTGTCGGGGCAAGCTTATTCTTTGACATCACTAAATTTGTCGCCACTCTTCCTTGGTTATCTTGTAGACGCAGGTATAGGGCACCACCGTAGCATCGTTCGCTGGCGTCTGAAAACCCATGGAGTTGGACATCTACAACTTCTCCGCTATCCTTCTTGAAACATCTCGAGATCTGAATTTTACTCAATCTGGACAGCTCCTCCTTCCAGGAATCAAACTTCTGCGACAAACCTTCCGGTAGAGGCTCATCCCACTGCACACCTTCGATCCACGCATCTTGTAAAAGTATCTTTGCACGCACCGTGAACGGAGTATACAAGCCCATAGGGTCAAACGTCGAGGCTAAAGAAGACAACATGCTTCTCTTGGATTTTACTTCCGCTGTCTGTTTCTGAGGCAGGACCTTAAAGTAAAGGGTATCATCTGTGGTGTTCCAAGATACACATAACGTTTTTAAGGTACCGTCCCAACTAACGCTCCGCTCCTTGCTGTCTAGATCTACGACCACATTACTTGCTCTCTCTTCTTCGTAATGCCCTTCCTCGGGAACGAACTTTAATGTTTCCTGGAACCTAATAGTTGCATTCTCTTCGTCAGGCGTGAGGCGTTCCTTGTCTTGTCTTATTCCTAAAGTTTCGAGTTCCCAAAAATAGGGTCAGGTCGTCGCACGGCCTTTCGCTATACTGTGCACTAATCAGCATCGATTGCGTCGATACTTCAGCTCCTTTCTCCACGGAGAACGTAGCTTGTTCGTCGATGTACGTCTTGTCTGGAACAACGCCTCTAAGGACCCATCCAAACATAGAGTCCTGGGCATACATGCGCTCGGTGAACTCAAACTTGTCATCCTTCAAAACACAATCCATGTAATCGATTCCGAGCAGTACGTCTACAACTTCAGCTCCGCGGGGATAGTCGTCGGCCAGGTCAAGGCCCTTCAGTTGAGGGTAACGGTGGAAATCAACGGAAATTGGCTCTATAGGATCACATATCTTCCTGGTCGTCCAGGCTTCTACTTCGATTCGTTTGTCTGTTTCAGCACCGCCTCTTCTTCCCAGGAAGAAACACACTCTCTTCGTCTTCTGGGGCACTACGACACCACCAAACCCTGTTGTCTTCAAGTACTTCACAGAGCTTATCCTTTTCATTGCTAGTGCTTCCGCGATGCTCTCACGAATGTACGAGTCCTTAGAACCACTGTCTAACAACACTCTCACTGTAACCTCTTTACCTTCGTACATCAGTTTACTTAGAGCTACTGGACATAACTTCTCCCTCTTACTCATGCCACTTGAAGATGCCGCGGTGCAGTTACTTGAGCTGGCTTCTTGTGGGTCCTCATCTGAAGGGGGTCCCTCGGCGTGAAGGATTTTGGAGTGCTTCGTTGTACAGCCATTTACCCCACATGGCTCCCCTGTGCAACTTCTGGAGTTGTGATCTCGTTCCATGGGGTGTAAGCAATTGAAACATCGCCTCGCGGTACTCACAAGATTCTATCTTTCCGCGCCGTACAGTCCGCGCCGTTGTGCCCCGTCTTGTCACAAAAGACACATCTGTCAGATTGCGATCTCGCCATTAGTGCTTGTCCCGAAGATGCCTGGGGTCTATCCCGGAAACGGCCCGGCCTCCATCTGCGCTTAGACTCTTGCTTATCTTTGCTCTCCTTTCCTGCTTCAAGGTGTACTGGTTCTGTGGCTTCGAGGCTTTGAACTTCATCGAGGAGAAAAGCAAAAAAATCGTCTACGGTAGCGTGAGACTTACTGTCGCTCTCTCTACGAATGCGGCTAATTTTCTTCTCCCACTCTTGTTTCAGTTCCTGGGGTAGGGGTCTTTCAAACATAGCTAAATAGAACGAATCTCAGCTAATGTTATACGACTCTAGTGTATTGTCCCGTATGCATTTGTCAACCGATTGTACAACTCTCGTAGGAAGCTCACCTCTCTCTTCTCTACACTGTTGGTTGATAGGACGTGTTCGAGATACCTCTTAGTAATCAGCCTTTCGTCTCCGTATCTAGTCTTTAAAGTTTCCTTTACCTTGTCGTAATTCTTCGCGTCACCACCGAACCCCCTTACAGCTTCCTTTGCCTCGCCCTTCAAACGACTCATCAAATATTCGTATTTAGCGCTTATTTCAAGATCTGGATTATCATCAATAACTCGTGACATAATTCGGGAACATTATACGCCGGGAGCTTAACATTTTCTTGTTTACGCTGTGCTTCCTTCTCTGCTAAACGCGCTTTCATGAGATACGCTTCCGCTTCTCGCTCGACTTCTTTGCATTCATTACGGACAATTTCCCACTTCTTAACAATTTCATTCACTTCACTTGGATATTCGTCAGTCATATCAAGTAAGTAATCGAGGGCTCTCTCAGCCTTTTCTACTTCCTTCTTTAGCCTGCGAAGGCCGACAATTTGGCTTTAGCTTCGTATTTATCTTTACCTAAAGCTCTTTGAATGTCTACGAGCTCTTCTGAAACTCCCCTTACATAAAAGTCAAACTTTCTCTTCAAATCTTTGAACCCTTTATCCGTTAAAGATGAATCTGATCCATACCGTTTTATTGTTACAGTGGGGTCGCTTGGGCTTCCTGTGGCACTGCTAGCTACGCCATTTCCGGTCTCATCTTTTACTGCGAGTGAAGAATCTATTGGGCTGCCTGTGGCGCCGCTATCTACGTCATTTCCGGATTCGTGTTTCATCATGGGCGCCATGTTTATACCACTCACTGGTAAGTCTCCTACGGAACTGCTAAGCCCGCTATCTTTACTCAGAATGTCTAAAATCCTTTCTTGGATTTCATTTGAGGTTTCAATTTGCTTCTGCATTAGTCTAAAACCCTCTTCCAAATTCTCAAGTCTGTCGTCATTCGCTTTAGGCTTAGCTTCACTGTTTTCAACAATTGTTTAAGAGCTTTCGCCCCTTGGCGGATCCGAAATAACACCCACAACAAACTCCAATCCCTTGACATTACCTGTTTCTGTCAACTCACGTCTTAAAGCCACAAGCAACCTCTCCTTGCGTTTTTTAGGCTTCCCTGGGTCGCTAAACTCCGGTTAATGAGTTAATTGTGTAGGTCGGCTTGAGTCAACTTGTCGACAACTTCTGCCAATGCTTGTTCTGCCATAATCTGCCTAAAAGGTTTCATTCACCAACCTTGCTCTGCTACCAATGATATGATCAGCGTCCAGTATTTTATTTCAACTCAACTACTTTCAGTTTCGGTATTCAGCTCGTACTCAGTTCCTTACGACTTGGCGACCAAGCGAAAAAGCGAAGTCAGCGGAACCTCCTTGGATTCTTAAGCTTTACTTGTCTGCCCGACCGAGTCCTCACGCAAGAATCAGCCACCACAGGAATCGGATTTCGGGCCGGAACAATTGGCTTGTCTATACTGAGATTGATGTCTTTTAAGTGATCTTAGCAATGTATTAAACGTTTATGAGCTAGCTGCGCTCACTGACAGCTGAACTCTTTCGTCGAGTTCATGGTCAATATATAGTAACTGCAGACAGCTCCCCTCGCCTGTTATACATATTGCATCTTTAATTTCGGAAGAATCAATAAAAAGCCTTTTACTTATTACTTAGTTACTAAGTTTTAAGATGATTTTCGAAAACATCTAAAACGTTTTGGTTTAGCATTGCCGCACCGGCTCACGAACTGTCTGAAATAATGACTTCAATGCGGATAAATCTCGGGAATATCTGGCCTGTTGCATCCCACGCTTTTTGAGATTTGACAAAAAAAGCTTTTAGAAACTTCTTACTTGTATTTGTCGATAAACTGAAACTGACGAGGACACTTTGCTTTGATTTTGTTTGTTGTTATCAAGCAATATGCTAATTTTCAATGGCGGGCGTCGATGAGAATAACATGAGCACACATTTCACCAAGAATAAAATCCCTTCATTTGTGTCTAGGTTTCAGAGGCTTTCAACGAATTATAAAACAAACTAGGCGATGAAATTAGCTTCACAGAAGAAGTTTGATTAGCGTTTTGAAGGCAACCTGCAGTTATAATCAGTGGTCCTCAATGAACGGATATGCTGAAGAGAACTTATAGTTTTAGTGACTATACATCGCTTACGATGACTCAGTACGTGTTTCCGATATGACTAATGCTTCACGTTCGGTTCATATACATTATTTCCATGTTTGCATTCTCTTAAAGCACCAGATATAGTTACTGAACATCAACTCAGAACATTCCATGCATGCAGATGAGCTAAATGTACTTGAAAATAGATCGGCGGAAGAGTAAATCAGTGGTAAGAGTTAGTGTAAACGTAAATTATAGGGAAACTTAGTTCAGAAACCATCGTGGTCAAAGTGTTTTCAATATATTATTGAACTTTGCCCAAATTTAGGCCAGGGCGAATAAAGGTAATCACTATTTCGTCACTATAACGCCCGCGCTCAGTCAAACAGTACGCCATTTTGGTTCTGTCTGCCATCCAACATGGAGGCGTAGCAACAGTTGCTAGGAAGTCACGTGATGGTGCAACACCTCTATAGTTATCTGATCATTGTTAAAGCTACAAAGAATGCACATCATAGTTTTAAGATGGGATCAGACAATCAGGCTTCAACTCAGCCAATCAGAGCTCAGCGTTTAGTTCTATGAAATACATACAAGTATGCTTTAATTTCTCGTGGTATATCGTGAAATCTCTAATGGCCACGATTTTTCAGTATAAACACGAGCCTTTAGTTGAGTGTGTATATAAAATATATGGCACGACATACCACGAGGAAAGATTGAATAACTCGCCTAATGGATTGTTGTATACCAAATAAATGTATCTGTAACCTTAACTGAGGATCCTCACATCAGTCTATTGTAGTCAACTCTCTCTTACTATGTTCTTAACTTAACTTAGTCTTTACCCCCAGCCTCGAATAGCCCTGCTCACTGCTGGTGGGTATATATGTGTATATCTTTTCAGTATTTCTCCTGGAATGCAAATAGAGTTATGAAGTTTTGACAGACGCGGAGAATATCCTGAAAGTCTTGGAACAACTGGCCTCGCTCTTGTACCATCGTTCCGCACGGGCGTGATACATACACCTTTTTTACTTTTATTTCACACTTCGCAGTTGTTTACAGTGTTGATAGTGTAATATATACACTTAGTGTAAAGAGATATGCCTGTGGGAGGTGATAAATAAACTAAGTATAAATATTTAGGGAAATGCCTAGAGTCTATTAAATAGACCGTGAGGTTTTCGAGTTAGACACTAGTCATCGTATGTAAAATGTGTTATGTATAGGCATCAAAAACATACGAATACATACAAATACATACAAATACTTACAATAATATCAATATTTACAACAATAGCGACCATTTGTGAAATTGGAAAGAAAAAAAGAAAATGTCATAAGAAAGGTCGTGGCCAAGCTTTTAAGGAAGACACGAAAGTCAAGAATTTTGCTCTAATAGTAGAAAGTGTTTAACCGTTTTCGGGAAACTGAAATTGCCTAGTTTTTTTTATATCAGTTGGTAATTTCTGCCATAGGTTCGTGGCCATAGCAGAAATAGTCTGTTTACCAAGATTAGTCCTGAAACGAGCCTTGTAAAAATTCCCTTTCGAATCATATCTATAGTGTTATATGAGTGGATGTCACTAGCATAACGAAAATAGTTATCAATTGGTTTTTATCCCATTTCAAAAAAGGTTGACTGATCAGTTTGAAGAACGAGCTCCCTCGCCGACTGAAGGAGAGCAAGAGCATTCACAACACATACAGCTATTTCAATTAATGCTGTCTGCATGTTGATAGGGAATAGGGCTTTAAGGAATAGAGTATTAGGGAATATAACATTAAGGAGTTATTTTTAAAACGTCGGACGGCTGTACACAGGCCAAAAAGGGATAAATAAACCGCAAGGTAAGTCGTCCAGGTCGTATAACTCGTAATCATAAATCATTCCGGTCTGGGAATACCCTAATGCCCTAGCTGTTCCCTTCTCCCAGACATTTATTGAAATAGCTGTATCACATAGGAAGGCATTCCTCTGATGACGAAGCTGAATATTTGTTTGAGAAAGTACAATGTGTCTGCTCCAGGATTTAGCCGAAAGAAATTAATGTTATACATTTGGATGTCTTTGGAAACTGAAAATACAACATCCAAACGCCTTAATATCTTACAGAAACGCACTTCCATGAAAGCAAACAAGCTATCGAATGACATTTCAGCGTAAACCACCGATCACACGAGCACGAGACAGATGAGAGCGCGTCAGAGTTGATGAGAATTGAAAGTCTCGCTCTAGTTTGACCGCCAAATCTCAATATGTGCTCTTGCGCGGTTCTCGTCGAATTTAACTAGTTGTATATTCATATCTCTGTGTGACTCTTGTCAACTCTCATGCGCTCTCATGCTAGTTTGATCGGGCTGATCATAATCGATGAGGATTGAAGAAACCTCTCGTCCACTGGCTTTCAATCCTCAACTCTCATGAATGCGCCCTCATGCTAGTTTGATCGGGGCTTAATACGACAAAATACAAAGCTTCGACTATAGTTTGGGTTACTGGCTAGTAAACTTGAGGATAAAAAGAAGCCCAAAGCCTACACAAAACGAAAGCCTTAGCTGTAGTTTTTACGTCACGTATTTGCTGCGCAGCGAGCGGAGCAACAATTGGTAATTTGGACAAAGACTCGCAACGGTTCCTTGCGTTAATTCGCTGTTTCGACCACAATCCCTTGCGTGGCTGACCGCAATGCGCTCCTCCCCTCCCCACTGGAGGACATTATTTGCAGCCACTGATAAGATACTGAAGGGCAAGATCCGCGCGTCAATGACAGACTATGATTATTGTATAGGTTATATGGTTTCTTGTTTGTATTCTTCAACATTTAAGTTTATTACAAGAAGATGCATTTCTACAACGAATGAATAAAACTACTTTCGTGAATTATTTTGTGTAGATTGGAACCAGAAAAATGAAACTAGTGACCCTAATCAACAATATGCAACTTTCTTAAGAATTCATCAGAAACTCTATGATAAACATTTACCATTAAAAACTGTTAAAATAAACTCCTAAAACTAAAAATGGATAGATCGCTCAAGGAATCCTAAAATCAATCAGACGGAAAATAGATTAATTCGGTTAAAGACTAATAATCATATACCTAGTAATATTTCAAAATGGAACGTTTACCGTAATTAATTAATCCACTTAATACGGTCCATAAAACATAATTATAACTATAAAAACATTACTTGAGAAATCTAGTGGCAACCTGAGAGCTACATGGAATATAGTAAATCAAACTGATATTTAAAAAGGAAATCAATAAAGCACAGTTTCTTTTATAGACCATAATGGTACAAAGTTTAATAATAAACATAGTTAATACCTACTTCACTAATGTTGATCCATCTTTAACCAAAAAGCTCCCGGCATGATCCAAAATTTCAAATACTGGATGAAAGAATCCTTTCAAGTCAAACTTTCATTAAATTATATTTCACCGTTTAATGTACCTGATTGTCTGTTTGAATTAATTCTTTAAAATCAACAGGAAGTGATAATATACCAGACCCCTTTGTTTTATTATGAATACATCTCTTGATTGTGGTACATTCCCTGATCTTATAAAAATCGCTAAAGTAATCCCTGTGTTTAAGGCTGGTGATCATTCAAATGTGACAAATTATCGACCAGTTTCACTACTACCTACTTTTGCAAAGATATTTGAGAAGATAATCTACTTTATCAGTTTGGTTTTCGTAAAAAGAGAGGCACACAATTAGCTATTATAGACTTCACTGAAAAAATAAGAGATGCTATCGACAATGGGAAATTATCAATTGGCATTTGTTTTAGATTTATCGAAAGCATTCGATACAGTGAAGCACAAAATACTTTTGGAAAAATTAATTTCTTATGGTATTGTAGATAAATAATTATACTGGTTCAAGAGTTATTTAACAAATCGACAACAATTTGTCTCTATTGATGATGCAAATTCTAAATGTTCTGATATACTATGTGGTGTTCCATATATCCATTTTAGGTCCTATGCTATTTCTTATTTTTATTAACGATGCAAAAGTATTTAATAGTCTAGCTCACCTAGTTTTATATGCAGATGATATGTATATTCTATATTCTCATAAAGACCTAAGCTTAAAACAATAATTCCAATAATTAATTCGGAACTTAAAGATTTAGCAGACTGGCTAATAAAGGTTAATAGATTAACTATTAACCTTTCAAAAACTTGTTGTATTTTATTCGGATCTCGACAACGACTCGCTAATGCACAGTATGACCCAAATAATTTTGTTAATTTTACTGGTAAAAATGTTAAGGAAACAAACAAATTAAAATTCCTAGGAGTAGTAATTGATTAATATTTAAATTGGAGTTACCAAACTGCATGACCTAGTTGCAAATAAAATAGCAAAATCAGTTGGTATAATTTATAAATCTCGTTCATGTCTAAATCACCAGATTTTACTTAACCTGTACTATAATTTTATTTATTCATACATATCTTATTGTGCTATAATCTGGGGTAGTACTTATAAAACAAACTTCTTTTGCAAAAAAACGTACTGTTCGAGTAATAATATTCACCAAATACAAAGAACACAGTCGACCTCTATTTTACCGTCTTAACCTTCTTAACATCTATGGAATTACTAAACGACAGCTTGGTAAACTTGTTTATAAACATTCTAATAATCTCTTGCTAACCAGTTGTGATAATCTATTTACTAAAACAGCTGAAATTCATACTCATAACACTCGGTCTTGAACAAATATGAACTTATTTCTACCAAGACAAAATACTAATTACGGAAAGTTATCAGTTAAATTTGCTTCAGTACAAATTTGGAATGAAATACCAAATAAATATAAAAAATCGACTTATCTTAGTTATTTAGAAAACGTTACAAAAACACCTAGATTCTTCTGCTGAAATTTAAACTTAATTAATTTAGTTATTTAGTTGCTTGCTTACTTCATCGTATTTATTTCGTAGACCACGAAATCACTATAGATTGCACGTATATATACACTTAGCTTCATTATTTAATTCATTCATTTCCACCCACATGGGATTTATTAAGTGTAATTAATTAACTATAAGGTGCAAAAGCACGCTTTGTAACCTTTCTGAGATTTTAAGCTTATGCTCCGTTCCATTTCTTCTCCTTTCTTAATATTCTGTGCTTTATAATCATGTGTCATGGATAAATAAATGAATCTGAATTCAGGTAATATTGGTACCGCCATAATAGTCTTCATTAGGGAGGGGAGGAGCAATCCTTTGCCGGGTTTATGTTCTTCGCATTCCTTGCAGTTTGGCATCTGGAGGAGCCAAGCGATTTACGCAAATTAGCGAGTGCTTTGTCGTACGCTGTATTTCAGGCTAATTCCTTTGGTCTTCATGGGAGATCCTCGAAACAGTCGACCTTTCGTTTTATCTTTCAGTTTTCTATGTCGTTTTTTCACTCTCAGGTCTCAGATTATTCACGTATTTTTTCCTTGAGCACTCAACTTTACTCTTACGGCTGGCGTCTTCCGTTTCGAATATTGGGTCTGATTCGCAGGTTTACATGGGGGTCGAGTGCGGCGCAGTACGTATTTCTCACACTTGAGTGACACGCTTTCCGAATCGTTCTTTGTTGAGATGATCTATATCCAGTAATCCAGAATCTAACACCCTCTGCGAATTGCTTGTCACTTCTCTCCGACTGAACTAAAGCCCAGAAATAAGAATTTTACGCTGGTGATAACACACGTACGTACATGAAAAATGGGTATGTATGTGAGGCCAAGAGGCTCAAACCCTGACCCTGTTTGACCCAAAATCCGAGCTCCAAAACCCTGATTGCCCCCTTTTTTGAGGGAAAAAACCCTGATGCCTAAAAAATACTGAACCCCACCCCCGACTGCACCCACATTAAACTCAAATCCTGACCCTGATCTACCCAAATCAGGTCAAAACCCTGACCAGGCAAAACACATACTGTTGTCAGTTTATTCATTGTGTCGAGAGTCTCCTGTCTCATCTGCATCATGCAACTCTTTTTTATATGGGCGCCAAATATTGAACACTTTACCTAGAGTACTAGAGTATAGAGAGCCGCGAGAGCGGCGGAAGTATTTTGCAGAATGCAGACTGATGCAGAATGCTGAATGCACATTAGAAAATCCCGTCAGCGGTTCGTATGTTCTGCGATGGTGTAGTGGTTATATCACGTCCGTCTTGAACGCGGGAAACCGAGTCCTCCCCGACGAACCACATTTTAACATAGTACATAGTATCTTTCACTTTCATGCCTTCACATACTCAGTTCCTTTGATATGACAGATCTACAGTGATACTATGTGAAATGTAGCTGATTGCATTTAGTTAGAATACTCTTTGCTGCCTTACTAGTTACTAATTTGTACACCACTTCGCGGCTAAATACAGGTCCAACCTCTGACCATATAAACTAACTAAAACCTGATCGGCCTTTGTTACAGTTTCTCCACACCACACTGCAGTAATTAAAGTGCGGTTGAACTAAAGCATTGTAAGCCATAAGAATAATTTCGCGGGGAACGAAGTCCCTTATGCGTTTAATTGCACTTATCGCAGAGGCTATCTTTTTCGATATCAATGTGATTCACTCAGTTCAGGTTTTGGTATATGATCACACCAAGATATATTTGGAATCGCAGAAATCCTAGATAACCTCTGCCTTGAGCCAATGGAGCCAATGAGTAAAACATTTTGTTTGTTCATATTTAATGTGAGTTTATTGGCAGCCACACATGGATTTTGCTCAGATCGAAATAGACCATTTTCTCAGGTATCGCCAAATCGCTTTTTGAACAATAGCCGCCATTTTTTTAACAATAGCCGATAATTTGAATAACTAACAAAACTCACGGCCCGCCAAGAAATACTTCATGTAGGCAGCTTGGATTTAGTATTGGTTGAAATAATAGGGAGGGTTATAGGAAACCACTACGTGTTGCCCACGTGAAGTATTTACCGGCCCGTCAAGCCTGTTGCGTGCGCATACGTGAGAAAATGGCCTATTCAAATACTATAAAGAAGCAAAGACCAATACAACGTAGAATTTTGAAATTATTGGTACAATATTTCGGCTGGCCACACCAGCCTTCTTCAGGTACAATGAAGAAAATTCACATTGGCGTGTATTTTTGAACGTGATACTGAGCTGTCATAAAACAGATTACAATATGATTGACCGTGAAAAAATGTTAAGAAGGTGAAACAGATATCTAGTATGACTCTTCCCGGATATTAAGGCCATAAGGTTCCAGTGTTCTCGCCTGTGCGATTAAAAACGCTTCTCTGGACTTACGTATAGAGCGCGTTTCACCGGTGGCAAAGAAAGTATAGTTAGTAAGTCCGTCGAAAATGCAAGGGCAAGTGGCGCAGTTCTTCCTACAACGGAACGAGCCAGGTGGAAGCTGGAGCTGGGAATTAGCAACCCTTACCCTGTTTAAGATAAAAAAAACTCAAATTTTCATACCCTGTTCAAGACGAAGTGTTAAAATTGTCCCTCTATAAGACAAATAACAAATTATCTATACTTGGATGTCAGTGTTTGTTGTGATCTTGTATAATGAGTGTCATAACTAAATAAGTCTTCAGCAAGCACTAGACTAAATAACGGCACTAGATAAATACCATACCCTGTTCAAGATCTGTCGATGTGAAAATGGATACCCTGTCTAAGATCAGAAACTCGAAAAACCATACCCTGTCCAGCGGATCATCCCCGTATAGTCCATATATGGGAGTACCCCCCCCCCCCCCCCCCTCCGGGGGAATTAGTCGAGTTAGAAGGGAGTTTAGCTTTAACGAGTAGGTGACGCAGGTTGGTGGTACGTCTAAAGGCTACCAGGGGCAAGTGTTGAAAGGCTTTCTTACAGCGGTTAGAAGAGAGCAGCAGGCTGTAATGTTTCCTAATGATGTTAGAGATATGTGGAAGTGATGGATTAAAGTCATACTAGATATCTGTTTCACCTTCTTAACATTTTTTCACGGTCAATCATATTGTAATCTGTTTTATGACAGCTCAGTATCACGTTCAAAAATACACGCCAATGTGAATTTTCTTCATTGTACCTGAAGAAGGCTGGTGTGGCCAGCCGAAATATTGTACCAATAATTTCAAAATTCTACGTTGTATTGGTCTTTGCTTCTTTATAGTATTTTTTATTTGATAGCCGATTAGATCACTAGTTTGATCCAACGTACACCAGCAGGATTGTCGTTCACGGTTGCTTGCTTGAACAATTCGTCATCTATTCAAATGTCCATTTATATCTTCAATTATGTCGTTGCTTGCATAAGTTATACTAGTATCATCAGCATACATTTTAGGATTAGAGTGAGAAAGACAATTTGGCAGATCATTTATATATAACAAAAATAATAAGGGGCCCAAGATTGTTCAGTGAGGGACTCCACTCCTAATAAAAGTCTCAATTTGCATTCAGCATTCTGTAAAACACCCCGGCCGCCGCGAGAGCACAATACGATTTTTGAGCTTGCACTGGATCCATTCATACTGGAATGCACTCAGTTTTATAATTAACAAGAGCCCATCTGGGCTTTCACTCGGGCCACATGAGATTGAAGATGAAATACACTTTCATTTGAAATCCTCTTAGTAACAAGTCGTGCTTTAATTCGCCAGTGAGAACGTCATAAAAACGTCTGGTCTATTAATTGCTTTTATGACATGACTATGATAACGCAGGATTTGAACAACAGAATACTGGCACATATTCAAGTGTATAAATGCAATACAAATATGACATATTCAGCCTTTGAATTTGATTGAAAATAGATCAAAAACTCGGGGAAATGTCCGGCTAAAACTGTATGAATAAATGTGAAATGAAACAAATTTCATGGCAAGAAAAAAATTGTAATTCCTAATGAGAAAGCTCTTCTAAGTCCGCTTCTCAAATTCACAGACTGTTTTACAAAAACATTTGCGCCTATCGTGTATCGACACAAGTTAGAGTTCAGTCCCGGGGGGGGGGGGGGGGTACTCTACCCAAAGTTGGGTAGGGGTGTGCCGCTGAGGGTCTGAAACCCTTACCCTGTTTAAGACAAAAAAACTCAAATTTCCATACCCTGTTCAAGACAAAGTGTTAAAATTTTATATCCCTCTATAAGACAAATAACAAATTATCTATACTTGGATGTCAGTGTTTATTGTGATCTTGTATAACGAGTGTCATAACTACAGGAAAATAATGAGATTTAGTCCTTTAAAATATGTTGTTATAGCTGACGAAACCACGAAAATACGACAAGAATCCACAAGAAGTGTCAATAAAGTCGTCGGTTTTCTATTTAGCGGTCAGAGATAAACTGATTACAAACCGATATCTGGTAATGAGTATGATGTTTACATCAGATAAATGTCATGTCGAAAGTGATAAATACCATACCCTGTTCAAGATCTGTCGATGTGAAAATGGATACCCTGTCTAAGACCAGAAACTCGAAAAACCATACCCTGTCCAGCGGATCATCCCCGTATAGTCCATATATGGGAGTACCCCCCCCCCCCCCCCCCCCGGGAGTTCAGTTGACCTTTCAAATAATTTATTCTGAGGTACGCATACTCTAAATCACAGAGATGTTAAATAAAGCGATAATTAGAAGAACAAGAGCCCATCTGGGCTTTCACTCGGGCCACATGAGATTGAAGATGAAATACACTTTCATTTGAAATCCTCTTAGTATCAAGTCGTGCTTTAATTCGCCAGTGAGAACGTCAAAAAAACAGACTGGTCTATTAATCGCTTTTATGGCATGACTATGAGAACGCAGGATTCGAACAACAGAATACTGGCAATTCAAGTGTATAAATGCAATACAATGACATATTCAGACTTTGAATTGGATTGAAAATAGATCAAAAACTCGGGGAAATGTCCGGCTAAAACTGTATGAATAAATGTGAAATGAAACATAAATTTCATAGCAAGAAAAACAATTGTAATTCCTATAAATGAGAAAGCTCTTCTATTAAGCCGCTTCTCATATACACAGACTGTTTCACAAAAAACATTTGCGCTTATCGACACAAGAATTCAGTTGACCTTTCAAATAATTTATTCTGAGGTACGCATACTCTAAATCAGATGTTAAATAAAGCGATAATTAGAAGGAAAAGTACATTAACAGACAAACTGAGAGGAAATTTATTCAAATCAAAAAGAGTTTACTTACAGTACTTACGTAACTGAACTTTCGTTTTGGATCTTTTGGTAGTGCACCCACCTTCGTGCACATATGCACTGAATCGGAATGAAAGTCGAAGCCTACCTCGAACTTAACTTTCAGCTAACCTGTTTCCTTTCATTCCACAATGAATAATAATCTCATAAAGTAAGCCCGTAGCTTTCAATAAATTTGCCAGTGTCTGAATGAAACAGCTAGATCTTTTCCAATTTCTCTCACGAGTCACGGCAGAAGACAGTCTGAAGCTACAAAACTTGAATTTTGATCCTCTTCACAGTAACGTAATTTAACGTCTGAGATATTATATATATGCCCTATTTCAGCTAGCGCTGCTTGGCTCAATTGAGGGTTTCTGCCGTCAAAGTTCATTTTTTGTTTCAGTTTTCCCCATATTAGCCGACATGTATAATGTCTCGAGCTCTCAATCCAGTAGAAAGACTCTTATTCTGTCGTAAAACATGCCTTAGCTGTACAAGACCGCCCACGATGGAATAGATTTCTGAGAATGACTCGTTGAAAGTGATATCTCCTTGTCTCGCCTTGTCTGAGAGCTTTGAACTTTCTTATCTGAGCGCGCCTGACGAGATCTAACCTTTGATTATAATTCGATACCCGTTGATATCTAGCCTGTACACAGACCTCCGTAATTCGCTTCAAAGGAAAGAAAAGGAGGGTCTGTACTACGGATGAGTTAATCGTGTTCTAGGTCACGTGGATAGTTACAGGAATGCTGTAACCAGTCGCTGATTGGCTGGTGCCTCATAGCGGGTGCTGATTGGCTTAGCGGTTATGTTGACCTTAGTTCTGGCTCCGTGGGAAAATCCGAGCTCGATTCACTCTAGTTTGGAATTGTAGTAAGACGAATTGCTATGTCATTTTGTGTCCAGTACTCGGTTAATATCGAGAAAAAAATGATAAGAATATCGTTCATGGAACTGCTGCATTTCAAGTCTGGGAATAAATTATTTCTCTCGAATTTCAAGTAAAAAGTCGGCCTCAACATATATGCAGAAAGTGCCTAGCTAGGAAGTTTGAAAGAATTTGCAGGGAACAAACGAAATTCTTCTTCAGATATCGTCTAGTTATTCAAAACGAAAAGAAAGTCCATGTTCAAGAGCTCTTTTTGCAAAGCGAATGGCTGTGGGAGACGATCAACCAGAAGCAATATATATCAATAGCCTCGGCGGTCAGGCGAGTTGCTTACGAGCGCGACTTCTCAAACCTCGAGTTCACGTGGTTCTCAAACTCACGAATCCATCCAATCTTCCACTTCCTCGAGGATAGAAAGATCTCCAAATCCCTTCCTTTGAATGGATTACGAAGGTCTGTGTATATAGGCTATCGAAGAAGGGAATTTATTTTATTTCCCACGCTTCCCAGCGCGTCCTTGCATTGCCGTTAACAATAGGAAATGAACAATCTGAAATCTACAATGTGTACCGTCTAGTGTTTCTCGGCCAATGGAAATCGATATGTAATTTATGCAAAATTATGTCGGAACACGATTAACTCATCCGTAGTACAGACCCTCCTTTTCCTTCCTTTGAAGGGAATTACGGAGGTCTGTGTACAGGCTAGTTGATATCCAAACGTGTTTGGATATTGTATTTCGCTTACGTTTCTAAATGTACATTGGATCTGTCCAAACAGCGCTGATCGAATGTATTACGGCTCCTGGTTGTTCATGTATTTTTATGGTCAACAAGAGCGCCAGTTGAAATATCCTGAGCCTGTTGGAAGGCTTTCGCCCTCGCGGGTCGACCATTTTGATTTACTGTATTCACTTATGTAAATACATTTAACCTGGCGATTGTTGCGTGACCAGCACAGTGCAATCTGATTGGTTTGAATTTGACCTTTAACGCATGCGCAGAAGCCGTCTGACACCCATTAAAAATAATAATAATAACGACTTGCATTTTAAGACTCGGCGCTGCCACAGGCAGCCCGAGTAACAAGAGCCCATCTGGGCTTTCACTCGGGCCACATGAGATTGAAGATGAAATTACACTTTCATTTGAAATCCTCTAGTAATAACCGAAGGGAAGAATTATTAGCTGAATTTAGCAGTCTTTATGAGTGGCTGGTAGCGCGGTGACATTCATTCTCTGCTCCCCTAATATATATATATATGTAATTTAATATTTTTGTTTTTCTCGTGTATGTAAATTAAAGAAGTTGACCTCTACTTTAAAGGAACAGTGCCATCCTTAGTGCGCATGTGCGAATGTTTGAATTTTGGTTGGGTTGTCCAGAAATCAAAAGATGGGGAGAGATTTGATACGTGAAAGAAATCCTCTTCCATCGGCTTTGCCTAAATTTCATTTGACCTTATACCTATTTAGAATAGTAATTTAGTTTTATATCCTAGTATTTAAGATGGTATTTCGTTCGTCTCCGTAATTTTTGCGAGTATTTTTGACTCTGAATTCAGTGCCCTTGGACGGTTCGTCGAGCGGAGGAGTTAATGGCTACAGAAGAAAGCTTCCGTCTCCTGGTAGTTTCGTCCAAAGCATTTGAGAGGGAGACAATGAACGGCCTAGGAAACTTGGAGACAGTGAGAATGTACGGGAGACATTTACTCTGCTTGTAAGTCGCTGAATGTACTATGATTCGCGTGTATTTATTGAAGTGTCAACACGGCCTTCGTTCGGTACAGTTCAAGGCCTCGCTATTTAGCAAAATCGAACTCTTTTCTTACCCGATTTTGTAGTGGAAGCGCTCTTATAATTGTACAACAACTCATCCTAAAATCACAAAGCCCCACAGCTATGAAGTCAGAACGTTAGTTTCCCCGTAGTTTCGCTTTCACTTCGCGAAACTGCAGTAGAATGAAATATTATAAATATTCACACAGAAGTTGTTGTTTGTTTATGAGTCGGCATTGCCGAGTGGATTCCTAAACTATTATCCCGAATACCATACATGTAGATCTTCGAAGCACTATCTCATGGTCCAGTGGGAAGTTTATACTATTCTAAATCCTGAACTTCTCAACTGATACAAATTACAAAACTATTAACTCTAGATTTCGTGCTAGCGAAAATTCCAAAGGTCGTTCCAGATCAGTTGAGTTTTGACGTGACGTGTCATTAACAGCGTGATTTTCCATTGTCTTTCTCATTATTAATAATCACGTGTTACGCGTGCGCATTACCGTGGCACTGTCCTTTAATATTCATGTTCATGTTACGCACGCTTATAGCAGAGCGCGGTAATTACGTCACAAGTCTAGACCCCCCGCCAAGACTCAGACAAACAAACCGCTTTTCTTGTATCAACTTACAAGAATTGACTAGCACTTCAGTTCGTCCTCTGTCTATTCTACCAGAAATGACTGCTTTCCTGGACCATATTTTGAAAGGGAACCTGATGATTATACTGTCGAACAGCTTAAACTTTGGCTGAAATACAGAGGATTGAAACAAAGCGACAAACGTTGATCTTGTCAAGCGAGTTTTGCATCTTCGCTGGCCAACCAACGAGACATGCTTACTATATAGACTGTCAAGTCCTATTTAAACTGTATCCCAAACTCATCTTTTCCCATGCAATATTGTTGTAAGACTTCACCTAAACATTGAAAAGTTACAAAGGTCAGGTTTTCCTGTATTAAGGCAAAAACAAAAGAATGTAGCCGCATGCCGAGTGCAATCATCTTCTTCAATAAAACTCATCGGAGACCAAAGCTGTTATGGCTGGAAGAGCATATACATTAAAACTATGAACTGATAGCATCCTAAAATTCGGCAATCTTGCTTATGTTGGTGTGCTCTTTCAAACCATTATGTTATTGTTTGCATTTATCGAGTTTTCAAATTTAATACCTGCAGCTCCGAAAGAAATTAACTTCATTTGTGCTCAGAAAATAAATCAAAGCATTGTAGATGTAAGCTTTGCTTCCAAAATTTATTTAGAATCCACTAATAAATTCAAGTAAACTTAATGGTTGAACAGTAGTTCCTTCTCATTGTTTACTGGTGGATACATAGTCAGGTTTTCAGTAATTTATAGCCACTTACGTTTCATTGCCAGACCTAGTCTCGTTGTTCTGTGCTTTTAAGGTCTCTTGTACAAACATTTATCCAATGCTGACATTTCTCACTGAATTTGCTGTAAAGGTTTTGGAACAGAAAAGCTCCTCCTGTGAGTGATCAAAAAGGCCGAGAAAAGATGAGAAACCTGATCTACTAGCGGTGTACAGTCTGAACGATGCTTCATTCTCCGAGACATATCTCTTTGAGCGCCGGATTCACTCTAGTCTTATATCTCCCCCAGCAACAATGCTTGGTATAGTCACCATTACTGATATGACTAGGAATCTTACTGAAGCAGCTGAAGGCATTGATTCTTTTTTTTTTATCGAAAAAAATACGAATTCGGTCCTAATTTAGTCTGCTGTTCTGCAGGTTCAGAGTACTAATAGATGAGTGTCTCAAATTTATGTTTATATTTGTCCCATATTATAAGTTGTATCCTGTCCACCTATGATGGAGCTATCACTGTATTTCTCTACTGTTCTTTCTACCCTGCGGCTCTTTGATCGCGTCCATATCGGTATTTGTTGGACTAAAGATTATTAACTGTAATGCCCGTTTTGTTTATCTCTATTTAAAAGCTTTTACCCTCCTTCCCAAAACTGCAGTCTGCTCATTATATTACAGAACTATAAAGGGAACTGTTGGAAGCCTGTAATTTCTCGAACCAAAATCTCGGCCGTGAGAGGAGTCTTGTTTACCGTGAGAGTTGAATAACTGCTTCGGTCATCATATTCTGTGCCGAGTGAGTGTTCATTACCTACGAAACGTACCTCCAACAAGAGCGCCAGTTGAAATATCCTGAGCCTGTTGGGAGTGTTGGAAGGCTTTCGCACGAGTGAACTTAAATAAAACATTAAACTGCTTACATTTGAGAGATGGGACTCCAAATTTGAGAGAAAATTCCTCGTGCCGTCGTCCGCCATCTTGATTTACTGTATTTAATTATGTAAATACATTAACCTGGCGATTGTTGCGTGACCAGCACAGTGCAATCTGATTGGTTCGAATTTGACCTTTAACGCATGCGCAGAAGCCGTCTGACATGAAATAAAAATAATAAAAATAATAACGACTTGCATTTTAAGACTCGGTGCTGCCACAGGCAGCCCGAGTAAAAAGTACATTAACAGACAAACTGAGAGGGAATTTATTCAAATCAAAAAGAGTTTACTTACAGTACTTACGTAAATGAATCTTTCGTTTTGGATCTTTTGGTAGTGTTGTTGACAGCATTCCACCTTCGTGCACATATGCACTGAATCGGAATGAAAGTCGAAGCCTACCTTGAACTTAACTTTCAGCTAACCTGTTTCCTTTCATTCTACAATGAATAATAATCTCATAAAGTAAGCCCGTAGCTTTCAATAAATTTGCCAGTGTCTGAATGAAACAGCTAGATCTTTTCCAATTTCTCTCACGGTCACGGCAGAAGACAGTCTCAAGCTACAAAACTTGAATTTTAATCCTCTTCACAGTAACGTAATTTAACGTCTCAGATATTATATATATTCCTTACTTCAGCTAGCGCTGTGCATTTCAAGTACTTTTTCCTCTCTCTTTGCTGGCAGTTCATGCTTCTTGTTCGTGTAGTTGCCCCACTGAGCCGTAATCAGAAAACGAGCACAGCATTTCAGTTGGCATACACTGAAAACATCAGCTTAACTAATTAAGATTTGTAAAAATCTTAGCGGATCATATAAATATTCCGCTTGGCTCAATGAGGGTTTCTGCCGTCAAAGTTCATTTTTTGTTTCAGTTTTCCCCATATTAGCAGACATGTATAATGTCTCGAGCTCTCAATCCAGTAGAAAGACTCTGGTTATTCTGTCGTGACCCAAATTTAGGTTGTATTGCATAATTGCCCACGATGGAATATATTTCTGACAATGACTCATTGAAATTGATATCTCCTTGTCTCGCCTAGTCTGAGAGCTTTGAGCTTTCTTATCTGAGCGCGCCTGACGAAATCTAACCTTTGATTATAATTCGATACCCGTTGATATCCAAACGTGTTTGGATATTGTATTTCGCTTACGTTTCTAAACGTACATTGGATCTGTCCAGACAGCGCTGATCGAATGTATTACGTTGTTCATGTATTTTTATGGTCAACAAGAGCGCCAGTTGAAATATCCTGAGCCTCTTGGAAGGCTTTCGCCCTCGCGGGTCGACCATTTTGATTTACTGTATTGAATTATGTAAATATATTAACCTGGCGAGTGTTACGTGACCAGCACAGTGCGATCTGATTGGTGGTGAACTTGACCTTTAACGCATGCGCAGAAATTTTGCGACACCCAACAAAAAAATAAAAATAAAAATAACGACTTGCATTTTAAGACTCGGTGCTGCCACAGGCAGCCCGAGTAATTAGATCGTGTTTGAAACTCACGCGTTTAAGGGCCCATATTTCGGACATATTTCGTTGCTATGCAACACCGTTGCTATGCTCGCAGCAGCAGATGCGGTTTTGACTTCCGGTTTTTGTTAGGCTGACTGATACAGCCGACTCGGGCGATATGAGTCGGCTGTTTTCTCAAGCTAGTTTTATGCGTGTTCACCGTCCACCCGATAGTTTTAATACTTACACATGTTTGTAAGTTTTATTCGTGGTTTACTAGAAAGGTTTTCATGAATGAATGGAGTAAAGTGTTCAAAAGTAGGAACAGGCTGTAGCGGGTGCTTTTGTCGCTGGAAAATGAACAGCTTGGTTTATTGTGTGAAAGAAAATAATACTTGATAAGAATCTCAATCCGATCATTTCGAAGGAATCGTTCAGGACTCGAAAGGCGCCTAACTGTACTTGAACCTAGAGAAAGGGATAATTATTAATTTGTACCGAGTAAAAGGTAACTGCAAGTCGTACGGCGCCGCCAACACAGTGATGAATCACCGATGAATGGGAAAGCAAACTTGTAGTGGACTCCGATGTAGCCGAGCTCTTTCTACTGTTGATAGATTGAAAGAACAGAAAGAACATCTAGTAAATAGTATCTAAGGATAAGGACGTACAGGAGTGGTTTCCCAATCGACTAATACAGCTATGTGTTAAAATTATTTACACAAATATAGAGTAAACTATATATTAAGACTAATTACAATTTACAATAAACTAATTATTTAAAAAGCTATTTACAAACAAATGGAAAATAATAATCAATAAAATAATTATTATCTAGTGATAACCACACCAATTAGTGTATAATTGGTAAGTAATAGGTAGTTAAGAGAGACATCTTGGACATTTGCAGCTACAGGTAGTGCTAGTAAGATCCAGATCGAGTAACTGTTTACGAAATATATGAAGAGAACTAGCAGATCTAATTTTTACAGGCAACTGATTCCACATGTGAGAAGCTATGTAATTAAAATAATTATGCTGGTACAGACAGTGATATGAAGGTTGCATAACTTTACCTTTGTGGGCTCTTAAGTTATAGGAAACTTTATATTCTTTAAATAGAAGAAAATGCACATACTGTTCGACCAATTATTGTAGACTTTACTGCAACTTACAACAATGAACGGTCCCTTGTGTATGCCGTTTCACTTTAATTTCAACTTTTCATTTACAGCAGTCACTTTTATTGTGTACTAAAAGCCCTGAATCATAGTAGAGCCATTACAGTACAATTCAAAGTATAATTTGGTGACGAGCCATTGCTTGGTCTAGCGGATTAAATATTTGAAGAAAAAACGTTTAACAGCTCTGCGGCAAGGTATAATGCGATAAGTGATCAGTTGTCAGGGATGTTTACGTTTAGATGACGTCTCAAAGCAGATAGAGTGCTTCTTAATAGGTTGATGTTTGATCCAGAAAACGTGAGTTCTAGAAACAAACGTTGCTGGAGAGGGGCTTGTTTTAGTTTCATAAACAGCAAAATTATATTTAACAATTCGACTGCGAGCTCGAGGTTTATATTATATCGGCAGAGAGTTGGCGAATCAATCAACTATCAAACTCGATAGAAACCAAGAGGAGAAGTCTAATTGTTTTAGCGTAACCAAGCCACCCTTCTATCAACTTAGCGACCGAGAAAACAGTGCAATTTCTAGATGACGTCTCAAAGCAGATAGGTTTATATTATATCGGCAGAGAGTTGGCGAATCAATCAACTATCAAACTCGATAGAAACCAAGAGGAGAAGTCTAATTGTTTTAGCGTAACCAAGCCACCCTTCTATCAACTTAGCGACCGAGAAAACAGTGAATAAAACTCGCAAAGTGATTTTTGTCTGCATATAGAGCGCTTACGGTCGACTTTCGATCGATAGGTGCTATATATAAGCACGCTATTCACCAACACTGACTTTTTACATTTCATTTGGTAGGCAGTTTTAGCGACAAACGTTTCGATCTCAAAAGAGTGAGAGTTAAGAAAATATTTTCTATAGATTTGTTAGCAAATAGACATGTTATTTTTTCTCTAAAAAGTGCAGACAATATTTCAAAAGACTGAGCCGTAAGAACATCGCGTATTTTTGATTCGTGAATTGTTTTAAATACATTTTTCGAATTCATGCAACTTCTGGTGGACTGTGACATCTGGCGACGCTATGGAGGTGAAGTTCTTCTACTATATAGGGGGAATAGGGCATTAGGGTATTAGAGAATAGAGCATAAGGGAATGGGATATTAGGGAATAGGGAATTAGGGTATATAAGAGAATAGGGCATTAGGGAATACTAGGGGGAATAGGGCATTAGGGAATAGGGTATTTGGGAATAGGGAATTATGGAAAAGGGTATTAGGGAATAGGGCATTAGGGAACAGAGGGAATAAGGCACTAGTATTAGGGAATAGGGGAGAATAGGGCATTAGGGAATAGGGGAGAATAGGGCATTACGGTATTAGGGAATAGGTATTAGGGAATATGGCATTGGAAATAGGGAGCATAGGGCATTTATTTAGCGTATTAGGGCATTAGGGAATAGGGGTAATAGGGCATTAGGGTAGTAGGGAATATGGCATTAGGAAAAAAGGTGTTAGGGAATATGGCCATATGGAATAGGGCATTAGGGAATATGGCATTAGGGAATATGACATTAGAGATTTTTTTTTTAAATGTCGATAACAGGCTAAAAATGGATAAATAAGCCGTAATCTAAGTTGACTAAGTAGTCCGGGTCGTATAACGATTTATATTCTCTTGGTGAATTTGTCGCTGCGCTCACTCCGGCGTGTATTCAGTACGACATCCATCACTCCACGCGGCCATGTATGGTCCTCTATATAATATATACACTACAATATCTTTAATTACAGACCCAGTATCTTTAATTACAATAACTCGCCTTCTGATTAACGTTTATAGCTAGATAATCTTACCACTTTCAAAACTACTTGTCAGAAATCCAATAGTACACTTTATAGTTAATATTTTGCTGCATGATATAAAAGATGGTGGGATTATTGGAAAAAAAGTAGTGAATTAACAAGGAAAGGCGTAACCCAAAATAGCAACAAATACCATGATTACCTTCGATAGATCTATCGCCTGCCACAAATCTATTTCCTTGATGAGTTGACTATCTATCTCACAGCCAAATGGTTTCCTTCTAGACTCTTCGTGCATATCAAACAATTTATTGAGAAAAGTGTCGTTCCTGAGAGCTCCCTGTGATATCCCATATATGGTCAATATATTCCATATTTGGAAAACACGTTCAGGAAGTGTAGCGAGCCGGCAGAAGAGAGGCGGATACAACGTAGGCTACAGGAAGTGCGATTTAAAAAATCGATAGCGAAATTTGAAAAGGATGAGCGTATGCCTCACTAGCATCTAGTCAGGCCTAAATATTACTCTGAACGACAACAATTGTTTGATATGCTATTTTTGATTTTTTTTTTTTACTAACGAATAAAGTCTTTTCTATATTGACCACCTGCATGGCAATCATTTATGGCTTATCTTCACGCATGCGTAACATGATATCGATGTCATCACAGCCTGAATGCATCTTTCCGTCTCTTCCCGTTATCTGATAACCTGAATTTTGACTTCAATCGCTTTACTTGCCTGGAACAAAGTTTATTCTGCATGAAGAAACTTTAAAAAACGCTCCTGCAGTGTATATAAATGGATTGTGCATGTAAAAGCATAACAACAAAATAAACTGAACTAAATAATTAAACTAAATCGCATTATATATATTTCTATGCCTTCTGTTTGTTCGGTTTCGACTAGCGCACGGAAGACTATAAAAAGGTATACTTTCTTTAGTTTCAACTACCGCGCGGAACACAGAAGTCTTCAGTTGACTAAAATTAAAAGAACTGAGATGAATATGGAAAGCATGCAATGTGTAAATAATTTATCCCCAGGGTACCTGACTCGATTAGTTCTTCAGCTACTTCAGGTATCCTGACACTCTCTTCATTTATAGTACTTTTGCTAATATTACATGTATATATAAGAGTGTAAATAAAATAATTTGTTGTTGTTGTTGTTGTTGTTGATGCAGCTAAAAGCATATCGAAATCGACATTGAATGGGTACCTTATTTTTTGCTTGTATTCGTATTAACCGGCCAGATTGGAAATTGTGACATATTAAAAGGCTAATCGGAACTGACTCAGTGGCACAGAAATCCATGTTTTCTGATCAATCACTGATCTCGCGACTCATACGAGTTGAGGTAAAGCGCATTATAGTAACTGAACGAGATTTTCGAGACTTTCTGTAATCGTCACCGTTTGGTTCGCAGTCTTGAGATTCACCAGGGTTGTCAACTTTGAATATTAATATCATTAATATCTTCGGCCACTGAGGTATTGAAAAACTTTAATTCACTTAATGCGTTTTTGTTCGGGAACAGATCTATTGCGGCTCTATAAGTCACAAAATCTCTTTATTAAACGAGTATAATATCAATCTTGAACATGCTATAATATTTGACTACTGCTAAACGGGATCGGGTGGAACTTCTCGAAACGAGCGACTGTATTGGCCTTTACACCCTAACGTTTAGAAAGTGCAGTACAAATACAATAGAAGTAAAAACTATAGTATTATGGGTGCAATCAGAACACAGGTCTCGAGAGGTTCCGTGCTATAAGTACTCGCTAAAAGCTACCGCATTTGGTGTGAGAATGTCAATATATATATATTACATTCTCAGTCTTGAAAAAGGTATCCATTGATGACAGTTTTCATTAGTATTCACATTCGCAACTTTTGTCGGCGACTTGCGGCTAAAACACAAGATAACTATCAGTATTAAACGAGTTGTCTATTAATCTTGAACATTATATTTCATGACTACAGGTCTTAAAAAGAGTTTTGATATTCCAACTTCGTGCACAGTACACAATCCAAGCTGGTGATTGGCTAATGACAGTGACATCCAAGCAGGTGATTGGCTAATGACAGTGCTTTATTTGTGACCACAGCACGCTGTGCGCTCAGTTGGAATATTAAAAGTTAGAGACTTTGTGTTTGTGTTTTACTGACAAATACAGGCACTTGCCGACTGTGTTGAACTCAATTTTTTTTTCATACTGCATTGGGCCTTCGGGCTTTTGCAGTATTCATTATTTTTCATTCATCGTACAGTCGGTGTCAGTATTCATTATTGTTCGTTCATCGTACAGTCAGCGCATGCCTGTATTTGTCAGTATTGATAATTTTTCGTTCATCGTACAGTCAGTGTGTGCCTGTATTTGTCAGTATTCATTATTTTTCATTCATCGTACCGTCAGTGCGTAAACACGCACGTCAGTCTCCAGTAACTCTTAAATGAATCAAAAATCTTCAATACGGTAGTAATATTAAAATGTTGTATTTAAATTGGATCAATATCTAAGACCCAGGCTTTAGTAGTGTTACACACCCCACCTCCCTCGGGAGTGTGTTGGATCATCTACTGGATATAATTCTAACAGACAGTACTACATGATCGTACGTCATGTGTGTATCAATACTATACAAGCGGCAATTAATTTTTATTTAAATCACCTTGCTCTTGTTTTCTCAAATAATATTAACGAAACATCTCTGCTAGAAGTATGGAAAGGTTACCCCAACAACGGCCCGTCGTTTTATTCAGTGGTACAACAAATTAGAATGACTAGATTTAATGATTCTTTTTCTATTCTCCATATCTCTCCTGCAGCTGTAGGCCGGTGTTCATTCGTTTTAGTAATATATAGCAACATTAGAAACTTTAGAAACACTTAATATTGAAGTAACCAGTACTATGAGTCTCCACGATTATCTTTAATATACACCTTGAACTTTATTTTTAATCAAGCTTGCATTAGCGTTTGCTTTAGGACATTTCTGATTATCGTGGCGGTCACAAGACACTGACAAAGGTAAAGAACAATCGGTTCAATACGCACGCGATTTCTTTCTCTCGTGAAATTCTGTCTGGATGCATATTTATCGAGTGTCGTTTTCTCCATAGCGACATTATGCATGGGTACATGGATACCCTATTAAACCAGAATTCACACTGAGAGCTGAAAGAAAGGGCAATCAAGTAGCATGATTATTTACCACTTCAGCGGCTTTTGATTCCAAATTAAATATCACAAACAATCCCTTAAATGGGGTTTTCAGACGCTCTAAAAACAGCCGACATATATAATCAAAATAAAAGTTTACCATCTCAACTGTTCGTATACTAATCGTTAAAAGGGCTTTGCTCACTGATGAATTCTAAACATGTCCAACTGCCTTAAATCCTCTTGCTGTGTCAGATCAACCTGTATTGTACACTCTAATTTCCTCACTATACATTGCATGGGATTATTTGAAAATATTGTGTGATATGGGGTAACTATACAACCTTATTAGGCGTGCGCCGTTAACAGAAATATAAATATAATCGACGGCAAATCTCATCTGTTTAGTTATCGGTTTTTGTTTGACGGCAACTAATGTAATCTCGGTTTTGTTCACATGTAAATGAAATGTAGTAAAAGCTTCATTTTTTTATTTCGATTATCTGGCTCTAGATGTCATTATAAAGGTATTTACGCGAAAACCCTTTTACTGTAATTTCGGTGGGAGATTTCAAGGGCACCCAACGAAGTTTTCGGTTAAAAAGCTGTTCGGGAGAGTAGGTTAATTAGCCTAAAACTATCGGATTTGAAAAAATTGTTCCTAGAAAATTGTTTTCTGAAATACTGGCTAGAAAATTTGTTTTCAATCCCTAGAAAATTATAGAAGAAAAGGGAAACTAAAAGGTTCCCCTAAAATATTCGTACGTCCCAATTCGTCTGATCAATACTGAGAACAACACATTTTCATTCCCTAAGAATTGCCTAAAGGAAAAAAGAATCCCTAAAAAATTCGTACCTCCACAAAACTTTGCAACATGAAGTTACTTGGGCTAGAAAATTCTTGTTTCTGTTCTAGATTAAGTACTAACAAATTCGTAGGCCGGGAATATTTTGCCATAGTATTTTCGGTTGACGCGATTTCCACCTAGAAAATCCGAACAGCTAATAGCTTTCTAGAATACGTCAAAAGACATAATAGGCGCCTTAAAATGGCTAGATAAGCTGCAGACAACTGGTTTCAAACGAATTTCAAAAAGCACTCGTCGGGTGCCCTTGGGATTTACCGCGCTTACATTACCCTTTTTCAGGTTATATTATTCAATTGCATCGTTGAAGAAGCATTCAAAGTGCCACTTTGTCTAAACTGAGAACTGTCAGGCGGTTTTCTTATCTAATACCGTAGACAACACCTATATTTCCAAAATAGATCTTGCATTTTAAACATTCATGCTAACAGCGTTTAAAAGAAATACTTAATGCATTGAAAGAGATAAGACTGAATTCTTGACTGCAATAGCTGTAATAGCATCGAAAGTTCTCATTCATTTTGGCATTAAGTGAAGATCTTTCTTCTTTGACGTTTAAATTGAAACTTCACAAGCTTACAAATTCCTTACCTTTTGCGATGACCGTATATTCTGTAAGTTGTCCAAGTTGTAAGATATGCTAGAATTCGAAGGCCTCAAAACTACAAATGGTGACTCTCCTTACTTTTTCTTTTTGAAAGACTCTCAGCTCTTAGGTCTCAGTACTGATCTTAACAGTAGTAAGTACACAAACACAACGAAGGTCCAGGAGTATCGCCTGCTCTCCGTGATAAAAAAACTAAGACGTTTTGCAGCGTTGGCGGTGAGTTTCCCTTCTCATGGCCGACCGTCGCCGACCGTAATGATCTAATCCAAGAAATGACACTCAGTGCTGAAGGAAATGATCTGCATATCTCACATGCTCCCTGAGGTAACCTAACTTATGTTATTCAATGTGCCACCTACCTTATTGAACAGCCAACAAAGGAAAATAGTTCGCTCGGAATTAAATAGTCAGACAACTGATGATTAACTGAGAACGGAAATATCAACATAAATTTCCGAGCCGAGAGTTTTTGTTTGTTCATTTTTGTTTTTCCAAGATTGAAATTTATGCTATATTGCTCAATTGTTTCATGTAAAATTTTACGTTTTTCTTTTCAATTTTTGCAACTCGTCGACAACTAAATGTTAAGCTTTAATATAAATAACGAAAGAGAAAACGTTCATCATCCAAGTGTCTTTATTTTCAGTTTTTCTCTTCAAACAAACGAAACAGGTTTTTACTTCATAGTCAATTATACATTTCACTATAGATGTTAGTTTAAATATGCTATCTGATTGTCAAGGACATTTAATCGGCTTCCAGTAAATATTAAGACCTTTTAAATTAACAATATCGATCTTATGCCATAGTTTACATGATGGCTTGGAGTGAAATTAATGATTTTATATCCATTCTTGACATAGGTCGTTTAATTGGAAAAAAAAGTTTAATTTCTAATTTTATTTTTCATTTAAAAAAATGTATAATCTTCAGTTTAAAAACAGGTTTCGCAATTGGATAACACTTACACCACCTTCGGTCAAATGCAAAGCCATGTTCACAGGCCAGCAGTGTCCCTATAGTGATTGGCGCTACACCAAGAAAACAAAAACTGTTGTCAGCAGCCGTTTGAGAAGAAGCAAAATAAAACAAAAGAATTGTACCGGGTCTATTAGAGATCTTTCGCATAGAACTCCACTCCATATGCTAATGATCTACTGCAGTGGGAAACACCTACTAAATACGCAAAATTAACGCACGTGAAATACTCTTGGTTCGCTAGTCAACCGTTCAGACAATCATTTTGCTGCGAATTCTAAATAAAAACACGAACAAGAGTAATACAGCACACGCATATTTTTAAGTGACAAAGTCGTTGTAATTATGTTTTTATTCTTCTTCATAACGTCTTTTTACTGCGTACACAATATCATGAACACATTATCATCATCAATGCAACGTTGGGCTTAAAATGCAGTCAATCAGTCTCACACTTTCGTCGTATTTTTCTAGGAGATTATTGATTTTGTCCATCATTTGCATTGCCTTTCCACACATATCCACATGGATTTTGCTCGCCTGTTTGGCAAGTTTTCCCCGGCTGTCTGATCTTTTTTTCTTCAATTTTCTTTTGTTTTTCTCGGCTATGCTTTCTTCAATGGTCGCCGGCGGGTCAGGATTAATCACCGATTCGACCTCCAAGCCTTCATCACTAGCCATCGGCGGAACTGCTCTCGTGCAGGTTTGCGGCTTGAGCGAACTTCTTTAATTTTCTTTTCTCAGGGGCACACTTGCTCGAGTGCCGTGTCTTACTTTCCTTGAAAGTCTTGGACATTCTTTGCGACTGACTGGTTTCTGCGGTTTGCTGGTGAGATTTCTGGATGTTTTGGCTCACAATCCCTTGAATACGCTTCAGCGCAGCTTTCTGTGTGCTTGTATTCAGATAATATTCCTTTATTTTGTCATTTTGTAGGCAATTTCCCACCACTCAGGGACCGCTTATTCGATCTTTAATATTTTCGAGTACGTCTTCCCAACCAGAGGCAGCGAATAATTGGTAGTACTATTTGCTCCTCCGCGGCTGTCACTTTGCAACGACGCTGCTTTTTCTTCAGGGGTTCTATAGCAAGGATTGAAAAAGAAATAAACTTCTTTTAAGAACATGTCTGAGAAACACATTTGTAACATGTCATGATATATTCACTAGCATAAGTCTAGTATATACCTTGTGCCCCTCTCTCTGAGTCGCTATCGTCTTCAAAATCCACTCAGTCTGGTCTCCAGAACTGAGAAGTCATTGATACGCCGAGTCGGACAGCTTCAGTGTAGGACAGGGGAGCTATAATAGGCACCCAATTTATAGCTAGCAACGTGAAAGAAAAGAGGACCCATAGGTTACCGTGTTTTGTCAGATTGCTTTTGTTAGTATATGCACGACCTAAAGTAGGGTAGGCTGTTCCTTTGAAAAATTAGCAATATAAAAGCTTTTAGACGTTAGGCTGGTTCCACACGAGCAAGTTTTGATATTCTCGTGTGTACGAAAAAATTTGGCTTGACAATTCACCTTTTTGAAAAACTGCTGGCATGCCAGGTTTTTTAAAACAATGAGACTTGTCAAAGAAAACTTGTCAAGGAAACTTGAAACTTGAAACCTACCAGATTTACTAATCAATGTCGTATGTTTTTGGAGCTGACCCTATTTCGTTAGTTTTCTCATCATGCCTAGAGGGTCTCCTAGACAGCTCCTTGAAGCTTGCTGTATTCTACTGACGTACTTACAGCAATCCCGCCGCCATTTACTGACCGTTCCGTTCGACTGCGAGACCTTATCAAATGTGTATATACTACCCGCTTTATTACTACTGACGTCAATGCAGATCCCTCCTCCCGAGGATTATTTGCTTCCGATAATGCAGCGTCTTGATCCCACATTCTTTGGTTTTGACTACAGAGGCAGGGATTTATTTGTGACAGCCGGAGAATCAGATATATCTATTTTGGTTGAACACTGGAGAGCTACCGGAAACTTCGTTGGACATCACTTTTAGGATATCTAAAAATTTAACTAGATTAACCAGAAGGGGGAGGAGAAGGGAAAGAACAAGAGGGTGCAAACTCAATAGAGTGTTATTAACGTAACATTGATGTGGCTAAGAAAATACCCATGCATAGACACCTTAGCATTAATCTTTGATGTCAGTACCTCGACTGTTTCAACGATAATACACAGTGTTGTTCCAATTCTGTGGAGATTCTTGGCCAATCAGGTTTCTTGGCCAAGCATTGCAGAGTGGAATGCTTTACGAGAAACTTGGCCTTCAGTTTCCCGATGCAGTTGGCTGTATCGACTGCACGCCCCATGAAATTTACCGACCTGAGGTGGAGCCCCAATGGGAATTCTACAGTGGACACCGCCATTGTAGACAGTCTTGGAAATAATTTATTGTCTTTCTACAGGCAGGTTTTCTTGGAGCCATGAATGATGCTGGCGATTTCCTCTTAATGGGAAGAATTGGCCCAGGGACAAATTATGCCATGCCTAATGGTGCAGTGTTGTTGACAGACAAAGGATATGCAGATGTTGAGTCCTTGTTAACATCCTTTCGCGCTGTAGCCTGAATTTCAGCCGTCTCCTCTGGGTTCGTTAAGTTTAAACGAATAATTCTGGCTTCCCAAGCTGTAACAAAAAGAGCTACTAACTGTCACTTATGGATTCCATGTATGAAGCAAAATTTCTGCCCATGTATTAAATTTCAAGTTCACCACCAATCAGATTGCACTGTGCTGGTCACGTAACACTCGCCAGGTTAATTTATTTACATAATTTAATACAGTAAAATCAAGATGGTGGACCCGCGAGGAAATTTCTCTCAAATGTAAGCTGTTTAATGTTTTATTTAACTTCACTCGTGCGAAAGCCTTCCAACAGGCTCAGGATATTTCAACTGGCGCTCTTGTCGGAGCCGAAGGATCGCGTTTTTTACCCAGATGGCCAGTGAATTTATATACGAGACGACGACCTGAAAGGGCTGTATGATGAAATCTCCACATATCGAATTGGAATTTAGCGTGTTAATCTGCTGCTGATACCAAAGGCTTCTTCGATAGAAATGGCAAGATGTTGTGTTTTTCTAGGAGGACAAAATATTTCGCCACGGCTTTGTTATTTGAATCTATGTGGATTGGTATACTCATGACAAATATACTGCACAATACCATACAACTGAATAAGAAGCCTTTAACAAAGCCAAACTCAACTTCAACTCAAGAGCAAAGCTGAGAGGGAAAGTGAAACTGAACAGTGTCTTGTCAGGTCATGAAGGTACGGTGAGGTTGAAATCATTGCGTGTTTATATCTGCATTTCTTTGTCGATTTTTTGCGATAGTCAGTGTACTTTTTACCAAGTCTATTTATATCCAGTGTTATCCTTCTGATCATGATTATATACGTCAATCTGTGGAAGAATGCAGACATGCCAGTAGAAGATAATTGCAAATCGTATTAAAGACAATGTGTCCGAGCCCATGGTGCTTTGCGCCAATGTTATGATTAGTTTGTTTATCAACGGCCGCATAAATTAAAGGCCAGCTTTTTGGCGAACTAAAATGCTCTCGATTGTTTATAAGTTTCATAAAAGAAGTACACATACACTTTGGATAACGAATTTCATAATTTCTACAGAATTAAAAACCCAATCGAGCCCACGAATTTTCCCCGGATGCTTCGAGTACTCGGCAGGAAGCCAGTTGTTCTGTCTTTAGATTCTAATTCGATTTACGAGTGCGACTTTTCACAACTCTACGAGCAAACCCATACTCTTGTTACCTTGTTTTCATGTCTCCAGTATTGCTTAGCTGTATTTGAAGATCTCTACTTTCCTTGCGAATGATATATTTTGAGTGCAAAATGAAATGTCGTACTCGCACTCAAGTCAAACTCACAGCGAAGTAACAGCTGAACTCGGCAGATTGGAGTTTGACCCGCGATCGTAGTTTTGGTAGCAAGACTTTCTGGACATACTGGAGGATGAAAAAAAAAGGTTAAGGACATTGCTTTCTCTGCTAATAAAAATGCAAAACATATACAGATACAGATAAGTCGTAACACCTCAGTGGAGCTTAGCCGTGCGAAATTATAATTACGAATGTTCTTGATACCAGAAGTGGTTGCTTTGTGTTTTGTATTTCCAACGAAGCCCGCCGGTCACTCACGTAGTAGTCCTTTTGAACCACAAGTGTTCTCTTGTAGACCTAGAGAAAGTAAAATGTGGACTGCTGAAGGATTATTTGTCGAGTCACTTCGCCTCGCTGTCTCGGTCATTTCTCCGGCATTCCTCTACTCGTCACTCTAGACCGGGTTCGAAGAAATATTCGAACTAAAGTTTCATTTAAAAAAGTATATATACAAAAGTTAAGATAAAAGAAAGTCAGTTAAGCATATATACCTATGAATAATTACACGATGGCCCAAACTAGGGATGGATTTCGAAAGATTCGGGAGTCACATAACAACAACAACGATCTTTCTGATTTTCGTAGCCTGCGAAAATGATTTGCGCGCGCAAAGTACCATGGGCTCGGACACAGGGTCTTTAAGTCGAAGAACCAGACATGTACGCGTACATAATCACATGTACACAGAGACGTGCTGCAAACACTCATTGTCATAAAACGAGTCGCAAGCATATCTTAATTACTTAAACGAATTTTAGGAAAAAGCAGAAAAGTGAGGCGAGTTAGAAAACAAAGCGTAAGGACGGAGAACAGTCTCGGTAAATTAGCCGGTAACAAAACGAGCGGGGGACTGGAACCGAGTCAGTAAAACTAATTCAATTAATAACTAGTCAAAGTGAGCTTTATTTTCCAAAAGAACAGATCAAACTTAGCTAGTCTGGAAAGTTTGGTGCACTTTGGCTCAATATTGACGATGCTAGAAGGCATCAAATATGTCAATGTTCCCATACAAAGTCTCTTATTTTTTAACGTTGTCAACCGATATCATAAATTCATTGTAAAATTTTCGAGGGACAAAGAAATTTCAATTGCTTATAATTCAGACAATATTAACTTGAATCACCTCAAACTTGGCACACATGCTAATTTCAACATGCTCTATCATGTAATTAACTTAATTTTAGAATTAGAGTAATTCTGATAAACTCGGTCCCAGTCCCCTTCTCGTTTTGTTACCCGCCAATATTAACTTCGACTTCAGTGAATAATTGTTAAATAATGAACGACCCATCAGTTTATGGTATAATCTATTTTTAGAACGACAAACTACTTTTGTGAGGGAAAAACAGTGGCAGCCATGTTTCTTTTATAAATATCTCATTTAGAATAAAGTATTTCATGTTTTGAACCAATCAGAGTTGCTGGTGCAATTAAGTTCAATACGCTGGGCTATCATTTAGCGAGAATCGTTTTCTAAAAATATATTATCCCGTAAAGTGATGGGCCAAGACCCAGTATGACAGATCGACTTCTGTTTATAAATTATGTATATTTAATATATAATCATTGATGAAATACCAGTGTATATTTCTTTCTAAAAAGTGATATATATACACGTGAAGATATAATAAAATGATATCTTAATTCACACGTGAGGATATCACTTTTGAACATATGACTGGCTTTCAAAGATTTCTAGCCTTTTTAGTGTGAGATTGAAACTGGTATTTCGATAATTATATATTAAACAGAACATTACATGGCCGCTTGGAGATACGGATTTTATATTCTCGTATTGATGAAATATCTTACTCGTTCGCGCATCAGCACTCGAAGATAAAATCCGTATCGTATCAAAATCATTGCACACAGAAGACGACATTTGGTATTGGTCATCGATTTGAAGTAAATGCGATTTTATTTGAGATAAATAACAACTTCAGTCGCATTTTCTTATTATTTTATTATTTTCAGTCGCATATTAGTTTATAATGTAGCTTACCTGTTGATACCGGAACTATTCTCTGCTTTCTTTTTGACCGCTCCAAAATCTCTCCTACTGCAGCTCCCGCCATTACAAAGGTCACACAAGAAAAAATAGCACGAAATGGAACTTTAACACCGATTTGTAGCACTCTAAACTCGAGAAACCTCGATTATCCGTTTAATTTGAAATGTTTTCATGGCAAAACATTCAATTTTAATATCTGCCAGTAAGGCATCCGTATAACATGTCAACGTCGAGCAGCCAAATAAGTATTAATTACTGCCAGTAAATGTTACTAAATAAAATTTAAGGTATCTTATCCTCGTTTGAGCTAGTGATATTTTTTTATATACGAAAAAAGGAACATTCTTGGGTATTTACAGCGTAGATTACAGCGTATGATTCCTGTAAGGTCATGCACGCATCAATACCTACCTCGCTCGATTGCGCTTAACTTCACTCGTCTGTTTAACTAGCCCGCGTCCCTAGCGCTACGCTAACATTTCCAGAGGTGACTGGGAGCCATATCGCTGTCCACCCGAGGATTATTTTGGAAAAAGTCATCTACAATACCTTGATTTATTTTGTCAACTTCAGATGTCCAAATTATATATGTTTTTGAAAGGAACTATGGTGTCAAATGTCAGGAGATGAACTCCGGCTATACTCTACTGATTTTGACTTTCAACAGTAGTAAAGTAAAGTTCTTTATTATACATATCATGAGAATTTCATTGCATAAAGACCAGGACTTTGTGGGAATCTTTTGGATCAGCTCCGGTGAAGCCAAAAATGTTTGCTGTAAAAAGTACATTTTAAACACTTTTATCATTTATTCTCGTGTGTCTCGCTCGTTCGTTTCTCAAACTTCACAACTCGCCGTGAATAAAAACCCGTACACCGCACTTGCTGTGAAGTAATCTCTATTTATTATATGGACGATAGTGTTTTGACTGAGAAATAAACTGTTCATAGAACTCATACGAAACATACATACATCCGGGTATTGAGTGGCAAGCACGTTGCATGGCACTAACCAACACACGCTATGACGTACTAGCGTCTAATACGCATGCTCACATCTTATTACCCGTAGCGTGGCAACCATATACAGCTGTTTCGTCCTTGTTAGGACTCATCAGCATGGCATAGCCCCCAAGATCGTCAGCCTCACTAAAGATCATAGGCCTCAGAATCTGGTTACTCTAAAGGCGAGCTCAAAGCTGCTTTAAACCCCAGCCACCACGCTAACACGTGTGGGAGCTGGAGATGTGAGCAAGCGCTATAGCTACGTCATAGCGTGTGTTGGGTAGTGCAATGCAACGTGCTTGGCTTTATTGAGTGGCATATTTTCCATATCCTCCCTAGTGAAAATATCGATGACGTCACGTTTGTCGCCTTTTGAACAGATTATTGCAAGATGGCGGCAGGTTTGTGAAAATCACAGAGGAAGACTGATGTAAACAGCTTAAAGTGCAAATGAAGCGAAAATTAAGTTGAGCTATTAAATTTTAGAATGCTTTCAAAATTTTCCATTTGTCAATATCTCATCTCGTTTCAGAGATATTCAGGTTTTTGTAATACGCAAATGAGATGACCTATGACGTCATATTGTTTGCACAGCCTTGGAGACAAATCACAGATGAAGAATATCTCTACAAATATTGGATAAAAACTATTGAAACTTTGCACATATGTGGTACTATGGAAAATACATATCATTGTGCAAATTATGACGTTGCCATGGAAACACAATGGCCCCAGGCTTCCACTACAAATAACACAAACTTCCCTAATAAGATTTGGAACAATGTAGGCATTGTACAGGGTGTAAAGAAAGTATTGTCCATTTTTATGGTAAAAGTAAAATTCTGTATACTTTTCCGATCGACCTGAAATTCTCAGTCAATATCCGGAGTGGCCTCGTTTAATTCTATTTGGCATTGAATGCACCAAGGAAAGAAAGGTATCTTGCGATATTGATCTCCAGGCATTTTAAGGCGGGCCCGTTTAACTGAACCATGGTTTTAGGTGCCTTAATTGGTCTTATAAACCTGTTGCTTCAATATGGACCACAGATTTTCTATCGGATTTAAATCGGCAGAGTTCCCTGGCCAGTATCCTTATAAAACCAGGTAGCTCATCTCTACACCACATTTGTGCAGCTTTTGAGGTATGAGCAGGAGCTCCATCCTGTTGGGAAATAAGGTTGTTACGGTAAGCAATCAGTTTGCGTTCATCAATGCACCCAGAAGATCTTGTTCGCTTTATTGCTGGTTTTAGCACTTTCTCAAGAACCTCTTCAATGTAGTACCTGGCTGTAATGGTTTGGCCGACTGGAATGAAGTGTAACTTTGTTAATGCTGTTGCAGACATTGCTCCCCATACGGCATACCATCTTGGCATTAAGGCTTGTTAAAAAGGTAAAACAGTGCTTCATCAGAGAATACATAGTTTTCCCAGTCCATTTCTGTTATGCTTTTGTGTTTGAATACCATTAGCAGATAGCTTGTCAGCACATTTTCGTGTAGAATTTCCTCGCTTGTACTTTATCTTGTCTATTTTCTTTTTCATTGTATTCGTGAGTCTTGGAGGCCTTCCCTGTCTGGATGTGTCACTCAGAGTGTCTCCCTTTCTTTGCCCTGCGAATCCAGTATTTCACCCAGTTTTTGCTGCGATCAACCTTCTTTGCAAGAGAGGATATAGAATATCAAAGCTCATGAAGAGTAACAACTTCACTTCTCTCTTGAATTTTAAGAATATGTTTACGTGTAAAATTTACTTTTTTCTCCAAGGGAGCCGCCATCTTGAAATCGTACATATAACCGCTGACCATGTTGTATGATGTTGCAGGTATGACGTCATGCGTTAACACACTCCTCTATTTATCTAAGTTGTGGCTTAACAAAAAATTATGTTCAAGGTAAATGGTGCGTGGGGCCATGAGAGTTTCCATGGTAACACCATAATTTGCACAATGTTGTGTACTTTCCATAATGCGTAGTGCGAAGATATGAAGTTTATCCTCGAGAGTCGAAAACATTTCACGAGTGAGCGCATATCTTTAAACCACCATGTAATTTTCTTTTTATTATATTCACAATTAAACTGCTCTTAGAACTTTTATCGATTCAGTTTACTTACTGTCAGTACAAACTTCTTCATGATCCGTTCTCAGCTGTTCTGGGGAGTTTTCATTGGGTTTTCCTGTCTCTTCGTTGCAGTCGTAGCCTGCGAATACAGCCGTCTCGCATCGGGAACCACAATCATACTGATGACGTTTCGCGGACAGGATCTGGTCGCGTAATTTGATTGGCTTTTATACGATAATTAGGCATATTAGCCAATCAAATACAGTATGGAATTTTCCGTCTCAAGACACAGACGTCTCTCCCGGGGGCCACGTTTTGATTGTGGTTCCCGATGCGAGACCGCTGTATTCGCAGGCTATTGCTGGCTTTCACTTGACGTCATAGCCGCCATGTTGGTGCCCTTAAACAATAGATTCCTCGTTAGCTTCTGTTGTTGGGGCACCAACATGTCATTTGAATCTCTGGGGATTGAGTGAAAACTAGCAATTGCAGATCTAATTTTAAAATGCTTTCGAAATGAGGAATAATAACATTTTCCGTTTGTCAACATCTCACTTCGTTTCACGTAATACATATTTATATAGGGGATGAAAACAAAGCTCAGAAGTGCCTCAAACCAGAAATAAACATATCAGTGATGAAGAGGAACAACTTCACAACACTCAGGTAAGATTTCATGACTTTATTGATCATTTTAGTACAGTTTTAGATTTTTTCTAAAAATTCCTTGTAAAAATCATTAGTTTGGGCTGCCTGTGGTTACACAGCTCCATCACATATGGTCGAGGGTGGATTCCGGAGGCGTGCAAACAAGTCCACAACCTCGTCGAATCCAATTGGCATGTCGTAATTAATGTACATTAGAGCAAGGCAGGATAGTCTACTCTGGCCCATGGTACAGCCTCCTCATAGTGTTTAACGACCGTTCACACTCGCAAGTTGTAACCGGCAGAGTTGCAGCAATCTTTAAAAGAACATATATGTTTGGAAACTCGTCTGCGTCACATAATTTAAGGGCTGAAGCGGCATGAATTTGCGACATCATGATCATCCTGGATCATCTAACTTTCCATCTGAGAAACTCTGCTGGAAATATCTGTGGAGATGGACGGTCATCCCTATCCCTGTAGAGGTTCAGAGCATCATCCAGGTCCAGTCGTTACTTGCATCTGTTGGATGACTGAAGGTACGAGAACCAGAAGCTGAGGGGCCTTTACTGTAACAGCAGATAACCTCTCTTCTAGTTGTGCCAAGATGTGATCCAAGGAAGGAGTTTCCAGGTTGATTTTGTAGTAGTACTTCGCGGATAGGGTTTACCAAAGTCATGGTTTACATCCTACTTATCAAATAGGCAACAATTCGTCTCTATAGTATTGTCTCTGGTCATAAACCAATAAACTATGGAGTTCCTAAAGGTTCTGTTTTAGGTCCATTATTATTTCTAATTTACATCAATGATTTTGTTAATTCTTCTCATGACTGTGATTTTCACTTGTTTTCTGATGACTCAAATTTGATATTTTCTAATAAAAGCCTCACTTCTTTGAAGAGAACCATCAACAATACACTCACTAATATTAATACATGGCTAAATACAAATAAGTTATCTTTAAATATAGAAAAATCACATTTTGTAATCTTTCATCCCCCACAGAAGAAAGTCCTTGGTATTGATCTATTTATAAACAACAAACGCTTATCACAAAAAGATAGTGTAAAATATCTTAGAATTTTGATTGATTCAAATTTGTCTTGGAAAATCCAGACTCAAGAAATATTAAAGAAAATATCAAGAGGGATTGGCATATTAACGAAAATACGTCATTATGTAAATTTAAGTATTTTAGTTAACTTATATTATTCATTAATATATCCTTTCTTTACCTATGGCTTACTTGCATGGGGAAATACATACGCTACTACACTTAATAAATTAATCATTATTCAAAAGAAATCATTACGTATTATTACCTATTCTCAATTTGATGCACATGCAAGCCTCCTCTTTACAAAGTTGAATATTTTAAAATTGCAAGATTTGGTTTATTTGCATACTGCTCTTTTCATGTTTGACTTTTACAACAATAATCTTCCAAATATGTTCAAAGATTTTTTCATTCCAATCAAAAAAGTACATACTTATAATACTAGACTAGCCTCTAAATGTACTTATTATACTCCAAAATTTCGTACAAATTACGGTAAATTCAGCTTACGATACAATGGTGTCACAACCTGGAATTCAATTTGTGAAGACATTAAGACACTACATTCTAGAAAGTTATTTAAATCAAGTCTTACTAAACAGTTTTTGAATCAATATTAGTGCTCTCCTTATTATATTAAATTATACAATATAGATCTTCCTTTCAGCTTGTACGTGTATCTGTCTGATTTAAATGTAAATAGTGACTGACTTATACTTGTATAATGTGTGTGTGTTCGTGTTTTCTTGTCTGACCAATAATACTCATATATAATTTACTACATTTTTGGGGTGCCAGACTCGATTAGTTTAATTTAAGCTACTTCTGGCATCCCAGCACTCTAATTTTAGCAAACTGTTTTTCACTGTAAATTCCTATTTGTTAAAAGAGTGTGAATAAATTGTTGTTGTTGTTGTTGTTGTTGTTGTTGTTGTTGTTGGATACAACAGGAGCATTTTGGCAACTGAGTCCCTGGAACCACCCCTACGCTTGCTGCCATTGTTACAGCTACGTCGTATATATCATCGAAATGCCCCGGCATCCAGATTGGCACGCAGGTCCTGGTATATTTCCGTTACATCTGAGACCATTGTAAATGCTTTGAAGATATGAATCACTGATCTTCTTCGGCAGCTTCACGGTATTAGTCCTGTCATGTGGGAGAGACAGATATGGACACATATAAAGTCATTATAAAGTGGGTAATAGCCTGAAGACGTCCTGAAGCAGCTCTTCTACTTGTTGCATTCCATGCAGGAGTCATAAAACTGGCCAGGACACTATTCCTGATGTATGTTGTGTGCTATGACCTCCAAGGCAAAGACAGTGTACTTGAAGGACTCATAGAAGTGATCGTAGGATTTAGCACGTTCTGCCCATGTAGTAGTATACACAGAGTAATCAGTGGCTTCTTTCTGCTATTCTCTGGATACTGACCCAGTGTAACAGCATCATGATTCAACAGACCATTCCGCTTTGGACTGTAATCGAAGAAGATGCATACCTGTTTCACCTCAGTCAATCACGTTTGGCACTTGCGTCAGGGTACAGGCATGGACGACGACAAGATTGAGACTGTGTCCTGCACAGTGGATGTAAATAGCCTTCGGTGCATACATGGTTGCGGATTTCTACCTGAGTCCCAACTCTTCCACTGCTCATAGATGCTGCACTGTCATATCCTTGGCCGCAGTCTTCGATTGGGATGTTTAAGCCCCTGAGTGAGGGTCCATAATAGGGTCCTCAGATCCCGCTTTCCCACCTCATTTTTTCTCTTAATCCCACCATCCCACCCTTCTTTAGACTTTTTTACGTTGAAATCCCGATCCCACCCTTATTTTTGTAACTACAATTTTTTTTCTGCGTTAATTATTACAATAATGATAACATGAAATACCCACCTTCATTAAAATCCGGATAGCTGCCAAGTAAACAGACTAAACACGATTTGATGATGTTTCTGACCCTTGGACGAACACGCAAAGTCACACAAACGGTACGCGACATGCTGTTGACATATGGAAGACGAAGATTGTTCGTTTTGAAGAGTTAATCTGCATTAAATCAAAGCGATTCCCGCTTCCCGCCCCCTCAAAAACATGAAATCCCGCTTCCCGCTCGTACCTGAAATCTCGCGTCCCACTCCTGTTTTTAGCTCGCATCCCGAATCCCACCCTCGAAATAAGCCCGATCCCGCCATCCCGCCAAACCTATTGTGGACCCTCCTGAGTGTGTCCAGCAGACTGCACTGGAAATGGCAACACCTGAAGTACGCTCCAATTTATTAAACGCCAAGAACTCTTCACATATATCCTTCTCAGAATTTACGAAGCGAATTACAATATTGTGAGCTTCTCTTCGTTATGGCTAGTTGCTTCATCGGCTAAGATAGCTTAAGCAATGCCAGGAAATTGCCTGGATTTCCTGGTTGATCTAGCTTCTCTTTGTCACCACGTATGGCAACACCGACACTGGCGTCCGCTGTAAAGTACTCAGTGCTTTGGTGATTGCTCAGTTTCAGGATTCAGATCCGGTTCTCTCGGATGCGTTTGTCCATTTCCGTGTCAATCAGACAACTGATTGTTGAACTGGGGTGTTCAATGGACTCACGGAATCTTTTGGCAGCCATGCAACATGGCTTCCCTATGGTACAACTTATCTGCATGCTCCACGGGGAGGTGGGCAAGGGGTGGGGGGACAATTTTGACATAGTATGCCTGCCCCAGGGTGGAGTTATGTGTAGGTAAGCGAGGTGGGGAATTTTGATACTTTTGACCAAAGGTGTTGTCTCAAGATTGTGCATGATTTTTATTTTTTTGGGGGGTAAAAATGTCAAATCCCCACTCCTTGCCCGACCCCACCCCCTCGAGATTAACGACAAAATCTGACAGCAGAAAAGGGATCCGGAGATAAATTTAGAAATCTGGGTGGAAAACCTTTGTCGTGTCTCCATAACGTTCGGCGGCGTTGGATATTTGTCATGCACTGATCAAAAATCTATTGAGAATTATTGTACGGAGCCGACTAATTCAAAGGAGCTTGAATAACTATATATGCTTCAGTAAAGATTGTTTGCCACAATGTACATGTAGGCTATTCCAATCTAACTGAAGGCGTTCTTATCTACGATTTCTGCAATTGGAGAACTTAGCTGTACGTCTGAGCCCGGTCCCACGAGCCGTGAGCGGGAAACATGCTCCATTTGAATGCTGCCGGTTTAGAGCGAAAGTCGGTTGAATACGAAGAGAGTAAATCTATAATCCCTTCTAAAAGTCTTCAAACGACAACAACACAATGTAGATAAACTACTTGCCGATAAATATTCTAGCAGTTCTGAGCACTTATAAGTAACAGCCACCGCACTCGTGGGACCGGGCTCAGACGTACAGCTTTACCTCACTCTTGTTCGCCCCATGATGGAGTACGCATGCTCAGCATGGGATCCTTATACTCAGCGTAATGTAAACCAGTTGGAAAAGGTGCAAAGACGTGCGGCACGGTTCGTGTAACGGGACTACTCGAGGGAGTCCAGTGTCAGCTCCATGTTGTCTAACCTGAACTGGCCCCTCCTTTCTAAACGGCGGGAGTGCCACCGCCTAAGCTTTTTCCACAAAGCCACCCTTGGCCTCAACGCTATTGAGCCAACCCAGTATGCTGCCCTATCTACCGGGGTTACACGGCGTAAGCACTCTAAAATTTACAATCACTTCAATGTGCGCACTGATGTCTTCAAGTACTCTTTTTTTTTTCGCACTATTCCTCATGCCTGGAATAATCTCCCAGAGCATGTAGTAAATGCAAAAAGCCCCGAAAGCTTTAGTAAGCAAGTCCTGTCTTTTCTGAAATAAGCTTATATTTAGTTTGTTAATCGATTTACTGATTTGCTTATTTATGTATTTATTAATTTATATTGGTTGTATGCAAATAGCTTTACCGATCAAATAGACAGATACAGATACACTGCGAACCGTGCACTGCGCTGGTTAAAACCGAATGCTCAGATCTACTAACTTCTATCTATTTAATACGAAACAAGTAATATATATTATAGACTTGAACTTTGGAGTGACTTCGCTTAACCCATGAAATTGATGGTGAAATAGTGGATTGTTTAGATTTTATCCAACCGTTGCTTGTTTTCAATAAAAGTAGATGCTGGTTGTTGGATATCTTTCAAGGGTTAAGTGAAACCACTTCATTGTGCTACGTTTAATCTAAGTTATATTAATAATTTATCTGTTGTTATTTCAAGTACTATAATATTTATTTATTATTTATGTATTTGTTTTGCCATCGACCGCTTTTAATATCCTGCATAGTGTCATGTTATACTAAAAGGATTAATAAATATGAGATGAGATTTTACGGTGACACAACAAAACGATACAGAACTGATCTACATGTAAGTTTTAACTCTCAAAACGACAGCAGAACAATAGCTGAAAAGAATAGTAACATCACAGGTGCATGGTTATTAATGTTCTAACGCTATATTACTGTTGACTCTACAGTAGAATCCCGATAGCCAGATAACTCCCCGGATAACTCGAACCCTGATCAGGGGGGACGAGAAACAGTTCGAGTTATCGGCGGGAGTTCGAGTTATTGCATGTGGTCCACTGATTGATCTGTTGCCGGAACTGTGTAAGGACGACAGATCACAACACTCTGATCATTCAAGAGGATAATGATACTGTAATGAATAAACCTATCACTAACGCGTATTTAATTTACCTTGATTCATATTAAAGTGCATATAAGCCCTAGCCAGTTATCTTTGATATCGATTGTACATGAAGTGGATAGTCCAACGGTAGAATATTTCTTGATTTGGGTGTTGCGTCTATGAAATATAAAGGTTTATATTTCCAATATGCTAATGACGTGATGTCATCACCGACATTTGCTGAATTTCCTTGTGCTTGTAAATTAAGCTATTTTCTAATTTAGAATATTTTTTTTGTAAAATCACTTTGATAAGCTTCAAATATAACTTAGAATTTAAAAATAGGTAATTTGTCTCCACCAGCATACTTTTGTATAATAAGTGATGTCGGTGATGACATCACATCAGTAGCATATTGAAATATAAACCTTTATATCTCGTAGACGCAACACCCAAATCAAGAAATATTCTACTATCCACTTCATGTACAATCGATATCAAAGATAACTGGCTAGGGCTTATATGCACTTTAAGCGATTTGAAAACACGATGAGTTCGAGTTAGCGGGGATAAATTATAGTGTGAAATTGTCCTCAAGGAAATTACAATCTTGTGAGAGTTAGCGAAAAGTTCGAGTTATCCGAGTTTGAATTATCCGGGGTTAATGTTCAAATGTCGTGCATTGTACAAAATCCAAGCATGTGATTGGCTACTGAGCGTGCATTATTGGTGACCACAGCACTCGACCCAGGCCCTCTCTTCCCTCTGTGAGAGACTGGCCGGCTCGTGAAAAGTTGCAGTGAGAGCCCGGCAATTTTTTTGCAGTTCTCGTTTTGCCCTTTGTAAACACAACTTCGTCAATACCAATGGCTAATTCGCTGTTTAGTTCCAACGCCAACGGGGATAAAGAGCATCTAAGTAGGTTTGAAGATTTTACTGACACAGAAGTGTTAGATTCCATAGAACGAGCGATTCCAACCTCAACAAAGCAGCAAACTCGCTGGGGAGTTTCGATAATGAAAGGTGAAATTGTATTATTGTGTTTTTGTGAAATGTTCTGTTATTGAATGAAATTTAAAATGTTTGAATGAGAATAGCTTTTGGTTTTATTTATATGTTAGCCAACAAGGTTTTTATTGCATTTTTTATTGTAGAATGGCTTCAAAAAAGGTTTCCCGAAGAGCAGCTCGAATATCTAAATCAAGAACTTCTTTCCGAGCGGCTGAAAAAGTTTTACCAAGAAGTGAAATGTTCGCCTGAAAAACACTACAGTCGTTCAGCTCATCTTGCCATTAGAGCCGCTATTCACCGACATCTTACCTCAGAACAAGTTGGGAAGAAGTTTTCCATTATGAATGATCCTGTTTTCAAGGTCGCTAACAGTTCGCTGAATGCCAAACTCAAGAGAGTGAAAGACGAAGGCACATGCAAAATACATCACCACTCTGCCATTGACCCAGAAGATATAAAGAAATGTTATGAGACTGGCACATTTGGTGAAGATACAGCTACATCTCTGCTTCGAGTCAATTGGTTTAACATCAGTCTGTTTTTCTGTCGCCGAGGTCGGGAGAATCAGAGAAGGTTGAAGAAAACAAGTTTTCAAATAAAGCGAGATGCAAACAATATCGAGTTTCTCGCCATGACCGAAGAAGAACGAACGAAAAATCATCCGGGAGGATTAAGCGACAAAGCAGAGGAAGGGGACCCCAAAATGTTTGCCAATGGAACTAACAATTGTCCAGTTCAGTATTTCAGGAAATTGCTGTCGGTGCTAAACCCAGGATTAGAGGCATTGTTCCAGAAACCAAAGAGAAAATTCTGTCCTGGCGACACTGTGTGGTTTGAAAAGTCGCCGCTTGGAGTTAATACGCTTGGGACAATGATGAAAGAAATATCCTCTGCAGCAAACTTAAGCCAGAAATACACAAATCATAGCATCAGAGCAACCTCAATTACTCTACTCGATAGAGCTGGTATTCCTCTGCATCGGATAATGCAAGTATCAGGACACAGGAACGAATCAAGTCTTAAATCCTACTGCGAAAGGCAAACGTTACAAGAAGAAAAGCAGTGTTCAGAGGTTCTAGCGGCGCCGGTTACTGGTCAAGCGGCTGTACAACTACAGGAGAATGTTAAGCAAGTTAGTAATTCTAAGTCTGGCAGTACTATTTGTAACACAAGTCTGCAAAATTCTCCTAAATTTGTTGATTTTGGTAGTGCTCGTTTCGAGCAGTGCAGCTTTGTTTTCAATTACAATGTTGCCGGTAAAACCGGCAAGTAGGACAGTGGCCAGTGCTTACATTTTCCTTCGCAAGACTTTGCATTTGTATATATACTTTATAAATTTTGACATTAATGTCTACTTATTATTTTGGTTTTCATTTACTGAAAACTGAATTAAAAGATCACTTGTCTTAATTCGTTCAGTAGTTTTCTTCAGTTATCAGCTAGCGAATTAAACGCATAAACAGTCACTGCAATGCACTCGGTTTGAATATTAAAAGGGTTAGAGACTTTTTGTTTGTGCTTTATCGGCAAAATACAGTCACTTGCTGACTGTACGATGAACTCAAAATTTCTTCATACTGCATTCGGCCTTCGGCCTCATGCAGTATTCATTATATTTCGTTCATCGTACAGTCAGCGCGTGCCTGTATTTGTCGATAAAGAACTCACAAGCAGTCTCTAACCCTTACTTAAATTACCGTTTATTCTATAAACTAAAGTGTTTTACAAGAATTTCCAGCAATGAGAAACCGGCCTATCTGAACGCACGTAAAACTGAGTACGGTGGATATCGACTTTCAGCCAATCAGCGATTTACACGTTACGCACTCCCTTGCTTCTAACAATTAGCGGGCCCATGTCCAAGTATCAGTTATAAAATAAATAAATAAACAAAATTATAGCAGGCTGAGCCGATTAGAGCTTACAGCTGGTGGGGGCCTGCTATTACTCCTCACACACTCCCCACTATATTAACTGTTTTGGACTTACGGTTAATTTTTACGAAGGGAGGAAAACCGTAGCATGCTTTGCAGAAAAAAGTAACGTCTGCTTACCCGAGCGCTTAATTAGTTTCCAATATGCAAGCATGACGTCAGCAGGTTTGTTTTATTTTTCTGCCCAATCTAAGCCATTGTTAGAATTTTATTGAATTAGCGCGCCAGTGAACACTCTCCTATGATTGGTTAATGGCAACTCTATTGTCTGAATCCCTTTTGAATGTAACATTACGTCACTTTCCAGGATATGGAAGGTAAAATCTGATTGGTCCATAACACAATAAGGTGTGCATATTGGAAACTAATTAAGCGCTCGGGTAAGCAGACGTTACTTTTTTCTTCGAATTTATGAGAGTGAAAAAATACGTCTGCATAGCAGGCTAGGAAAACCGGAGATCCCGGAGAAAAATCCTAGAATGCAGATAATGAATCAACAACAAACCTAACTCACATAATTATGGTGCCCGAGCCGGGAATGGAACCCGGGACCGCAGCGCTAGCGGTGAGAGTTTTACTGCGCCAACAAGCATCCCCAAATAAATAAAACAACATACGTGAACGCTTGGAAATATAAAATTTATCTTCTCGTGTTCAACTCGATATCTCACTCGTTTCCTGCGCTCACTCGTGAGATATCGAGTTAAACACTCGAAGAACAATTCCATATCTCCGCACGCCAATTTATATTCGTAGTCATATTTGTTTCCTAATTCCCCCGGCATACTGACGAGTCCTAATGTATCAGTCAATTTCAAACCCGTGCATGACCCCACCGGGCCACCCCCGGGCATTTGAACATTTTGAAAATTTTTCGATCAAATGCCCCACTACCAAGGCAGAAAAACTGTTCAAATGCCCCACCATCGGTGACCGGATCAGAAAATTTTACAAGGCAAAGACTATTGACAAATAAATGAAATCATTGTTTTATTGACAAACTCTGACTCGAGCAATTCACAGGAAACACCGACGGTGAAAACCACCTTCAACTGGTCAGGGATAAGAACAATCATTTCTACCGGCTCGATCGTTCTTGGTTTCCGTTATGGTTTGAAATTGAATATGTTAGCTTACGTTGTTGCAGGTATATAAAGTATGTAACAGGGTTCGACCAACTCAGCAACTGGGTCGGCCTGTTATTAACTACAGGCACCAATCGGCCCGTCTTTTCCAGCTAATAATAATATCACGCAGTCGGACAAAGTTCACGAAGCAAAGCAAAACAACATAGTTTATAGGTTTAAACATAACTATTTACCTCTGAAAGTGGCCTTCAAATTTGGCAGGTTCACTCTTTCAAGCCAGGCCTCTACAAATGCACAATCCTTATCCTGGAAGTCCTCGAAGACACGTACGTTCGCCATTTCGACGCGAGCAATACGAATTTGTAGACAGAGATAATGTATTTTTTAAAGAATTGTTAAAGCAAGCAACCGTGAACGACAATCCTGCTCGTGTACGTTGGATCAAACTAGTGATCTAATCGGCTATAAAATAAAAAATAACTATGAAGAAGCAAAGACCGATACAACGTAGAATTTTGAATTTAGTGGTACAATATTTCGGCTGGCCACACCAGCCTTCTTCAGGTACAATGAAGAAAATTTACATTGGCGTGTATTTTTGAACTTGATACTGAGCTGTCATAAAACAGATTACAATATGATAGATCGTGAAAAAATTTTAAGAAAGTGAAAACAGATATCTAGTATGACTCTTCCCGGATGTTAAGGCCATGAGGTTCGAGTGTTTTCGCCTGTGCGATTAAAAACGCTTCTCTGGCCTTACGTATAGAGTCTCTCTTAGAAAATATTTTTTCGATAGGAATAAGTTGCATGTCGTTGGCAGTGTGATTAGGAGAATTAAGAAAATGTTCGGCAACTGTTGTGGGTTTAGATTTGTTGTTAGAGTTATCTATCGTCCGGCGGTGTTCGTTAAATCTGTCTTTTAAGCGTCGTTTAGTCTCACCTATATATTGTAGATTGCAGCGGTTACATTGAATCATGTAGATTAGATTTTTGGTGTTACATACAGGTCAGGTTAAATTTGATAGAGCGCGTTTCACCGGTAGCAAAGAAAGTATAGTTAGTAAGTCCGTCAGAAATGTAAGGGCAAGTGGCGCAGTTCTTCCTACAACGGAACGAGCCAGGTGGGAGTTGGAGCTGGGAATTAGTCGAGTTATAAGTGAGTGTAGCTTTAACGAGTAGGTCACGCAGGTTGGTGGTACGTCTAAAGGCTACCATGGGCAAGTGTTGAAATGTTTTCTTACAGCGGTTAGAAGAGAGCAGCAGGCTGTAATGTTTCCTAATGATGTTAGAGATATGTGGAAGGGATGGATTAAAAGTAATAACAAAAGGGATACGGTTAGAACTGTGTGCGTCTTTCGTTTGTAAAGTGAGAGTGCGAGGAATATCGGCAGCGCGTTGTATTTGTCTAGTAAGGAAGGTGCGGTTATAGCCTCGTTTAAGGAGGTATGTAGTTAATTCAGCAGTACGGGTCTTAAAAGATTCGTCGGTAGAACAGATACGTCGTAAACGGAGGGCTAAGCTAAAAGGAATAGCTTTTTTGGTATGTTGGGGATGGCAAGACGAATAGAGTAAATGTTGGTGTTTATCAGTAGGTTTAGTGTAAAGGTCAGTCTCAATATTACCATTGTTTAAAGAAACATTAACATCAAGGAAAGGTACATTAGTGGAAGAGTGTGAGCTGGTGAATTTAATGGTAGGGTGAATGTTATTAAGATAATCGATGAATATTTTTAGGTTATCCAGTCCTTCTGTCCAGATCATAAAAATATCATCGATGTATCGTAGCCAGGTGTGAGGTTGAAATGGAGCTTTTTCAAGGGCATTAGCTTCGAAATAGCCAAGAAACAGGTTAGCAAAAGAAGGGGCCATTCTGGTACCCATGGCCGTACCGTGGATTTGAAGGTAATGGTTGTCATTAAAAGAAAAGTTATTCATGGTAAGAATCATGCGAATAAGGTCACAGAGTGTGCCAGTAGGAATGGTTATATGAGCGCGAGTACGCAAAAAAATATCACAGGCGTTAATGCCTTCATTATGCGGAATGTTAGTATACAATGATGAGACATCAAGGGTAACTAATAAAGAGTTTGCGGGTAAATTATGGATAGCAAGGAGTTTATTAAGAAAGTCATTAGTGTCTTTAACGAAAGAAGGAAGTTTACTAACTAAAGGTTTAAGGTGGTAGTCCACGAAGTGGGATATATGCGTTCAGTGGGATGGTTATTAGATGACACAATAGGGCGTCCTGGGTTACCAGGTTTGTGTATTTTAGGTAGAATGTAGAAGCGTCCTGGTTTAACATCAGTTTGTATTAAGTATTGTCTCGTCTTGTCATTGATAGAGTTGTCAGTGTACATTCTGTTGACATACACTGTAATGCGTTCTTGTATGTTAGAAGTTATGTCTTCGTTTAGTTGTCGGTAAAATTTGGCGTTATTAAGCTGTCTTTTGCATTCGTCGATGTACCAAGATTTGTCCATAACTACAGTGCCGGAACCTTTTATGATCTGGACAGAAGGACTGGATAACCTAAAAATATTCATCGATTATCTTAATAACATTCACCCTACCATTAAATTCACCAGCTCACACTCTTCCACTAATGTACCTTTCCTTGATGTTAATGTTTCTTTAAACAATGGTAATATTGAGACTGACCTTTACACTAAACCTACTGATAAACACCAACATTTACTCTATTCGTCTTGCCATCCCCAACATACCAAAAAAGCTATTCCTTTTAGCTTAGCCCACCGTTTACGACGTATCTGTTCTACCGACGAATCTTTTAAGACCCGTACTGCTGAATTAACTACATACCTCCTTAAACGAGGCTATAACCGCACCTTCCTTACTAGACAAATACAACGCGCTGCCGATATTCCTCGCACTCTCACTTTACAAACGAAAGACGCACACAGTTCTAACCGTATCCCCTTTGTTATTACTTTTAATCCATCCCTTCCACATATCTCTAACATCATTAGGAAACATTACAGCCTGCTGCTCTCTTCTAACCGCTGTAAGAAAACCTTTCAACACTTGCCCATGGTAGCCTTTAGACGTACCACCAACCTGCGTGACCTACTCGTTAAAGCTACACTCCCTTATAACTCGACTAATTCCCAGCTCCAACTCCCACCTGGCTCGTTCCGTTGTAGGAAGAACTGCGCCACTTGCCCTTACATTTCTGACGGACTTACTAACTATACTTTCTTTGCTACCGGTGAAACGCGCTCTATCAAATTTAACCTGACCTGTAACACCAAAAATCTAATCTACATGATTCAATGTAACCGCTGCAATCTACAATATATAGGTGAGACTAAACGACGCTTAAAAGACAGATTTAACGAACACCGCCGGACGATAGATAACTCTAACAACAAATCTAAACCCACAACAGTTGCCGAACATTTTCTTAATTCTCCTAATCACACTGCCAACGACATGCAACTTATTCCTATCGAAAAAATATTTTCTAAGAGAGACTCTATACGTAAGGCCAGAGAAGCGTTTTTAATCGCACAGGCGAAAACACTCGAACCTCATGGCCTTAACATCCGGGAAGAGTCATACTAGATATCTGTTTTCACTTTCTTAAATTTTTTTCACGATCTATCATATTGTAATCTGTTTTATGACAGCTCAGTATCAAGTTCAAAAATACACGCCAATGTAAATTTTCTTCATTGTACCTGAAGAAGGCTGGTGTGGCCAGCCGAAATATTGTACCACTAAATTCAAAATTCTACGTTGTATCGGTCTTTGCTTCTTCAGTTATTTTTTAAACACCGATCAAATGCCCCACCCCCTACCCCCACTGTTTGTCAAATGCCCGCTACTGAGGACCTAGCCATACTCGTCAAATTCCCCACCCTCGGAGCAAGCCTCTGATCAAATGCCCGGGGGTGGACCGGTGGGGGGATGCACGGGTTTGGAATTGACTGATACATAATGAGGACGAAACTACGAAACAGCTGTCCATGACTGCATTCTAGTTTGAGCGCCTTTTTTTGTGTCAGGTTTAGCTAGCCGTAGTGCCATTATTGCCAGAGTATCATACTGTATCAGCCGTTGCTGTAGCCTTCGAACTTGTTATTATTATCACATTTTTGTAATGTCGGCGTTTTGTTTATTTTTCTTTCCTTTTTCAAACCAGGAATTCCTAGGAAATCTGTACAAACGTTGCAAATTTCCTGAAAACACCGGAAATGGCATATCTTTAATTATTGATCGTTTTGTAACTGTATCGATATTTAAATTATATAAGACCACCATCGTGTCAGACACACCTTAATACTAGTACAGGCTGACTTGACATCGTATTTATATTTATTTTGTTGTAATTAATTAAGATAAGTAGGAGTAGTAGATATCTTTAGTAGGTATCTTTTTTGGTACTATAATATAACGAGATGTTTAATATTATAATTTATAAAATAACCCACAGAAAATACGCGCTCTGATTGGTTGAAAGCCGAGTTTCTATAACTCTATAGAAACATGGCAAATTATGCTCGCATCGTGGCCTTGAACTCAATTTGAAACTCGGCGAAATAATTCCTACACTTTTCTAAAAACATTAAGCACTAAATTCAATTCGACGAAAAACCAGCTACAGTATTGTAAGAAACGACAATGTGTTGTTAGTTTAGGAACAAGCCGATATTTTATTGAACTCAAAACAATCTCAAAGTACGAATTACAACATTCATTTCTGTGGACAAAGTTGAGTTACTCGCAATTTGTGCGATATTAAACAATCATTTTCGCCAAAACAGTCTATTTTGGCTGACTAAGCTCAATTAAAAACTATTGTTTGGTAGATTTAAGCCGGAGAACTTAAAAAAAAATCATGTCTTAAATATTTCAAACATGATCTAGATGCACAAAATAGAGGTTGAAATGGAAATCAAAAGTACAGCAAAATGTGGAGCACAAACCTGACAAAGTTAATCAACATCCAAGTGCTACAGTCTTGTACAACTCCATCCCTTTCGACTACTCTTGGTTAATTGAGGAATGTACGGTTCAGTTGACTCTCTACAGGTGCCGTAGAGGATGAGAATTGCAAGGAAATCTGATCAAGCCTGAAGTGTCTGATGAAAACAACCTGCCGTCCGTATGCGACGCATGAGGCATGACACACGGCGAATCGACGAAGAACTATTCTAGTCCTTGGAAGACAGAATGTACAAAACAACTGATGACCCGAGGGATGACTTCCATGCTTTGTATCTCTAGATTTTAAAGAGAAATCCAAAATATCCTCCTTTCTTGCAGCACGTCTTGATCTCCTGCAAACTTTGTTTGGTACGAAAACCGGCGCCCGCTTGATCCACGCCGTAAAGTCCATGACTCATGAGGCAAAATGAACTGTTGAACATTACGTTCTTCCGTGTATTGTCAGTCCAGTTTTAGCATTAGTCCACAGAGCTTCTTTTTCTTCATCATTCTGTGTAATTTTGGGCTCCAATTAAAAGGTTTTTCTTAGCTAGGGAACTGTTTTCAAACTCACTGAAACTGACTGATTTAGTCATGTGATAAGTTCATGACGTACGACTGCACGAGTTAGGAGAATTTATGTTTTGATGATCATAATAAACGCGCGATTTTCCTTTGTTGTACTTATTTTCTGTGGATTATTTTATAAAGGAAATAGAAAACATTTCCCCTTGTTTCTATAGAGTTATAGAAACACTTGTGGAAGTTTGGAAGAACTCGAAATAGGTGTGGAAACACTCGCCCTTCGGGCTCGTGTTCCCACTGCCATTTCTCGTTCTCCCAAACTCCCACTCGTGTTTCTATAACTCTATAGAAACACGGGAAATATTTTCTATTTCTTAAATAATAAAGATGATCAGATTCCGAGCCAAACACAGTAAGCTTGGGCTGCCTGTGCTCTTAGAGAGAGGACCCTGGGCACGAGGGCCCAAATAAATGACGTCATCTTCCGCTAATCTGACTGAACCGTGGACGTGAACGTCTGAGTCAAAGAGTACTAGTAGGTCGCTATATGGACTGTATTTTCGTGTAAACTCCGCTCGAGGACTTCATCAAATATCATATTAAACTATAAACTAACTGCAGGCTAGAACTAAGTGATGTCCACGATGTATGGAGGTTACGCCGAAGCAGGAGATACGGATAAATATGGCTCCTCGGATCCCTTCGGCGATAGTTCAATGGCTTTTAGCGATATCTCAATTCGAGCAGGTAAATCCACTGAACTGAAGTTTAATTAGCAGTACCGTGATCTTATATTCTTCCGTTGTTAAATGTGAAATTAATCAGTCTCTAATGTTACGTTTTTGTTTTCTTTTTTCCCCCCAAGGTTTTATACGAAAGGTAAGAGCAGTGATATCGAATATCGTTTCCTTGAAATGCACCTGTGCCTGGCTGTCGCATATATACACGAACACCAAATCCCCCAAAAATATATCTTACCTGAAATAAATTTAGCTTAGATTATTAGGATAGTTAGGGAAGTTTCTGAAAGCATAACATTTTGTCATGTATTTTATCCGTTATTCATTTTGCAAATATGATAAAATTACATGATCAAGTTTGTTTACATCAAGCTGGTTATACTGTATACATATACATGTAGTTGTACATTTCAACTGCCGTTTGTGTGCGCTTGAAGGTCCTAGATTGCAGAATACCCCACACTTCGAAAGATCACTTGAAAATCCCTTACAAATTGTGCAAAATTATCCATTTAGCTCAGGTGTATGTGAAGTGCAATATTCGCTCCCAATGACTTTTCATGGGACTTGAATGGAGGCACCTGCATGTTACTGCATGGCCAGATATCGAATTTGCAAGTTGGATATACTATTACAACGACAACAAATATTTTATTTCAAACTCGTATTTTACAAATGAATTAAGATAAGACATCTAAATAAATTAGGGAGGGTGTCAGGATACCTAAAATAGCTTTGTATGAAAGTTGAAACTAATCGAGTCAGGTTAAGTATCGCTATTGAATCTGAACCAAAGTCAGAGCAGTTACTGAGAGTGATGCAATAGCCCGGTTTCGTATTCGAAAATTACCGCTGAATGCAATGAATACAGACGCATGTATGCAGGGTTAGCCTCATTCTGAAGTTAAACATTCATACATGTAAATACCAGCGAGAAGGTGGGCTATTTACAACTTTGTGTATTGTTATTGTTTTGCACCTTCTCGCTGGTATTTATGAATGTTTAACTTCAGAATGAGGATAACCCTGCATATATACATGGGTCGATCTGTACGTAGTCATTGCATTCAGGGGTAATTTTCGAATACGAAACTGGACTATTGTACAGTTTGTAGGTGAAATGTTAATAGCTTGCACTTCTCTGGCTCCCCTTTATAATTATTATGGTCTATAATATAAACTATGGCACCCTGAAAGAGCCTTAATTCTACATTTACTTGTATATAAGCTCCTGCTAAAAGAGATGAGAGAAAGCTAGATTAGGCTTTGCTAAAATCCTGTCAGTTTATACTGAGTGTTGCTTGAATACAATTTCAATCCCAGGCTGAATGAAGTGGCCTCGAGATTGTGCTCTGGAGCTGTGACTTAATATAAATTTGACAGGATTTCAGCAGAGCCTTCTTTTCTCTTCTTAGACTAGTAGGAAGAAGATATGGCTCAGTGCTCACAGGGAGAAATTATTGGCCTATCCTAAAATAAGCTAGAACATGCAATTTCATTGGCTGCCTAAAAGCATGCATTATTTTCTTATAAATTACATGCTCAAGCATGATTTTGGCATTGACATTATAAAACAAATATAATATAGTTTTCCTCCCATTCTGCTAGCTTGTGCATCGGCGTAGCTTTTCAAGCCCTCGAGCATACACTTTTAAAATAGAATATAGAGAACCTAAAGAACCATATTTTATATGTCAAAATGTACAGTACTTTTCAAAAATACTATAACAGGAGAGGTGAAATTTCGCCTGAACAAGTGAAATTGCCATATAATGTCTTTTAGGAGAAATTTCACTTCTAATCAATGTTCAGTGAGCTGAATGCAGGTATTGTTTCTGCCAGCAATGTCAAAACAATTTTCCTTAGTATGTTTTTGCGACTTTGGTTGAAAAATTATTGTTTGTTTCTTGATCAACCCTGACCACCACCTCTGTGTAAAGCATATAGCATTACTGAGTAATAAACAGGAACAGCTACATAAAATTTCACTTGCCCTGTTGTAATATTTTCGAAAAGTACCGTATATAACTTACCTATCCACAGGTGTATTCTATATTGTTGTGCCAACTTGCAGTCACCATTGCATTCATCTGCTTTTTTCTTTACTGGTAAGTGCAAAGAAAATGTAGAGTGCAGGGCTTAAAAAAAAAAAAAAATTAGCCCAAAATTGAGTTTTAATTGCCTGTCGTAATTTTGAACTATCCCAAATTGTGTAACTGATTAAAAATTGATACCTTTAGCAAACTAATACACATCATGAGGCAAGTAACTGACAAAAAGACTATAGGGCAAAATATTTTTTTGAGCCCTGGAGTAAGTGTCAGTTCAGTAGTAAAACGGCTTAAGACCACTTTCATATTGTTCTAGAAATTTGAAGCTCAGTCAGGACAACTTGTAGTAATCTATACATGTATCCATGTATACCCCTGGCCTCTTTAAAGAAAATCTACATGAAAAAAAGTGCTCTTCTGTTATCAATATTTAACATAGCGTGTAGACTCATGATCAATAATAGTACTGTAAAGTAATAAAATCTTGTAAACTATGTGTATAACATTTACAATAATATGTATAATTGTGTGCAACAAGGAGCAAGGGCGTAAAAAAATTCTGCCTGATCACATTCTAAATTGAATCAGCCCTGATTCATAAAAAGGGTCATTCCACATTAATCCTCTGTTGTGGAGAAGACAAATCAGAGGCATTATTTAAGTATACAAAAAAATTATTGACATTCTTTTTGCTCTGGACGTGTGACAGTTGCCACTAATAGGTCTAGCCAAACCAATGTTATAATTGACCATGAATTATTAGAGGGAAGCACAAGAAATTAAAATATGACTATTGCGGAAAAGACACTAAAAATACCTGTTTTACAAACCACAGTTTTCAAGTTCAAATTTCTGTGAGTATTTAAGGTACTTGCATATTTGTCTTAGTACTTCATGTGGAAGAGTACTAAATGTTCTAGTTAACATGAACAACAACAGTTTCAGCTCTAAGTATCAATAAATGTTTAAATTACTAGGCTTGTAGCCATTGAGAAGAAGATGTGGCAGAGAAGACAAAAAATTATATAATCATAAACACAACAAAACTCAGTTTTTGAATGTCAAACAGACAAAACATAATAGCCCACTTCCGCGATATGCTTTACTTGTCATGCACAAAGGTTTCAATACGATTGAAACCTTTGTGCATGACAAGTAAAGCATATCGTGGAAGTATAGGCTATTTTGTTGGCAAACTTAGGACCACTAGGGGATTTGGTTCATAAAGCATCAATAGTATTTATAATAATATATTTTTATTATTATAATATATTTATTGTAGTACAGTTATTGTAAAAGTTACAGTACCAGTAAGTTGTCTTCTCCACAACAACGTTTTTCTGATTTTTTTCACAATAATTCCCTAATTATACAAAAACGTTGACATGCAAATGAGCAAAATAAATCACCCATAAAGTAAACTTCATAATCTAGCCTTATATTTTTGTAGCAATTCAATGATATTTAATGACTTTCTTGAAAATGTTTTATATAGGGAACATAATACTGTGGAATGACCCAAAAACATATCACATGTAGCTGTGGCTTGTAAATTTTCGGCGAACCTGATGTGTGATGTGTGTAAACTTGAGGGCTAGCTGTGATAAATCATGATTTCAAGAGAAAAATACCATCTGATGATACATGTTCATATTAAGTAATTATACATCATTTATAAATTTTATGAAAATTGGCATGATTGATTGCATGGCCCCACATACATGTATAATACATTATTGTATTCATTATAGTCAGTCATGTACAAAATATTTAGATACAAATTTATCATGTACACCTTTATTAAACAGATCTGTGTATATTTTTTATGTTTGTTTATTTGCATGTGGGTTCCTTTAATTGGCCATTCAAACACGTATGCAAGTACATGTACATAAATTATGCTAGTATTAAACAGTAAATTAGCTTATTGGATTTGCATCCTTTCTTTTTTCAGTGAACCAGTGAAACAGTATGCTGTATCTCACCCTGGCATTTTTTATGGTGCTTTGTAAGTGCATGTGCCCTGTGCAAATACGCTGTACATACAAGTTTTAATTGTAACATGTACTGGATAGCATGGTGGTCCCGGCTAGATAATATTACGGGTTTTTTCGGGTCTTCCTACTCATCTATATAATTATCTATTATCTTGTAATTGTAGTGAGTGAAATAAATGTTGTTGTTGCTGATATATTTTTTCAAATATTTTTAATTAAGTTTAATATGTTGTAGTAACTTACATTAATATCATGAAAGTAAAATCAGAGAACCACTAATGACACAAAATCCCTTATTGCTGCAGAGCTGTTATTAAAATTTAATGCTTAAACATTTATTAAAGTTTATAGTGAATGTCATATACACTGGATAATTTATTTTATGACTATATAATTATTATACAGTACTGCAGTTTGACAATATTTCAACAAGGGAAGTGAAATTTGACATGAACAAGTGAAATATTTCATACAAAGACAATGGAAATTTCACTTGTTCAGGTGAAATTTTACTTCCCTCTGGTTGAAATATTTTCGAACAGTAGTGTACATTGTCAGTAGCAGAAATATACATGTACATGTATTATATATAACTGTATACATTTAACTGTAATATAAGCAGTTTTACATTTGAATGTACAATCTCCCCCTAATCCCCACCCCACCTACACATGTATATACTTCCTTTATAGATTCCCTTTTGCCTGCAGGAGTATAACATTGACATAACATTTAAATGAGTATAACATTTAAATCCAGTACAGTGCATGTAAATTAGCAAGTAATCCAAAGACAAGTAAAAGGCAAAGTATGAAAATGATCAGTGAATGTTATGTTAATAATAAATATGTACAACTGACAAGCATGTCATATTGAACTGAATTTGTTATCAAACACTTTTTTTCCCCGAATGTCCTTTTTGTACATTGTACATTATTTGTAAATCAGTGTAACCATTTTCGTCACATTACTAAACAATTACTTATAATTGCCAGCAACTGCGATGATGATCACTGGCTACATGTACTTGATGTACATGTAAAACTTAAAACCAGAGTCTATTTTTGAGACTTGTATGTCCAGCAATGTAAAAATTTAATGACAGCACTGAAACAACTATTAACTCTGTATGTGTAGCCCATAGGACAAGTTACCGTCGGTTTAATTGTAAGGCCCAAAAAAAAAGATTAAAAAGAAAATAAAGAAACATGTTTAAATTTGTTTATTGTTTGTTTCAGAGCTGTAACATTTGTGACAATGATTGCCATGGCATGCTGTGAAGGAGTCAGGTAAGGGTTTTTGCGCAAGCTGCAGCTATATGTGAAAGAAATTTTACTGTGCAATTATTGCAACCATACTGTAACTGACTGGTCACTTAGAGAACCAATCATATTGCAGAATGAAAACAAATTATTCCAACTTTGGTTACATGTATTTCTCAAGCCAATCGATGTGGAGTACTAATAGCATTGCAACTTGCTTGTAAGTTGGAATGCTTTAATTATATTCATTGTATAATATGTATAATGTATTTGTACATGTACATGAATTTGTAGTTATTGTCCATGTGGCTCCTTGTAGTATAGTATATAGTCGCACAGTAAGAACAGTGTAAAAATGTGCAAGAAAAGTGTAGTGGTTCCCCAAATGATTGTTTTATTAAAACTGGCATTTGCATACAAGAAGTATATTAGTATTTAGTATATATACCACACCAGTGAATATGACTTTTTGCGTGCTCTGATTGGCTACTCAAACAGTAAAACAATTATTCACCTCAGTGTCGGTGAATAGTGGTGGATATTTACCTCGCCGAAGCGGCTCAGTAAATATCCACCACTATTCACCTCCCCTTTTCAAAAACATTACATTTTGTTCTCCATTGCTTTAGCTGTCAAATTTGACAAGAATACAAAAGGTTTATATATATATTTGCAGTGCAATGTTTTTGAAAATGGGTGTATATATATATATAAATGTATATAAATGTATATATAGTTAATATAATGCATATATTCAGTGATTTTGTTGCAATTAATTGCATGTGATGAGTCCTAAGGACTCCAGACCAAAGAATGAGTCCTGAAGCCAAAAATATTGAGTTCCTGCATTCATAACAAAATTGAAATCAAAGTTTGATAGGGAATTAGCTGCACACTGAGTTTGGCAGGTCATTATGCTATCATTTTGCAATCTATTGCCTTTGATAAACCAACATTTATTCATTTATTTAATAAAATTTACATAATAATTTACTTAAAGTAATTTACTTAGTAATTTACTTAATATTTAAGAATTAATTTAAGAATTAATATTAATTAATTAAGCAATAATTTGTTTTGCATCCTTGAGGAGACTCATGTCGAAAAATAAATTGTATTTATTTTTATTTTTATGGGTAAATAATGCAGAATGCACAGATGACAAAATCAATTCAAACATTATAGGTACATGTGCATGATTTCTCATAATGAAAAAAAATTGCATACAATTATGAAATGTATTACACTGCCTATATTTGATACATTATATACTTTTTAATCAAATTTCAGGAGAAAATTCCCAACAAATCTAATATTCCTAAGCCTGTTTGTAAGTATTGTTCTTTTTGAATACTATATACAATGTATATATCGTCTGTCACATGTATATAATAAAATGAGTAAAAACTATACAAAATGTATTTCAGGAAAGTTCTATCCCCATTACTGTGAAAATTATTTTGGAGCAATTTCATTTCTAAGGTTTAAGCTTACACTGTAAAATTATATATCTTTAATACACATCCTATGAATTGTGCATATATTGTCTAATATTATATAGTAAATTAAATGCATGGTCAACAACATGCTAAGCAATTATACACAAATGTTCATGTACATGCATGTCGTTACAATAAATTAAATAGTAAACAAAATTCTCGCTAATTACATGTTTTATATGACTTTATATAAAAATTACATGTATATGTAAAAAAACGCAGACAAACATTAAACTTTGTATAACGTTTTGTTTATAATGATAGATAATATTAATTGGTATATAATTATATTTATTTTTTAGACACTTTGTGAAGGCTACCTCTTGGGTGCAGTGTCAAGGTAAATCAGATTATACCCTAGACTTTAACTTTTATTCAAACAGGGCTGAAATTTTTCGATCACTTTGTTGTCGTAATTCCAGCTGATGCAGCAGTCGTGTGAAGTTCAATGTTAACAGAAACTAAATACTTCATTTATAGTGTATATAAGGCTGATGAAGTGCTCATGGCTGTTGGCATCACGACTGTGAGTATCATATTCATGGATGTATATATTAACTAAATCACATGATATACATGTACATGTATTAATACATGTAACTGCTACCCAGTGAGCTCATGCAGTGGTATAGTTAAGATTGAGTGCTCAGGTCTTGTGTGTGGGAGGTTGTGGGTTTAAATCCCTGGGCCACATCCTTGGGCAGGGGCATTAAACTGTTGGCAGTCTAATCTTTCTCTTTTAATCTATATGAGGGGGATATAGAATAACCTGTTGTATTATTTTGAGAAATAATCTAGGGGAGGGGATGTTGTCACCTGGCCTGGACAACAGCCTGTATCCTGGAGGTACTAACAAATACTTATTGACAGCTGCACATCTGAGTGAGCACATAAATTGCACCACAGTAGCAGTTTATATCTAACAAGGCCTCCTTTGTGAAGAGCATTTGAACATGTATATACATGTAATCATATAGAATTTGTGTTATATACATGTACATGTAAATTATGAGTAACTTTACTTTTTTTAAACTGTGGAACATTGATTGAAATCAATTTAAGGTGCCTTTTTTTGTGGAATTGTGCTAAAATATAATTTCAAAGGTTTATGGATTCGTCATCACAGAAAGTACAAAACCTATACATGTACATGTAACGTGACCTGGATTTTCTTTTTCCCCATAACAGGTTGTTGTTCTTGCAATCACCATCTTTGCCTTCCAAACCAAGGTATATTTAGATGTGGCATTTGTATACTGTAATTACCATCTTTGCCTTCCTTTCCTTCCAAGGTATAATATTTAGATCTGGCATTTGGAATCGTTAGATAACTGACAACTCAGCACACACAAATCATGATATTTTTCTCAGCCTTGCTTAATAATTGCTTAATAATTTAACTCATACGCGTAGTGAATGTCTAATTATTAAGATACTTAGCTTAATGTGTATTGTGTTCTTGCCTCGCAGTATGACTTCACCATGATGGGAGGATTTCTGTTCGTCGCCCTCATTGTTCTTATCTGTTTTGGCTTCCTTGCCATTTTCTTCCACAATCGGGTAAAAGTTTAACTCTGTCTTTACAAAAATACGTGCATGCTATTTTAGACACCTTAACTGTGCGTATTTATCTTATAATAGTATATTGTTTGTTCCCCCAGGTATTTGTTTTCCTCTCAAACATGTAAAGGAAATTTAAGGGAAAAAACTGTTTTCCAGTGGTACTAGGCAGAGATAAATTGCTTAGCCAATCGGAAACTCTGATAAGTTTCTGTGGTTACCATCAGTTAAACGCTTCAAAATTCCAATCAATTGGAATTCGTTTAATATATAGTGTTTAATAAATGAGCAGTAGAGTTTTATAAGATGCGCAGCCGGTTTATTGAACTTCTTCAATAACGATACGTTCAAAAATGTAAAACATTTTTTGACAAGCATAAACATTACGTCACTAACATGCGCAGTGTGAACAAAAACAGGTCCCATTATTGTGAGACAGTCTAAATTGCATCGGTACAGGTGTTTTACACTGACATTCTGCCACGGGGCAGAGGAGGTTAGTGTTTGGTTGTGCGACTTCCTTCATAAAGACTATTACCCGGAGTCTTTATGAACTGAGACTGATTGAATAAAGGTTTACTGGAATGCTTGTAAAAACAAAGACCCTCGCAGCGAATCTTTATATAGAGCCTCAGTGTAACTGTGAAATCCATATAAAGACCCAAATGCCTTTATCTGGTATAAAAGTTAGTCATGTGATTTGTATACTCCTTGTTATTGGTCAATTAGCTCATAAATAGTTAACGATTTTTTTTACTTTGTTAATTACTTGCACAAACGTGTTTAGATTATCTGTTGGACTGTTTTAACTGGATCTTATTAATGCAATAACATTTGATGCGGTGACGACCATGCAGGGAAAGTGATTATGCTCATTATCTTGTATTCTTTGTTCTATACATGTAGGTGGTACATAAATTATATTGTATTCTTTGTTTTTAGGTGGTACAGATCGTGTACGCGTCTTTGGGAGCACTGTTGTTTGCCTTGGTATGAATTTGTTAGTTCTGTTTTTATCTTGTGGAAAATCGACATATTTTCCTAAACGCTTTATGCTTGCTCTTTTTCAGTACCTGGTTTACGACACACAGATCATGATGGGCGGAGGCAAGATGTATTCCATCTCCCCTGAAGAGTACATCTTTGCTGCCCTTAATCTTTATCTGGACATTGTCAATATGTTCCTGTACATCTTGCAACTCATTTCGGCAGCAAGGGGAGACTAAAATAAGGGTATATAGTTACAGAGATGTTTTTGTTACCCTATCATAAACACACTTAATAATCCTGGTTCATCCAATCCAGGGTTTGATTAATATCACTAGCAACTATAATTGCCAGTCGGCTAATTTTTACTAGCAACATGGTCTGACCACTAGTAATAAGCCATGAACTGTAGTTCAGCAAAATTCTACTAGCAACAGTTGTGAGTTGTCATGATATTATTCTAAGAATCTACTCGCATTTTGCGAGTGCGTTAGCCTAATTTCCAGCCGAGGAAGTAGAGACGAACCAGGCCATCATACATACCAAAGCTACCACAGCAAAATACAGAATGTAGAATGCAGCTTAAAAAAATAATTTTACGAGAGAAAAAAAGAAAAGTATATCATGGTTTTGACCTTACATGGTGTAGTTAGATCCAAAAACGTTTTTTAGTTCAGTGTGTTGTATAAAGAAGTATTAGAAATGATAATGTGTTTTTAACTCGTGGATGCGCGCAAGCGCAGAAACGAGTTATCGGGGCGTTTGGAAATCGTGTCACTCACTCACTCACTCGATAAGCTGTTAACAGAATGGAATGCTTGGAATGCAAATTGATAAGATAATAGTCGATATTTGATTTAATTAATAATCGAAGGTCGATGATAATTTGTCCTTGGAACTGACGTTGCTCAAGTCCTCATCGCTGATTCCTTTCTTGCTATTAACAATAAAGTTACCGCTACATTATTTATAGGTGAGGGAGGAGTTGTATTAACCATCTGGGAGATCTGTGCTCATTCATGTAGGAGATGTGTGCTCATGCGCCGGTAGTGACAAAAAACCCATGTACGTCAGTTTTCATGCCTAACTCGCTTAATATTAATGTAAGGTGGCTCAAACTTTGACTGACATTGTATTGGGTCCCCATCAATCACTTACTGGTGATGTCGTAATGATGACGTCATCTGTCACGTGATTTTAAGTACATGCCCGTATCTCCCTCGGCTCTAATGGCAGGTAGTTCAAACTTTGGTAGACATGGTATTGGTCCCCATAAATCACTTAGTGGTGATATAGTAACGATGACGTCATCGGTCACGTGACTTTAGTACATGCCCGTATCCCTCATTACTAATGGAAGGTGGCTCAAACGTTAAATAAACGTTGATAGACATGGTATTGGGTTCCCATAAATCATTTGGCGGTGTCCTAACGATGACATCATCGGTCACGTTGTTTTAAAGGCTATCACAACAGCAAAAATGACTTAAACTGTGAAAATGTTCACTTGTTTACCCTTGAGAGCACTAAAATACACTTTATATCCACGAGTTCGCCATTGCGGCGCTATGTTTACTTGTGCGAACTATATCTGATTTTTTTATTGTGGTCATCCAAAGGTAAGAGTAGACAACGTGGAGTGTTCCCTGGATTAGGCTGCTTGAAAACGGATGCCATTCACTGCATCCGTTTAGAGTGCTCCTAACCGCAATTTTTCTTACTGATTTGTTTTTCATTCGTCTTCAATTTTCATTTCGACTTTGAAAATATAAATAACTAAAATGGGGTTTGGGCCACTTTAAGGAATCGGACATAAGTATCATCCCGCATGCCATATTTTATGCTAAATACAGATGAAGTAACACTTCGTCGTTTGAAGTGCTCTCCCTAAACTTTCATTTGTCATCAAAATGTTGTAATTGTGTAAATACGTCGATGAAATTAAAACGAAGAAAAGATGCGGTATAATAGATCTGTTAACAAAAACAACACGTAAAAAGCCTATCCCATGTACACGTATCTACTGTTTGTTAAATACACGTGTAAAGGTTTAAAGAGGTAAAACTTCTCGTTGAAACAAATGTTTCGCTGAAAACAAAGTTAGAAAGAGTAAAAGAGAGAACATTAACTATTTAAGTGTCATTAAAAGTCACATTCGAAGATCTGTTTGTTTTTAATGATAGTTTTCTGGCTGTGTATTTAGTCCCCCACGAGAGGCGGCTGTTTTCTCAGGCTATGCTTTAAGGAGTATTAGTTGAATACATTACAACTGCTCAAAAGTAGTTAAGCATAGCCTATAGGCATGGAATATCTTCCTATACCCTCCCCCCTCCTTTATCGAGTAAGAGGGAGAGGAAAGGCGGAGAGAGGGTGGCACCCTAAAGCATATTGTGTAGATATCTTTGTACAACAGCTGGTCATATTCTCGTATTCTGATTGGCTGATTACCATGGAAACAAGAGGCTCCGGCTCCCTTTTAAAAAGTGTAGTGGCCACGACCTCACACGCATCCGCGTCGAAACATTCTAACCGGGTGTTTTTGGTTGCATGGCATAAAACATCTGGCTCGATTTTTCTAAGCGAAATCTGTACAGTTTACCTTACTGAGGGTTAGCGACTTAACTCCGGAGTAGTGCTTACCCTTGCTTCCAACAACCGGGCCCTGGTTAATACAAATTCCTGGTGAGAAATCAAATGGAACTGAAATTTTTGGGTGGCTTCTATCAACCGAGGCTACCAAGAGGCAGGAATTTCTGAAGAATCTAGAGAAATTCTCTTGACAGCATGGAGGAGGAACACGAGCAGTGCCTATGCCTCTGCATGGTCTAAATGGCAAAGCTGATGTAGTCACTACCAATTCCCTTTCACCATCTATGAGCGATACCCTTAACGTTTTCACATCTCAGTTTAGAGATGGGAAAGAATATGGGTCCATAAATGTTTACCGATCTGCACTGTCAGCAGTGCTCCCTCCGATTGATGGACATAAAGTGCTGGCCTTGACCTGTCCTGACAGGGCTTCAGGCTTGGCTTCACGGGATTTACGCTTCAGGCGTATTTTACCAGAAGGGGTACAGTTTAAACTCGCTGAATTGACCAAAAATGTGAAAGTAGGGCAAGAGCTGAAATCATGCTTTTATGCAAGTTTCCCTGAAAACAAACACCTATGTGTTTGTGAGTGCCTTAAAGCGTACATGTATGAGGCTAGAACACAAGAATGACGTACACCAGACCGACCCCCTCCAAGCCAAACGAGCTCTTTCTATCATACGTTCAACCACACAAACCTGTTACCTCTGCCAGCCTGGCGAGATGGATGAGAGAATTAATGCACCTCGGGAATTGGTACTACCATTTTTAAAGGGCATATTCAGTTCGTGGCGCAGTCACTACAGAAGCCATTAAACATGGCTTCTCCATTTCAGATATCCTGCAATTTGCAGATTGGTCTCAGGAACACCTTTATTAGATATTATTACAGGCCTCGCTTTGACTCCACTGACAACTACAACTGGGAGGGAAATTTTGTCAAGTGCAGCACAAGTTTGATCAGCTTTGAAAATGCATTGTGAAATCGAGGCGAGTATTTTGAAGTATAATCGAGGATTATGCAAGGCTGTTTACAGGTGAAGTATAATCTAGATTAGTATGGGTAATCAAATGGGGACGAGTGAAATTTGAGATAAATTTCACGCATGTTTGTCAAAATCGAAGTAATTTCCCGAGCCGCTTCGGCGATTTATGACAAACACAAGTAAAATTTATCCCTAATTTTGCGAGTCACTATTTGATGACCATTAATACTTACATGAAAAATGGGTATGTATGTGAGGCCAAGAGGCTCAAACCCTGACACTGTTTGACCCAAAAAACCCTGATGCCTAAAAAATGCTGAATCCCAACCCTGACTGCACCCACATTAAACTCAAATCCAGACCCTGATCTGCCCAAATCAGGTCTAAACCCTGACCCTACCTGCCCAAACTGAGCTCAAAACCCTGACGCACTCCCGCGGCACATACATAATACGTCACAAACAGGAGTACACACACCCCCCCCCCCCCCCCCCTGGCATTCACCAAAATGGCCGCCCGTATGGTTTCTATTTTGCTCGCGATCCGTCAGTTACTTAATTGCCCTATTTTCCGGCAATCCAATGCAATAATGTTTCAAAGGTTCGCAAGCGTAAGTTCAATTGAGTAAAGCCTGAGGAAAGTGTGTAGTACATCTGGAGGACCTTCAACATTCAACTCGCCATAATTATTTATTTATGCTGAACCCGAGTGAATCTGCGATCGGAAAATATGCTGTTGGCTTGCTCGCTGCATTTAATTGTGCTGTTCGGTTTGCCGATAACAAAACTGCAAATGATCAAGATGCTATAAATCATACCTGAAGAGAAATATATGGATATGAATATTTCGTGCGAGTTGTGGAGAAGCTTTTTAAACACTACGCGTGTACATCGTGGTGGTTTCATCGTGGTTATACAAGTTAAGGAACTGTATTCAGGGTATAACCACACTTGGATATGTCAAGAAACTTAAATATCAAAACAAGGTGAGGGAAATTTAAAGTACTCTTTATTGCTGTGCAATAACAATGGACACTCAATATTCTGCAGCCAGCCTTGGTCTCACTTGAAGAGTAATTTGAATCAGCTCTGAAGGTGTAGTTTACACACATGCACATTGTTCTACACTGGAGTGTAATCACTGACACTTAGTATTATGGAGACAGCCTTGGTCATGAAAACTGGGATGCAGATTATACACATATCTGAATAGGGTTGAGTTCTATACTAACTCCTATGTACTATTTCAAACACATTGGCCATGGAACGGCATTACAAATGTTGAGAAAACAATTGAAACCCCAGAGGCGTATATATAGTTCTCATACAAAAAAATATGTCGAACGCACTTTGATAATTAATCTATGATTACTTCTAGTTATAAATTTACATGAGTGCATCGATCAAACTACCATATTTAAAGTTGGTGACATACGTACATTACGTTTTATATTTTCAACAGCAAATATACAAAGTACTGTTGTTTTCTAAACACTGTTACAATCTTGTACCAAGCATTACCTTCGTCAGTATTTAATGCACAAGTTGCATATGCCATTTTCCTTGATAATGAGCATGCAGGAACATTTAAAAGGTGTTTAATTTATGAACAAGAGGCCCTGAGTGGCCTTAACTCGGGCCATCTATTGGCCGGTAACAAAACGAGCAGGGGACTGGGACCTAGTTTATCAGAATTACTCTAATTCTAAAATGAAGTTCATCACATCATAGAGCATGTTGAAATTAGCATTTGTGCCAAGTTTGATGTAATTCAAGTGAATCGTGTCTGAATTATAAGCAATTGAAATTTCTTTGTCCCTCCAAAATTTTACAATGAATGTATGGTTTGGAGGGACAACGTTAAATAATAAGAGAGTTTGTATGGGAAAATTGACATATTTGATGCCTTCTAGCATCGTCACTATTGAGCCAAAGTTCACCAAACTTTCCAGACTAGCTAAGTTTGATCTGTGCTTTTGGAAAATAATGCTCACTTTGACTAGTTATTAAGTAATGCATGGTCCGCGCAAGAGGTAGGCATATGTTATGCATGGCTGTAAAGAGGTGCTAATTGTGGTATTGTTTCAATCTTCCACCTCATTGGCTTAGACATTAAAATATATCTAAACTTGAAGAAGAATATTATTTTTTCTCATTTTGTAAACAGATTTGAATTGCATTTAGTGAAAACACTCATAACTTTTAATATGACGAACTTTCAATATGGGGAACATTTTTATATTGAACGTTTTCTTGGTTATTGTGTTGGACTCTTCTGATTGGACGAAATGTTTTCACACAAAAGAAATGGACCTTTAAAATGCATTTTAGTGGATTTAATTTCAGAAATTTATCATTTAAGGGTTGAGGAGTTGTCAGTATGAAAAGCAGAAAATACTAAAGTGGGGAAAGTAAATTGCATATGAACAATGGAATTGTGCCTACCTCTTGCGCGGACTGTTACTTAATTGAATTAGTTTTACTGACTCGGTTCCAGTCCCCCACTCGTTTTGTTACCGGCTAATTGCATGTACTGCATGGAGTTCTAGCATAATTTTGTGTCATACATGGTTTGTGCTAAGGTAGCCAGAGAATTGGTTCTCTACTGATGCTCTTGTCTGTCAAATGTCAATGTGCAAATGCCCCACGTATGCCGGGGGGGGGGGGGGGGGAGGGGGGGGGGGGGGGGGAGGGGGTTAGATTAGGGTTTAGGGTTATGGTATGCTATGGTAATTATTGTAAAATTGGAACAAACAATCAATGTACAACGTTTGTACACAATCCAAATAAAACCCATGTATGTATGTATGTATGTTGTTGTTGCTGGGGGTGGGGGGTGGGGATAGAGTCATAATACACACACAACACACACATACAATTTACATGCTGTACATGTACATTTCAGCCACAATTTCCTTCAATTCTGTAGTTTAATATTACTTTCTTTTCAATATTATTGTTCCTTGAGGTTCGTTAGAATTGTAAAAAAAACTTGGTATTTGGGTGTTGTTGATTGAAGTGAAATGGTTATTTGAGTAGTCTGCACGATATCGAGTCACTCAAATTTTTCCACATAATGTTGCTATTCATATGAAAATAAGACATCTATTTGTAATTCTCAATAACAAACCAGTATAGACGGCTGAAATTCAGGCTAAATTCTCAATACAATATTTTCGATTGGGGGCGTAAACTACAGACCACCATTTTCTAGTATTAGTGAGCTGCCACTGTCCTAGTGCTCATTTTCTACATCTTGAAGGAGACTGAAACTTATAATGGCAGGCCACAAAGAAACATGCAATGTCCACACATTTTTTTCTATCATTGGGGTCGCAGCAAGATTAATTTCATTCCCAAATAATTCTTAAAAGTACTCGTACTCCTGATTGTGACCGAGTGAAAGTGACGATGCTGACTCCAAGAACTAAGGAATCGGGTCATTTACTATATATATTTGAAGCCTGATTACTAACAACAACAACAATAATATTATTACATTTATTTTCTCATAAGATGATGGAAATGTATACGAGTAATATAAGGCATAATAAGAAATACAATGATGAGAAGGTAGGTCATTAAGGTAACCTTAGGGTTATCTTAAAGACCCAGTGTGTCCGAGCCCATGGTGCTTTGCGCCAATGTTATGATTAGTTTGTTTATCAACGGCCGCATAAATTAAAGGCCAGCTTTTAGGCGAACTAAAATGCTCTCGATTGTTTATAAGTTTCATAAAAGAAGGACCCATATACTTTGGATAACGAATTTCATAATTTCTATCGGATTAGAAACCCAATCGAGCCCACGAATTTTCTACGGATGCTTCGAATATGATTTTAACAGTACTCGGCAGGAAGCCAGTTGTTCTGTCTTTAGATTCTAATTAGGTTCACGAGTGCGACTTTTCACAACTCTACAAGCAAACACACTCTTTCTACCTTGTTTTCATGTTTCCAGTATTGCTTAGCTGTATTTGAAGATCTCTACTTTCCTTGCGAATGATATATTTTGAGTGTAAAATGAAATGTCGACTCGTACTCGAGTCAACTCACAGCGAAGTAACAGCTGAACTCGGCAGATTGGACTTTGACCCGCGATCGTAGTTTTGGTAGCAAGACTTTCTGGACCTACTGGAGGATGAAAAAAAAGGTTAAGGACATTGCTTTCTCTGCTAATAAAAATGCAAAACATATACAGATACGTCGTAACACCTCAGTGGAGCTTAGCCATGCGAAATTATAATTACGAATGATCTTGATGCCAGAAGTCACAGGTTGCATGCTTTGTGCTTAATTGTATTTCCAACGAAGCCCGCCGGTCCATTAGTGCAGCAAATCCCCGGGAAACTCACGTAGTAGTCCTTTTGAACCACAAGTGTTCTCTTGTAGATCTAGAGAAAGTAAAATGTGGACTGCTGAAGGATTATTTGTCGAGTCGCTTCGCCTCGCTGTCTCGGTCCTTTCTCCGGAATTCCTCTACTCGCCACTCTAGTCCGGGATTCGAAGAAATATTCGAACTAAAGTTTCATTTTAAAAAGAATATATTCAAAAGTTAAGATAAAAGAAAGTCAGTTAAGCATATATACCTATGAATAATTACACGATGGCCCAAACTAGGGATGGATTTCGAAAGATTCGAGAGTACATAACAACAACGATCTTTCTGATTTCCGTAGCCTACGGAAATGATTTGCGCGCGCAAAGCACCATGGGCTCGGACACAGCGTCTTTAAGGCAGGACCACCTCAGATGGAAAACACAAACAAGATCTGACTAGCTTGCATGGATATATAATGGTACCAAGAAAGGGGAAGGGAAAGAAAGAGTGACACATGTAAGTATACTCTCTCAGTTCTGGACCAAATTTTGTTTATTTTATAAACTTGCAATAATGATAAATACACTACTCTATACATAATATCATTATGAAGTATGTCAGTTCTAAAAAAAAAACATTAAATACACTGTAGACTGCCTGAACCCAGAGATATAATAATCGAATACAAATAGGTACAGGCCAGATGTAAATAGACTCGATCGGGAAATAGAAAAAAATTAAACGTTAATAATTGTATTAGGTGGTAACTGTCCCTTGGTCTTGTGTTTAGGAAAGATTGGTTTTTACCAGTGTCAATAACACGCAACAGATAAATATCGTTCGTTTGAAAAAATCTTCATTTCGGATTACTTACTCAGTTTATACTCACTTACTGCATGCTAGATTTTCGTTCCCGAATTTATAAACATTACATGTGCATATAATATTTTAAAAGGCCCCTGTCAGTCAGAGAACTGAGAAATCGGGTCCTTTCTACTGTACTTTCGAGAGGTTAACAACAAATAACAACACAACGACAGTCAATTGGTATAAAAGTTATCATGTTCAGATTAGCGGCTACTTACATTTACAAGCTGTTGTCGTTATTAGTCAGTGTTGATCGCAGAGCAGACTGTCACGAGTTTATCTTAAAGCATGTCGCATAATATGTGATAAATTCCCGTCCAAAGCCCGTGAAACACCTCCCAGCTTTAGAAAAGACAAAAATCTTGGTATTACACTTGAAGGAACCTTTGGTTTACACAAAAAAACAGCTGATATTAAAGGTTTTGCTAAGTCAAAACTCCCACTCGCCGCCATCTTGAAAAATCTGCAAATGTTGTCCATTGTTCACGTGACCAGCACAGTGCAATCTGATTGGTACGGTGGCGAAAAGAACTTCCAAAGAAGGTGAAATCTGATTGGCAAAATCTCGACACAAAAAAAAAAAAAAAAAAAACTTGTATTTTCTGACTCGTGCCAGCCAATTAGGCCTGGCCCGAGTAATTAAGCCGCTTGTACGAGATAACAAGTTATTATGACTTATTAATGTTGAATGCTTAATAAAAATATTGATTTGACTGAAGATCAAACCTGTCTATAATCAGGAGCTTGCAATGAAGCTATTATTTCAAAAAGCTATTCTGCAGAGGTATTTACCTTGGAATTTTTTCTGACATAAAATAGATCCTGGGAGCATTCGAAAAATACATCGCTCGCTCACTGGCGATTTCCGGCCAGTGCAAAATATCAATCTTCCTGAGAGACTTAAAAAAGTGCAAACGTTAACGTTCCTGGGGGAATTAAACGTTTTTTGGCTGCAAAGTAGCCTCGCTTCCTGGAACAAAAATCAAACCTTACAACAACTTTACCCCTGGGAGTGGGAAGCACAACTCTGTTCCTAATATTGTCGGCCTGAGACCTTGGTTTGCAATTACCGGCTTAGGGTAAATTAATTATCTCAGTAATGACTATACCACGACATACAGTACAGTGCAGCCTGGTATTGACACGATTGCGAATATTTTTTAGCCATAATTAGCGTAATGTAAAGTCCCGGAAGGGCATGGCAGGCCGGGAGTAAAGACTACGTCAGTAATGAATACTTGTAAAATATTTTCGGGGGTGGATAATCAGTTGTATATAAATCGAATCTACTGTATGTTGGAAAGACCCATATAGCTTTGTTATGCTAATTAAAACAATATTTATCAGACTTGACGATCTTGCATGCTTTCTATGATAACTGTAATAATGTGGTTGACTCGGGGCTTCATCCCTCACTAACTACATGTACCTGCAGCTGTTATAGTTCACTAAGAAATTATCTCCAATTCTGATTAGATATTGATCACATGACGGGCAGGCACTATTATACATTGTACAAATAGTGTGTCCATCAAGGAACCTTTATACAAGTAGTATGTCTGTCGAGGAACTATCGGCTGTTAGTGTAAAATATACCACACCAGTGAATAGTGCTTTTCGCACGCCCTGATTGGCTATACTCAGGCCATGTTCATACTTGGCTTCAAATTCGGAATATCCCGCATTAGTATATACCACCCCAATGAATAGTGCTTTTCGCGCGCTCTGATTGGCTATACTCAGGCCATGTTCACACTTGGCTTCAAATTCGGAATATCCTGCATTAGTATATACCACACCAGTGAATAGTACTTTTCGCGCGCACTGATTGGCTATACTCAGGCCATATTCACACTTGGCTTCAAACTCGGAATATCCTGCATTAGTATATACCATACCAGTAAATAGTGCTTTTCGCGCGCACTGATTGGCTATACTCGGGCCATATTCACACTTGGCTTCAAACTCGGAATATCCTGCATTAGTATATACCACACCAGTGAATAGTGCTTTTCGCGCGCCCTGATTGGCTATACCCAGGCCATGTTCACACTTGGCTTCAAATTCGGAATAACCTGCATTAGTATATACCACACCAGTGAATAGTGCTTTTCGCACGCCCTGATTGGCTATACTCAGGCCATATTCACACTTGGCTTCAAATTCGGAATAACCTGCATTAGTATATACCACACCAGTGAATAGTGCTTTTCGCACGCCCTGATTGGCTATACTCAGGCCATGTTTACACTTGGCTTCAAACTCGGAATATCCTGCATTAGTATATAGCCCTGATTGGCTAATCAAACTGAATATGATTTCATATTAAGCTCCGAGAGAAGCAGTAATCACCTTGCACGAGTTATATTATACACACTATGTACACCAACGACATTTCGGCAGTAAAAATCGGGGACACAGCAACGGAAGAATTCCTGAAGAGGTGTCTAACAAGAAATATCTGGAGAAGTGACACCCACAGTGCCCAGCTTTGTGGCAGAAGACCAGAAACGTGAAGTCAGAAAAGTTTCATTCAGATAACTCTGTTTGGTACTGTAATTCGCCAATGGGAAACAATATCCTTGCCAATCTAGTCACCATTATGAGCTACTGCTGTGACTATCCTAAAAGCAACTGGAGTGGATAATTCCCGAGTGAAGAGTGTCACCTGTCACAAGAGCGACACTTCAATCGAGTCGTACAGTGAGACCAACGTTTGAACAACAGATTCATTCCTGTACCATTGTATAAGCAGTTTCGTAGATGCACAAGACTCGAATGTCCTCACAGCTCGTCCAAAGAGAGCCCTGACACATTCAGAAAATCCCCACTGGTACCAATCCCGGCAAACACAACGTGCCATCACGGCAGTTTTACCACTGCACATTTAATTTTTTTGCAAACAAACTGATTGATTTGTGGTCGACTTGGCTGTTAACTCCATTTTTTGTCATCTCGCAAACAGCATTTGGAAGCTTCTTGCTTCTATTTTAATATATTCCTCGATTTAAAACTCTGCCTAGATTTGACGTCACATTCACTAAAACGAACAGCGAATCACAAACAAGCAAATATTTTTTTCAGGCAATGAAATAAAATATTGAAGAGCTGCACTGTAATGGCTTCCGTTTTTTCTCCAGCCACCGCTTGCCAGTTTATGACCGTTAAAACATAACTTTTCATTTCAATCAAAACAATCTATTTATTCGCGCGAATCTTTGTCCTTTTTAGAACGATGCGATTTAAAGAGAGCTACTTCACTAAAAATGTTGTGTTGAATAGACAACAGAGTGTTTCTGTCTCGGGACTCTCGGCTGATAGTTTCCCTTGGAAATATGATGTTCTTAAAACTAGCATATAAGCCCTCGAACTTCGGTCTCGAGCTTATATTTGTTTTCAGAACATCAAATTTCCGCGGGCAACTATCAGCTGTTATAGTTCACCACAAAATTTTGGCGCGCGCTCATTGGTCAAAATCGATCACGTGACGTGATAGTTGTCGTCCGCGGATGCAAACTATCAGGCGATAGTGCCCGCTGAGAGCGGAAGACAATTTTGTGACGAACAATAACGACAAATAGACTGTGTTTGTCTCGGAACTATCGGCTGATAGTTTCCCTTGGAAATTTGATGTTCTTAAAACTAGCATATAAGCCCTCGAACTTCGTTCTCGGGCTTATATTTGTTTTAAGAACATCAAATTTCCGCGGGCAACTATCAGCCGATAGTTCCTCGACGGACACAGTCTATTTGTATAATAGTCCCACGACAGAGAAACTCTATTGTTACTAATAGTGTTCATCACAAAATTGTCTCCTGCTCTCAGCGGGCACTATTATACAAATAGATAGTTTCCCTCGGAAATTTGATGTTCTTGAAACAAATATAAGCCCGAGGACGCAGTTCGAGGGCTTAAATGCTAGTTTTAAAAACATCAAATTTCCAAGGGAAACTATCAGCCGATAGTTCCAAGATAAACATACTATTTGTCGTTATTGTTCATCACAAAATTGTTTCCGCTCTCAGCGGGCCGGCACCATCGCCTGTTATAACCCATCGAATATTTTCTCTCGCGCGTGATTGGTTGAATGCGTCACGTGTCCCGATATTTTCTCTCCGCGAGCGGGAAATATCAGCGAATACACCCCCTGTGAGCGTATAAACGCGCGTCAAAGAAAATATTTGAAGGATGATAACAACAATAACCTACATTGTGGCGTCGAAATTAAATATGCCCTAGCTGATATTTGTCCTTGGACATTATCTGATCCTCGAAGTTCAGTTTCCCTCGAGCTTCACTCTCGGGAGCTGTTCTCTTCTCGGATCAGATAATGTCCGCGGACGAAATATCAGGGTATATTTCGAGGCCACAAATAGGTTATTGTATTTATAGTTTGCATCCGCGTACGACAACTATCACGTCACGTGATCGCTTTTAGCCAACGAGCGCGCGCCAAAAATTGTGGTGAACTACAACGATCAATATAGACCGTGTCTGGCTAGCCAATCAAATGACGAGTTTCCCAATAGACTGTGGTTTGGTTATGCTAATTAACAATAGACCTGGTACTACGCCATCTTGAATAAAACGTGTATACATAACCGAGGCTGGACGGGCATAAACAATGGTTTGGTTCCCAGATAGCCGCCGCGTGATACGTATACATAGACTATGTATACATAGAAAGTCATGTATATGATATGTAGGATACTCGGCGCTTCCTTTAGTATATACTTTTAATCTTCTATGTACCATTCAGAGGTTCTGCTCGTTTGATGTTTGTCAGTATCTTAGTTTTAGCAGGGGGAACTGGGTGGGAACGTTCCGTATCTCTTCGGGGTCAAAATCAGATTGTTGTTTTGCCATACTTGTTTTATGCGCACCTTTTTAAGGCTCGTTTAAATCAGACTCAGATCCCCCACCCCGGAACCCATCGGTAATAAATTAACAATGTCCTATCTTTCTGACCTTTTGTATAATAGGCATCTGTTGATAATCAATGAATTGTGCTCGTGATCTTTACAGGAAACAGTCGCGTGTTGATATATCACTTCAATAACCAATGAATCGCACTCGAGATCCCATGGAAAAGTCCTTACTGGATGGCAAACAAACTTCAAAACGTTGTTTGAAATATCGACGACAAAATTCGACTGGAGGTGGAAAATACCAAATAGGTTTTGCAAATATTACTACCGATTTTTACATAATGAAGTCAGATTTTTTTGCCGTCCAGTACGACCACGTAATTGCATTCCTGCAAAAGGCCATTATACATGTATATAGATGAGCTCTTTCCACAATCATGTTTCAGCATTGACATTTTAATTCAATATTTTATCGTTATGTACAGATCAAGGAGTGGAAATCATTTGTCTGTAGTCAGTATTAAATATGCAATCACGTATTCTTCGAGTAGTCTAGGTTCCCTTGTTAGGGTAATCACTAGACGAGTCGTCCCAGTAATGACCTCAGTCTACGAATATCGTAGTTTTTATATCTTACACAAGCAACCAGTCCCCAAAAGAGGAGGATAATACGGGTATAAACATTTTGAAAAAGTATCAGAAAATAAATCTCGTTCAGCCAACCGAATGAAGCATTTATAGTCATTCTGTCGGCATTCATGCACACCTACAGATATATCTTGGTACATTTTGGGTGAGCATACCCTCTGTGCATGGTGATTTGAGACACAAATTAGTAAATTTATATGTTCGAAAAACTGGGTGACGAGAAAGGATATGTGGTGAGAAACCTCCAAACCATCATTAGTTTTACATGTACAATTATAGAGATTTGGACTTAATTCTTTAACGAACACCAATCCCTCTTACTGTATAACTCTTGGGTACCCAAAGCGCCTGACATAACTATTGCTTACTCGAGGAATCCCGAATTTCCTAGCCATGTATTGATTGTAGTTATATCTGTATCGTGGAATCTGCCTTCTGAAGTAGGCGACCCGGTTGGCGGGGACTGACTGTGGTCTGGGGATGCCATACCTCTTAAAAGACCCGGGTCCGCAGCATCTGTGTGGACACTCAAGTGCGCAAACGTCCTTACATATATTTGGGCATTCACTGCCATAACGGAGATCCGATATGTGGATATTAGGGCGGTTTTGAACGACATGTTTAGAGCTCCTTGGGTTTGGGCCGCAGCATCGGCGCGGGCAAACAGGTGCGCAAGTGTTGTAGCATATAGCAGGACATTCGGTGCTTTTCTTTACTGCAAGTGCCTTCTGCTGAGGTCTTGGTGGATTGCTCCTCTTGCAGCAGTATTGAGGACAACTTGGCATGCAGGCCATAGGGGAGCATGCAGGCTGAGGGCAAGCATTCGCGAAGCTCGAGACAACTGATGGTCGCGCGGTCGTGGCAGGTTGTGTGGTAGGTGGTCGAGTAGTTGGTGGTTGTGTTGGACGAGTGGTGGGTCTAACGAGAATATATATATATAAATAATTACATAGGGTATTGATGTACCTACGATGTGACTAGCTCTATTGACACTGAACTTTACAAGGGTGTTGTCAGTTGAAATAAACGAAAACAAAGCTACACAATTAACACCCTAGAAAAGTAAAGAATTGTTCATGCTTTTCAGACTGTTTTGTAAATGAATGGTGAATATTAAAGTAAATTAAAAATCATGTTCCGTCAAAATGGCTTCGATCCATCTTGGCGGCAGAGCGACTTGCTAATTTGTGTAGCCGGAGTATATAAGAAATGTAATGTAATTTTTTCATCTAATAGCCGCGGATACGTATACGCCGCAAGAAAAGGCGTTTTCATTTTGGCAAACGATGCTTCTTTTGTTTGATTTATTTTCAAACCTGATAAGGTATGTTTAAGCAAAGGCCTTCAGTTCATAGGAGTTAGTGAACCGCGAAATATCGAAAATTCTCGACTTCATAATTCAAACCAATTACTCCACGATAGAAGAGAAAGGGTATGTGATATTTGCCAATTGTAAGCCAAACCCTAATCCTGCTATACCTAGGGGCTGTATAGTCATTTTATAAAATCCGTTTACAGAAAAAGTGTTAGTTAGCTTGCATCTTCGAGTATTAAAATAAATATTTGACACATGCGAATCGCAGCTATTGAAATATGTCTTTTCTTGATACGGCAGATCACTTAAATTATACAAGTGTAGAATTTCACAGACATTAATTATTATGATGGACTGGTCTTAATATACCGATCATTGCCTAAAAGCTACAATCGTAGTCAAATGTGTTTGGGACACACTACGTACAAGCAAACAAGCAAGTACAAGTGCTGTTGCCAATACACTGTCATTGAACAAAATAGGATTTCTACGTGAGTGTTGTACTGTGTTAGGACGTCTTGAAGATAATATTTGCAGCACTGAATGAAATTGACAGTAAAGTACTTAAATGTTTTGAGAAAATGACGTAAAAAGGCGATTTCTGCAGTATTAGGGCTTGTTAAAACAGTTACCCAACCACACAGTTCACCCCTATTCGTTACGTCAGAATGACGTCACTGGAAAGAGCAGCCAAAATAGATTCAGAATGTCACAACGTACCACATGTTTAGTACCAACAAGATAAAAAATAACAACGCGCGTACATGTAGTGATGACCAATTGTGTACAATATTCGATGAGTAGTACGTTTCACAATATGCCTCCCGTCCCCAGACAATGTTGGGATATTGGGTCGTTGAAGAAGCGACTTTACTATCGTTCTATTTCAAAGTTGTTTAAGCTAAAAAAAAAAAATATTCTGCATACCTGGCAGCTGGCTTGTTCGCCTTAGCGCAACAGCTTTGAGGGCAAAGAGTAACGCAGAACTTGAGGCAAATGGGTTTACATGGAGTGGGGGCAGCTGCAGCCGTGGCAGGAGCCTGTGTGGCTACGGCAGGAGGAGCAGCCTGTGGAGCTGGGTACTGAGGGATAGCGTAAGATGGATACCCGCTAGGAATCATGGCAGGAGGCGATGCAACGAATATGCTTGGTTGCTGGAGCCCACCACAGCACTGTGGGGCACACGACGGGTTGCATGGAGGAGGAGCTGGAGGAGCTACAGGGGCTGCAGGCTGCTTTGGAGGAGGAGGTGGACGTCGTGGTGGTGGAGCGGGTGGTGCTGGTGGAGGCCTAGGGGCAGGAGCTGGGCCACAACAGGATGGAGCACATGAAGGCTGACACTGTTGCATCATTGGAGCTTGAGGCTGGGGAAGCATCATTGGAGCTTGAGGCTGGGGAAGCATCATGGGCGGAGGCTGGTAAAATATGGGAGGGGGTGGCGGTGGCGGTGGAGGTGGCGGTGGCGGTGGCGGCGGCGGTGGTATCTGTGGGCTGCTCATGGACGGTGAACAGCACCTATGTTGAATACAAATCGGGGTACATTGTGACCAACAAGCTTGATTACATGCCCCTCCGGTTCCAGTCATTGCTGATTGTGGTGGTTGGGGCATTTGCTGGTATGGCGACTGCGGGTAGCCAGGTTGAGGATAACCAGGCTGTGGATAACCTGGGCTTTGAGGGTACCCAAGACCCGGGTATCCGGGTTGTCCGTAGGGACGGTAAGGTTGCTGACGTGCAGGTGTAGCAGGAGCAGCTGGATTATGAGCAGCAGCTGGTTGTGAATGGAGCTTTTTGCCTTTTTTTGACTTTTTTGACTTGGAAGGCACGTGATGCTTGGCTGATTTCGACTTTGGTTTGCTACTCTTAACAGCTGTAAAGAATTGAAATCTCTGCGTTAAGTTAGTCAATAGTAATAAATCAAAAAAGTAAGGAAGAACACGTTCGTCCGTTTGTTAAAAGATGTGAAGTTAGAAACAGAAACAAAGGATTAAGGATTAGTAAAAATGTTAAATGTGAAAAGGAACGTTAAGGAGGAATGTTAAATTTGAAAGTAAAATATTATGCCTTGACGTCACTGGCAGAGAAATCATAATTGAACCGCATTATGATGCACTTGTTCGAAGGTCTAATCTAGCAAAGAGGAGTCCATATCATGCAATCTCACTGATGAAAATCAATTGCAGGGGCAGTTCTAGATACTCCATTGGTTTGGAAACTCGAGAAGTTATTCAATTATAATTCTTTTCCCAGCGTGAGTAAGGCTTAAAGAATTACCTTCGATAAGCTTTAGGAAATTTGATCTTGCTGTCAGGAGAGAAAAGAAAGTGTCCATGAATACAGAGTCTGGATGAACTTAGATCAATAGAAATTTAACCAAAGAAAGGCGATTTTTTACAGCGTACAAGTAAGACTGTTCCAGCAAGAGTGTTTAATGGCATTATAAGTATTTTAATCAGTGTGTATGATATGTCAAGAAGTTTATTAGGATATGAAATGTATTTTGTTGTTTATTGTTATAGTTATTATCATTGTTGGTATTACTATATTTTATTAGTATTATTATCATTATCTGTTTAAAATATTTCATTATCCTATAAATATTATATTTCAGCTAATCAGAGCTCAGCTTTACTATGCAATACAGGGCGGTATTTCATTTTTTTTTTTTATGATATACAGAGCGGTATTTCATGCCTATATCATGGCCAATTAAAATGCAGGAAATTTCGCGCCCTTTCTTTATCAGCCACTAATAATTCAAGATTTTGAATACATAATTATCTGCAGTCGCGTCCGTCCGCCTCGAAATTGTTGTTTTCCGGCGTGAAAATTCGCAGTCTATTGTCCGGTAAGTTACCTTGTTTTCGTGATAAATCTTCCCTTATTTTGTTTTATTGATAGGATAATATGGTTGTTTCATGATTTTCTATGGAATACTGGCGAACATTGCACTCGAAATTCATATTATTTCTCGTGAAATATTCGCCCGTATTCCATAGAAAACCATGAAGTACCCAGTAAGTATCATACAAGGCTACGAGAGCGACTTCATTGGCTAAAATATACTTGAGCTCAACTTAATTGATTTTCTCGAGCAGGAGAACCACGTGGATCGAATTGAAGTTTATAAACCAAATCTCCGACTAAAAATAATACGCAGTTTCCAGATCTTGGAAAAGCTGCTGAATGCATTCGCGTTCCACTCGGGCATCGATGGCTTTTCAAGATCTCGAGCGTGCATTGCTATTTAACAACAGAACATCATCTATGATGGAGAACCATCCTACCTGAACGAGATGACATGCAATAATTCTCCAACACGTACCTTTGTCTTCGTTCTTCTTCTCATCATCCTTTTGTTTCTGTTCCTTTTCCTCATCCTTCTTCTTGTCCTTCGTCTTTGTAGGACTGCTCTTGTCATCTATGTCTTCATGGTCCTCATCTTCATCTTCATCGATTTTGTGCTTGTCCTCGTCTTTGTGAGTGTCCTTCTCTTTCTTCACCTCTTTGGGTGCAGTTTTGGTTTTTTCATCCTTCTCACTTTTAGCACGTGCGATTGTACTTTTCTTGTCGAGAAGATGAATTGATTCGAGGGATGGACTGTCCCGCTTCTCTCTCACTGGAAAACAATTCAAAATAATCAAGCGTTGAATGGGAGAGACAATTTCCAAGTTAATTCCCATTATTGAGACTGTGATCAAATATGCCAGAAAGGATGCAATACCAGTGAAAGTCTTCACATTGCTAAGCAAATAGGATTTGAGATATAAGAGCACTTCGGACCATATAATGTCCGGGGACGAAATATCACCAAATTGGCTTATTATTCAACACATTGTAGCATTGTCCAAATATGGTTATTTCATCCTCAATATCTGTCAACATGACAGATATTCTGCGATAGCTGTCATTCGAACAAATTTAACAGTTGTTTTCCTTTCTACGGAATCCTGAAGTGTAGAATGCAATGAAATTGTCTTAATTATCAATAATTATGTTCACAGAGAACACAAAGAAGGCAACAAAGTTGAATATTGAAGATTTTCAAAACATGCATTTTTAATGGTAAATCCACTCGCAAATGCTCAAATCAGTTTCTATACTGATTGCTTCTGCTCGAATACATTTATTACATGAAGAAAACAACTAATAACTGAATTACCTCGTTTGCAGAGTTAACTTGCTCGTAAGAGCCGGTCTAGGCGGGGTCTTTGAAATATCAAGTTGAGTGTCAAGAAGTTCTACTTTCTTCATATGAACCCAAAAAGTTGATTGTTTTCGACAACAACTTTGAAAGCTTTAATTCGAAAATTTGAAGCGAATTCGTGAATCGACAAAAATCGTCCTGAGATATTACCGCCCATGGCCATGCATCCTTTAACCACTAAGTTCCAGCAAATATCCATTTCTCGAAGGCTAGTCCTGCTCAACTTTGTACGTCTTCAAGTGGAGAACGTCAAGTTCAACTGCAAGCAGCTCAAGACAGAAGTACCAGCACGTCATGTGAATCTTCATGCGAATAACTAGCAGCCACTGGATTCGCTTTTTGCTTGTGTTTTTAACTTTTCAAAAAACTTAGTACTTTTAACTAAGAGTCTTATGAAAGATACTTTGAATCCAATAAAAGAGCATTTCAGGCTTTCCAACTGTTTTCTAACCAATCAAGTCACTTTGTGAGTTTGAAAATGTTTACTTCGCTGAAAGTCGGCAAAAGGCGCCAAAATTGTGTACAAACATGGCGCGCGTGCGCCACTAGATTCCCGCCAAAATCGTTTTATGAAATAAAGATGTACTTTTTGCGAATATTTTTGTGAAGACTGCGTTTTGTTATCGACGTGCTGAATAATAAAACAATTATCCTTCTCGAACTTGTGGAATATCGGCTGATTTTAGCCAACTCCGGCTTATCGGCCCCCTGGTACTTCATATATATTAAATTGTAGTGCCCTAGTATACCACATATGACACGTCCACTATCATCTGCCATTAGAACTCAATGTCCGTAAACTCTGGTGATGGTCAGGAGTCCATGCGATGGTCAATGAGTCGGCCCTTGTGCACCAAACGCTTACGTTGTGATGATTTCACATGCAAATCAGTTGACCTTCCCGACCTTACCAAGACTTACCAGCATCTTGCAACACTTAGAGAACCTAAATTATGACAATTGGGTTCGCTACGGCATCTAACTGAACGTGCATGTGTCTTAACTTTCCTAAAACCATTTTTTCAACTGGTCGTGCGCTTTCCTTACTGAGTGAGTGTGGTAACATTTGAATAAAACATCTATCTCGTTTCCTAAAGGTCTAGTAACATAAGATAGATACAATAACCACCGTCAATAACATGTGTTTTATCGGGTACATGTATATGCAATTTAGAAAAACGTGGACTGGATTTCCGATCCGATTTTCTCCAACTATGAGAATTCCTGCCAAGCAACTGAAGCAACATCACTATCCTAAAAAAACTGATACTGTACGTCGGTAAACTACTCTAGACGATGTTAAAACAGTGGTAAGGAAAAGGAGATATTATTATTGCTGAGCTGAGATCTACATGTGGTAGCTTTAGAATTGGAACTCTAAGACATATTGTCTGAGTTCGGGAATATAATTGTTTCGTTACTATATCGAATAAATAAGCGCACATAATAATGAATCAACTTAAACATTATACAGTTGTAAAAAAAACTCCTTTTATGTTTATAAAGAGTTCCCTTCGTTGATATTCTTACTTAATAAGTTTGATAAAAGAACGAACTGGTTGTCTTTCAGAGAAGAACATCATCTGTAAAATGGTGTTTGCATTGTTCTATTTACGATATTGGGTACCAGTACTATTCACTGAAAATAATCACCTGTTTTTTTATTGAGTGTCCCGAGTGCGAAAGACAAGCGGTAGTCGTTTCAGTCAATTACGACGCGCATATTTTGATGTAACATAGGAATGAATAACTTTTGGCTCTTTTAGAAAGTTGACGTGGAAAATATGCTAGATTTGTATCATTTAACTCGCTTTTCTACCATTGAATTGTATTGCTGTTTATGTAAACTCCAGTGGTGAGTAACTGACATCATTTAATCCTTTGACAGACCGCCTCTAGGGGGCACGAATCCTATTGTACTACAAAAACAGATAGTATCCCATCGTTCACTTACCCGAATCTCCAAGGTCCCATTCATCGCACAGGATAGCAATCACGCAACATAACAAAACCACTGAAGCAAGCCACAATTTTGACATTATGGCACTCAGCTACCAGAACATCTATCGACAAAGACACATAAATGTGAGATCTATGAACTTACAACTTGCTGACAGATTCACTTACAACGTTTGATTTATATTTCCAGTCAATAGGAATTAAAGGAAGGAAGTGCCATAGAATGATTGTCCATCAGTGAGTATTCTTCATTATTTTCGAATTCTAGTAATCAAATCAAAGTATAAGATAGAAACATACCTGTAATAACAATACTACAGAGAAGGTTCCTCGAACTTGGTTTCAGATTTGTGGTGGGAGTACGGGTAGTCTGATATGACGTCATCCCCAGCTCTGTTGAGTGGCCGTTTAGGAATTCATGTTGTTTGGTCACCAGCCAGGTAGATATTCGAGTGGGCTTTATGCGCAAACAACAGGTTTGGTCACTGATCTCTACACGACAAACGGAAAAATATTGATCTTTCATTTTCAAAATACGAATTGGGATCATAGCTATATTTGTTGGTATTCGGCAAGTTCCTGAACCTTTCTTAATACGATGCAAGAAGTTTATTTATTTTAAAATAATCTTAATGCCGTCCCAAAGCATTGTTATGGTTTTCTGATGTAGAAAAAACTGAGTGGATTATTGTATTCATTTTTATCTTGAAGGAAGTGTAATAGATTCATTCAAGTGCCTAATTTAATTTGCTTTGACTAAGATCATATTATCTCTTTCATGTAGAGTGTTTGCTTTTAACTTTGAAGTGTAAACAATTATTGTCTTGAGGAAATACCTTGTGTGAATCAAAAACCTTCCGTAGGATCTGTTTAGCATGTCAAGTGCGATAGCATCAAGCATCTTTTGATTCTTACTGCTGAGTACTGGGGAAGAGATCAGAGGGGAAAGAAGCAGGCTGTTTCTCTGAAACCTAGAAAAAACAAGCAGACACCCGGTGTGGAAATTGTCACCTTATCCTAGACTTCAACCAAACAAAATTTAACCTTATCCATTTTGTTTAACAGCATCCTATGTAGCGTATGATATGAAACTAACTTCTGCCAGAATAAATTAACTGTTACAATATATTGTGTACATTGTTCATCACATGCGCACGTCATCTTCGCAGATGACGAATGATCCTCGAAGGGTTGCATCCGACAACGTTTGTTAAAAAACGGCATTTCATTTATATACCGCAAGTTCTATTGGGTATATTCAAATGCGATATACAAGGGAGATTTTGAGATACATGTAGTCGGACAGCAATTGTGGCGCATTTTGCTGCCATGTAGTTTACAATCATGAGTGTTTGTTATAGAAATAACACATGTCACCCTCATATAGATCAGAAGAGGAAGGAGAGAAGGGCTAATGGTTTTACATCCCTGCCCAATAACGCAGCGCGGATATTCGAATCCGGGAACTCCCGACCAGGACTCTACCACCGAGCTAAACTAGAGGTAAACAAGGCCTTGCCTTAAAGCTGCGAGTACTGTGGTAGCCAAGCCGAAGGTGGTTCTCACAAACAACAGCAGTTACCAGGTCCTTCGCGCGAATTACTGGTCATCACTGGTTATGGCTGTACCGGAAGACAGGGGGAACAGTTTAGGAAATTTAAATGGTTACGCTGAGATGCGTTATTTTTCATGAACAAGTTCAGTCCACAGTAAATAGCAGTAACGGGTCAGTAAAGAAAGTTTATTTATACTAAGCGAGTGGTTCTGGTAATGACTTGGAGTAAATATTAATTGCACAGAACATTATGTTTGCTATATAAATAAACAAAGCAGATAATAATAAGCAATCCTGCTACAGTCTATTGTATAGTTAGTGTATAGTTTAGAAATACTAGTGGCATAGATGTCGAATTAGTATGGCGTGAAACGAAAATCACTCATGCCGAGAACTTCCCTTAGTTCAGTTGGTCCCAGACCGGTCAAGACCACGTATTCGCTACAACCTGCTTTCAGGCAGTATACGCTCATCCAAAATGGCGTTGTTATGCGTAGATGTGTAAAATGTTGGTATTTTTAGGGAATGAATCGGTGACAAAGGTAATTTTTACGCTTAATATGTTTATTTAGATTTTTAGATTTTTCCAACCATATAAATTAAATAAATAAATTACATCCTATGTTCACTTGCTCTCGCCAAAGACTTGGCAAAGTAACTCAAACACCAAATATTATCATTATAATAAGCCAGTTAACAGAGTAAATCACACCAAGTCAGTTGGAGTTATAATTGATGAGCACTTAACATGGGAGGAAAGCATCAATTTTATTTCAAAAGAAGATTGCCTCTGGATTAAGTGCCATCAAAAGGGTCAGGATCTATGTACCTCGTATATATCAACATATACTTCTCCGGTGAGCTCAATGGCAGAGTGCCGGTCTTGACGTGAGTGGGAGGTCGTGGGTTTGAATCCCAGGCCGCGTCCTTGGGCAGGGGCATAAAGCTCCTCACCTTCTCGCCTTTATCGTATAATCGAATGGGATATGAGCGGAAAGTGAAAGAACATGTTGTATTATTTTGAGAAATAGTAGGGGATTGTCTCCCCGGGGGGGGGGACTCCCCATAAAAATAGACGGGGGTGCTCGACGTGAGAAATGAAATTCACACCTAAAAGATAGCAATATGGGCGTGGCTCACAAAAAATTACCCCTAAAAGATAGCACTCCAAAAGACAAGAAAATGGCATTAATTGGATTTATTAGAGACTATATAAAGACATTATCATCGTCTTTAATATTCGGATGGTTCAAACTCTATATCGAAGCCGTAAATACCGATTCAACTTGTGGGGTCTCATGCTCGAGGATCCAGCGCTATTTTTTTCTCGGCCACAAAAATTTTGGGTCTCGGAGACCCCTAACAGATAGCAGACCTTTGGAAGACCCCTAAGAGATAGCACTGCTAACGATTTTAACCCCTAAAAGATAGGTCGAGCACCCCCGTCTATTTTTATGGGGAGTTCCCCCCCGGGATTTATCTCCCAGGACAACAGCTTGTTTTCTGGCGGTTACTGAACTAATAAACACTCATGATTTTAAACGTGCATGGCAGCACATATGCATTGCGCCACAAATTCAGTCCCTATCTCAGGACCTCCCTTGTAAAACGCATCTGAATATATTCATATAGAATGTGAGCTATAGAAATGATAACTTTCCTTTTTTCTTTTTTTTTGTACTGTTTTTGTTCAATCCCATTATTATTGTAAGGTATGGGATGGCATAACTGTATCTCTATCTGACAAGTTGCAAAAGTTCCAAAACAGAGCTGCGAGACTTATCATCCTCCTTGCCAATTATTGATACCAGCTCCCAATGACATTGCTAGATTTATTAGGAAGGGAAAAGCTCTCTGAAAGGAGAGCTAAATGCAAGCCTATCATGATGTTTAAAGTTCGAAATGATTACGCACCAGACCCTCTCGGTTCTATTGACAAATGCACCCATTATCACCTCAGAGGTTCCTCGGCCTAAACTTCACATTCCTCGCTCAAATACTAAGTTCATGAAAAAGAACTTTAGTTATAGTGGGGCGAAATTGTGAAATAACCTTCCTCTTGATATATATGCACCACACCAAGTCAATGATCTCATTCATAAATATATTGAAGATTGTCAGGCTCCTTAATTGAATGGGTCGATAGTATTTATTCTCTATCGTATTATATAATAAATAAACTATATAATATAATTGTATTTGCTTGGTTCGCATGTATTTTATGAATCAAGTTATATATTTCTATCACGGTATTTATGTAAATTAATGCTAAGTTGTTAATTATTCCGTGTATAAATAAACGTATAAATGTATAAATAACGAGCAAGTTTTGCGTTCATTCTATTCATATAAGCATAGTGTTTAACCAACCAGAGCGTGCGTTATTACAAACTAGTAGTACATGTACATTAAATGCAAAAGCCTCACAACCATTGTCATGCTGTTGAAGTAAATGTTGATCCAACTTATCCTGGCTCATACAGCTATTGATGCTTTGTTACAATGTGTTCTTGAATCAGTTGTCAGCCGTTTGATTATCATTTCAGTGCACGCCCATGCAAACACGATAAATCCAAGCGTGCTCATGATGCAGCGTTTTTTACAGACCGCGTTATTCTTAAAATGTGTTTCCCGCGAGTTCAGTCCCGCTAGCCAATCACAAGCGTTTGTGTAATTTTAATTCAAATGATTAATGACGTTGCAGCCATGCTCGTTGACCAGACAAGAGAAGCTAGCGAGGCATCTTTTGTTAACAACTTGCCGCGATGAAAGTGAACAATAAGAAATGAAATCTAAAAATAACCCGGTCTGGAAAAACGCTGCATAACGAATATATGACAGATGGACGCTCCGAGTCATGAATAGGCTCCTGCTCGAAACACTCAATCTGAAGCCATACGACGTCACTTGAACTATGACATAATGAGCAGACTATCCAATCGGAGCACTTCCCACAAATTGACTGACCAATCAATAAACTCGGTTTTCAAGATTAACGTACTCGGGATTCCCCAAAATTGTGGGATGTTTCCGATGCTGAACCAATTAACGTATGAATCAATACGCCAAATTTCAAAACCCAGCCGGAGCATTAGCTACGCCATGCTGACGAAGCCCAACGAGGCCGAAACAGATGCCCATGCATGGCTGTTATTGCTGAGGCATTGTTTTGGCGGATGGGTTAACGCCCATCTGTGAACATGGCCTTTGTTGTATAGCGGCTTAAACATACCCTGTATACGTTCTGTAATAACAATGCAATAACATTTCATCATTATTAAGATGTGAGCGCGCAGGGTGCAAAGCATCACGGTGGTCTAATATTCAACAATATTAAACATAGCATACTCGTGTACGCAGTCAATCAATCAATCAATAAAGAAATATATCAAAATCAATTGAAAGACAAAGTGACACTTTATTCACAAAAAGAAAATAACGTAAGACTTAATTCAACACATAGTGCGATATACAAGAGCGTATTTTATACAACACATGTACACATATACAAGATACTTGTAATATAAATCCTAGTCACAACACTTCCTCCGTTCCCTCTGCGCTACATCACACATCTACTAGCAGCATAAAGCTGGGCAGCTTTGTTGGCAGGTTGGCGCCTGGCACATCTGTGGGCAGATTGCTGGTGGTGGTGGTGGAGGTGGAGGTGGTGGTGGTGGAGGTGGTGGTGGTGGAGGAGGTGGGGGTGGTGGTGCACAGCATGTTGGAGCACACGAGGGCTGACACGGAGCTTGCATTGGCATAGGCATTGGAAGAGGCATAGGCATAGGTAATGGAGCTGGCATTGGGGCAGGAGGTGGCTGGTAGATAACTGGAGGTGCCGAGCAGCATGATTGTTCACAGGATGGAGCGCAAGATGGTGCGCATGGAGCTGCACACATAGGAGCAGGCTGCATTGGAGGGGGCTGGAATGGAGGAGGAGGTACGGGTGGTCCTGGCTGGTAGCGTGGACGTGGTACCCAGCGTTGTTCATAAGGTCCACGGCAGGGTGGTGCGCAAGGGCCTGTGGGAATAAACATGCAATAAAGGTTTCATGACAGTGTAAGACCGTCAACTGGATGTAAAGACCGAAAAAGATATTTTAGCAGCCCACAAAGTACGTTTGTCATTACAAGCAATCGACAATACAAGTGCAAATTAAATATGAAATGTTATCTGTAAAATTTTAGGAGATGGGTTGGCTGTGGTAAACATTCCGGGGGGCACTATTGTTTATGATGTGGTAAACATTCCGGGGGGCACTATTGTTTATGATGTGATATATATGTGCGGCGGTATCGTGTCAGATTTTGAACCTAATTCCGGATTTCCGGTTTTATCCTACCAGATTGTTGGATTTACTATGTTATAGATGATTCAGAATAATCATACAGGTAGAAAATTCCGGTTCGTTGTCATGATAACTTGGAAATCTGAGTTTTGGAGCTGTTTTTTTCTCTGAAAATCGGATCCGGTTCTGGATCCGGTTCTGGATCCGGTTCTGGATCCTGGATTTGCTCTGACGAAGGGCTAGCGCTCGAAACGTCAGCTGCTACTCGCTTTCCACGGCAGTTAGCATACCTCAATCGACTTTGCTTGATTATATTCCAGTGTTTATCTTCCCCGCCGACGCAGACCAACACTAGTTTTTACAGAAGTTACCTATCGTATCTGGATCCCATGGTCGCGCATACCTACCCATTGATCATCCAAGCGCCCCACCCTCTCCCCCCGGTAAACATTCTATTATAATGTAAAGGTTTATACCTGCAGCAGCAGGCTTCTCTTCTCCGCTGCCAGATTCAGATCCACTGCCGGACTCAGCTGCCAATTTAAATAAGAGCAGAACCTATTAGTTATCTTCTCACGAATTAATGATACACCGACACATTTAAAGTTCATAACCACGGCTACAATAAGGCACCTCACTCTTATTAGCCATTTCGGAGTTGAGGAAGGGACTGGAACCGAGTGTCAAAAATTAATCTGAAAGATCACACTAAAATGAGTAAATTTACCGAGTTTGAGAAATATTGATTTGATAATAAACACTGTCCAATCAGACCGCTGTTACCTTGTTGTCTTTCTATTGAAGCTTCATAATCTATCTAAAACATGTTTTATTTTCTTTGGTTTCTAATCTCCTTCCACTGAAAGCGAAGAAAATAAGACTGCTGTATTCGTGTTTCAATCACATTGATTATGCGTTGTCCGTTGCTTCGAAATAGTCCCCTTCGGACAGTACATTTGTCACTGACGAATCACAAGAGACTGTTCCCACGCTTGAGACAAGACAATTTTTTTTTACATTTCATATTGTTTTTTGTTGAAAAACCGGTTATGTTAATTAAATCCGGTTTCTTCCTCCCAGACAAACACGATACGGCAGTTATTCTCAGTGGAAGGAGATTAGAAAACCAAAGAAAATAAAGTAGTTTAGCGACAGCAAACCTTTTATTTCATTTTGAAATTAACGATTGACAAATTAAACACTAAAAACACTACTCACGGTGGTGAGAGCACCCTACGCCAATTATTTGCAGTTGAATCAACCAATCAGAATTCGGGGTGGGAGTGAATCGAATGATAACAATAATAATTTATATTTAACTTTACCTGCATCATCATCAAAATTAACGCTAGTTTCGCCTACAGTGCTCTTCTTGGCCGCCTCTGTAGATCGACAAGAGTTAACATAAGTAGAGAAAATTCGATTTAATTGGGTCCTGATTACGTAACGATTTCTACTCTAAGAACTTTGTTCCTTTAGCTTGCTTTTGCTTCTAGTGTTGACCACTGTCAGACATTTAAGTTTTCCTCGAGTAAGCTCTTGTTTCCTGTGCCTGTTTATGCCATTTAAAATATGGTGTAATGGTTCATGTCCGGAAATAAAGATTATTGGCTAGATTCCGTCCGACAATATGCGAGAATCCCGAGTATATCTATCTTGAAAACCGAGTGTTCTGATTGGTCAGTCAATTATCGGGAAACCTTTCGACATTCGATAAAGGCTGATCATTACGTCATAGTCAATGTTTGCGTTACCACGTTACAACATACTGACGAGCGGATACATATTTTAACATTTGTTAATACGCAAGTTAAGGTTCTGGCAGCCATTGGCTGATGTGGACCTGCCGGCCTTATCTAATAACAATCAATATAAATGTAAAGTTGTAGGAAAATGTGATCGAAATGTAAATGTAAAATACAGAAATTTCAATAGAATCGGTGAGTATAAAATCTGCGAGTATACCATGCATAGATTAGCATATAGAATTGAATTAAATATTGTAGTGGCTTAGTAATAATAACAAATATTGTCCTTGTTTGAGACCATGATAGCCTCTTTGTGAAATGAAAACTTGTTTATCTGTTCATGATTATGTTTCAGTCGATTCTTAATTACAGCAGTTCAGTGTGGTTTACCAGGTGTTTCGCCACTAGGTCACATTCCGATCACCTAACTAGCTGTGTGATTGCTACTGTGGTTATAGTTAGGAAGTCGAAGTCTCATTCTCTAGTCCACCCTAGAATATCACGCCAGGTTACTATAGCTTTTAGCTCTTCCCTAACTAGTTCCAGATCATGACACCCCTTGAATCTTATTGGTGTGAATTGCTTTGAACGTCTTAATATTCTAGTTAGGTTCTTCCGTAGTAAAAATATTACCTTTTCTTGTGCAGTTCCATCATGTAGTATATACTTGGTGCATTAAGATCAACATTTTTTTATAAACATGTAATAAATGAGAAATGGGTTATATGCCACTTCATTTTAGTATCATCTAAAGATGATGGGAAGTTGTATATAGTGCGAACAGCTCTAGCATGAATTGACTGGCTACATTATCAAATACGGCTGGAGAACAGTTACCCTAGACTAATATGCAGTAGGTAATACCTAATATAACTATCTTATAAGATATACTACTACTCAATCAATCAATCACTCAATCAATGATCATTATTTAAACACGATAAAGTTTAAGCGTTGCCGCTTGTGGGGTCGTGTATTAAACTATCTGATCTAATCTACCCTGAACTACCTAGTATGTATGTGTATAATATTGTAAAATTAAAAATTAGATTAATATATTATAAAATCAGGCATAAATTCGGATAAGGCATTAAAGTCCGTTCTTTGGAGAGTGGCATTTTTATTAAAAGAGAACACTTACTAATAATAATAATCTCTTTATTGCACCTGGTTAAAAACAAATCATGTGTTCAAGAATCAAATGTTACAGAATACCAATAAATACTTAAGTGCACTTAAAATTATAATAAAAATACAAAAATTACATAAGAACATTGAAGGTAAATAATATTAAAAAGCCATCTTTATAGAGCTCCAACTACAAGCGTAAACTGTTTCGATGAGGACCTAAGTGGAACACTTATTTCAGCTCTATCACTTAACAAAGACATTTATATCCTTGGAGATTTAAACTGCAATGTTCTAAATACCAACGATGCTGGCTCTTTGGCGTTGCTTAATTTCTGCACTGCATTTAATTTAACTCAAATGATTAAACAGCCAACAAGAATAACCGAGACTTCAGCTACGTTAATTGATGTCATCCTAGCTTCAAATACAGGCTTAGTAAAAGATGCAAGAGTAATGCCTTGCTCTATTAGTGACCATGACTTGGTTTATCTAGTACTTGGTTTAAAGAAAGACCGTCCTACGCCCGTATATATCACAACAAGAAGCTTTAAAAACTACGATCAAGTGGCCTTCCAAAGAGACATGTCCACTGCCCCTTGGTCAGTCATAAACATCTTTGATGATGTCGATGATAAACTCAACGCATTCCATTTAATATTTGATGATGTACTTGATTCACATGCGCCCATTAAAGAAGTTAAGATACGGAGTCGGCCGAATCCTTGTGTTACTGAGGAAATTCGCGCATTAATGAAGACGAGAGACCACTGGCGGAAGCTGGCGAGGAAAACAAACGACCCGTTAGCATGGGCTGGCTATAAAAACTTTAAAAGGGAAGTCAAACGCGAATTAAGATTTGCAGAACAAGAATATGCTGAAACCCAAATCAGGAACAATTCCAACAATATGGGCTGCATTTGGAAAACTATACGATCATTTATTCCTAAAAAATCAGTTAATCGTAAGACTTACAGCAAAGAGGACAAATTGGTCGCAAATGAGTTTAATAAATATTTTACTTCAATAGGTCAAAATACCATCCATAAAATTCAGTCACTGGCCAAAGAATGCAATTACGACCTTACGCAACCATCCTTTGTTCCAAAGTGTTATCCTCTATCAGAACAATTCACATTCAGAACAGTGGAATGCAGCGAAATTGAAAAGGTTATTAACTCAATGCCAACTGGAAAAGCCCCTGGGATTGACAAAATCTCACTACGTGTAATTAAGAACTGCCTTCCTGCTATTCTTCCAACTCTTACGTCCATCATAAGTGATTCACTCGCAAGTGGTGTATTTCCATCTGTTTGGAAGACTGCAGAAGTGACTCCCATCCAAAAACAAGGCGATCACGAAAAACCTGACAATAACCGACCCATATCTTTATTGCCTATCTTATCAAAGATATGTGAGAGAACTGCATTAAATCAATTCATGCCGTATTTAGTATCAAATGAACGATTGTCAACAAAACAAAGCGGCAATAAAAAGCGGCATTCAACTGAGACTTCACTGATCCACACAACAGACATGATCCTAAGTGCCATCGATCAAAAGAAAACAACAGCTGTGGTCCTGCTGGATATGAGTAAAGCTTTTGACAGCATCAGTCATAAAATCTTGCTTGACAAACTTCAAGATATGGGTGCCTCAAAATCTGCTCTCGACTGGTTCTTGAGCTACCTATCTAACAGAATCCAAGTTGTCCGTATCAATACTAAGATCTCTGATCCACTACCGTTGGCTAGCGGAGTCCCACAAGGTAGCATTTTGGGGCCAATGCTTTTTGGTATTTACGTAAATGATTTACCATCTACTCCAAAAAACTGTCTAACTGAGTGCTACGTCGACGACACTAAGTTATATATGTCATTTCGACCTCAGGACTCTGGAAATTCCATAGCTGCTATGAATGAAGACCTTGTCAGCATTCGTAACTGGTGCTTTGATAATGGACTGCTTTTAAACCCTGATAAGACCAAGCTAATTATATATGGAAGTAGACAGATGACAGCAAAAATCCCGGAATTTCGCCTATCACTATTGGGAAAAGACCTTGAACCCTCAGAGACTGTAAAAGATCTCGGAGTGATTTTTGACAAAAATCTCACCTTCAATGAACATACCATTAAAACTGTCTCCTCATGCATGTCCGCATTGGGACAAATAAGTCGTGTAAAACATGCATTTAGGAAAGATACACTTATTACTATAATTAATTCTTTAGTATTTAGCAAATTATACTACTGTTCTTCAGTTTGGGCAAACACCACTGACACTAATATAAAGAAGCTGCAAGGCATTCAAAATTTTGCAGCTCGTATAGTTTATAACACTAGAAAATATGATCACGTAACACCTGCTCTGAAGAGCCTTAAATGGACCCCTGTAAAATCCAACCTATATTTAAGAGACGCCGTTATGGCGTTTAAGTGCATGACTGGTCTTGCACCTAATTATTTATGTAATCAATTTATTTCTAGAGGTAGTATCAGTGGTCGAGTGACCCGTAATTCACAACAGCTGAATATACCACTTTGTAAAACAGCAACTGGCCAGAGGTCTTTTTATTATCGTATTGTCAGCTTATGGAACGCTATTTGCCCTAAAATTAAATTAAGTCCTTCTGTACTGAGTTTTAAACGTACTCTTAAATCATATCTTTTAAAACAATTTTTGTCTTGAGTTTATTTAGGCCAATTATATATATTTAAGTTTTTATTCTAGTTTTTGTATTTTATATAGTATATTTTTAATAGTTTGTACATATATAATTATATAATTAATTTATTATTTATTGGATCAATTGTCACTGAAAAACCCCTATGGGGAGTTGTCAATAAAGTATTGTATTGTATTGTATATTAAAAAATAACCTATTTACAAAACTATTCTTAAATCTCTAAGTGTGTGGAGGTAATTTATCCTCTTTAAGGCTCCAACCTTCTTAGAAATATTTTTGCAAACATTAGCAATTTGTTCAGACCAGGTCTATTTTGATTCCAAAGCAAGATGTGAATGAGACAAACGTTATGTAATTTGGACCAAAGTTAAATGGTCTTCAATGGCCTATGAAAGGTTTACTCATTATGATCATAGCCTCACTTTTGCCTGAGTGCACTGTCAGTTCGGTTTTCCTACGCCAATTGTGTACTTGTTCCATCATCCTATTTAAGGTGTCGACGACTCCTTCTATATCCGAGCCTATGCAATATACAGTAGTGTCATCAGCAAACATGTATAGATCCCCTCACTAATACATTAGTGCAGGTCGTTCACTTGTATTGCAACAGTCTTGGTCCTAACTGGGATCCTATGTTTGGTTGTGGATCTGTTGCCATTTATTTCTGCATATTTATTTGTCTAGTAACCATTAGTCTAGTAACCATTCATGGAAATTGAACAGAAGAAAACCCTGTTGAGCAACGTGAAAATGGTCCAGTTACTAGTTACATTATAGCCCTTTCTCTTCTTGATTTACATTGTGCCAGATTAAGCTTAATTAATCTGAATCTAGAGCTTCTATCTACTCCACTTCACTTACGGCTATCGGGCTCATCTTCAGGCTCGTAGGCCTCTTCATCATCAGCGGCTGTGTCAGTAGCCTCATCATTGTCTCTGGATTCGTCAGTAAAGGATTCTACGTTATCGTTTCTGTTATCGGGTCCATTTGTGTCGTCGCTGAAATCTGCGAAATGATCAACGACATGTCAACAGGTACTTGGTACCTATTGTGCTTATATTAGCCATTCCGTACTCTGATAAAGGACTGGGAACGAGTATGTAAATTCAATCAAATTCATAACATCATTTTTACAATTTTTTAATGAACCCTACCACATGAAATATCACATCGAAATTAGTATGTTTACCGAGTTTGAGGATGTTTGAGTAAATAAGATCTGAATAGCAAGCTTGGGAGAATCACAAAAACAAGAGTATTTAATTATGGATTAGGGACCGGCAACCACTCCCTGCGTTACCGACGGTAAATAAATTAGTATTATCAAATTTTGGAGTCCCATGCCGGACCACAAATTAATGATTTCCATGTCACTGATAATAGCCAGTTCGTAGAATAGCGCGAATCAAAGCTGGTAGAACAGGTTCGGAAGTAAATGCACCAATCTACTCTCCCAAATGTGGTACAATGTAGTCTGGCTACTTATTACTATTATCTACTACTGAAAGGGAAATTTAGTATCCAAGATGTAGGATTCTTTTTAACTAGACCATACTGCTTTTAATATGGTACTGATCGATTTAATTACCAATTAGATTATAATTATATAAATTTTGGTCAATGATGAAAGCACATTGCGTTTAGATAGATAGATAGATAGATAGATAGATAGATAGATAGATAGATAGATAGATAGATAGACATATAGACATATAGACATATAGATAGACACATGCAAATATTCGTACTCTAATTTTAATCTGTAATTGCTAATAAATGTAACATATTTACCTTCACTTGATTCACCCTGCTCGATGTTATCTACGAATGTAAAAAGATTTGGAGGTAAAAATCCCGGCAACCAATCAACTGATTGATTGATTTAACACGAGGAACTGAACACTGAATAGCATTGAGTACACACATGCGAGCGGAGTTTGGGCATTACTAAAGGTAAAGGTAGTCATTTATATATGGCGAAAATTCTATATGGGTATATTCAAATGCGCTTCACAAGGTTATTTTTGTGATACGGACTGCATGACAGCTATTGTGGCGCAATGTGCTGCCGTGCAGTTTATCAGTCATGGTCCGTGATTGTAATTGTGATTGTGGGCAGAGCAGACTGTTGTGTCGGCAGACAATCCCCTACTCCGTTTCTAGAAATCAGTAGTACAACAGGTTCTTTTACGTCCCCTTCAGAGATTAGAAGAGGAAGGAGACATAGGCAATGGCTTTTACGTCCCTGCCCAAGGACGCGGCCGGGATTCTAACCTCGGACCTCCCGCACACTACACGGTGCCCTACCAACTGAGCTAACCAGTGGTATCAAACACCCGGTAGAGAAAGCCTTCAATGAAATAAAATAAAGATCAGGCACTGTAAAGAGTTCATGATATATATAGTCTGGAGGCTTTAACATATGCTTTGGTCAATCCCAGTTCTTCATTTTCTGTCCATGCATATGGCTTCTCTCTACCAATGACATCATCGACACATCAACCAAAGGTCACAAAACCAGAAGCCTGTATTTGAACTGACTGAACGATTCGCCTTAGCTATTTTAAGTTTTCTTTCCGTAACATAATTTAGCGATTGCGCTTTGCAAATAAACTACCTCAGTGGTACGTGATCTATAGATCCTATCTATCCAAAAATGAACGAAGCTCTTATTCACCAAACCCAGTTCCCCATTCTAACAACACGTTTACCGAAAAAATCCCTCAAAATATGAAACGAACATAAAAATGTTATAGATATTACTACATGCGAAAACTTTAAATAATATTTGTGTATACACTAAAATAAGTATTGTAGTTTTTTCATGTTAAGTTGTTGTTTACGATCAACAGAGCAGAACTTGTTTCAGTAGGCTTCATGCGTAATAAATGTATCGCATCAGTGCCTTATCGTATATTGTATTGTACGGGACTCTTACCTTTTATTGGATGGGCTTGAGTGTATACCAAAAAGACTAAGAGCAAGCTACAAGCCAATTTGAAAGACATCTTGTCGATCCTAAAGGAATGAATATTAAAACATCAACATGAAATATGTCTTGAGACACTTTTGACATGGTGTAATGTTTAAAGCTTTGGCCTTTCTAATGTTTTGATCTCTGCCGTCTTACTATTATCGATTATCTAAACTCGTTAATTTTCCGCCTCAGCCACACCATCAAAATTGTTTTACCAGAATTTAGGAACCTTACATCAGCTTCCGTGTAATTATTAAAGCAATTTTGATTCCAGTCGAATGCTTTGGTCAAACAAGCCTTCTTTGTGAACAACATAGTCTCGGCTTGGCGAATTTTCGATAAACTATGGCAGACGGTATTTTACTTACTATACCATCTAGTGTAGCGGAAACTTAACTAACTTCTCTGTAACTAATCATTTAGTAAAATTTTAGCATCACCTTCTCCCGTCTTGGTTTCGTAGAGGAGAGGAACCTACCGATAAAATAAATTTTAAGCGACTTTCCGAACACGCAATTATAAATCACAGGTACTAGCAAAAATAACTGGTGGTGTTCTATGAGAGCACGCGCATGCGCAATAAAGACCCTCCCAAGTAACTAAAGGATAAGGTCATTCGTAAACCATTTCACAACGATTGAAAATTAAACGTTTTAGATTTCTTATTTCTTGTTAAATAACAACACAATGTATAGGAAATTATTGAGTTTAATGGCTGTTAGTCGACAAATTGCACCAGAGAAGTACCAACATTTACCACAATTTGTTTTAGGAAAACACGACTATTTCCATTGTTCTGGTTTTCTGTCCGAAGCACGCGTCATGCTAACACATACGTGTAATGGTTAGTGCCAACAAGGAGCTTGTTTACCAAACCGTAAATATTGTTATTCAAAACACGTTGTCGACTCCGTTGTCCCGTCTCTATTTACGATCCACAACGAAGTGATTCACAGGTTCCTATATTTCAAAAAAATGCCTAAAGAAAGGTTTAAGTTAGGTAGACCATCCTGTTGTGGAAAGAAAGACGTGAAATGTCGTGTTTGGAAAGCGTGTTTTATAGTCTAGGTAGATTACTTCAAATTCTCTAATTTCAAGAGCGGGTGACTCATCATGGTCAGTCTAAGACTTTGTCATGTAATGTATCAAAAATATCAACCAATCTACTGTCGATCAGGAAGACAATACCACGGTACTTGAAGAGAATCCGATATCGATTTCAATCATTTTAATACAGGTAGATTAATGTTTTCTTCAGAGACAGGGGTATCTAGGTGTTAGTTTTCGCAATTATCCTAAACATGTCAAGTACTTTTCATTTCATGTACATGTACATGACGTGTCTTGGACGAAGATCAATAACGAAGCCTCGTTCCCAGGTCCTCTCACAATTGGTTACTCAGGTAACCCAAGATGTCCAATATTGTAAACGTATCAGATGACATTTCCTTAAGAATTCCGTGAACTAAAACCATAAATACCTTATTACGGCCTAGCTTTTAATTACACTAAAATGTATGTCATATAAAATTGTTAATACAAAGATGCTTTTGAGTTGAGATGCTTTTGAATTGCCAACGCCGAATTATATTATGTAATCAAAAAAACATTTAACGTACAATTCCAATTCTGTGATATTTATTAGCAAAACAGCAAAGAAAGAATGGTCAATATAATCATTGATGTTAAATTTTATATTCAGGCTGTGCCAAGTATTAAATATCTTGGGTTCCAGAAGCTCGGAGAAATAAGAGGCGATAGAGAGAGTGAGATAGAGGAAGAAGAAAAATGGTGAGCCTGGTGTTATTCGTTATTTTGAGGAGGCGGCGTGGCCGAGCGGTTATTTAAACATGACGGACTCGTAATCCAGAGACCCTGAGTTCGAGTCCCCGTGCGTACCGTTCGACCATGTTTGTAAATTAAATAGCCAGTTGATTTGTCTCCTCGTCGACTGGGATTCTTATCCAAGTGCCACAATGAAAACTACTGGGTCATCATTAATTTGTGTTACTATCATAACGTGTTTTTTTAAAGTTGATCGTCAAAACGGTTTTGTTTGGTTTTGTAAGCCAATGAAAATTACCGTTATATCTAGTACTCGTGCATGGTTGCGCCTGGTAATGAGTACATTATCCAATCAGGGCCAAGTTTCAAATTCTGAACGTAATGTTCGCATGGAAGTGAAATTATCAACGGCTACCATCAGAGGATCTTCTTTTTCCTCTCTCTTCTCTTCTCTCTCTCTCCCTTCCTTCGAGCCCGTCTGCCACCCAGGGTACCGTTTTCCCAATTAAAGGAGAACTGAACCCGAAATAAATCCGACGACTATACAAACTTGTATTCAAGAGAAATAAGTTCTGCTATTTTATTTCTTTGTGGTGCAGGTCTAAAAAGAGGGAAAACGTTTTGAAGGTCGAAAAATAGCCGATTCTCCGCTGATAACACTAGTTTGTGTGGCGGCTCAATTCAGTGCTTTTTCCCCCGTATCGTACGTCATGCATACCAAGGAAATACAACTACACCTTCAGCACAAAGAAAGCACAATAGTGCGCAATTATGAGTCGTTAGTCCTTCTATTCAAAGCCGAAAACAACATGACAAAACTAATTTATTCCCCGTATAGTACGTCACAGATTAGAGGAATTGAGCCGTCTGTACTTTGCGGCGGTTGGGAGGAAGATTTGCAGATTTTCTTTCCTTTCAAGGACGCAAAACACAGTAAAATAATTTTTTGGTATGAGTCTTTTCATGTTTAGATCTACTCATTGAGCTAAAGTTGATTTTAGGGTTCAGTTCTCCTTTAAATGATAACCAGGCTTTGTTTTTACAAAGAGAATGTTGATATACTGGCACACATGCATACCTTACTACAGTAAGTTCAAAAATGATCCCACAACCGTGATCGGAAGGTCCGTGATCGGAACTGTTAAAAATTTAATGCAAATGTACGTATGTATAAACATTATTCTTTATAATTTTTTTATAATATATAACTTTGTCCAGATACTAAAAATAGCCCTAGATTATTGAATGCGATATGTACGTATTTACGAGTCAGTAGGAACCTGGTGGTAATAAAACTTCCATTGAATGTGTCAAGCGCCATTGTTGTAAATTAAAGATCTCATTGGCTGTTCATAGTCATGTGACAAGATTTCCAGATCTTCCTTTACAACACTCCATGCCGAGGCTCGATACAACGCAGTTACTGTACTCTCTTGCTCTGAGCCTCAATATGGCGTTACTTTCTCGAGCAGATGGACACAAACCAAAACTAGGCTGACTACTGCGGAGGGGAGATACTTAGCTTGGTACCCATGCCGAGTCCAAATGAAATGGAAGCCAGAGAAAGAGAAAACATTATACAATCAACACGACATCGAACAAACACTGTTCTTTAATTGAATTACTATTAATAACTATCGTTCACAAGTAATCTTAAAAATAATCAAATACGTTTAGACATGAAAATATACTATACATATACTATATTGGTTACAATCGGTACATCAGTGGAGAGTAAGCTACAACTTTGTTAATATTTGAATTGTTTAACAAATGTTCATCAAACATATTATGCATTTTAGTTGTTTTATGAATGGTCAAGAGATAAAACATCAACGACAGCATTAGTATGTTAATGTTAATTATAATTGCAATCATTAGTACGTTATTCGATCAGCATTGTTATCATTAACGGTTTATTGAAATTATTCGTTAGAAAAAGAATACTATAGTGAAGTAGTGAACGGTTGTTACTTTACAATGCGTTAGAGGACTTTATTATTATAACAACGAGTAGGTTCGCGTATGATTAGTGTCAGTCATCGTTTTACGAGTTGATACATATGATAATTTCGCTTTATTTGCTTATTATTAGTTAACACTTCTTGATTAATTAACCACCGTTTACTGAGAATCTTTATAAGTAAGCATTACTATCAGAAAGCAAGCATCAAAAGAGAAAAAGTATCATTTCTTACACCGCCCCTCCACCACCCCCTTAAGAATGCTATGCATGCAAAACAGTTCCCGTTTGTATATCTGCATGAAAAGAAAATTCACTTGCAATTGACTGGAACAAAGTTCGTTTGACTCTAAAATAAATCATTTTTTGTCCATGTCATTGCTATTAGCCACAATTGAGTTTGTATCGATCGACGATGTCCCTTAGGTAGAAGTAACCAACACCCAACACAGCAATTCTGACATTACCTATAACGAAACCTGTCGGTATCTGTTTTTAGGATGATAAACTTTGCTTAAAAGGACAAGCGTCTTCAGCGTTGCGCATGCGCCTGCATTTTGAAATACAAAAGTCGATCAGATGTTTTTGAGAAGTTAGTATGTTTTAATAAAAAGAACAAGACGAACTTGATAATCCCTCACAACCAAAGATGAAACGAAGGAATAAGATTTGCAAACGCGTCTTGTTCTTCAACTTTTACGTGTTTTTTTAACCCACAGAGAAATCAGATATGAGTGAGCTACAGGTAGGTGCTTTCGACAACTTACACATAACTTTGCGGAGATACATTTATAGAAGTGTAAATCGAAAGCCAACGTTTTTCGCTCTTATGACGAGGCGGCCATGTATCTGTCTCACCTCGTTCTCTAAAACTTCTCAGTGAGAGGCTACATGTGGGAAATCTATTGTTTCTCAGTATCCAACATGACCACTGCGTGATTAGAGCAAAAGAATATATTCAAGCATCGTATAGCTTTATTGCTTAGTTAAGATTATTATTGTCGAAGTCTATTTGTATTCATAACTGTGTTCTACCTGTAGCTTACTCATTTGAAATCCCTGATGCTTATCAAGTTATTTATAATAGGTGCTTAACCCCTTCTGCAACAACGTGACGGGCACGCTGGAGCACATCCTGTGAATGTAGGGGCGGCAGGCTGACAAACAGGGGCACATGGGGCTGGAGGAGCAAATTGAATGGGTGGGGCCATTGGCATAGGGGGAGGCGGAGGTTGAAACATTTGGGGCATTGCTATGGGAGGAGCTGGAAAGGTGGATAATACACCTGCACAGCAGGTAGGAGCACAGCTTGGTGAACAAGGAGCTTTTGCTGCTGCTTTTGGTTTTGAAGTTGTTGGCTTTTTAGTAGGGCGAGTTGTTACTGGTTTAGGTGCTGGAGCAATCTGAATGAACTGAGGCCCAGGAATCGCAGGGGGAGCAGCGGTGCTTACTCCGCAGCAACTAGGCTGGCAGGAAGCGGGGCAGGGAGAAGAAGGTGGGAGACTAGCACATGCTGGAGCACAAGGAAGCTGAGGTTGTGGGAGAGGAGCAGGGCTTACTCCGCAGCAACTAGGCTGGCAGGAAGCGGGGCAGGGAGAAGCAGGTGGGACACTAGCACATGCTGGAGCACAAGGAGAACCACCGAGAGGCATAGGTGGGCCATTATAGCTGACTGGAGCACCATAGACGGATCCGTACTGGGGTGCTGGTCCGTATGGTGTTCCGATCTGTGGTGTTCCATATAGTGTAGGTTGACCCAATGGAAGAGGCGCTCCAAAAGGAGAAGGGTGACCGTACTGTTGTCTATATCCGGGCCGTCCGTAACCTTGGTGTCCGTATCCTACCGGTCGTTGATATTGTGCGTCCTCCTCTCTCTCCTCATGACGATCTTCAGTCTTATGCTTGTGTTTCACTGTGTGGAAATTCAAACCATAACATACTGTAATAAGTACATAGAATTGATACAGATTTAACTTTTCCTGGTGACAGAGAAGTATATATCGTAAGTGGCAAGCAGATAAAAAAACATATGAGAAACAAAACTTTGTTTTGAGCTTGATTTTTAAAAAATCTAGTTTATTTCAGCTCTTTTGGAGATAAAACAGATAAACTATTGGTTAAAGCACCGATTAATTGTCTTAGTGACTTAAGTGAGAGATCGTATGTATCGACCATAAAGCACTGACCAACAAAGAGCTTGACATTCGAATGCACGCATGTCTCATCCTTATAGTCCTTGCCACTTTTTGTAACGATCAAAACTTCTCAAGTTAGTGAAACTAGAAACTTGTAAGTTAGTTTAGGTAATCTTTTATGGTGACAGAGGCTCTGTGTATCCTGTTATGTTTATACGGATTATTAATATATGAACTTCTTTGCAGGAATTATGATCTCAGTTCACTAGGAAAGAGATTGGACGACGTTGAATGTACGTAAAGAGTTTTAGCTACAGTGGATATTCAAGAAACTATTGTAACAAAATAAAGCGATGCTAGAGCGGTTTTCCATTGAGTTTCGAAAAGTAATTAGGTGATTGCTTTCGAGGATGATTGGTCAACTATCCATGATTGCGTTTATTGAAGTTCCCCGTGATTGGTTAAAGAAAAAGCAATCACGAAATACTTTAGTTCGTGATTGGTTCATTGTGTTTTTACTTGCTCCTGATTGGTTCATTGCGTTGTTATTTGTTCCCGTGATTGGCTCAGGTTTTGGTATTACGACACTCAATCGAAAACCGCTCTAATTGCGAGGATGCACAAATGACATGTGTCATCAATCCATCTGTTCATCAAACCTGTTAATTGGTCCACCAGTATCGCTAGCTATAGGCTAGGCTACTTTATGGACTTGATCTTTCTACGATGTCTAAATAATCTATGGTTTTAAAGTAATAATATAATTAAACTACAGCAAATGTACATATCCTGAAGGATCCTCTCTGGCATTGTAAACTAGAATAGAATAGAATAGAATTATGGCTTTTGGAATTGTGGTGATCTTTGAACACATACAAACAGGTGGTCAGAAGAATATAATAATAAAGGATTATCCTGTCGGTAGTAATTGTAGGAAACTCTACCCTAGCCCTAACCACCCCAATTCTAGGATTAGGGTTAGGGTTAGGCCAGGATTAGGGTTAGGCCAGGGTTAGGGTATAGTTAAGGTTGGGTAATCTGGTTGGTAAGAATCCTGTAGGAATCCTACACAAGTAATAATTATGTTATATACTTCCGAAGTATTATGTTATATAGTTCCGAATAGAATCTTATTCAACAAGAAAATAGAAAATCTTACCAGACTTTCCGTGAACACAAAGCATCACGGCGCAGACGATGATCAAAATCTTCATGATGGCTGGGGCTAACCTAAAATCCGCCATTACAAAAACAAAGTTAACGATACAAGGTCACTTGAAACGTTGAAATAGTACAGGTTCCCTATCATTTATCCAACAGGAAGTTATTTCCATTTTTTTAGCCATTGTACAGTTACGTCTATCCTCCAAAAGGTATCCGTTCTCACCTTTTAAGATAAGGAAGCTTGGGGGAGTGGTAGGCCGGGACAAGTTCTCTCTACGGTTGTTGGGGTGTTCTGGCCTTGCCTCAGTGGAAGATAAGGTAATTGTTTTATTTCTACATGCGTCGAAATATTTAGTCCATTGTTAATCTAGTTGTTTTGGTTTTGAAGTTTACATAAAAAATAACACAACAAACTAATTTGATACAATATAATCTGTGTCGGTCTCTTTTATAACAGTCAAAATGGCAATACGTACGTTTAGACAGGAGCAAATGCTCTTTTACGTCGTAGATGGAGCTGACCGTTCTAAATTTTTTTTTTGTTGATTTGAAATTAAATTCATCGTTCTTAGCGTTTATAAAAACAAAACAAAACAAATTAATTAAGACCTCGATCTTACTCGGTCATTCCTAGAACTTGCCGAAAGAGAACAAGTTGCCTATTTTTTACGACGAGCTGTTAAACTTTTGATGTCAATTCCTACAACAATGTTTTTAGTCCATACAAACGACTAGTCAACTCAAACACGATCGAAGTGTTTTTACTCCAGTACAATGTTTTTCAAGGTGTAAATAAAATATTTAGGTGAAAAAGCCAATTGCTAAAAGGCATGGTTGTTGGTACCTGTGTAAAACACGTCAGAAATGCGGTATAACAATTGCAGTGTTTATAGTAATGAATAATAATGATATACAAAACATTATGTCAGCTACGATGTGCACAGATAACAACACGATGACGAAATAGGAATATGGCTGCGCATGCGTAGATGTCGCGATTTGATTAATCGAGACCAAGACAAATATTGATTGATTCGGCGTCCATTACTTTGGAGCAGCGACAAATTATCGATTTTTATTCAAGCGAGTTAGTGAAAACAACATGCAGTTATCAATGGAACAGATCTCACTCACTTCATTCATTAGCAGCTAATAGGGTGTTGCATGATGGCGGCACATACTATAACTACCAGAACTCTTTGCGCGGATTCTTTTGTTCCTTTAATTTGGACTATTGTTTTGGAATTCTCAAAGGAGTTTAAAAATCTGAATGAGAAAGAGAATTTGAAAAGGATTCTGGTAGTTGTAGTAAAATGACGACATAATGAAAATGTCCTACTTAGATCTATTTACCTTGCATTCCATAAGCTAATAGCAATATTTATGTGCGAAGGGGTGTAAGCTAAAGAAATGTTCTGCACTCATTGTGCATTAATTTTACAATTTAAACTTGAAGTAGATGCTGTGTGGAAGGCACTGTTTTCCAGCTTGCCATGATACGAATCTTGTTATTGGATTTTCAAATAAGGGCTAGTGTGGTTCAAGCAGCCCATTTATTGTTTTCTATATTGTTTTCTATATTCTTTCGTTGCCGTTTAGCTCAGTGGTTAAGTGCCGCTCTCTCGTGCGGGAGATCACGGGTTCGAAACCCCGGCTGGGCCAACACTCAGGGTCTTAAAATAACTGAGTAGAAGGTGCTACCTTTACATAATCCAACAGAAAACGGTTAGACCTTCACGTCTTCTCCGATAAGGACGTAAAATCGTAGGACTAAGTCGACAGAAGGCCATATGGAAGATTACTGAGCTACATGTTAGCGGTAAACGTATTACCCTCTATAAATAAAGTGACTTAAAATTACCTTACTTTTAATTTTCGGTGGATGTTCCAAATAGCAAGTTTTTATCCACCGTGAAAAGTAACGTATTGCTAAAGGTTCCAAAATTTCTTAGAAAATAATTTTCTATATTGAGGACCCCGCTAAACCACAGATCGAATTGTAATTTAGCGTGTTGGTTTTTGTGGAGAGAGGAAAACCGGAGCCCCGGAAAAAACCATCGGAGCAAGGATGAGACACTGTCCACAGCAGTGACATCTAAGACTCCGGCCCCCCATTGCGCCACCCTGGCTTCCCATTGCGGCATTCAGGCTCCCCATTATATTGCGCCACTCAGGCTCCCATTATATTGCGCCACTCAAGCTCCCCATTATATTGCGCCACTTAGGCTCCCCATTATATTGCGCCACTCAAGCTCCCCATTATATTGCGCCACTCAAGCTCCCCATTATATTGCGCCACTCAAGCTCCCCATTATATTGCGCCACTCAGGCTCCCCATTATATTGCGCCACTCAGGCTCCCCATTATATTGCGCCACTTAAGCTCCCCATTATATTGCGCCACTCAGGCTCCCATTATATTGCGCCACTCAGGCTCCCCATTATATTGCGCCACTCAGGCTCCCCATTATATTGCGCCACTTAGGCTCCCCATTATATTGCGCCACTCAGGCTCCCCATTATATTGCGCCACTCAGGCTCCCCATTATATTGCGCCACTTAGGCTTCCCATTATATTGCGCCACTTAGGCTCCCCATTATATTGCGCCACTTAGGCTCCCCATTATATTGCGCCACTCAGGCTCCCCATTATATTGCGCCACTTAGGCTCCCATTATATTGCGCCACTCAGGCTCCCCATTATATTGCGCCACTCAGGCTCCCCATTATATTGCGCCACTTAGGCTCCCCATTATATTGCGCCACTTAGGCTACCCATTATATTACGTCACTTAGGCTCCCCATTATATTGCGCCACTTAGGCTACCCATTATATTGCGGCTCTTCCTCCGCAGCCGTTCTCTCTCTACAAAACCTCTGGAACCAGGGTACAGATATCGCGTCTACATTCCTTCTGCGTAACACGATTTTATAAATCGCAAAGAAATAAAATAGAATCACAAGTTGCGAACGTAGTAAATATATTGTCTCTTTTACGGATGGTGGGCAAAATTACGGGGAATCGTAAGAACTTGGCTCCGAATTCGCCGTTGCTGCAGCACTGAGTCGAACAGCGTACATGGACGTTAAACTATTCGACCGAGTGATTGATCGTAAATGGCTAATATATTTACGATTCAACCGTAAATTCTTCAGGTATTAAACCAGAAAATTAGCAATAATAGAAGGAATAAAGTTGATTCATTAGTAGAGCTGGTAAGCTTTCTAAGCACTAACTATTTGGCATTCGCACATAAAATTCATACTATCAGTAAATTGCCGTCAGACAAAACCAAACGATAGGCTATTGTGTTTCTTTGTCTCTACCAAAGCAACAACTGTCAAGAGAGTTTGATGGTAATGCAAAGGATATATATATACAGTCAATGCCAAAAAGGTTGTCCAGCAGAACATAATATAATACTTTAATATCCATTGTTTTGGCCTATTGTCTTGGTCTAGACAATAGCCCAAAACAATGGATATTATAGTATTATATTATGTTCTGCTGGACAACCTTTTTGGCATTGACTGTATATATATGATATATATATATATATATATATATATATATACAGCCGCGTGCAAAAATGTGGTTTTCAGATATATTTTTTTAACAAACAATATATCAGGTAGGAATGAAATATGTACGAGTAAAACATTGTTAGGTCATATGGGCCCATCAGTTGAAGAAAACAAGTGTTATTTTCAGTTTTAGTTGTACTAATTTATTCCATGCGTTTGCCACTGGGTCCAGTCGACCGAAACGCTGCTAAGACTTCAAGGAACTCACTGTATTCTGAACTTTACTTTCTCCACGTCGCACCACAGGAAATCCAAGCTCTGTTTGTGTTTTAAATTATAAGGGTTTGTATGAGATTTTTAACGAGTATTTGGTTGTATCCGTTAGGCCAGAAATACTGAAATAAAATCAATGAAAACTTACCTGGAGTCTTTATCTGTTCTTCATTGGGTTCTGTATGCAATTTCAGCGAATTCTGTTGAATTTTTACCCCTCGCCCTCTCCAACTAAGAAAGATGGCAAGGACGGACGCAACCGCCATTTCTCGACCCCAATCACTCGAATATCGCGCTCGAATTTTCATCCAAAATCATTGGCAACCGCAACTAGACCTCAAATAAAAGCACAACAGTATCTATTCCAAGAGCCTCGAAATTTTGCACGCGGCTGTATATAAATATATATATATATATAAATTGAATATAGAAAAAGGCGGTAAAAACTAACGATGAACTTCCTGTAGAAGGATCCCTCTGGATTCACAGCTAGTTGTAGTTATATATTATACAAAGAATTTACAGGAGTACAACTGGCAACTTCTCACAGTTCCATATATTTAAAAACGTTTCGGCTTTCAGCCTTCATCAGTTAAAAAGTAAAAAATAAATAAATTTACATTCAGGTTTAGTGCTATATTTATACAGAAAGCTAATACAAGTGTTTTTAAAAGAAAAAATGTTGAATAAAAGAAATTACTGTTCCTCAAATGAATACAATAGGATTAAAATTCAATGTGAGCAGCCGTAATCTAAACAGTTATGTAATATCGCAAAGGTTATGTAATACTGCTGAATATTTTCAAAAGTTAGTTACTGTGTGTTCTACTAAAGCGCTAATTACTAATTGAGTAATTTGTAATATTTCTAGAGGTAGTGTAAAACTATTTATAATGGTTCTATTCTTGGATTTGTATTCCCGCCGTTTATTCATACCATGCGGTTGTAAACACCTTAACTGTGCTGTCCAATAGGCTTCTCTAGTTAGAAGTTTCTTATCTACCTGTTCGGAATCTCTAATTTGTTCAATACATATGAACTTGTAGTCTGTTAACTCGTGCGACGATTGATTAAAATGAATTGCCACCTCACACGTTCTCTTATTAGTAAGCATAGCAGACTTATGATTACGGAATCTAACCTTAAATTCGTTGGATGTGGAGCCTACATATTGCATATTGCACTTGATGCAAGAAACGAGATAGATAACATTCGAAGAGCTACAACTTAGTCTTTCCTTAATATTATAATTACAACCGGTTGCAGAGCTTTGAAATTGTTGATTCTCATCAAAATAATGTTTACAAAGGTCGCATTTCTTAAGGCACTTGAAGCAACCTGGTTGCGCAACCTCTTCAGATTGCTTCAATTTGGACGGTGCCAGCAATTCTTTCAGATTCATTTCCACAGATGTTTATGCTAAGCCTACTGACAGCCACCTTTATTTGCCGTTTAGTAGTTCACACCCTATTCACTGTAAGAAGTCAGTCCCCTATGGAGTTGGCCTTAGACTTAATAGAAATTGTTCTTCTAGGGAAACACTAGAAAAGCGCTGCGTTGAATATAAACAATATTTACAACGCCAAGGTTATCCTACAGCTTTAATCAATGAAAAGTTTGATAGTGCCTTAAGCAATGATAGAGCAGTACTTCTCAAAACTAAGAAGAAAAAGAGTAAGAAATTAATTCCGTTAGTTTTAGACTTTAACCCTAGACTGCCAGATATTTCTAAGGTAATTTATAAGCATTTACATCTTTTAGATGCTACTCCCACACTCAAGCGCATATTTCCAGCTAAGTCAGTTATACCAGCATTTAGGAGAACTAAGAATCTGAAAGAATTGCTGGCACCGTCCAAATTGAAGCAATCTGAAGAGGTTGCGCAACCAGGTTGCTTCAAGTGCCTTAAGAAATGTGACCTTTGTAAACATTATTTTGATGAGAATCAACAATTTCAAAGCTCTGCAACCGGTCGTAATTATAATATTAAGGAAAGACTAAGTTGTAGCTCTTCGAATGTTATCTATCTCGTTTCTTGCATCAAGTGCAATATGCAATATGTAGGCTCCACATCCAACGAATTTAAGGTTAGATTCCGTAATCATAAGTCTGCTATGCTTACTAATAAGAGAACGTGTGAGGTGGCAATTCATTTTAATCAATCGTCGCACGAGTTAACAGACTACAAGTTCATATGTATTGAACAAATTAGAGATTCCGAACAGGTAGATAAGAAACTTCTAACTAGAGAAGCCTATTGGACAGCACAGTTAAGGTGTTTACAACCGCATGGTATGAATAAACGGCGGGAATACAAATCCAAGAATAGAACCCATTATAAATAGTTTTACACTACCTCTAGAAATATTACAAATTACTCAATTAGTAATTAGCGCTTTAGTAGAACACACAGTAACTAACTTTTGAAAATATTCAGCAGTATTACATAACCTTTGCGATATTACATAACTGTTTAGATTACGGCTGCTCACATTGAATTTTAATCCTATTGTATTCATTTGAGGAACAGTAATTTCTTTTATTCAACATTTTTTCTTTTAAAAACACTTGTATTAGCTTTCTGTATAAATATAGCACTAAACCTGAATGTAAATTTATTTATTTTTTACTTTTTAACTGATGAAGGCTGAAAGCCGAAACGTTTTTAAATATATGGAACTGTGAGAAGTTGCCAGTTGTACTCCTGTAAATTCTTTGTATATATATATATATATATACACCCGATCAAAAAAAAGATGACACTCCAGATTATATATATCCCCATATGTGTCTTTGTTGTTACCTGGGAAAGCAATACCATAGGGATCGCGATCGGTACGAGTACAATGCGCAAACAATCGCGTCGTTTAGTGCCTAAATACCTCACAGTCTTTCTTAGCGCCAGAGGGTTTGAAGTTTACAAACATTAGAAATAAAGGAAAGTTAAAGTTTTTATAGCGCAGTATTTTTTTCACATTGTTTGATCTTCTCTCGGGGCTTTAAACAAATTTAATGAAGTACCAATTCGCTTAGAAAAAGTTTGCCGTAAGAATGGCTTTTAGAAAAGAATTGCGATGCCAAATCATAAGGGGGTTTAGTCACGTGCTCGGAACGCTTGAAAAGCATAATTCCACTTAAACAAAACGCGGCCGCCAATCTCGTCAAGTGCAGGAATTACCGTGCTGAAAAAAAATAAAAACATTGCTCATCTTATGGGTCCAAAAAATATTAGCAGACTTCGAAACATTACTGTTTGATAATCAAAATAAATTTCTACAGTAGTTTATTCAGTAGAGCACGCGCGGTTGCGTATCGAAATTTCTACCATTGTTTAAAGGTCATGTTGAAATGTTTGCCTTCCTTCGCTTCAGTTGGATAGAACGTGATCGAGATATAATTTTTTTAACATCCAAATAATTTCATTTTTTCTCGAAAAATATGTTCTTGTGGATGTCTTATATCCGAGAGTTTCCGGCGATACCACTGTTACAAAAGCAACATGATTTCTTTCTCATACATCTGAACATAATGTTGGATCAGTTCTCTTTTAAAAAGTACTGAATTGTAGAACTAGAGGCTGCAGAAGTGAAATCGATCATCGCTCACCGGTCTGAGGAAAATGTAATTTCCGCGCTAGAATTCAAGCAAAACTACGTAATTTTTTTAGTTAAGTAGCTAAAATAGGATCTAATATTGCTACTTCGGTAGTTTCCAGTGAACGAAGGTGGCAGAAATTTCGCTATAAAACTTTAACTCAAAATAAATGTCTCAGTCGCGTGCTTTACCGAGGAAACTGTTTTAGACGGCTTCCTTAGTTATTAAACTGGTGTCTTTTGGCCGATAACACGCGCGGAGTTTTTCATTCTCTCGGACGGTTATTTCTTCATCTGACTGAAGAATCGCGGCCGCTTTTTGTTTACGTTGGTCATGCCACCCAAATGTTTTGTTTTTAAAGTTTGAAGTAAGCAACATATTTTTGTTTCACAGATCTATCATATCTGCGATTCTAAGCAGTTTATTTTAGTGATTTCTTAATATCACGGATATATGAGGCAACATTGTTTGTAATTAATTGAGAATTTTAAAGCGTCCCGATTAAGAAACGAAAGTACATTCTACCATTTTGTGATTTTCAATTTATATCTCATGCAGGATTTATTTAACCGATTTTGCTACAATAAAAAGGAAACTTCTCAGGAAAGTAAGGGCAATTCGAACAACACTTGTTTGATTTTTAAATATTATTTTGAAAGCCAAAATTATCTTTTATATTGTATCGATTAAGCCCCAACTAGACACATAGCCAGGGACCTAAACATTTCGCAACCACGGCATTATTTCTTATAGGTGTTTAAACCCCAAAAGAAAACCAAACAATGAAAATAAATGCTGCACTATAAACACTTAAACTTTCCTTTGTTTCTAACGTTTGAACGGTTGTTGATTTCAAGTCCCACTGGCGCTAAGAAAAATTGTAGACATTTAGGCACTAAACAAAGCGATAATTGTTTGCGCATTGTACTCGTACCGATCCCAACGGTATTGCTTTCTCAGGAAAAACAAACACACACATGGGGATATATATATATAATCTGGAGTGTCATCTTTATTTTGAACGGGTGTATATATATATATATATAACATATATACCAGTATTTATCTTCCCCGCTGCCGCAGATCAATATTTAATAGAGAGCTCAAGCACCAGACGTTCGCGAGTCACGGACGGTATCCGGAAGTAAAATGTTCCTTTTTGACACATTTTGACGTCGTCACGTACAATGTACGTAATGTGACGTCACAAATGCCAAATCAAGAGTCTTCCCGGTTAGTAAGATTTTTTCGCTGTTTTCAATCCAGTCTTCTTTTGGTCTTGTGACGTCCGTGTTGTCAAAAATGTCTGGTGCTTAAGCTCTCTACTCAGTCTAGTTTTTTACAGGATCTAGTCACCCAGATACCAGCTGATCATGACAATTATGCAATAAGACGATTATCTGTTATCCTAAGTGCCACTATAGGGAAATCACATGCCTAACTCGGTAATTCGACGGAAAATTGCACGAGAAAACCGAGTGCAATTTTCCGTGGAATATTACCGAGTACGAGTCAGGCATGTGGTTTTCTTTCATAGTCCGATAAATTACTTGATTATTACATCCTTTGCATCTTTTAAATGAGAGACGCGACAGAAACGTAATTTCTAGTACAACCGAATCAAGACATCAATTTACATTAACGACCAAGTTCTGTTGTTGTCTATAAAACAGACAAACCGTCGATTTTATTTTCCATATTCAGTAACACGATATTACAACCACGACTCGTCATGAAAACAACACTCAGACAACAGTCTATGTACATCAAAGATAAACATCCACTTCAAATGTAATTCTCTTTTGGAAGGATGTTTGTCTAAATGCGGATGGCGATCCTCTTTTCAATCTTCCCACTAGTCCCTAATTGGCTAAACGGTGCTGGCTTGTATAGAGTTTGTGATGTTTTTTAGTGGTGGGATCGCTTGCAACAGCTTGGCTGGAATTGTAGTGGGGCTGTCAGACAGCTGGGAGAGCAGGGCGCAGCACCATAAGGCTGGGCTCCATAAGGTTGGGAGTAGTAGGGCTGTTGAACGGCCTGTTGGGAGTAGTAGGGCTGTTGAACGGGACTCTGGTAGTAAGGCTGTTGAACGGGCATCTGAGCAACGCAAGGAGCCTGCATTGGCGCCCCGCAGGGTGCTCCCATTGGAGCGCCGTACTGGGGGTACTGCTGTTGGTAGCCGGGGCTGCCGTAACCATATGAGCTGCCGTAGTGGGAGTACTGGTATTGGGGGACTGCTCCGTATGGGTGACTACAGGGAGGACTACATGCTGGCGCCTTTTCTGTTTATGAGAGGAAAGATCATTAAATAATGGGCCCTTTGAAAGAATGCAATCACATGGTTGAACTGCATGGCAAATAAATCTGACTTCGTTTTTAAAAATGCACTTGTACGAGATCGATAGTGTTATTAGCAAAACCTGTTTGTAAATGCCACCTCCAATCGATTGTCGATATTTCTAAAACAGCGTTTTTAAAGATAGCTTGCCATGCAGTATCCATGGCAATGCATTTTCCATGGGGATCACGAACTCAATTCATTTGTTAATGAAGTATTATATCAGCACGTCACTGTATCCGGGAATAATAATAATAATAATAATAATAAATGAGTTTATATAGCGAGTTTATATAGGGCCTGTTGTGTTAGTTTTGTAAGGCTTGCCTCTGAAATCCCTCAACCGGATTTGCGTTGTATTTCTTTGCTTAGCAGCTGTTTCCAACATTAATTCTAATCCTGTTCGAAGTCATCAAAGAGCGAAACACCAGAAAACAAGCTTGCTCGACGAGCGGAATTGGAATAACGCATATTTGGGACTACTGTGAAAACAGAACGATCTAAAAATAATTCAACATATAGAGCGGTTTTCGATTGAGTGTCGAAAAGTAATTAGGTGATGGCATTCGAGTTTGATTGCTTATATAGTTATCCACGATTGCGTTTACATTTCCTCATCATTGGTCCAAGTAAAACCAATTACGAATCACTTGAGTTCGTGATTGGCTCGTTGCGTTTTTACTTCTTCGTGATTGGCTCATTGCGTTTTTACTTCTTCGTGATTGGCTCATTGCGTTTTTAATCGCTCCTATGATGGACTCTGTAATTACTTTGTTTTTGGTTTTATGTCACTCAATCGAAATCTGTTTTAAAATTAAACGAAAAGCGGTGAGGAAAGCAATGGAAATACAATGCCGATGGTTCTTTACGTTTTAATGGAGCTGTGTCACGGTAATAGACTTTACATTCACGTTCCGGATCGGAAATAGCTATTTCCACCGATTTTGATATGAACTAACGAACCTCTCGGCCATGTGGGATGCTTAAAATCAAAGGAAATATGCAAAAATGACTAACAAACCGTGTATATAAACAGTCTCCAGGAAAAATATTGAAAATCCTTTCAATCGAGCATTAAGGGAGGGAAGTTTGACTGTTTGTACCAACCGAGCGATTACTCGATACATGCGCAGTACCATGACATAGCCCCTTTAATGCAGTTTCGGCTCAAGTAAAAACGAGCCAATCACGAAAGTGAAGTAATTGGTTTTACTTGAACCAATCACAAGGCGAAGTAAATGCAATCGTGAATAACTCTCGCTAAAACGAACATCGAATGCATTACGGACCAAAATAATGTTTGATTGGCTGATAATTTCAAAATATTTTTCACATGCAACCAATAAAAATGCTAAGCAACCATAAAACCAAAGTGAAAACCTTCACAGTTCCGACTTGATGTAAAGTGATAAAACTGCATTAAAACGACGTGAACGGTAACTCGAGCGACGCTACGAGAGTCGGAGTACTGTAGATAGAAATATTATACGATTATACTGCGAATTTCTCGATTTATTTTAAAGATGACTCACTTGTTTGTTTATATTTGCGGCTGATTCACCGTTTTCACCGGCTTTACATGAAATATTCAAGATGGTGAAGGGAAATATTATATATGATGGTATTTACAACAATATAGAAACACTTACTCAGTGCTGGGGCTGCCAGTGCAAGAGGCAAGATGCATAGAGCTGCTATCAGTAGACCTTTCATTGTTCTAGTTGTAACTAGAAGTAATCAAAGAAGTTGGTCTGATTAGTATACCCGCATTACGTTGACTTGATACTACATTATCACATTAAATCATATTTACTGCCTTATAGCTAGTATAATCAACAAAATTTATAAATTCTCATTGGCTGAGAGCTAGTGCATTTCGGCTAGGAAGTGGAGTGCAATTTGAGATTGCTATGGAAGAGTGAAGAGAAAAATTGACGTTTACCTTTCTCAACACGAGTTTTGTGTGCCTTTGGTAATTTACTAAAATTTTCAAGACACAACAAACACGATTGACTGTAAATAATTGCATAATATATTGGTAACAAGGCGTGCACGTATCTCCTGACGGATAAAGTTTACAAACTCGTTTCACTTCATGGTCAGCTGTTTATAACGCTAGTTAGCTCAGTTGGTAGAGTGCGGAAGGTCGGGGGTTCAAATCCCGGCCGCGTCCTTGGGAAGGGACGTATAAATCGTTGGCCTGTTTCCTGCACGTGACAGGAAATGCATATTGTTCGTGGAAACTGTAATACATGTAAGTAATTACAAATGACGCTGAAATACCACTAGTCTCAACAAATCAAATCACAGAAATCCTGTATTATAAGTTTAAAAAAATAAGTGTATCTACAATGTGATCCTTTTTGAGTAGTTGCATAAAGCTTTAAATCTCATTCATACAATTAACACGTTCCAAAATAGAGTGCGATATTCCAAAGTTTAAATATTTGGGACAAATGGTTTTAAAACAGCCAACTTTTTACACACATAGATTAAATTCAGTAGTATTTTGTGCTTTCCAACGACGTTTACTTCTATCCTTCACTACTAGTAATACTACGATGGAATCAAGTGGCATGTAACATATTTTTTTTGCTTTCCTCAGATTTTCATCTATTATTCCACCATCATCCTTCTTTCCCTGTGTGTTCGGTAATTACCAGACTCAGACCTCAGTCCTGCGTGTTTGGTAATTACCAGACTCAGAGCTAGCTGTGTGTTCGGTAATTACCAGACTCAGACCTCAGTCCAGTGTGTTCGGTAATTACCAGACTCAGACCTCAGTCCTGTGTGTTCGGTAATTACCAGACTCAGAGCTAGCTGTGTGTTCGGTAATTACCAGACTCAGACCTCAGTCCAGTGTGTTCGGTAATTACCAGACTCAGAGCTGTGTGTTCGGTAATTACCAGACTCAGACCTGTGTGTTCGGTAATTACCAAACTCAGTCCTGTGTGTTCGGTAATTACCAAACTCAGTCTTGCATGTTCGGTAATTACCAGACTCAGAGCTGTGTGTTCGGTAATTATCAAACTCGGACCTGTGTTTTGGTAAAGTACCAAACAATTTGCAATGAGGTAATGGCGAATTATTGATTTAAGTGGTCGAAAAGTTGCTGAAGCTTGTGAATGAAAGCAGTAAAATTGCTGGACGTTTGTAATCTCTGTGGTCTGTGGTATATGAATTATGAAGAAAGGTTGGACTCCGAAAGGTTTTCCTTTACTCTCGATGAATCAACTTCTCGCTCAGTCTTGTAAATTATACATGATCTTGTAACTCATGGGACTGTACGGTTACACTCGCGGTTATTGTTTTGGTTGTTCAGTAATAATGTTCCTTCGAATTAACTTTGACAGTTGGCGCTGACACTCAATACAACATATCGCAGGAATCTTCACAATATCTCACTGATACGTGATTTACCGGTAGAATTTGTCGTAGAAACATGATCAAACATCTGTTCTGTCTGTTGGCTTTAGTAAGCGTGTACCTCTAGTTGTAAAGCGGCGTATTAAAGACGAAGGTGAGTCACGCTCTAAGACCCGACAGAAACATCATTCCCTGGCCATGTTTAAACCTTTAGTTGTAAAGCGGCGTGTTAAAGACGAAGTCGAATCGGCGGCTGGGCAATGCATGGGGGAGTCACGTAGACGGCTGGAAGATCAGCAGGAGAGTCACGCTCTAAGTCCACAGAAACATCATTCCCTGGAATACTGTTTCGCATTATTGTTCTCTGGCCATCTGATAAATATTGCTTTCGGTTGTACAGGGTCCGGGGAGGTTTACAAGCATAGGTTGCCTTCTTGAATACAATTTGAATATCCACAGTTTGCCCGATGGCTCCAGAACGTCACATGTACATGTGAAAACACCTCACAGCCGAAATTTAATATCCGCTGATGCGAACTGTCAACTTTAACCAATCGGATCACGGACTAGTGTCATTGAAAGCGCGCAAAATTTGAATACTAACAAAAGACAGATCTACCGTGAATATAACTTCAGGTTCATGGCGGCATTTTCTGATCGCCATTTGCTTCTTATAAACCTTGGTCTTCATAGGATTCGTCAGATTGCATACACACATTGAAGGTAAGTTTTCGTAGTTTTTGCCCTATGACAGAGATTTGAGGTTGCAAATTACTTAGAGGAAAGCGGTATAATTTAGTTCAACTGTAACGCGGTGTAAGGTCACCGAACTGTGGTGTGAGTCATTTCATTCGTATAATCAACGGTTATCTACAAGAAAGCAAGCAAAAGCAACTGAAGTCTGACGATATATTTCGAGTACCGATCATGATTGTTTATGACCAATATAAAGTACGTAGTATATTGTAGTTCCGAATATATATATATATAACTCGAGGTACAAGACTGGAGTGAAATTTTGTTTTTAAATATTCAACTAAATCCTGACGTTTCTCGATGCGATTGTTTGCCTGCTTTTCACGTACTTTCTTCGTGAAAAATGTTGAATCATGAGTCGAATGTTAGCTAGCATTTCATGACATTTGATTTACTTGTAGAGCAGCTTAAATTTCCCTGCTAGCCAAGACAGGGAGGGGTCTCCGGGGAGGTCTCTCTCTGTCTTAGTAGTAAACCTAGACGGAGAGACTTCTGCTAGCACCTCTGGGTTCAGTTGTAGGTTAGGACTGTTAAAACTTTCCCTCTTAACCATAGCCTAGGATATTGGATTATGTCTCCTGAAAATTAATATTGATAAAACTTAACGAAAGCCTGCGTTGTCTGTGGTAATTTTCAGACTATTTTTTCAGTTTTCATCCCCTCACCTAATATATCAAATATCAATGCATCAATTTGGTCTTCCTGTGAGTGCAGCAGAAATGTCTGAATTCAAGTCATGTTGTGAGTGCAACAGAAATTTGAAGTAGCGTTATAATTAGCAAAGTGATTGTTCGTATACAGTCAAAACTTTGTCACAAGTCTGAGTTTGGTAATTACCGAAAACACGCAGGACTGAGTCTGGTAATTACCAAACACGCAGGACTGAGTCTGGTAATTACCAAACACACAGGTCTGAGTCTGGTAATTACCAAACACGCAGGACTGAGTCTGGTAATTACCAAACACGCAGGACTGAGTCTGGTAATTACCGAACACGAAGGACTGAGTCTGGTAATTACCAAACACACAGGACTGAGTCTGGTAATTACCAAACACACAGGACTGAGTCTGGTAATTACCAAACACACAGGACTGAGTCTGGTAATTACCGAAAACGCAGGACTGAGTCTGGTAATTACTAAACACACAGGTCTGAGTCTGGTAATTACCAAACACACATGACTGAGTTTGGTAATTACCAGACACCCAGGTCTGAGTCGGTTGATTACCAAACACACAGGACTGAGTCTGGTAATTACCAAACACACAGGACTGAGTCTGGTAATTACCAGACACACAGGTCTGAGTCTGGTAATTACCAAACACGCAGGACTGAGTCTGGTAATTACCGAACACACAGGTCTGAGTCTGGTAATTACCAAACACGCAGGACTGAGTCTGGTAATTACCGAACACGCAGGACTGAGTTTGGTAATTACTAAAGACACAGGACTGAGTCTGGTAATTACCGAACACGCAGGACTGAGTTTGGTAATTACTAAACACGCAGGGCTGAGTTTGGTAATTACCGAACACACAGGACTGAGTCTGGTAATTACCAAACACACAGGACCGAGTCTGGTAATTACCGAACACACAGGACTGAGTCTGGTAAATACTGAACACGCAGGGCTGAGTTTGGGAATTACCAAACACGCAGGTATATAAGTCTGATAAACCGAGTTGGAGAATACTGTGATTTAAAAACATGTGGTTTGAAGTTTAGTGATTCACAAAAATAATACTTTAAAAAGTTCCTAGTGGTACAATGCTAGGACTGAACCGAAATATAATCCACCGAATATCTGACTTTGGTAAGAAACTGATGAATTTATCAGATGATTGTGAAGCATATCTTATAGCGTTGATGACACAATTTAAATTTTATAAGTGAATACGTACTGGCGAAAAAAACATTCAGAGATATTTGGGTCGTACCGTAGGAATGTACCAGAAAAATCCAATATTATGTCAAAGTTATTGTAAACTCTCAACATTATACCATAATTTACAATTTGGAATATTGTAACCTTTTTTGGAACGTGTTAATTAGCTGAAACATTTCTCTATTAACCACCACCTAACCCCCTCCCCCCTAGTGACCGCATTACAAACTAAGCTGAGCCGAAAGGCAACATCAAGGGTGATTACCATTTTTATCAACCATCTGGTTTGGAAATTTAAAAATAAAATAAAAGTTAGAAATAAAATAACAAATAAAAATATGCCGTTGTACAAATAAAAATATGTGTAGCGTGGAAATTAACTGAAGGTCGGACGGTGTAAATAAACATGTCAATAACAATATATAAACAGCTTACAACGGGTTGAGTTAGTCAATGGTTGAGAAGAAAAAAGACAAATCCAAGTCGCACTTTGCGGTTTTCGACCATTTTCGATTCTTTGTTATTTTTCACTCGAGACTCAAACTGGAAACCGCGGAGAAAGTGGAATACTTCATGCGGTAGTCCACGTTTTCCAAAACTTTCCAAACGAAATGATGCGTACCTTTGATTTTTAGACCAGAATTTCAGGTTTTTCGGTGTAAATGGCAAGCGACCTCAAGTTAGTGTTAAGTTGTTCAATTTTGACAACTCACCACCCACCGGTTTACACGACAAGCGTTTTGGGTACGACACTGCTACATTGGGCACGGCACTGCTAACTTGGACACGGCACTGCTACATTGGGCACGGCACTGCTAACTTGGACACGGCACTGCTACATTGGGCACGGCACTGCTAACTTGGACACGGCACTGCTACATTGGGCACGGCACTGCTAACTTGGGCACGGCACTGCTACATTGGGCACGGCACTGCTAACTTGGACACGGCATGCTAACTTGGACACGGCACTGCTAACTTGGACACGACATGCTAACCTGGACACGGCACTGCTAACTTGCACTGATAACTTGGGCACGACAATCAAACCAGATTTTCGGGCACGCGTACCCAGACCATTTCCATGTACACGGCAAAATGAGGGGTGGCGAAAAAATTTTTTGCACGCGTAACTAAAATTTAGGAGCGCCGGGTCCAAAATGCTTATCGTGTAAACTGGGCTGAACACACATGCATATATATAGTTAGTGTTAGTGTTATATATACTGTATATACACTGAAACAAAAAAACTCTGCCAAAGACTTATATATATCATATATATATATCCTTTATATTTCCGTCAAACTTTTTTGACAGTTGTTGCTTTGGTAGACACAAAGAAACATAATAGGCTTTGTTTTTCTTTGTCTTTGACGGTAATGAACTAATATGTTTAACCGTGAAATTCTGGCATTTTGGCCAGCAAGGTTTTGATCACACGTCAGTAGCAAGAGCAATAGCAAATTAAAATACAAAAACCGGTAATTTTGTTGGGTCGATTTACAGCGTCCAGCGACCGGTTTGTATTTCAATTTGCTCTTGCTCTTGCTACTGACGTGTGATCAAAACCTTGCTGGCCAAAATGCCAGAATTTCACGGTTAAACATATTAGTTCATTACCGTCAAAGACAAAGAAAAACAAAGCCTATTATGTTTCTTTGTGTCTACCAAAGCAACAACTGTCAAAAAAGTTTGACGGAAATATAAAGGATATATATATATGATATATATAAGTCTTTGGCAGAGTTTTTTTGTTTCAGTGTATATATACAGTATATATATATATATATATATATATAGTCGTTGCCGTTAATGTTGTCCTAGACATATGCACATATGGATTTATAGCCTTTGTTCAGTTCGCACTTTTACATAAAGAACGGTAATCAGCCGTGATCGCGCCCTTTGTATTTGGTCACAAAGAGCCACGGTGTCTAATGGTTAACGCTCTTGCTTACCAGTTCGAAGCCCCGAGTTCAAGTCTCAGTATCGGCATTTTGTTGCTGCGAAGATTTTTTTTCATTTCTTTTTCCCCTTTTTTTCTGACTTCATTCCCTTAAAAGCTTTTATTTCAAACGTGACAACAAGAACGGAGTTCTTTTTAACCTTTGAAATGCCTCGGACACTTATCATCCACATATATTTTATTAAGGGATGTTCGAACATTTCTTTTGCAAAAGCTTCGACTGCCGCAGGGAATGTAGTATTTTGATCATCGACATCGTCCATGGCGTAGCTTCAAAAGTTTGTTATCGTTTGTCAAACACTCGTAAACCTTACGCCGAGTACACGGCTTTAATTCCATGTGAGTTATTTTCCTTCACAAAGAAAAAAGCTTCGTCAACTTATGCAAGCATTACTATGGGTTTCAAAGAGAATTCTGGAAAATTTCTGGGCTGCCGGATATTTTCAAAACTGTCCGCTCCGTGTCTCGCGGCCGATGTCTTCGAAATCTCGAAAAATAAAATGAGGTCGCTCGCTCAGTCTGCATAAGTTCAGAAAATCAGTACGAATGAAATTCATAACACTTGCTAAAATCGCTTCCTACTTCTAAACAAAGATATAATTAATACTTTGAATCAGTGGGTATCTAGTATTTTCAAAACTGTTTCTGGTATATACATGTAAGCCCGGCACAGTGTAAGAAAAACAAATTACGCTTATTCAAACCCACAACCATCAACAGAATCGCTACACCGTTCTAAACGAAAATAGCGAAATTTGGGCGTACTCAGTCAGTGCTGGTATAATTATCTAAAATTTGAGACCGTTTCAGGTTGACAGTATTATTTTAGCTACATCGTCCGTTCTTATCCAATATAAAAAAATAAACTGCAAAAAGAAACATATGTAAACAAAACAAAAAGACAAGAAAAAACAAAAAATAAAACAAAAAAGGAGATACGATACTGAGACTTGAACTCGGGGCTTCGAACTGGTAAGCAAGAGCGTTAACCATTAGACCACCGTGGCTCTTTGTGACCAAATACAAAGGGCGCATTCACGGCTGATTACCGTTCTTTATGTAAAAGGTACGAACTGAACAAAGGCTATAAATCAATATGTGGATATGTCTAAGACAATCTTAACGGCTTAAACTTTTAAAGTGGGTAACTCGTGTCTGACAGATATCAGTACAACAAGACATTTGTAAAAAATATGAAAATCAAAGGTGAGAAGAACTTTCTCGGTGTAATTATTGTTTATGACCGCATCATTACAGCCAAATAATTGCCACTAATATTAGTTTTAAGAGTAAGTTCCTTAAGAAACGAATATGTAGGTTTCTATAGTTTTTAAACGATTACTCCCAAAGGTTAAGAAAGGATAAATATAATTTCCACTCGAAGTCAAATGTTATTTTACACGGAAATTGTTTGAAAGCCTTTTCATTCCCAAATCCTTTTTTTTTTTCAATAACGGATTCAATGAGCAGCGAAAGAGGAAAAGAATCGAAGACAAAATAAACTATATATAGTTTTCCTTTAGCGAAATAAATAAAAACTAATACTCCCAAAGGTTAAGAAAGGATACATTTTCACTCGCAGTCAAATCTTATTTTACACGGAAATTGTTTTAAAGCCTTTTCATTCCCAAATCCTTTTTTTTTCAACAACTGATTCGGATTCAATGAGTAGCGTAAGAGCAAAAAATTTGAAGACAAAATAAACTATATTTAGTTTTCCTTTAGCGAGATAAATAAAAACTAACGAAAAACATGAATGTGCAGTTGAAGTAATAGTGTTAAAGTTCGATCACATTAATGTCTTAAGACCTACTAGTCACAAATGGAAAACTATGCACCAACCTTTAGTGGGAGAACTCCTACACTTGAACTTCTACAGAATAATAGCAAGTGTCCGGCGTTCGTTTCTTTTTTAACTTACGAATAAGTCAGGTGGATCGTCAGGTACATGTAGATCATGTAATTGTTTTGTTTTAGGCCTGTCAAACATTTATTTTCTCCTCTTCATTGTTCTCTAAATTCCACGTAACATCACAAAAAGTCAAATAAAATCGCACAAATTTCAAATTCAAACATAAACTGAACCATCTTTCTTCCTTTTTGTGGTTAGCTGATACCGGGAAAAGATCGAAAGTAACTGTTTCTGAATTATCGTGATAACAACAATCAACCCAAAACAAAAACATTACAAATAAAGTAGTTAATTAGTCGAGCTTTCTTGAAAGGTCTGTTTTGGGAAACCGGACAACTTTTAGCATGTTTACAATCCTCTGAATACTCGTGCGATGATGAGAGAAATATATTGACACTATTCTGAAATCAATTCAACTACATATGTAACTGACTACGGCGTACGGTTTAACTATTGCTTCACTGTTTCATTCTCAGAACATAAATGTACTCATGTCATGTCTCTTACTGAACTTTTTACCCAATGTAATTATCAACGTAGTTTTTAATTTTTTAAGCAGAATTTTCGGGACAAATTGTTTAAGTTTTGGAATGTGATCTTAGTTATTGATCATTACATAATCTAGTCTTTTTGACAAGTAACATCAAAAGCCATTGTGTTTGTTTGTGTAATAGCGTTCTTTACACATTAGTAATTAAAGTTAAAACAAAACCAAAACACTTAAACACCAGCAACGACAGTCTTGCCAGAGAAACATGTAAATATGATCTATTAATTTTAGGATTTGGAAGGTGAAGATGAATAACATATAAAAGAAATGTTTACCAACCACAGAAACGGACAACTATATCCATAAGACTCCAAGTTTCTGTAATAATTGATTACCATTTGTTTTTCAACTAAATAGGTAGACCGTATAATTTGACGAATGTTTCACAACAACAAAGGCAGGTTTTCGATTGAGGCTGTGATTATGTTTTTGGTGCTAATATATCGTTGGGTAAATTATTCAAATGAATCAATTGTAAACATATGGCAGCAAGCTTACAACATTGAAGTTGGTAAATGGGACATTGTTTTCTCGTATACCCATAACATAACCAGTAAATATGTGTTGCTACCAGGAAAACAGTGTTGTAAATTAAAACATCATGGGATTACTGAATACAATGGTCATGATTAGAGAACTGCAGTAGCACCTAGCATTACAACCGGCCATTCGGACTAAAAAAAGGAGGGGATAATATGATTTCGCTTATGTTTACCACCCGTCTATACTTTGGTACGTAACTGCTCTTGGAAGACAGAAATCGTGATGTTCCCGCCAATATTGTCGAGAAGAAAGTAAGGAGAAGAATTAGCTTTACCAGAAGCAGAGTGTGAAGTAAGATTAGAAGGACATTCAATAAATTTGGTAGGTGCTTCGCCATTTTGTTCTCATTGGTTAATTAATCTCTGTTATCAAAAGAGAAGAAGTCTTATAATATGGCTGTATAGATGCCCTATTGCCTTTCACTCTATTCGTACTCGTTACCTTAAATACTTGATTTCAATTTGGTTTTGTCTACGTGGAATGCAGTCACGTGGTTGTACTCGATCTGACTTCATATATTTAAGTAATACTCAGAATAAGGAAAGGGCTGACCTGCAAGGAATGTAAAAATGGGTTAATTTCCTATTCTTCTTTCTCGTCAATTTCATTTATTTTAGTTGATACTCATCAATTCAATTGAAGACCATCGAAGTAATGCCCTTTCATTATATATTTTTTGATGCGTGTAAAAAACAAATTTATTTTTGATTAATTAATAAACTTACTATAGTTTGATTTTGGAGAAATTCCTATATGCGGAATGTTATCAAATTTGTGATTAAAATATATTTTGTTTTCTCCCTTTCCATTGGCTAGATGGTATTTTCTTTACGTTTTCACAGTAAAATGGTCAACAGCATACAGTTTCCTACAATTTTTGCTTGTAACTTTGACTGCAAAATCGTATGTGCGGACCTGCTCATTGCCACAGCTTTCTTATCTTTTGTTATATATACGTCTTAGCTGAATTATGATTACTTACTTGAACTACTTGATTTCGTTTTGTCTACGTAGCATGAATGGGCCTTTTGGAGGAATGCAATCATGTATTTGTACTGGACGGTAAAACAAATGATTTATACCACATCGACAATGGCACCAAGTCGAGGTTGGGGTAGACAAAAATACAGTAAATGTATGAAATGTCTACTCTAACCTCGACTTGGTGCCATTGTTCGTGAGCATTGGAGCGGAATGCGGGAAAGGTCTATTGATTCAGACGCTGCTCTTCTGCCGCACTTATCATTCATCTATTGCAGTGCGACTACTGAAACCGGGGCCACTTAGACACGAGAACTAAACACTGACATTCTAAAACAGAAATAAACCATTCCAAAGTATAAATCCTAGCATATCTATGCGATTTTCTTCATTCGAAAGACTTGAACTTCAGACCTAGTCGACCAAATTCGCCTTTTGCCGGATTGTTTTCGTTCTGCAATGTGATTGGTTCTCGTTGTATAAGTGACCCTGTGATTGGTTCTCTTTGTCTAAATGGCCTTATGATTGGTTCTCGTCGTATAAGTGACCCTGTGATTGGTTCTCTTTGTCTAAATGGCCTTATGATTGGTTCTCGTCGTATAAGTGTCCCTGTGATTGGTTCGCGTTGTATAAGTGACCCTGTGATTGGTTCTCTTTGTCTAAATGGCCTTATGATTGGTTCTCGTCGTATAAGTGACCCTGTGATTGGTTCTCTTTGTCTAAATGGCCTTATGATTGGTTCTCGTCGTATAAGTGTCCCTGTGATTGGTTCTCGTTGTATAAGTGTCCCTGTGATTGGTTCGCGTTGTATAAGTGACCCTGTGATTGGTTCTCTTTGTCTAAATGGCCTTATGATTGGTTCTCGTCGTATAAGTGACCCTGTGATTGGTTCTCTTTGTCTAAATGGCCTTATGATTGGTTCTCGTCGTATAAGTGTCCCTGTGATTGGTTCTCGTTGTATAAGTGTCCCTGTGATTGGTTCGCGTTGTATAAGTGACCCTGTGATTGGTTCTCTTTGTCTAAATGGCCTTATGATTGGTTCTCGTCGTATAAGTGACCCTGTGATTGGTTCTCTTTGTCTAAATGGCCTTATGATTGGTTCTCGTCGTATAAGTGTCCCTGTGATTGGTTCTCTTTGTCTAAATGGCCTTATGATTGGTTCTCGTCGTATAAGTGACCCTGTGATTGGTTCTCTTTGTCTAAATGGCCTTATGATTGGTTCTCGTCGTATAAGTGACCCTGTGATTGGTTCTCTTTGTCTAAATGGCCTTATGATTGGTTCTCGTCGTATAAGTGACCCTGTGATTGGTTATCTTTGTCTAAATGGCCTTATGATTGGTTCTCGTCGTATAAGTGACCCTGTGATTGGTTCTCTTTGTCTAAATGGCCTTATGATTGGTTCTCGTCGTATAAGTGACCCTGTGATTGGTTCTCTTTGTCTAAATGGCCTTATGATTGGTTCTCGTCGTATAAGTGACCCTGTGATTGGTTCTCTTTGTCTAAATGGCCTTATGATTGGTTCTCGTCGTATAAGTGACCCTGTGATTGGTTCTCTTTGTCTAAATGGCCTTATGATTGGTTCTCGTCGTATAAGTGTCCCTGTGATTGGTTCTCTTTGTCTAAATGGCCTTATGATTGGTTCTCGTCGTATAAGTGACCCTGTGATTGGTTCTCTTTGTCTAAATGGCCTTATGATTGGTTCTCGTCGTATAAGTGTCCCTGTGATTGGTTCTCTTTGTCTAAATGGCCTTATGATTGGTTCTCGTCGTATAAGTGTCCCTGTGATTGGTTCTCGTTGTATAAGTGTCCCTGTGATTGGTTCGCGTTGTATAAGTGACCCTGTGATTGGTTCTTTTTGTCTAAATGGCCTTATGATTGGTTCTCGTCGTATAAGTGACCCTGTGATTGGTTCTCTTTGTCTAAATGGCCTTATGATTGGTTCTCGTCGTATAAGTGTCCCTGTGATTGGTTCTCTTTGTCTAAATGGCCTTATGATTGGTTCTCGTCGTATAAGTGACCCTGTGATTGGTTCTCTTTGTCTAAATGGCCTTATGATTGGTTCTCGTCGTATAAGTGACCCTGTGATTGGTTCTCTTTGTCTAAATGGCCTTATGATTGGTTCTCGTCGTATAAGTGACCCTGTGATTGGTTCTCTTTGTCTAAATGGCCTTATGATTGGTTCTCGTCGTATAAGTGACCCTGTGATTGGTTCTCTTTGTCTAAATGGCCTTATGATTGGTTCTCGTCGTATAAGTGACCCTGTGATTGGTTCTCTTTGTCTAAATGGCCTTATGATTGGTTCTCGTCGTATAAGTGACCCTGTGATTGGTTCTCTTTGTCTAAATGGCCTTATGATTGGTTCTCGTCGTATAAGTGACCCTGTGATTGGTTCTCTTTGTCTAAATGGCCTTATGATTGGTTCTCGTCGTATAAGTGTCCCTGTGATTGGTTCTCTTTGTCTAAATGGCCTTATGATTGGTTCTCGTCGTATAAGTGTCCCTGTGATTGGTTCTCGTTGTATAAGTGTCCCTGTGATTGGTTCGCGTTGTATAAGTGACCCTGTGATTGGTTCTCTTTGTCTAAATGGCCTTATGATTGGTTCTCGTCGTATAAGTGACCCTGTGATTGGTTCTCTTTGTCTAAATGGCCTTATGATTGGTTCTCGTCGTATAAGTGTCCCTGTGATTGGTTCTCTTTGTCTAAATGGCCTTATGATTGGTTCTCGTCGTATAAGTGACCCTGTGATTGGTTCTCTTTGTCTAAATGGCCTTATGATTGGTTCTCGTCGTATAAGTGACCCTGTGATTGGTTCTCTTTGTCTAAATGGCCTTATGATTGGTTCTCGTCGTATAAGTGACCCTGTGATTGGTTCTCTTTGTCTAAATGGCCTTATGATTGGTTCTCGTCGTATAAGTGACCCTGTGATTGGTTCTCTTTGTCTAAATGGCCTTATGATTGGTTCTCGTCGTATAAGTGACCCTGTGATTGGTTCTCTTTGTCTAAATGGCCTTATGATTGGTTCTCGTCGTATAAGTGACCCTGTGATTGGTTCTCTTTGTCTAAATGGCCTTATGATTGGTTCTCGTCGTATAAGTGACCCTGTGATTGGTTCTCTTTGTCTAAATGGCCTTATGATTGGTTCTCGTCGTATAAGTGTCCCTGTGATTGGTTCTCTTTGTCTAAATGGCCTTATGATTGGTTCTCGTCGTATAAGTGACCCTGTGATTGGTTCTCTTTGTCTAAATGGCCTTATGATTGGTTCTCGTCGTATAAGTGTCCCTGTGATTGGTTCTCTTTGTCTAAATGGCCTTATGATTGGTTCTCGTCGTATAAGTGACCCTGTGATTGGTTCTCTTTGTCTAAATGGCCTTATGATTGGTTCTCGTCGTATAAGTGACCCTGTGATTGGTTCTCTTTGTCTAAATGGCCTTATGATTGGTTCTCGTCGTATAAGTGACCCTGTGATTGGTTCTCTTTGTCTAAATGGCCTTATGATTGGTTCTCGTCGTATAAGTGACCCTGTGATTGGTTCTCTTTGTCTAAATGGCCTTATGATTGGTTCTCGTTGTATAAGTGACCCTGTGATTGGTTCTCTTTGTCTAAATGGCCTTATGATTGGTTCTCGTCGTATAAGTGACCCTGTGATTGGTTCTCTTTGTCTAAATGGCCTTATGATTGGTTCTCGTTGTATAAGTGTCCCTGTGATTGGTTCTCGTTGTCTAAGTAGCCTTATGATTGGTTCTCGTTGTATAAGTGTCCCTGTGATTGGTTCTCGTTGTCTAAGTGGCCCCGATTTCAGTAGTCTCACAGTAAATTAAGTTATGCATATAAAGCGTTCATCGTCTGCAATTTTCATATAGTCGCGTGGTCGTCAAATGATCAATAGAATACTAATTAAAGTTCAATTCAATCCATTTTCATTTAATATAGTTTTATTGAAGACATTGTTAATCATTAGCAAAATAGTTTGCTTGTGTCTTGATTGCTAATCTACTTCATCATACTGGATGACAACTGTTACAGACTAGAGATAGACTAGCTAGCCTACCCTTGTAATCATAATCACCTGTCACTCAAATAACGCCCACCGTTGAGCACCATATATATGTTGGTTGTCAGCAGACAATAAATAAAATGTGCATTTTAATGAGTCTGTTGTCTTGGTAATCTTTTTGGCATTTGATTTTTTTCAATTTTGTTCTCAGCAAAGAGTCTTACAGAATTTCATATTTTTGTTTACAAGTTTAATTTAGTTTCAAATCTGAAGACCACACGAACAGGAATCATAATGTATAATTATGCACTGTACTAAAAGTCAGTTTGTCTCCACGGACTATTCATTTAACTATTTGTTCAATTTCTTAGTAAATAATATTTGACTAAACCCAGTTTACACGACAAACATTTTGGGCACGACACTCCTAACTTGGGCACGGCACTCTTAACTTGGGCACGGCACTACTAACTTGGTTACGGCACTCCTAATTTGTGCACGGCACTCCTAACTTGGGCACGGCACTCCTAACTTGGGTACGGCACTGCTAACTTGAGCACGGTACTCCTAAGTCCTAACTTGGGCACGGCACTACTAACTTGGTTACGGCACTCCTAATTTGTGTACGGCACTCCTAACTTGGGCACGGCACTCCTAACTTGGGTACGGCACTGCTAACTTGAGCACGGTACTGCTAAGTCCTAACTTGGGCACGGCACTACTAACTTGGTTACGGCACTCCTGATTTGTGTACGGCACTCCTAACTTGGGCACGGCACTCCTAACTTGGGTACGGCACTGCTAACTTGAGCACGGTACTGCTAAGTCCTAACTTGGGCACGGCACTCCAGACTACCTTTGCACATGGTCTCAGAATCCCTACATTTTCGGGCACGCGTACCCGGAACATTTTCATTTACACGACAAACATTAGGGGTGCCGTGCCGATAATTTTTGGCACGCGTACCTAAAGTTAGGAGTGTTATTTCTTGCGATAGTACTACCTATGATAACTTACGGTGTCTCGGTGTAGGCTGCCTCGCCACCAGAACTAACATCAGCAGTGCAGCATGTTTTCTCCCGCTGTCATAAGCGCTGATATATATTATATCAAATATATATTATATCAAATATATATATATACTGTTGGAGAAATCAGACCGCTCTATTTTTAGAAAACTATGCCGGCTTTCAAATAATCCTCTGTACCGTGTACGATCTGCTGCCTAAAGTCAACGAATCCTCCTTGAGGCTGAGGAGCCAGAGTAGCCTACAGTTAATACCGAGCGCTTCAAAAATAGCTTTGTAAATAGATTGATTTTAAAATATAAATTAGCAGTAAATGAATTAATCTAGTAGGTAATAAACGATTGTATACAATAATATTATTGTAATTTTTATACATGACTTTTTAGTATAATTTTTGTAGCTATTAATATGTATTATTTATCATTCGAATAAGACTGTTATTATTGTTATTATTATTATTATTGTTATTATTATTAATAGTATTAGTATCATTATTACAAAATATTTATCATGTAAACTGGGCTTAGAACCCTAGATACTAAATTGTCTAAACGTTCTCTTTTTGTCAGTATCTTAATAATATATAGAATTTGACGAGTAGCTTTAAGAGTGCAACTGCTCATGTCTGCCTAGTTGTGCTCGTGCTTATAACACATATAAAAAACTTAATTTGGATGAGTTACAAAATCAACCAGACTTTGTTCAATCTCTTATGCATTGCTGTAAATTGGATATAAGCCCAGGAAGTGTTTCTACGTTCATCCTTGAGGTGAGCAGCATTGTTGAGGGCATCGGCGTGCGCATCCCATGGTCGTAGAAGGCTGTTGGCAAGGTGGAGGGCAGGCGCTCGCTACTGGCATCTGCTGAGGAATCATCGGCATTGGAGGAGGCATCATCATCGCCGCTGCGGACTGCATTCCCGCACCGGCCTGACAACAGCTTGCCGAGCAACCCATTGGTGCACATAACTGCGGGCAAGGGGCCTGGCACTGTGTCGCTACTGACTGAGTCTGAGTCTGTGTTGGAGATGGCTTGGTTGGCTTAGCTGTTGTAGGGTTGGGAGCCAACACTAGATACTGAGGACCAGGCATGGGGCCTGGTGCCTGACTGTAAGATTGTGCACCGCAGCATCCTTGAATAAAGTTTAGCGTTAGTATGTATGGCTTTATGTTGTAGAAATGGTCAATGCTAGTAGCAATGAGCTTCTGTAGTGATCAATGACAAAATATTAATCAAGCCAGTTACTGGCCGACATGCAGTTCTTTGTAGAACATTCAGTGAAATTCAGTAAAATAAGAATCAATTCAGAAATTAATTTAGATAGAACGAACATTCTGATTGGTTGAAAAGGGGCTTACTAAATCTCATCTCTTACCTGAGGGGCATTGCGGATGACAAGGGGACTGGGGAGGAGTTGCTGTACACTGCTGGGGGCACTGGCTCGGCGCAGCATATTGCTGTGGCTGTGGTTGTGGCTGACCATACGGCATACCTGTGTACTGCTGGCTCTGTTCATAGGTTCCAGGATAGGCTGAGTTTGCAACGTAGGGAGACTGATAACCACCGTAGCCGTAGCTTGGGTAGGGTGGAGGGGGTTCGTTGGGTGGGTACTCGCAGCAGGACTGCACGCAGCCAGGCGCGCATACGTTAGGACAGGAACCTGCGCATGTCTGAGGAGCATGTGCTGCAATGGTAAAATGAAATGTCGTGTGTCGTGTGACTAGAAGATTCAGCATGCGTACGAATTGGCCACCGTTGCTGAAATAAACGTGCATCTTCTGGAAAAGCTTAAGGTTCTATAATTATTTGTTTTCAGCCTTTATTGAAACCCAGCACAGCTTTTGAAGACCTCTAACGAATGTGCATTATTTATATAGAACGCGGAGAACACGCAAGAGTGATATCACTCTTGGACATTCTGTCGAATTAACAGATACGTTAACTTTACTCCTGCACTGTACCAATTCCACTTCTTCTTAAAGTTTAGAATACCATTCAAACCGTACAGGAAAAGAAGTATAAATATGTAAATATAAAACAATATAATCAACGAACGTTGGTTGGCACTCACGTTTTTTGCCAGTAGCATCAAGGATGGCTTGAATAGCTTTTCCTGCTTTGGCTAAATTGTCTGGAAAATATCATCAATTTTTTAAATGTCAGTAGGTACTAACATGGCATACATACATATACATACGAGTAAATGCGCCGTATATAAATATCAGGGATCGAAGGCAAAAGGTCATGACCTCCAGTATGTTTGTTATACTCATGCCGTCCCATTACAGTAGGTTTTATACGGCGTGTGTGAAAAACTACGGACAATAATACGCTCCATATTTAGTTAGCTACAGATTTACGGTGCACCAAAGGTATGGTATGGTTGGCCTACAATCACTGACATAATGTTGGAACACTGTAGGGCTATGTTTTCCCTCCCTCAATGTTGCAGTTGGTGCCGGTCGCGAGCGAGCCATGAAACTTTTGAGAACCGTTTTGGGCTCAACGACATTGAAAGCCGGGGAAAGAGGTGTTCCAACAAATATTGGCTGACGGAGATTGTAGGTGTTGCCTAGGGTCTTGAAGCATTCTCGCATACATAACAAATAAATTCAATTTGCTTTAAATAATCCGACTGACTGTTTTCTTATCTGCTAAAATATAAGGCTCTGCTTTCTGCAGTATAAGAATATGATATATATGTAAAGCAGTTACGCAAAGAATGCTGCGGATGAAGTACTTAATAATAATACTTGCGCGTAATAATTAGGGCAAGCAAATGTTCGAGATTCAATTGTTCGAGATTCAATTGTTTTTATTTGCACAAGAAGGAATAGCTTGGAAGATGGAGCGTAAGCATAAAATGGTAATGAAGTGGACTTACCAATGCTAGAGTCCAAGAGGTCACGGAGTGTTTCATCATCTTTGTTTGCTATAATGATGGAATACAAAAACAGTGTTATTGAATTCAGTTAAGTTGAGAGTTTCAGATCTTACTCTTCACTGTTGTTGAGCAGTTGTTGACGGTGTATTGCCACCGCCTCACCTTCTACACCTTTTACCAAGTGCTGGTTTGTCAAGCTAAGCCTCGTGGAGCAATCTGAACCCGGACTGAAGAGTCTATTTTACATGGGGCTCTATCAGACGATAGTGGAATCCTAAGAGATCCTATAGCACGGTTATATAGAGGTTATTAGTCGGCTAAGAATCTAAATAAATACGGCTGTGTATTTTTACGAGTCTATTCTATGTATTCGGCAAGCCTTTAGGCGAACGAATGACGAGTAAACATGCACAGCCATATTAGATGCTTAGCCGACAAATAAGTTTATTATATATTAATATTCTGCCAAGATTGAAGCGACATTTTCTTTCCATAATAACCAGAAAACTCGCGCGCGCTCGAGAAATGGTGATGAAAGCCGTATAATTGGACTGTAACTACTCGAAATACCACTGACCTCATATTTGGTGCCGTCTTGTTCATATTTGGTGTGTTCTTGGCAGAATTCTATAATAAGCTGATTTGAAAATAACTTATTTACAGTGCTAAAAAGGAAAAACCTGTTTCCGAAACTTTGTTTGTAAACAATTTCTACCGAACTTCGATGACAAACAGTAAGATTTTGAAAGCTTGAAAAATAATAATGCAATAAACATTTTGAAAATATTAATTTATTCCAATTTGGTGACATTTCTGCCATAGTTTTAGCCCTTACAGTGCTTGGTCTTGTGTTTCTTATTGGGTGTGTCCTCTTTCTTGTCGTTGTCGTCTTCACTGTTATCCTCTTCTTCCTCCTCATCGTCGTCTGGTTCGTCTAGAAAAATAAAGATCAAAGTGGTTTAAATTTTATTCAGTAGGCGGTCTTGACGCTGATCCGCCATCTTCGTTGACGTCATCACTTGCCAGCCAATCACAAGCGTTATTTCTAGATTTGTTGCGCAACAATTTGCAGCGCGCAACAAAAGCAAAATTTGTTGCAAAAAGTAGAAGTCACTTCTACTTTCTGCAACACGTTGCTGCAACGTGCAACATAGAAATGTGTGTGGCAAGTTGCTCGAGTGGGTGCCACGCAAACAATGTTGCGAGACAAGTTGCAATAAATTGTTGCCCGTATTGCTTCACCTTATTTAGGAGCTGATCAAAGTCAGAACCCGGCTAAATCACAGATCGAATTGCAATGATTTAGCGTGTTGGCTTTTGTGGAGGAAGGAAAACCGGAGACAGCTGGTTTATACTGGTTTGCTTGAAAGGAGGCTTGAAAGGATTTTGTGACAGAGCGGAGAATATGGTAATGATACCTGTAAATGCGAAATAGTTTTTTGCGAAATAGTTTGTTGCGAAATAGTTTTCAAAAGCGCGCGGTGAAATTTCTCCATTTTTTGGTAGACAAAAATATTCTTAAAAGATTCTGTAAGAAAATTCCGTTTCCAAGCGCAACTGAAAACAAATTTTGTTTTTAAATTGCACAAGTTCTCGGTCTTATACAATTTTTTTTTCTCAGATTAAAGATGATGTACATTTAATAAAACTTTTAATTATAGCATTTTTAAATCATATCTCTTCCCAGTTAAAAACGGTAGTGCTTATATCGGTGAAAATGGTAAAGTTTCAGTTTAAAACTGAATTCTAATGTAAAACTTTACTAACCATTTTGATCTTCGACGGTTAGATCACCAATAGCACTGCTACTTGGTTTCTCCTCTCCATCTTCATCTGAAAATAAAAGTCATACTTGTCGTTAGTGACGCAGTGACGCTATTCAAATGGATTCTATTTGATGAGACTTTGACAGTTTTATGTGTATGTGTATGCGTGTATGTATGTGTATGTGTATGTTTTTGACAGGAATACCGCCGAGTTCCCGGTACCACACATTTTCCGTTTGTTTTCAGCTGATAAGGCTGAATGGCCGAAACGTTCTAAATATATATTTGTTTACAGTTATGAGTTAACGGTCTTTGCAATTTCTATTAATCTTATTTAATTTCTCGCAACGTCTGCATGTGAATCCTTGGATCCTCGTAGCTGGACTATCCGTTGGCTTAAGACATTTGGATTTTCATTACAAGTTATATACGGTATACTGTATATTTTTAAAAATATATATATTGACCGAGGCGAATGTTTTCTCAGGCTAGCCTTTAGTTGACACCTTCAAAACCGAAGCCGAGAGCGCTCTTGCGGCTCGGCCATAGATCCGGCCACTTGACAACTAAATATTCACTCAGTAAAAGCCGAAATGCATGGTGAAAAGTTGGTTTCATAATTTTCCACTAGTCAACTCACCTTCAGCTTTATCCGCTTTCTTTTTATCGATCTTGGAAGTTGCTATTTTGATAGCAGCTTTGGAGATTTTGGCTTTAGAAGCTGCAGACTTGCTTGCATGGCTTTTTTCTTATGAAGTAAATTCAAAAATACAAATTTATGATTTATTGAAATTCGTTATATACATATATTAAGTTCCAAAAAATAGCACAAATAAAAAGATAAATTTACCTAAATATGCTTAGTAAACTAGATTTCCAGCTCGATGTTCGATAGGATATTTCCATTGAGGGACTTCCGGCTGATATTTGCCCACAAAATATCCTAATTCGACGTTATATATGTAAGGGCGAGCTAGTTGGTCACACTTTCTCGAGGCCAAGGATTTTCTAAAACGATCCTAAACTGAGAAACACCCTGACAAACCGGTTACTGGTTAGCAAGGTCGACTTGGGACCATGCAATTCCGCTGTAACCTCCAGACGCCGCTTTTCTTTATTTTGTGTTATAATTAACAAATAAAGAAGCCTTAGCCATGTTTTATACTATCATAAAACACGATGGGCATTTGAGAACATGAGAGAAATGTTAAAGCACAAGCCGAAGGCGCGTGCTTTCAACATTTCTAGAGTGTTCTCAAATGACCAGAGTGTTTTATGATAGTATAAAACATGGATTTAAGGCTTCTTTATCTGTTTTATAATATAGATTTACGCGCGCGATGAAAGGAAACCGCCAGTTGAAAACTATATAACACGGCTAACCATGTTATATACTCTGATAAAACATGGCTTCTTAGCCAATCAGAGCGCGCGTACTATCGTATCTATATTATAATATAAATTACGGGATAATCCTATGAACGCGCGATTCCATTGACTAACACAGTTAACACATGAGCTGAGTGTGCAGGAATGTATTTTAATAATTATTGCTTGTTCGGGCGGGGAACCGCGTAGATTATCTGATACAAATAGAAGATAGATTTGCTATGTCCTATAACAAAATATTCTACTTTCAAAGTCTGTAAATCATCCACAGCTTTTCAAGAGCATGCATTATATTTTAATATTCCAACGTTAACTTCGTGCGCAGTACAAAATCCAAGCAGATTATTGGCCAATGACAGTGGCACTTCATTATTGGTGATCGCAGGACACTCTGCGCTCAGCTGGAATATTAATAACTTTTATTGGCAAATGCAGGCACTTGATGACTGTATATACGATTAACCCAACATTTCTTCATACTTTTGGCCTCATGCAGTATATTCATAATGTTTAATTTGTTCACCATGCAGTCAGTGCGTGCCTGTATATGTCAATAAAACACGCACGCCAGTCTCTAACCTTTAAATAGAACATGGAGAACCATCTTCTATTTCTTAAATAGAATGTTTCGTTAACGAGTTGTATAAACTCCTATAGGTGACACGTGGTTAAATAAAGTAAAAAAAGTAAAAGGAACTATGGGAGCTACATTGTAGCATCCTAAGAACGCGCGATTTTATTGGCTGAAATGTTGAGCTCATGGTGTTTGATTTTTGTATTATAGAACATGTAATAGAACCATCTTCGGCTAGACAGTGTTAACTAACGTAATACAGCCAAATATGTATCAATTTCGCTTCAGTAAACATTTGAACGATTGAGAAAAAAAAATTGAAGCAGAGTTATAAAGTCTAATTGTATTCAGTGCGGAAGCAGGAAAGGTAGCTCCTGGATAAATTGGTAAGCGCTTGTCCTATGTCATCAGTTATGTAATTTAGACATTATTCTTGAAAAAAAAATAGGTTTGTCACATTCTATACAATCATTCTATTAGCTAAATTCATGAATGAGACTTGATATAAAGAAACCTGCAACTGAAAATGCTAACTATATACAACTTCTTGTGCTGTTTGGCTAAACGATCCGGTATTCAAGTTTAACATTGTACTTACTGTTGTATTTGGCTTTGGATTTCGCCTCGCACGTTGAGATCATCAGCGCTATGGCTACAATTACGAGGATGGCGAGGATTCGCTTGTCCATGGCTAACTGCAAGCAACGGTATGTCGGTTGTATTCGTACAAGGTGCAGGCAAAGAACATTAAAACTACCGCCGTTATATGGGAGCTAGCAGACTACGCCGGTATTGGAATGAAACTCATTTCGAAAGCATTGAATTATGAAGAAAATTAGGAAACTAATTGAAATATTTCTACAAGTATGGGATTGATTTTGTTATAGTCAACTTCAAACATATCCTGATGACATTATAAAGCCAGAGACGAGCCACGTGCACATCTTTCTAAATGGAGCAGGAAATATTTCAAAACCATGGAATAAATAACTGTCATGACTGTGGCAGAATCAGTAATGTATTGCCGCTAAACACACTAGAATATTGAACCAAGATCTTATTTACGAACCAGGTAATTTTAACCTCATCCATTGTTGAGAGATCAAATGGCAAGAACTTGAATTAAGTGGTATTGACCATGTATAGATTCACTGAGATATTACAAAAGAGCATTCATTTGAACAAAGCTATATCAGATTTCAATATACCAGAAACGAAAACAACGATATTTCTATCACTCAAAGAACTACCAAAGGATTAGAAACTTACCTCTTTCTATGAAATGATAATTGAAAAATCCTATCACGAACAGTCCCGTTAGTATACTGGTGTTCTTAAAGTAGGATATTTTCAAGTCTTTGTTCTCTTGTCGGCATCACTTATTAACGAGTCTTTGTTCACACCGGTTGTCAGGCCGTGCATGTACCATGCAAGGTGGCAGAGATCAGAACGACCAGTTGCAGTTATACAACTTGTTTAATAAATATGCCTTGTACTCGGTTATAGCAACTTGCCGTTACCTGTAATAATGTTTAGCTTAATACTTTATTAGAACGGTTATCGCCTTAGGCGCTTTTCTCCTGTTTCGGGCTAGTCAAGAACATCACCAAGATTGCACGCCTTTCTGCGTTGATCAGCGTCAAATGGTGCTTGATACTTGCACTATCAGGAGTTTGGATTGCACCAGTTTGGAGTTCCTTGTTGGGTACCTGATCAGGTTCTTACCATAGAAGTGAAAGACACATGCATCCTTTCGTATCTTGGATAGACGACGTTTGGAAAACAATTAAACTTACTAAAAATACTTGAAGAGTACATAGGAACAACAAACGATTATAGCTTGACGATTGATGTGCCAATGGCTTGTGAGATCGAACACTGAATTGTGTTCCCTCTAAATAGCGAGACCTTGTCCTCGGTGTATCTTATTTTTCACGGCACTTCCCTGATACCAGGAATGTCATGGGTGGAATCATAAAGGAAAACATCGAATTCCATGTAATCAGTTAAAATTATTTGCCATGCATAAGTTAATTTTGCACTTTGAAAACCCTCCTGAAGGATAGATGGATTTTATTCAATCGTCAGTAGATAAAGCCTTTGAAAATTTTAGAATTTCTTCAGCTTCGGAACTACATGCTGTGGGTTTTTCTTTTTTTGGAAAATAATAACTAAGTGGTATATTTATAGAAACAAAAATCACCTAACAAATTTCAATGTTCGTTCTTTTTTGCATTAGGGTTTATATCCGTTGTAGAATGGCTGGAATTATAACAAGTGTAAACTCAAGTTAGTTTTCCGATAATTGTGCCATTTAAGCATTTGGTACTTAAAGCCGTCGACGTCGAACGATGCATATTTGTTTACATTAAAAATGGAGTTGAGTTCGTCACATGGTTCTCCATATTCTATAGCAAATTAATATTCAAATTTCGTGCATTGTACAAAATCCGAGCTGGTGATTGGCTAATAAGAATGCATTATTGGTGAACAAAGCACTCGATCCAGATCCTCTCTTACCTACCGCAAGGGAGACCTGATACATGTGAGCATGCTTCGCTATAAGAATAATGTGTTTGGACGGCTTGGAAGACCTCATTCCAATCGCATATTTAACAGTGAAAATGGCAGACAATTACTAGAAACGTAATGAACTATGTCTCCTGCGTGACAGAAGATATATATTTGAGGCGTACTACGTAACATTTGCATCATGATCGCTCAGTCTTTGGATGGCCGGTGCGCTGATTTGCAAGCGCTGGAAGTATAACAAGTCAACATGTGTGGCAGTGAGTGAACATAAGTTTCTACAGCACTCTAGTAGTCTAGCTTATTGAAGAAATGGCTTTTATTTCCGAGACCTTACTCTGTGACTAAGAGGAGAAAATGAAGCGAGAATTCAGTAGATGGTTCGAAAACCCAGGATTTTTGATATGGAAAATGTTTGCATCGGAGCCGAGCACATGCAGGCCGGTTTCAAGATTTTTCGAATGAAAGAAACTATCAATGCAAAGAAAGTAGGCTGTCGAGGAGTTAAGCCGGCTAAGTACTTTATATTTGCATTGAACACGTGGCTCCAAGAGAAACGTTGAGCTCGCAAGGCGTTAAGCTCGCAAGGCGGCTTTGCTTTGTCTTTGACTTTGTTTTCATTCCATCACTAAACTGACCAAACGCCAAAGTAAATCATTCTTTGCAAAGTTATCTACTTAGTTGGATATTAAAAGTCCTGTTTTCATTCATTTTCTATTGACATGACATTTCTTTGTGGATATATTTACCGAAAATGACTTTATTCATCCGGAATATTTGACTTATTTTATATGAAATCGGTTATTGACAACTGACTCAACATTGAAACTCACTGCTGACAGTACACTCAGTTCGATTGTTACATTGCCATAAGTTTTCTAGACACAACGTACACTAGCTCTCATTGGTTGATTCAGGATCACGTGGCAGTCATCAAAATCCAGTGTTTCCTGCGCGGGTTGTTGTCCGCCACGTGATCACATCGTGACAGAAAATGATGTGAGGTGTCGCGCGCGCCACTGATTCAGATTCATTTTATTCGCACTATTTTCATAATTGTACAAAAAGTTCTTACAGCAGTAGAAAACTTAATAGATTACAGAACATAATTATTTTAATTTTAGATGATATGTTCGTAGTGGCCAAAGTAGCTGAATCTTTCGTGTTGGCCGCTACCACAGTGAAAATAGATAGTCGAGGAAAATAATCAATATTATAAAGTAGAGAGAAAAAAGTGAGAAAATATTGTACATACAATATTGGTTAATATGCCATTACTGCTTCAAATTTGGGTATGCCATACATGGTTAGTTCTGGTATTTTGTATTGGTTTTTAAAGCTATTCTAGGGGAGGCGTTTAATTGTAGTGGGATTTTTTCCCACAGCCTTGATGAAATGGCTTTAAATCTAGTTAGCCCATGATTTGTTCGGGATGCTGGTCTGTATAGCTTTTGATTGGTAGAATATCTAGTGTTATAATTGTGAATACCAGAAGCGGATGGTATGAGGTCAAGGAAAGCTGATGGGATATTAACTTTAACATACTTAATTTTGTAGACAAGAGAATATATTTTAAGGTTGAGGACATTTTCCAATTCAAGGACTTCTAAGAGCTTATAGTATATTGTTGCACTTTCTCTGCTGTTGGCAAATAAAATGGATCGGATACTTTTGTTTTGTTTAGTTTTAACTGTATTTAGCCTAGACTGGCAAGCAGTGCCCCAGCTCATTAATCCATATTAATGCTCCTAACCCATTGAAATAAGTGAAACATACAACAGCTTGTGGGGTAAAGGGGTTGTGGAATGAACTACTCAGGTTGAGGCACATATTGCTTACAGGTCTAAGTTACCATGGCAACGGGAGCTCAAATCCTCCCCTGAGGGTCATATTACCCCAATCCTTCCCAGGGATTCATAATCCCTCATGGGTAAGGTCCTTATGCTGGTGACAGGCCCCAATCTTCTCGCGTGGGTCATAATCCCCCAATCCTTACCAGGGCGGATTCATCAGTAATCCCCCATGGGTAAGGTCCTTATATTTTCTGTATAAGGGGGCACGATGCCCCAAATAGCCAATCATGTTAGTCTATGGGGTGAGAGGCCCCAATCCTCTCGCGGGGGTTATAATCCCCCAATCCTTACCAGGGCGGATTCATAATCCCCCATGGGTAAGGTCCTTATATTTTCTGAAGGGGGCACGACGCCCCAAATAGCCAATCGTATGAGTCTATGGGGCAAAGGGTGACCTGTACGGGAGCACTTCATCCCAAACCCATCCTTTTATAATTGTAATTTAACTATATTTATCCTACAATCAGTTCGAATTCACAACAATATCCAAGTTTACACATTACATTTCATTGAATCTTGCAATATTGTCAACTCCTGAGTATTACTGTAAGAGTCATCTACTAATGGCAGGCTCATTGATCAGTTTTTCAACATAGTTCATAACAACAAATCGATTGCTTATTAACAGTAACTTTGTAAATAGTAAATATTTACAATATAAACTATAGTATGGTGCCAACATATGCATACCCTTGTAGGCTAGTGACAAAATGGGTAATTTAATATATACATACCAAATTGAACCCAAACTGCAATATGCCAAACAGCAAAGGGGATGGGTAGGTGGGAAATTTGTATCGACCAAGAGATTGCTTTTGACTGAAACAGTGAACTGAATAGGTTGCGGGTTTGAGTGACAAAGACGCTCTGCCGCGAGAGAGCTTCAATATGATTGGCCAGCTTAAAATGGCATGCTTGCAGTGGCATGCGATCAGGTTGAACTTTGGACGTAAACAAAGGCGGGTTTGGCTTTGTCGGGCATATCATATTGCAGATTAGGTTAGTATATGGTTGTCACATAAACTTAAATTTATAAAGGTTATAAATTGGCTATGTCAATAAGGGTAAATTAGGGTATAATACAAGTGCTTAAGAGTACCGATTGAAACATAATCATTCTTTATGTCGTAGCTTAAAGATGATCCCTGCACTTTTCGCTAACTTTTTATCGACATGTGTGATTTGCGCATCCCATTTCATCAATGAAAACCCCCAGATACTCGATTTGTGCTTTCTGTTCGATGTTGCATACAGTTATTGATATACTAGTTTTTTTTTCTTCTAGATGTTATTAGCATATAATTTGTTTTCTTAAAATTAATTGACAATTTATTAGCCGCGCAGTATTTTAGAATTGGAGAGATCTTCATTGATAACTGTTTCTAATTCTCTAAGATTACTTATATAGTAGAAACAGTAAAGGACCTAGGGTAGATCATGTGGTATATGTTTTTGGTTAGACTCAGTGTTTCCGATTTTAACATATTGTTTTCTGTCTTTTAGATAACTAGAGAACCACTCATGAGGTAGCCCACGGATACCATATTTGCTCATCTTAGCTAGGATAATTTCATGGTTGATCGTATCAAATGCTTTTGAGAAGTATAAAAAGATCACAAATGTTACTTTATTTTCATCTAGTGCTGTTTTAAGGTTTTCCCCGGTTTTAGAATTGCATATTCGATTCTGTTGAATATCTTTTTCTAAACCCAAATTGGTAATTAAACAATATATTATGCTTTTCTAAAAAGAACATCAGTTGATCATAGATCATCCTTTCTAAAATTTTACTAAAAGGGGAAATGCAATTGGTCTATAATTACCTAGTTCCGTGGGGCTGCCACTTTTATATGTGGGGGTTACTCTTGAGATCTTGAAAATTTTAGGCACTGTGCCTGTTGCGATTGACTCGTTGTATACTTTGGAAAAAGGAACAGATAGGGGGGCACTTGCCATCTTAATCAGTCTAATTGGGATATTAACATAAGCGTTGCTCTCATTCAATCCAGATAGTAGGGTGAAAACTTGTAATTCAGTTACTGGTGATAGGATGAAGCTGGAGGATGGGGAGTTACTTATAAACTGAGTGGGAATAGTATTGCTGTCTGCTATTTTACTTGCTAGAGTTGGGCCTATATTAACGAAATAGTTATTAAACTGCTTTGCAATATCTGCTTGTTTAGTATAAGTTTTGTTACCAATTAAAATTCTACTGGGCAGGGTCTGGCCCTTAGTTTTGCGTTTAATAAGTGTACCAATTAGCTTCGAAGTAGACTTAAGGTTGTCTTTACATTTTTTCGAATTGGAAACTATAGTATTCTTTTTTGTTTTTTTCCTTCAAATGGGTGAGTATATTTGCATATCTTTTATATTCCTGATTTTTTTCTGGATTTTTGCTAAGTAAGTGTGTACGGTACATTTTCTGTTTCTTTTTAATTGATGTATTTAATTGTTTTTGTTTTCTCCGAGAAGCCAGTTTAATAGGAGCATGTTTATCTACAACCTTACTTATTGCACTTATTGCATCCTTTGCTTTCTCATCTAAGTTTTTACTAGGTATTAATACTTCAATCTTCCCAGTCTATTTGATTGATATCAGTTAAAAACGTCTCTTTGTTGAATTTGGAGAAATCCCTAAAATAAGATCTATTAGAGGCTTTATTTATCTGTGTCCTGGCTATACAAAATACAGGTAAGTGGTCAGAGAAATCGATGGTAGGAATTCCGAAAGTTAAATTGGCTGTAGGCGAGTTGGTGTATATATGGTCAATTAATGTTGATGTGTGTTCGGTTATTCTTGTGGGCTTGGTAATAATAGGGAGAAGGTTATTAGAATATAGCATATATGTCTAAATATTCTTCAGTTGGGGAATATACGTTACATTTCAGAAAATCGATGTTTGTATCTCCTCAGTATAGATTTGATGTCTATTAGGATCGATACATTTGAGTATATTACTCAGTTGATCAGTAACTCAATAAGGTTACAGGTGGGATGTCTATAAATACAACCTATAATAATTAGCTTGTTGCCATTACCCGGCAGCATCAATTTGCGCCCAGCAGGATTCGACTAGCTCCATATTAAATTTGATTTCGGGTCTAGGAGTTACATTGAGATTATTAGCTATATATAGGCCTGTCCCACCTGCATTGGTTGACGAATCAACATGGTAAAAAGTATAAGAAGGCAAATCAATATTAGAGGTATCTAGGACGTTCATTCAACTTTGTTTCGGTTACCCCCACTATATCAGGTTTTACATCTAGCGAGCCAAGCATTTCCTCTAGGAGATTTAAGATTTTGCACAAACTCCGAACATTACTGAACAGTGAAAGATCGAAAAACATTTCAGTCTAGGTTTGTTCATTAATTTGTTAACTTCAGGAATTGAATAGTAATTAGAGCATGGGACAGAGAGCACTGAGAGCATTAAATCTGAATCGCATTCATCAAATTTATCAGGATTATCAAAAAGGTCGTAGAAATCAGTGGTATTATTTAGATTTAGATGGCTAGCTAAAGGCGGGAAATATTTGTTTACCAAAACATAATTTAAAATGGAAACAGCTCCAAAGAAACAATTTACATCTTAGAGATAAATTGGTAGCTAAAAAAGATGAAAGAAAGACGAAACGGTACCCGACGCTGGCAGCGTTTTGTCAGTGTTGAAACGGCAGCTTCTCGAAGAGAAGACGACAAATCTCGCTTGTATCAAGTAGTTAAACTACTTATAATATGTCTATATGACAAATCACTTAATGACAGTCTCTTCGGGATTTAGTGAGTTATCCTCGATGTTCCTCAGTCTCGACTCCGTCTCGGGGAACATCGAGGATCTCGGGGAAACAAAACTCACTGTTTCCCTCGGGGCCAGTTATTAAGTGTTTAATATTAAAAGGGTGAGAGATTTTAATGTTTGTGCTTTATCAGCAAATACAGTCACTTGCTGACTGTCACGATAAACTCGAAATTTCTTCGTACTGCATTCGGCCTTCGGCCTCAACCATGCAGTAGCCGTTATGTTTCGTTCATCGTACAGTCAGCGCGTGCCTGTATTTGCCGATAAAGCACTCACAACAGTCTCTAAACCCTTAAAGTGCCTAGAACCTTATTTTTTTATTTTAGATATCAATTCTATATCAAGTGAATAGTAGAATGGTACAATATATCTTGCTTTGAATGCTGTGCCGCTGAGTAAGGAGGTTTTAATATCCAAAATGCTAATTACATGATGTCAGAGGAGGCAATTTGTTTTGTTACAGTTAAACAAATTTTTCAAATTATCATTGTTATACCCATGGTTAAAATAAAATGATGTTAGAAATTTGTTTTCCTATATCAGTCGAAACGCCCATTCACAACCACTAAGAAGTAATTGCAGATACCTCCCCTGACGTCATGTAATTAGCATTTTGGATATTAAAACCTCCTTAACTCAGCGGCACAGCATTCAAAGCAAAATATATTTTACAATTCTACTATTCACTTGATTTAGAATTGATATCTAAAATAAAAAAAATATTGTTCATAGGCACTTTAAATCAAGCACGCTGAACAGCTAATTAAATCGCACGTTCTTAGGATGCTCCCGTAATTGATAACCGTTTTAAGTCCCCCTTCCCCAACACTTTTTGTACCCCCATGAAAAAAACGTCTTTTTTCCTATTTTCTGACCCATTTTAATCATTAAAAAACCCTCAATTAGAGCAAGAGTACAACCACTTATTAAGCAAAAAACAACAAAAGCAAAACTGGTGTCACCAGAACCTCTCTAGGAACCACTTTCACCTTTTTCCCCTTCCTTCGCCATTTTCGTTCCTAGAGAACTCTATTCGAGTATCCGTAAGCTCTACCCAAGCACCCGACCCAGTATTGACATTATTCCTACTGTAATTATTTAACTTCTGCCACATCGACAGACGCGCTACGATTTGTGTGGGGCTGGAGGCTTTTTACCCCACACAAACCGATCTACCACATGTGGCCCCCGAAGGATTCGAACTCTGGACTCAAGGGGCCTCCATTTTCCCTCGAGTCCAGCGCAGAACGTGAGGCCACAGGTGCTAGACGAAAGATTTGGTAGCAAAAAATCGTATTTATGTTTGGCAGAGCAGCTGCCGTATGTTAATTAGTGGCTGACGAAATCGAGACAGAAATTTACATACGAATCAAAACAACACGGTAATTTATACGAATTAAGTGCAGCTGCTCTTAGCAAAGTGAAAATAAAACCCTTGTTTATTTCTCTCGTAGGACATTTCGAATTTTATACAACTAGACTGGCTAATTGTGCTCGTATTTCTGGCTTGAGTTCGGAGAGAATTTGTTCCAGGTTTTTTTTATCCATTCGTCTCAAATTAGCTGAAGTTTCATGTCGAATTTCAGCCTTAATAATCTCATATTTATCCTCCCCAGTGCTGATTAGATTGTATTCAGCGTCAGTCACCTTTTCACCACGTAGGATCTTTAACGCTATATCATGAATCGTATTAATTGTCGCTTTCGAAACTTTTATTCCAAGCTTTTTGGCTTCAATAGTCGTAGCGGCCGAAATTATGCCACAGACCCCACCAATAACGCCAAGGGGTAGACCAATTATTACACCAAAGCCGGTTAGAGCCGTTGATAAACCCGAGCTTGATGAAAGCACAGATAGACTACCTGCTGCCACAGAGACACCGTGGACAATGCTCTGTGCACGGGCATATTTTTTACGTACCGCTTCGTAGTGTTTTTCTTGGGCTTTTATATTATTAAGAGGATATATTCTAGAGTCATAGGACTAAGGGCAGCTAGCTGACGAACATTGTCTCCAGTGCCGCCGCTAGCAATGCTAGCCAGCGACGGATAAATAGGGAGCGCCGTTGGAATTGTTTGAATAGAATCGCTTGCCATTATGTCTACATATGATTTACTCAATCTTCAATACGTATTTTATAGGCCGACCCTGGAAGTCTAAGAGATTGCCTTTCTCATCGCGAACTGTGAGGCGAATGTAGCTCCGCATTGTTCCTAGGGCTCGAATGGGTATGAGGGTTGGTGTAAAGTAAGTTTTTGCTTTAAAACTGTGGTCTGCCATATGAAAAATATGTAGGATTTGAGAAGTCAGAATCTACCACATCACAGTAGATGTATGCATAATGAATATCTTGTGGCACCAGGGTGTATTTTCCCACATTGATAGTCACATAGTCTGTCACATCTTTATTTACTTTGATACCAAACAAATCGCAGATATTCTTAGTGAACTGGATTGGTTTCTTGACCTCCATAATCCAATATTTCCTAAATGGGTGGTCTATGAATTGCAAGAAACCAGCCTCAACTGCGGGATCGAAGTAGGTCATAAAGGTTTCTATACTATAATGTCCCGCCTTAATTTCATATGGAAACACCACACTATTGTCATCCCACTTAAAGCTCCCTTTCTTAGTTAGGTTCCACCAATTGTGACTAAGAGTGACCTCAACTAGCGAAATATTCTGGATAAGAATAGGTTGGTCAAAGTAGACAATCTGGTCAGTCGAGGTACAGATGACATTTAAGATTACCATATTAATATATTAGAGCGTCGTATGCTAATGCATATTGTTTACTTCAATACTATGATACTAACATATGTTCTTTACTTCATATTGTTTACTTCAATACTATGATACTAACATATGTTCTTTACTTCACAATATTAACGTACGTTGTTACTTTAATACGTATTAATACCACCCAGATTAGTCAAGTGCGAGAGTCGAATGGATTGGTTGAAGAAGTTCCCACTTGCGGAGCCTTCTCAAACAATAGCCTGGTCCGACGCCAAGGATAAGAAACCGGCCAAGACGGCTTGGGAGCAGTTCAAGTACCTATTTCCAGAGGCCGTATTTAGGTGGTTCGAACCTACTTCCGATAATGTCAATTTCATTGACCATAAGGGCTCCCACCGTGTGTTCACATAGGCAGGGCCTCCTACGGCGGATGGAGGAGGTAAGTTAATGGGTTGGCTTGGGAGCACAGGTAGGGCGCTTGACCTAGCCCTTGGCAACAAATCAGTCTACATGAGTGTACTAGCCAAGCGGTCACACAAGGCAGCTGAAAACCCACAATCACCAATCGACACTACATCGCACGACAAACAAAAATACGAGGGGGTTGGGGGTTTCCCACTTCCCTTCAGAAGGACCGATGCGAAGTATCCAGTTCCAGCTGTTCCCTGGGAAAGTGCTGCTAAAGATATAGCCTCTCTACTACGACCTCTCAAGATCTATGTAGCAAGGGATCAGTTCTTCACATTTTTACCGAAAGAGCTGCTCCTAGTTTTTTACACCAAAAAACAAGCACAGATTTGGGTTGATGCTTCACCAATGCGGCATTGGCAACAACAATTATGCTTTGCCATTTGGTGTGCAACGGCAGGCTGTGGAGTGTCGTTTGATGACCATCTTTCGGATGATGCACCAATCATTGCCAACATACTTTTACCGCTTCCATGTGTACTACACAATCAGGCGATTGCTGTTTGAATTGCGATCTCCGCTTCCCAGAGAGCAGCACTTTCGTAATAACGATAACATTGCATTTAATTACACCGCATATGACAGGATCAGAGACGAGTTTGGAGGTACTAAAGTTGACTTTTCCATACGTCGAGGAGATAATGGGGGCTTAGGAGATGCCTACTGTAGTATATTTAGTAGTACATCCGGTCTGCATAATTAATGTAACACGATATCACTAGTTACTTGACATATTGTAATGTGGCTAAGGAATTAAGGCAGTCAATAAACAACCGCTTGTCTCTCGAACACGTACTTCTCTCTCTCCGTGATTTCACTAAATATGTATACGCAAACTACTACATGGTGTCAGAAGAAACTCATTCAAGCTCAGTGAACAACAACAGTTGAAAAGAACAAGAAATACAACAGATCGGCCAACGCCGAAACATTACCGGCACGATGAACCATATCAAAAGTCCGGGTGAAATGGATTTCACAAACCCGCAAAACGTGTCAGAAACTTGGAGGCGTTGGAAAAGAGGAATGCAGTACTATCTCACTGCAACATGCAAGAAAGAAGCAAGGAAGAGAAAGTCGCAATATTTATGTGCATGATTGGCAAAGACGGCCAGGAAATCAAAGACACATTTGATTTTGAAACCGATGAAGAGGACCAAGAGGTGATCACAACAGACATTCTTTTCGCTAAATTCGAGGCTCACTGCAAACCAAAGAAAAACCTTGTAGTGGACAGACACCGTTTCCTTACAAGAGACCAGGCTTCTGGTGAATCGATCGACCAGTACGTAACCGATCTTAGAACTCTCGCTGCATCGTGTGAATGGGGCGAGTTAAAGGACGACCTCATTTGTAGCCGTATCGTAAGCGGGATCTCATCGAGAAAGGTACGCGAAAGATTACTGCGTGAATCAGAACTCTCCCTGAAGCGAGCCGTCGAGATATGCCGAGTCGACGAAATGTCAAAACAACAAATGAAGTTGTTCTCTAGTGAAAGTGAAAGCAATGTGAGCGAAGTGAAGCAATGGCCCAGAACAGTGCATAGGCCTCAAAACATAAACCAGAGCAACTCCGCTACAGCTCAACCGGAAACGAGGAGAAGCATTCCACAGGGTCAAGCTGAGTACATGCGTGACTGTGGAAATTGCGGAGGCAAGCATACAAGGGGGCAATGCCCAGCCTATGGTCGCCAGTGTAATAAGTGCAAGAAAGCAAACCATTATGCGAAGATGTGCCGGTCAGAGAAGAAACAAGTTCATTCGTGTCATTCGTGGCAGCACGAGGAAGAGGAGAGCCCCGAAGATAACCATTTCTACCTTGACACTGTCAGCGTGAGAGTTGAAGCCGTTGACAGGATCCTGAAATCCGCAACGGAATACCTCACACTCTCATTGAACAACACCAAAATAGAGCTCAAGCTAGATACCGGAGCAGAAGTTAACATCATACCGTCTACAACGTATAAGAAGATAGCAGAAAGGTCTATAGTTCAGCTCAGGCCGCCCAGAGCTCGCCTCAGTGCCTATAACGGCGAGAACATCCCAGTGAAAGCTGTGTGCACACTGGAATGCAAGCACAATGACGAGCTGCATAATCTAGAGTTTTACGTCACGGACATACAGAGCGAACCGGTACTCAGCATCGGAGCGTGCAAAGAATTGGGACTTGTACATTTCATGATCAGCGCCGTAAACAATGAAGATCTTGAAACGTTCACAGCCAGGATAAAGACGAAGTACGCGGACGTTTTCTCTGGACTTGGGTGCCTTGAACGCCCGTATCACATCGAACTAGATCCGACGGTCCAACCAGTAATAAATCCCCCGAGGCGAATTCCGTACGGCATACAAGATAGAGTCAAGAAAACTCTCGACGACATGTGCACTCAAGGCGTCATTGTTCCAGTTGATGAGCCCACGGACTGGGTTAACTCGATGGTCGCTGTAGAAAAGAAAGGCAGCGACAAACTTCGAATTTGCATTGATCCCCGTCCACTGAACAAGGCCATCAAGAGGGAACACTATCACCTGCCGACGATAGAGGAAATAACAACGAGGTTAAGCGGTGCGAAATACCTGTCAACGTTGGACGCAAGATCGGGTTTTTGGCAGATACCGCTGGACGAGGAAAGTTCAATTCTCACAACGTTCGCAACGCCGTTTGGCAGATATCGTTTCACTCGAATGCCCTTCGGCATTCACAGCGCCCAAGAAGTATTCCACAAGAGACTACATGAACTGCTTTATGATATCGAAGGAGTCGAGACAGACATTGACGATATTCTTGTTTGGGGCAAAACCCAAGAAGAACACGATGAGAGACTTGAGAGAACACTGCAAAGGGCAAGACAATGCAACCTGAGGCTCAACCCCGACAAATGCAATCTCAGGCGTCCTGAAGTTTTGTACATTGGCCATGTACTCTCAAGCGATGGAGTCAGGCCAGACGCATCCAAACTGGAAGCCATAACCAGTATGCCAGCGCCAGAAGACAAGCACGATATACAACGGCTACTCGGCATGGTCAACTACGTGGCCAAGTTCGCCCCCAATGTCTCAGAAGTTACAGCGCCTCTGCCTGAGCTCCTCAAAAAGGACATCGAGTGGCACTGGACAGAGCGCCACGAACAATCACTCCATGATATCAAGAAGCTCTTGACGAGCCCAGGAATCCTGAAGTACTACGACCCAGCGCAGCCCGTGCAGTTGCAGGTAGACGCGTGCAAGTCAGGTCTCGGTGCAGTGCTGCTACAGGGTGGCTCACCCGTCGCTTATGCATCGCGTTCCCTTACTGAGGCTGAGCGCAGGTATGCGCAGATCGAGAAGGAACTGCTAGCGGTAGTGTTTGGTTTTGAACGTTTCCACCAGTATGTCTACGCTAAGCAGGTAGCGGTGGAGACCGATCACAAACCGTTAGTCTCTATAATACGAAAATCGCTAGACATAGCGCCCGCGAGACTTCAACGGATGCTTCTTCGTTTACAGAGGTACGACATAGACCTCAAGTACAAGCCGGGGAAGGAGCTCTATGCTGCAGATACACTCTCAAGAGCACACCTTCCATCCACCGACAAGGAGGACGAAGAGCTAGTGACTTGCGTACATTCAGTCATAGCACATCTTCCCGTTAGCGACCAAAAGCTAGCCGAACTTCAGCGTGAAACATCGACCGACCCAACGATGATGAAGTTAACAGAAATAATCTACAGAGGTTGGCCGAACCACAAACAAAGCGTCCCAGTAGGAATACGTGAATACTGGTCCAGCAGAGACGAACTCTCTGTCCATGATGGCCTCGTCTTCAAAGGCGAGACTATCGTAGTGCCTCGAGCGATGAGAAGTGAGGTCCTGAAGAAGATACACGAAGGGCACTTAGGCATCGAACGCAGCAAACTTCGCGCCAGAGAATTGGTTTATTGGCCCGGTATTAGCAAGCAGATAGAGGAACTTGTTTCTCAGTGCTCAGTCTGCCAGGAACTAAGAAACAGCAACACAAAAGAGCCTATGATCCCACACGAGATCCCCGAGTATCCCTGGCAGATCGTGGCCACAGACCTGTTCTCTTGGAACAACGACAATTACCTGGTAGTAGTCGACTACTACAGCCGTTTTTGGGAGATCGCATCTCTGCACAGTACAACTACAGCAAGTGTAGTCCGGAAATTAAAGCCAATATTCGCAAGGCATGGGATACCGGAAATACTCAAGTCAGACAACGGGCCTCAATACGGTTCTAGTGAATTTGAAAAGTTTACCACAGATTGGAATTTCAAGCACACAACAACGAGCCCCAGGTCTTCGCAGTCCAACGGTCTAGCCGAAAAGACCGTCCAGACAGCCAAACGAATGCTCGAAAAGGCCAAGCGTGATGGCAAAGATCCTTATCTTGCTATGCTAGAGCATCTCAACACACCAGTTGACAATTACAAGTTTCCTGCACAGTTATCCATGGGTAGACGTCTGCGAGCACTTATTCCCTGCACTACGAATCACCTGCTTCCTGAGAGTGCTAGTCATCAGGAAATGCAAGTTCGACTCAAGAAAAAGCAGAACATCCAAAAGGCATACTACGACAGGTCGGCCGTTCTATTGAAGCCCCTGCTGTCAGGTGAAACAGTTCGAGTTAAACGGGAAGGGGAATGGAAACCTGCAAAAGTTGTTGAGCCAGCACAAACACCCAGAAGTTACATCGTGGAGACTGAAGATGGAGCAGTCTATCGCCGAAACCGCAGACACCTTCTGCAAGACAAAGAGGGCAATAGGACAACAGAGCAACTGACTTCAGCCACTCACACCCAGGACGATGATCCGCCCGCACCCATTACTACACGTGTGACTGAGGATAAGAGCATGCAGCCACCAAGCACTGTAGCACAGTCCAGCAGTGAGGAGTATCGCACACGTTCGGGGAGACTAGTGAAACAGCCAGACAAACTGGACATTTAATGGACACCTGAACTCAGAAGTTTTTTATTCTTTTTATTTTTTAAATTCCTTTTGTTCATGTTGAAAGTTCGTCACTTTTCTTTAAGGGGAAGTTGTAGTATATTTAGTAGTACATCCGGTCTGCATAATTAATGTAACACGATATCACTAGTTACTTGACATATTGTAATGTGGCTAAGGAATTAAGGCAGTCAATAAACAACCGCTTGTCTCTCGAACACGTACTTCTCTCTCTCCGTGATTTCACTAAATATGTATACGCAAAATAAAATATACTACACCTACAGATACAGCAGTGGAACGCTAACGGATGGCAAGGGAACGTTAAAGAATGCCAGCGATTCGTGGGGGCGTGACACCACATTCACTGCAAAGTGGCCCACAGGCTTATACGAGTTCTCTGAGGATAATCACGTAAAGCGCGCCCTTCTGCGGCAGTTCTTTCGTAACGATGTGGTGAAGAAACAACACAATTGGTTCGTTGCGAGGGTGGGTAAGGGATTGACGATGGCTGGGCTAGCTCGAATCGATTCATCTATCATGGCTTACACGCATTGTATCCTAGAACCTCAGTTTCTACAACGTAGTCCGATCGTAGGGGCAGCTCTGTCTACCAAAGTCCAAGATGCCTGTAAGGCAACGTTGGAAAGGGTCATCACGGAAAACCTGTCGATGGTCTAGTGCGATATCAAAAAGACCTTAATGATACAAAGGTTCGTCTCGATCTAGCAGTTGCCAAGGGGTGTTTGTTAATACCTAGCCGCATGATTATCAACAAGGAGAGTATACCGGGTTATAACAACATCCTACAAGCTGCAAACATGCCCGGCATTAGTTTCGGGATAAATGATGATATCAATCACGATGAAAAACCCCCACCACCACCACCTCCTATAGGCGGCTCAGAACCAAAGGGTAAACCGCCAAAGACACCTAAACCTACGACTGGTACACACAGCGGAGCTACAATGGATACGTACGCTGCTAAGCCACACCAAAGAGCACCACCAACGAGCCACGAAACCAACTTAGCAATTGTTGCTATTGTGGCCGCCGGAGCCTCATGGATGATGTTTCGTTAGCGGCGCCGTTGTGATGATTTATACTGCTCTACTACGAATATGACCACAGCTACAATGAGTAGCCAGGCATTCTCAGCAAGGAAGGGAATAACTTGACCTGCGATCTTGAATATGAAATTCGCAATAGTAGCTATCGCCCCAGTTAGTATGTTACCCCAGTTATCTTTAATCTTATCTTTAAGCTTATTCAAACCATCTTTTAATGCATCAAACGCGCTATTCAGGCCTTTTAACAGCGCAGAAACGATAGCACCAACCACGGCGCCCGCAACAGCCAACACTCCAAGCACTGTAAACCCATACTTCTTGAATGTCGATTTTACGCGGTCACGCAACGACATACGATCTTTGATGGTTTCAATTTCTTTCTCGATATCCTGTATCTGCTCCTCTAGTTCTACTACTTTATTCTTTGCTGCTTCATATGCTGGCGTTTCTTTATTTAATGAATTCATCTTTTTTATTTCCTCAGCCTTTTGTTTCTCCTTTTCAGCGACATCGTTCTCTTCTATAATCACCACCTCTTCCGAAGTGGGGCCAAGATCCTTTAAAAGCTCCTTCGACAAACCTGCCCTGAGACTACCATCCGCTTTATCAGTAACTCGCACTAAAACTTGCTTTTTATTCATGGTTGCTTCTAACTTACTTTGGTCGACCTTTGGAAACTTAGCACGGATTGTTTCCCAGGCCTCATCAAATCGATCAGATTTTTCGAAGGCTTCTAAGTCTGACTCACCGCTTGGCCCAGCAGCGTCTCGATTGAGCAATTCTATATACTCAGCTGAGTTACTTCCCCATTTACTACGATTTCTCCACGACTTATCACGTAGGCCTATTGACGTATTTCTGAATCTATGCTTAGCTCTACCCCACCAATCCATTTCTGCCTCGCCATCATTAGGTTTAATCTCCTCCCATTCTGCATCAGTAAGATTATTCACATCAGTGCTACCTTCTTCGGTTGTAGGATCAAAGTCTATCACTTCCATATTGAACAGTTAATGTGTTACGTACTATTAGTCAATACTAATATATTCAATAGTGGTAACGATGATATCAACAAATCTCCAGCCGGACTATGCTCCTAGAGAAGGTAGATCACTAAAAGCCAGCCGTGTGTTCCATCGCGTAACTTTCACCCCTTCGGCGGCCAATCCAGGGGAAACTTTGATTGTCAATGTTCCTACGTTAAGTGAAAATAGGCTTCTAGTACCTGGTAGTCTAGCCCTCAGTGCCAATATCGCTCTATCTGGTGGTCACGCAAACAACAGATTGCATTGGTGGCCAATGTTGGACGCTGTCTAGTCTCAAAGCGAGTCGTAAGAATGGGCACTACTGTCTTAGAAGATTTAAGTCGACCCGATTTACTGCAGGTATATAGTGATCTATACCTATCTACCGCAGATCGAGAAAATCGCATAGAGCAGGGTATTCAATCCGCCAACGTTAACAAACTTCGCTCGGGTGCTGGTGATAAAGACGCCTCGATTGTAGCTGACAAAGCGATACTTACTGCATATGGTAGCGTGTATAAGATACCTATTGATCATGATATTATCACAACTCATGGTGTCCTTTATCCGCATGCGCTTCGAGATAAGATGTCATTCCATTTGACGCTGGCACCAGCCATAGATGTCATAGTCGGATCCGACAGCACGAAAGTAGGCACATACAAACTCTCAAGCATTGAGCTAGAATATGAAGTCATCGAAAGTCTCGATCTTGCGGCACAGGCCTAGGGAGTCTACGACAGCGGTAAAGCCTTCCTGTACGACCATGCCGAGTACTTCAAAACAGTCTCAGTCAACCTAGAAACTGACACACTCATATCTGAAAGCATAAACGTACTTCGTCTCTCTCTCACTGGTATCATTCTTCTCTTCGTTGATCCGCATGTGGTAGGCACTCGAGATAGTGAGAAGTTCGTAAATACAGGAATCACCAAGGTCGAGGTACACGTCAACGGCATACCAAACGCTCTCTATTCTTTTGGTATGTTACCGAGGGATTTATGGAAGTCAGCAAAGAATTGGTTTTGTGCGCTGTCTTACAGACGTTTCGGAGAAACTGTTACATCTATGACATATAAAAAGTTCTTTGAGAACAAGTTTGCCGCACTCATCGATTGCCGTACTTCTCAAACTGGGGTAGTTCATGGGGATGGTCTGGCCCAAGTAGATACGGGTGCAAATATTCGCCTGCGGATTCATCGCACAGGTGGCACAGGGATTGTAAATATGCATATATTTGTGCTTTCTGATGCTCAGGTAACTATTGAACGTGGGATGCTGCAAAATGTTTATAATTAATGTACTCATTGACATCAACGTACTCGTTGACATGGACACATTGACAGAACAAATTCCCTTTAACGCATTGATAATCGGCCCCACGAACTGTGGAAAGACTCAGTTTATAGTCGATCAGCTGCGTGGCCCATTTCGTTTTAAGTTTGATTATACAGTGTTGATTTGTCCCACCTATGCTCACAACAAAACCTATAAAGGTTTCGGTAAGGGAGATCCCCGCTTCATTCACATAGCGCCTTCTCAGAATGATATTGATGCCACCTTGAGTGAATGTGACTGTTTTTTCGAAGGAACAAACACACTTATTATCCTTGATGATTGTGCGGCAAGCAAGGATGTTAAGGGAAGGACCAATAAAATATCTGAATTAGCTTTTTCTGCACGCCACGACGGTATTTCAATTTGGGCATCGGCACAGACGCAAAAGAGCATATGCAAGAACTTTCGTGAAAATTGTGCAATCGTTGTGGCCTTTCGCATCGCAAGTGCGTCGGGATTAAAGGATCTGTTTGATGACTACGGTGCTGGCATATCACTAGATGACAAAAATATATTTATTTCAGAATTTGAGACTAAGTTTGCACACATATGCTTCTGTTTGCGACATCCATTTTCCACCATGTTGGAGATACCTTCCCCTGTTACATGTGACGGTACATTGAAGTAAGATGGCTGAAAAATTGGAAGATGAATTAATGGATTTCCTACTAAAGGAATCCAATGAGACAAGCAAACCGGGTGTGGCCTCGGATACATTGACTGACCCTCGTGGGACCGGTACAACAAAGGAATACTTGGTTACGTTGAATGAAGATCGGGAAGCACTCGCTATCTTAGCTGCGACAGGTACGACAAAGGAATACCTAGGGAAATCGTACTCTCTAGGAGACATACATAGACTATCTGATAAGAAGGTAGAACAATTACATAGAAGGTATCAGGCTGGTGTGGCTAAACAAGTAACGGGCTGTTTCATCGATAATAAAATGAACCTAGCTATTCGAGTAATTTCGCACTTATTACCCATATATTCTCAACCAGCGCTACTAAAGGACTTAAAAGAAGATCGTATAATTCGTAATGAAATCTCTTCTTTAGCTGGTTTGTTGCAATTGTCTCTTACCGCGGGTCGCTTTGTAGCCCTAGCTAGCGCTATGTTCCATGTAGTTAGCCATATAGAAGTTGATAAGGTGTCGTACTTAGCAAGTTTCTCATCTTCTGACACAACAATTGAAGTAACGCCGACTGTCAACATACAGCAAGATGTCGAAGCACCAGAATAAAGACGTAAAAGAGTCCCGCAAGTCTGAGTTATCGCACACAAAAGAAGAGTTGGATCACGTAAACAAAAACGAGTTAGTCTCTACCATAGTTTGGGGTGCTGGAATGAGTGCGATAGTGGCAAGCCTTATCTATGATAGTGTCCTCAGAGTAAAAGAAAGTAGTTTATTAGGTAAATTAGAAGACTTACGATCAGACGAGGTAGGATATATTCGCGACGTAGAACTTGCTAAATCTAGGTCAGTAATTACTCCCCCAACTCTAGTAGTTACTCCACTAAAAGCAGTAATTACTCCATCTAGTAGCGACCCTACAATTGAAGTTACGCGATCCGACAACATACAGCAAGATGGAAGTTGATTCTCCGAATGACCTCATCACAAAAGAACCAACTACACCTAAAAAAGAAAAAAAAGAAAAAACGCGTTGCTGCCGGTAGAGCCATAGCAAAAAGAATAAAACTAACTAAAGAAACTCTCGCCAATGCGGCTACTCCGGTAGCTACCTCGACGGCGCCACAGGCGCAGGTAGACAGTCATGATGATAAGCCAAGCTGGATAGCCAACAACATATCGGCTAATACCACACTAGCCGCAGTTGGAGTAAGCATAGCACTGGTGGGGCTATACTACCAGTATATGCGCTACACGCAGCTACAACATGTGAAGCCTAATGACTGCTGCCCATCCACTGGCGGTACCAAAGAAACTGGCGATACCAAAGAAACCCCAAAAGGTAGTAACATTAAAACTCAAGGTATGATATAGCATTTGAAGCCATACCATAGTCAACGTATTATCGGCGAGGCGACAATGGGTGAGAACAAACTTATGAAAACATTACAAGACGCCGCTTTATTGATTGGACTTGCATCGGGTATCGGTTGGATCGGAAAAAAGGTTGCTAAAGAGCCTTTGACTAACGATCCTTCAGCTAACGTTTTGAACTACGTAAAGTGGGTAGCCGTGCTGTCTGGTAGCCTTGCCGCTAAGCAATACCTAGAGGACAAAAAGTATTGGCCACCTACTGAGTAACGTAATATGGGAGCAGTAATAGGTATGTCGATCGCTTTTGCAGTAGCAAACGTTGCTGCGAGCTATGGTTCCAAATACATCGAGAAAGCGGCTACCGGGGACAAGGAGAACATGTTTGCTATAGAGACCAAAAGGCATGATAGAGCTATGGAGAAGTTCAATGCTGACATGGCTGCCTACGAAAAACAACGAGAAGAACTAGCTGACTGGACCAATGAGAAAGACCATCGGAACTACATCAATGTGTTCTAAGAACGAAGCTGTTGGGGATCGAGCTCTTGATTTGTGGAAAGCAGCCCATAAGGGGCCAATTTTGAAAAAGCCTCACTTCTTCAATTATTATCGACCATCTAGTTCGAGGAAAACTGCCGAATTGGTGGCCCTAGGTGGTGGGATGTTTGCGACTGGATACGTTGTCACCCGATTTTTATAACTACTAGGTAATTACTAGCTTACTAAATAAATTACTATATAATTACTAGCTTACTAAACGAACTACTACATAACTACTAGCTTACTAAGTAATTACTACTATACTATGCACAAAGTGCAACTACTAGGTAATTACTTATTTGTTCCACAAACGTCCGCGTAGTATTTTTTCTGGTTATACGTCGATTTGAAGAAACGTGTGCATACATACATACATATCAGAGGCAACTTAAAATGAAAATGAAAGATCTCACACAAGTAGGGAGCCATGAAATGCATATCATACCAGTTAATGTGAGGGCTAAGGGAGCTGGAAACTTCATCACCACTTATGCTTTACTAGCTCTCAACTCTCCTATTTCATATTGTACGAATTCGCTCCTAACCGAGTTGGGTTTCGAAGGCGAGGTAGAGTCAGTAGATCTTAAATCACCAAAAGCCGATAATCTAACTGAGTTGGGTTTCAGCGAGGCAGAGTCGGTAGCCAAGAGCCTCTCCTTAGTAAATCTAGAATTGAAAACTCTTATGACAGACGTAGTCTTAACCCTTCACAGTGCGGTGATTTGCCCGACTGAGCTCTTAAACAGCATGATATGTAGCGGATGGGCACTCCCCGATTGGCCTGAGGAATCCAAAATAGGTTTAGTAATAGGACACGAACACGTTATAGACTTTCTCATTAATAAAAATGTGAAAACGATGAAGATCGAGTGGAACCTAGAGCCCCGCCAAATCAAAAGTCTACTCCATATAAAGGGTGGGTACTTAGACCTTACACCAATATATGTATAGAAAATGGATCCAAAGGTATTCGCAAATATCTACTATAGCCCAAAAGGCTACTGGAAAGGCCTCGCGGCGATTAAACATCTTGCCACTGCGGCCGACGCATCCGGACGTGGTTGGAAAAACAAGCCATATGGCAGATCTATTTACCGGCTCCTCAATATGTTCCACGACCTAAATTCAGTGTCTCTACGCCAAACGAGGTCCATCAGGCCGATCTGCTCTTTCTTCCACACGATCAGGTTCGACGAAAGCTATATAAATACGCATTGACAGTAGTAGACGTAGCATCTAGGTACAAAGAAGCCGAGCCATTAGCCACTAAAGAAGCTAAAGAAGTCGCTGCGGCATTTGAGCGAATCTACAAAAGAAGTCCACTGACATGGCCAAAACTTTTACAAGTCGATCCAGGACGTGAGTTCATGGGTGCCGTTACTCCACTACTAGCCAAGCATAACGTTTCTGTAAGGCGCGGGCGTGTGGACATCCACCGAGATCAAGCAATTGTTGAACGATTCAACCGAACCCTATCCGAAAGGCTATTTGGACATCAATATGCTCAAGAAATAGTACTTGCTTCGCAGGGAAAGTACGATAGGTCGGTTGAGTGGGTAGTTCGTTTACCTGCAGTCGTAAAAGCTTTGAACAACGAGCCGACACGTTTGACAGGAAAACAACCCGCAGTAGCAATACGCAAAGATGAAATCGAATCGAAGCCGGCAGAACCTGCACACTATGGACGCTTAGTTGGTCTCAAAGAGGAAAGGCTTCCATTCGATGTCAGTGTTAGATATCTATATGCTCCTGGTGAGCTGGAAGGCGGTCGTCGTCGTGCAACTGATCCTATATGGAGTTTGGAAACATATAGTATTTCTCGTAGTATGGTTTCTTCAGGGCAGCCAGTTCTGTACTATTTGTATTCGGAGGACGTTAAGCGTGGATTCGTACGTGAAGAGCTACAAGTGGTACCCAGGGATACAGAACTGCCCCCAAAAGGGATCCTAGTTGTACCCAGCCGCTAGACTGTACTCTATAGGCTCGGTGTGGATACCATCTGGAAGGACCCGTCGCTTATCGTAGTAAGCTGAAAGGCCAAGCTTCTGCTGTTCATAGGTCGCCATACCTTCTGGCAGTAAGCGGAAGCCCCGGTTTTCTGCTAGGTCGATGCTGCCGTGGAGTGCTGCTTTGAATCGATCCCACGAAACATCGTTGTCCCGCCTAGACATACCTTTGGTGGAATATTTCCGACTGGCACCTACATCGACATAGTAGGCCTTAGAGCAGAGGGCAATGGCGCGCTGTCCTTCGGACTCTAGTTTGAAGAGGCCTGGCGTACGACTGCTCCACTTGTCCCATGCTAACCAATCCTTTCGGCAAGCTGCGAACTCCTTGTGCAATTCTGGTCGTACAACTTCGTCGATGCTGTTGCCTGAGATGGCAATGTACGCGCTATCCGTATCCATCTGTATGTATTCGAAATCTCGACGGTCGACGTACTTGTCGAGGAAGTCGTAGTAGAACTCGAGCATACGAAGCTTGGCGAGCTGGTACACAGCGATACATACTTGGAAAGGCCGTTTGATTAGGATCTGATTTTTTCGACTCTCGAGTTCGTATGCATCACCAATCTCCTCCAGATCTGAAAACCAAGTGCTACGCAAAGCTTTGTCCACAATCTTCTCGTCTTTGGTATAGATAACATTCGTTTGTCGCTCCAAAGCCTCAATCAACTTTCCATAAGCGCTATTTCCAAGTAACTTGAATACATCCGCTAGCAAGGCTTTGCTTTTATCTACATCTCCTGTCCTTCGCGCTTCAGTAACTTGATCCACAAACCACTCGAAGATTTTCTTTGGTGTGTAGTCTATTGTGCGATAGACAGCAGTGATGACTGCTCCATGATCTAGATACCAAATTAGAAGAGGGGCGTAGAGTAGAATCCGTTTCCCAGAGAGACTTCCAACTAGCTTATTTTCCTCGCCGCGCTTTCTACCCGTCTTCACCAGATAGTTTAGCATGTCTGGAGAGATTGCTTCCTTGGGGATTTTCTTGTTGTAGAAGAAGGGAGGCATCTCTTCAAATTTCTTCCACAAGGGTTTTGGTATATCAATGTTGACCTCCGCGTATCCAAACCATGTTCCATTGCGTAGACGTTCAGTAAGTCCTTCGGCTTCTGGCCCAGGCTCTGCATATCGCACAACCTTTTCTTTTCCACAAGGCATTTCGAGGGCCATAGTAGAAATATATAGGGCATTGGCATCGAATCCAAGAATCTTACGACAAATTTTGGTTCCACCCTGATGGCTGCGAATCTTAGTCACTCCTGCTTCGTGACATCTGGTGAACACTATGCTTGGTCCTCCCACAACAGCACTTTTCAGCATATGGTAGGCTTCCTTATCTGGGCATACAACTCAGCTCCACGTTCCACGCTACCTCGAAGAAGAAATCGTAGCGAGACTCCTGGGATAGATACTGCGTCTTTAAACATGTCTACACCTTTCTCGTGGTAGAAACTCCGCATCTTTTCGAGAGCCTCTAGAAAAGGAATTACATCCAAGTTGTTGTAGTATCGTAGCCAGTCTAAAAAGATCTTCATTCTTTTATCACGAAAGGTGCGCTTACAGGCGTCTAACTCTGTCCTAGATAGTAGGTGTTCTCCTTTGAACTTTGATCCCCACTCTTGATAATCTGGCAATCCGATGTGGTCCAACTTGTCGGGGGAATCAAACCACTCATATGGGAAGAAACTCTTCTGCAGCTCGCATCCATATGCGGTGATCCAACGTTCGTAGGAAGTACCGGGACCAAGATAATCCATCACATCGAGGAAAACGAAATTCAGGAGTCAAGAGAAACATGGTGGAGTTGGCCTTCTTTGCTACCCGGACCTTCTTGCACGTGTCCGCAATAGTTTCTACGAAGTAGTTTCTGATCAAATTGAGGTCATACCGCCCGGAGTTGAATCCTAGTACAGGAACCTGGTTGGTCCATTCGTTGATTTTAGTCTGTTGTTCCTTTGATAGTGTGTCGAAAGAGAACTCGGGGGTCCTGGGACAGAACTGCTCGATGACAACTTCTTGGATTACCTTTGCTCTTAGCTGGAGTTTTTCGACAAAGGCAGCTATGAGTTCTTTTGGATCGCGTCGACAGATGTGAGTTGGTGTGCGGTTGTATGTGTCGGCAATTGATACTGATATGGGAACGTGTATGTTTTCGATGGTCAATCTGGTTGTTGGTTGTCTTCCTTTTGTTGTATCGAGATAGGCCTCGAAATCGTAAACTATGGCGTGTGGATAGGCGGTTTGTGTTGGTGTTGGAACAGGCTCATTTGTCTTCTTTGTGGAACAGCCCCAGGCCTCTACTACTGTATAGCCTGCCTCGCGTAGATTTGCCGTTCTTTCGAAGGTTTTACGGTATAAATTTCTACCTCTAGGGAAGCATTTTGGGCAGCCGTGGTAGTAGCACCCATGAAATTGAAAGATGGTTTTGGAAATGGGTTCGTAGCCATCAACAGGAGCTCCCTCGATCCAACGTTCTCCACCGTGCCCACAAGCGGCGTGATGGATATGCTGCTGGCGTGCTTCCGACTCGCGCTTGAGCCAGCGTAGAGCTGCTTTGCTAGCTGTGCTCTCTGGCCAGAATGCTTTTTCGTATGCGGACTGGGGAGCTTTGATTGCTTCTCCCTTGCAGACGATCTTAGTTTCACCGCGACTACATCGGTCTGCATGGCGCTGAAGGTTTGAAGCCTTTGTGAATCGTTGCTTACAATCATTACAGACATAGTTTGTCCCGAGCTTATCGACGTTCTTGATATAGAAGGCGTGGCCATCATATACCCCGATAGTCATCACAAGCTTGTAGTGGGGACCAGACCGAGTCAAATGCCAAACGCCATCTTCCGTAGGTTCATACACCCGAATGCCAATCCCAAAGTAAAACTCAACCTTCTCCAGCTGGTCTAGAGAAGTCTTGGGAACGTCTGGTATAGGTACTGCCGAACGATAAAAATCCTGGGCAAGTCTTCTAGCTGCGGCGCAACACCTATCCGCGCGTGCTCCGATGCATAAAGCAAAGCAGCGCCACAAACATAGGTCATCACCGTATCGATCAAGGGCAAACATTCCCTTTTTCTGGCGAAGCCAATTGGGAAGGGGGCCTGTTCCCAACAGAGGCTGGCGATCGAGTACGACTTTGATATCCACATGGATCCAACGCACGAATGCCCACTGGGTATTGGGACGATCAATGTTGTCGGGATTGAGACGAGCTAGCTCCTTGTTGGCAATCCACTCCTCTGCGTCGCCTAGAATATTCACCCATGGAGAACCTGGGACCGTCTTTGAGAAGAGCATCACGCGGCACCTGTCACACCTTGGAAGAAGCGCCACTGGATAGTGCGCCTACCTTTCTCCTCTCCCTCTAGCATACCATCTCTCTCGTTGAGAATAGTGGCTGCCTCTCGGGCGAGACTCCGGTCCAATGGCTCACTACGAGGCTTTTGCAGGATTCGCCGTCCTATTCGGCGTAGATGTGGTAAGCGGTTTCGAGGGTTTGCTGTAGCCCGTTCTTCGACAGCTTTTGCCCTTAGGCTTGCCTCGACCGCCGCATCCAACCGTTTGGTTTCCCGCGCGCGTTGGGCGCGTTTGTGTGGATTTTCAGGATCACCTCGAAGAGCTGGGAACCTACCTGTTTGGTCAGCTCGTTTGATTCTCTTCTGCCCTTCAGTGGCACGAGCCTCAGCTATTGCCTGAACGAGCCTGAATTTGTTGAGCTTTGAAAAATCTCGAAGACCATACTGCTTTGCTTGTGTGCGTAATTATTTGAGGGTAACCATTTTTATTTGGGCATACCTAAACCAAAGCTTATCTCTAAATGGAAGTTGGGATCACTTTTATTAGTTCTCGCATCACCCTCCGGAACTTCGTCTTATTCTTATTTTTTTCGTCATAGAAGTGCTGACGGTGGGGTCGCCCACAATTTCCGCAAAGCCCGCAACTCGTAAGGCAGCGACAACCACACTTAGAACATGGAGTGGGCGATGTGCTCCCCCTTCGTATCTGGAAGTTATGCTGAGCACAGTACCCTGTCTTCGAACGACCCAGACTCCTTACGCATCCCGTATCCTTCCCAAACATCAACCGACTACAATAGCCTTTCTCCATCATTTGATATATACGTTCCCTTCGCTAATTAACAAATTTTCTTTGGGTTATAATGTAGTTGTACTCTTCCTCTAATTGAGGTTTTTTTAATGATTAAAATGGGTCAGAAAATAGGAAAAAAGTCGTTTTTTTCATGGGGGTATAAAAAGTGTTGGGGAAGGGGGACTTAAAACGGTTATCCGGTGGCTAAATAAAAAGTGGTATCATTTTGACTCCGGCTATACTACTCATGCCTTAATTATGTCAACTTAGGCTAAGCCAATCAGAATCGTTTATAATTTATTGTCAATAATTCCCAGGAATCGCACGTGGCTAGCTCGAAACCTAGTAACCAAAATGCTCCACCCTCCCTCCCCATGGCTTTGTCTTATCACGCACACTGCAAAATTAATATATAAAGTATGTAGAATGTATTCAAACTAATTGAGACGGAATCACAATCGTGTGGGCTTTTCGTTCCCATTTTATTATTCCCACAATAGGTATAGGGATATCTTTTTATTCCATAAGTACTGAGATTTATTCACAGAAATGACAGTGATGAAACAGTCGTTCTGTTTTTAGGTAGAGCCAATAAGCGACGTGAACGATGAAATTTCACTAGTGAAAAGACATCGTTCGCGGCTTCTGATTGGACGAACGATGTTTCTTCACTATAGAAAAATGATCGTACGGGAAACTACGTCATCCTTGGCGCGAAAGCTGGCATTAGCCGCCTTTGATCAAATTCATATGTCGGAAAGATTTGTTGACGCCGGTTCGGTTGCTGATTTTATTTCAGGACAAGAAAACAAAGCCACTGTACAAAAAATACAACGAGACATAAAGCTTCTTCAAAAGGTTTTAGAAACCAAGAATGAGCTTAGAGAAATTGAAGAAATTCCAGCTGTGGAGCTGAACGAATACGTGTGTAAGTTTGTCATTTCGGTCAGGACAAAAGATGGGAAAGACTACGAGCCGTCTTCGCTCCGAAGTTTATTAGCAAGTTTTGAGCGACACCTGAAGAAGAAAAGCTACTCCGCCAGTATCATGAATGACCTCGTATTTGAGCAGACAAGGAAAGTCCTTGTCTCCAAACAGAAAGCTAAGAGCTAAAGAAAAAAGGAAATAAGCCAAACGCTTCGTAGCTTTAACTAGAGATGAAGTCAATACACTATACGAAAAAGGCCTTCTTGGTATACACGAAATCCTGAAGCTCTGGTTAAATAACATCATACATTTTGGACTCACAGGCTGTAAAGAAAATAGAGATATGTGCTGGGGTGATGTAAAGTTGAAGAAAACAAACGGCAAGGAGTTTTTGGAGTTTAATGAAAGCCAAACGAAAACAAGAACCGGTTCAGACTGCCGTGATGTCAGGGCAATGCCGCCTAAAATGTTTGCTACCGACGGATCAGAAAAAGATCCTGTAGTGGTCTACAAGCTCTTCGCTCACTGAGAGACCTGAGAAAATGAAGGAAGACGATTCTCCTTTTTATCTAGCTGTCAATAACAACTTAAAGGCAGATTCGCTTGAAACGAAAGACTGGTTCAAGTGTAGTCCTGTTGGCATAAACAAACTTAACAGTCTCATGAAAACTATGGCTCAAAAAGCAGGAATCAACAACGACCGGTGTCACAGCGTTTTGTGTTCCCAGCGATTTATGTTCCTAGGGGAGGGGTGGGGGTACACAAATCGCTAGCGTAAAGTAACGATTTGCAAAATTTGCGGAGATTTTAGCGGTGGTTGTAACTCCAGCCACGACAGAGCGGGACTGGGCCCGAGCATCAACAACGTGTATCAAACATGGCGGAAGCTATGGACACGCAAAAATCGTAGCTAATTTAAACAAGTCCTGGGTGTTGCCATCAGAGGCAGTGTTTATACTGAGTTAAGTCACGAGTAGTAGATCAGGAAGTGTTTATTATTAAACACTTTGTTATTTGCAACAACAAAGCCGGTTTTGTTAAAGTTTGCGTCACGGCAAAATATCAGATTAAGTAATGATTCGTGTAACAAGTACGACACCGAACGGCAGTCAGATGGCAAGGTGTTAATTTTGTATTGTGAAAATTCTTGATCTGATTGGTTGAAACATCAAAATGGCCTTAAAGGTTAAGAAGACGTTTAATTTCCTCCAATTTTTCAAACTATTAAAACTACGATTTGCACTGCGGTTCAAAATGTCGTTTGTAAAGCAAATCGTATGTTTATCTTAACCTTATCAATCGTGCCTGTTTCGTAGCTATTGTTTTTGGCTGTTCCTATTGGTTGGAAGATAATTTGTTCATAAAAATGGAATGAAACTAAGACTTCATACTACTTTTATTTCAGAATAATCATTATTATCACCCATTGTTTTCGTAGTCTAAAACACAGACAAATCACATGTGAGGGAGGCTCAATGCCACATAACAATGGATTTTGTCGTACTTTTTACACGGATCATTACTTAAATATATATAAACGCAGCTGCATAACATTTCCTTTATATTCCTTTGTCGCATTGTTGTTTTTTGTTGACAGACAACGGTTTCTGATAAACAAGACAATGGTCGAGACTGTAAAAGTGCGGAAAGCATGTATAGTAATAGAAAATGTACAGGGGCGGATCCAGGATTTTGTGAAAGGGGGGTTTGCAAAATGATTTTTTTTTTATCTAGAGATTTAAAATTGAATTTACAGTGATTTACAGGAATCATAGTGGGTGTTGCAACCCCCGAAACCCCTCCCCTGGATCCGCTAGTGATGTGCTTCAGAAAATGTATTTTTTTCAAATAATGGAGCAACAGATTGAAGCTTAAGTATATTCAATTTATCAATGCCTCCTCCCAATTGAAAATTCTGAAGCACATACCGGGGCCATAGGGGCGGGTATTGTAACAGCCAACTGTCCCCGATGGGCGGGGAAAAGGTCAAAATGTAACACTGTATAAATGTTACATTCCCCGCTATGTCCCGGGGGTCGGGGGACCGGAGTTTCAATTGACTAGTGCATAAAGGTGTGGTTTATGCACTAGTCAATTGAAACCCCGGCCCTCCGGGACATAGCGGGGCATTAACGGGGACATGGCCGTGGAATAACGCACATTTAACACTGCATTTCTCCGGTGGAACGGGGAAAGTAACGATTTGCAAAATTTGCGGGGATTTCAGCGGTGGTTGTAACGCCAGCCACGATAGAGCGGGACTGGGCCCGAGCATCAACAACGCTGGAAAAGGCAAGTTCATCCCTTTTTTTACCCATCGCTATTTTTAGTCTTAAACGCATGGTTTATTAATGCTTAAAGACTGTATTTTCCCGATTTGTTGCTCTCTATTTCCGTAAGCAATTCGTTTTCGACATGAATTATTCATGTAGTGATCAGTTTATAAATATTCAATCATCATACATATTCAAACTTATGAGATCTATGTCGCCATTATTCACGAACTTCGGTTGGAATGCATGTATTTACTTCTCATATCAGGTGCTTCTTCATTATAATAATCGTACGAAAGTTGTGGTTGTGTATAGAAATTCCACTATAAGTGAGTTTTTGTCCCAAGTAAGCCAAGCGTTTGGTGTCCGGGGGGGGGGGGGGGGGGGGGGAGGGAGGGGGGGGGGGGGGGGGTGCGACATGAAAAATGGGTATGTATGTGTATTGGGAACAACAACATTCTAAAAGATTTACGGTACTTGATTGTCAACCCTTTGAAACCTCACTTGTCGGACCATTGTCACCTTTCATTCACATCTCTAGCTCCCACACGTGTAGCGTGGTGGCTGGGGTTTAAAGCAGCTTTCGAGCTCGCCGCTAGGGTAACCAGATTCCGAGGCCTATGATCTAAAGTGAGGCTGACGGTCTTGGGGGCTATGCCATGCTGATGAGTCCTAACAAGGACGAAACAGCTGTACATGGTTGCCACTCTACCGGTAATAAGATGTGAGCATGCGTATTAGACGCTAGCTACGTCATAGCGTGTGTTGTGTAGTGCCATGCAACGAGTTTGGTATGAAAATTAAGTTTGCACCGAATGTCTCTGAAAAACCGGACGATGATATCACGCTGACTAAGTCCAAAAGGTTGTTATGGGACGAAAAAACAAAGGACAAGCTAAACGAACTCCTAGGATCAACTGAAACACAAAAGAAATTAAGTGCAGCTTTAAACAATTGTAATATAGACACAATGACATAATTATTTACCGGAACCTTATCTGACGTATGCAAAGAAGCTGGCTTGCGCTACCAAAACACCTCATTTAACAACAAAACACCGAAACAAAATAAACTATGGTTTGACGAAGAATGTGAGTTTGAGAAAGAAAACTTAAAATCTCTCGGGAAACAAATTTCGCGCGACCCGGGTAATGCACAACTAAGGTCACTCTTGCACTGCAATAAGAAAGTTTTTAGGAAATTATGCAGACACAAAAAGAACTTATTCTTCAGTAAAAACTTAGCTGATGTTGATTTTAAGAATTCAAAGCAGGTATGGAAAAAACTCCGCAAGCTTTTCAACTTCACTAAGAAGAGTAATAAACAACAAATTGATGTAGATAAAGCACGGGAATTTCACGAGTACTTCAAACAACAGAATTATATTAGTGATAGTGAAAACACATTAGAAACACTACACACTGAGGAAGCGGGACCACTAGATTTTCCGATTTCTGTGCAAGAGATAGCCACAGTCATAAGTCAATTAAAAGGTAACAAGGCTCCAGGGGCAGATAATGTATTGAATGAAATTTTAAAGACTGGCAAAGATGCTTTAATGAGGCCCTTACACATTCTGTTCAATAGAATCTTAAGTACGGGGCATTATCCATCCCTATGGAGTCTCGGCCAAATCGTGCCAGTCCATAAAAAAGATGACCCCTCTAAAGTAGAAAATTACAGAGGGATTACACTTTTATCGTCATTAGGCAAAGTATTCACGTCCATAATGAACACTAGACTCTATAATTACCTAGTAGAAAAAGGAATATTGAAACCGGAACAATGTGGGTTTAGAAAAAAACACGGTACCACCGATAGCATTTTCATTCTGAAAACCCTTATCGAGAAATACGTAAAAACCAAACCAAAGAAGGTGAACAACTTGCTTTTTTCTTGTTTTGTAGATTTCAGAAAAGCATTTGATTGCATACCAAGACACAAATTGTTTGAGAAGCTCAGTAAAGCAGGAATAAACGGCAAATTTCTTGCGGTCTTGACATCTCTGTATTCAAATGATAAATCATCCTTTAAAATAGACCAATCAACAACTCCGGCCTTCGCTTGCCATGCCGGAGTAAAACAAGGCTGTATGCTTTCTCCCACCCTATTTAATTTCTACCTAAATGACTTGCCTGACACGCTTAACCAAACAAACGTTAATGATATACAACTAAATGAGAGGCCATTCAGTTGTTTATTATACGCAGATGACCTAGTTATATTTTCTAAGTCTGCAAAAGGACTGCAAAGCTACCTTGAGAAACTAGAGGAATTTTGCGAAACATCAGATCTCCATGTAAATCTTGACAAAACAAAAGTAATGATATTCAACAACTGTGGGAAAACTATGAACAATTACGCTTTTCAATATGGAGGTCATAAACTAACAAATGTTAAGTCATATAAATACTTAGGCATTCAATTAAGTGCCTACGGAAATTCTGACCATAAAATTATTTGATGCGCTAATAACCCCTATTTTACTTTACGGTAGCGAAGTATGGGGGGTGGATTGTAAAGAAAAACTAGACAAAGACCCAATTGAGTCAGTCCAAACTAAATTTTGCAAATGGCTCTTAGGCGTTAGCAAGTTGTGTAGCATCAATGCATGTAGAGCAGAGCTAGGGAGATTTCCTGTACGTTACCAAGCAAAATGTAGAAACATCAATTTCTGGCTGAAACTGAATGACCCTGAACAAATCAAGTTATCCTGTACAATATACAACGATATAAAAAATAAGGAAAGCAAAGAATTTTGGCACCAAAAAGTAAAAGCCCTGCTGTATCATTTAGGGCTAGGGGAAATATGGACAAACGTACAAACATCAGTTCCTGATCGCAAAACCATTTTGAGTATTATAAGCCAGAGACTAAAGGACATAGAGTACCAAACTTGGCTTAGTGACATAAATAACGATAAAAGAAAGATCCCCGCCAAAGCAATAAATTAAGGACTTTACGCAGATTCAAGTCCAATTATAATTGTGAAGACTACCTCATACAGGTCACCAATACCAATCACAGAATAGCATTGACAAAGCTGAGGCTAAGTAATCACAAATTGGCAATTGAAACTGGGCGTTACTCGAAACCTTACAAAATACCCGAAGAAAGAATTTGCCCCATTTGTACAAATGGCGTCGAAGATGAAGAACATTTTTTAATAAAATGCCCAGCATACCGCAATATAAGGAAAAACCTTTTCGATTATTTGGAGGATCAAATGAAAATCAAAATAAACAGAATGACGCCTAATGAGGTATTTTTACTAATCATAAACCCCCCAAACAAGGATAGAGCTGTGCAAAAACAAATTGCCAAATTTATCTATGAATGCGTAAAAGAAAGAAAGAAAAGGACAACTTCATAACATTCTATGATTAACTTTTATTTATTGATATATCTTGCCTTTTATGTAAATTTATTTGGGCTACTGCCAATGTACACATTAGTATAAGGCTCCAAATAAAATCATCTGTCTGTCTGTCTGTCTGTGAGGCCAAGACCCAATCCGAGCTCCAAAATCCTGATTGCCCCCTTTTTTAGGGAAAAAACCCTGATTGCCCCTTCTTTAAATTGTTTTCAAAAGACGGCCGAATATATATCACGGCCGGTATACCGCGTACCGGGATTGCATGCAAAATACGGAACATTATTTCAAGTCGGGACGTGGCATTGGGTAAACAAATCAGCAGATGAAGTACATAGATATGTACTGAAGTACGAATTAGCGACGTCACAATGTATGGGAACCTCAGTGCTTGCATGTGGGCAGGCGATCAAAATGCGGCAACAGAATGTCTTTTTTGGCATACTAGCTAAAACAAACTGAACTCTAACTACCTAAAAAATACTGAACCCCGACCCTGACTGCACCCAAATTATACTCAAATCCTGACCCTGATCTGCCCAAATCAGGTCAAAATCCTGTCCCTACCTGGCCAAACTGAGCTCAAAACCATGACCCACCCCGGCGCACATACATAATGCGTCACAAACAGGGTCACAAACAGGAGTAACCACCCCCCCCCCCCCCCCCCCACACACACACACACATGCGGTGTTTTTGCAAAGATTTGACGCAAAGGGTCGATGTCGACGATAGTAATAAGTAAATATAGTAATAGAAAGTGTGCTTCAGAAAATGTGTTTCTTTCAAATAATGGAACAACGGATTAGGTACTTATTGACTGAGTGGGAGGGCCGGACGGGAAAATATTTGGCTCGAGGTTAGGATGAAGTGCTCCATACAGGTCACTCTTGGCCCCATAGACTCAAAGGATGGGGAGTGTCCCCCTTTTTGGGTTCCATGGTAACCATGGGTCTAAATTCCCTAGGACTAAGGACCTCTCCCAGGGGAAATGTGACCCCTGGAGAGGAGAGGGGGATTGTGACCCCCTGGACTGCTGCTTAGACTCCCTTAGGATTAAGGACTGGCCTCTCCCAGGGGAAGTGTGACCCCTGGAGAGGTGAGGGGAAATGTGACCCCTGGAGTGTATTGTACCTCGTTACCAATAGCAACCAGTGTCCTGTTTACCAGCATGACCAATTGTTGGAGTACTTCATTCCCAACCCCTTTATCCCACATATCAGTACTGTTGCTGCTGTTCTCTCATGGGTTGGGAGCATTAACTGTAGATATAAAAGTCAACTGATATATATTCATGTAAGAAAGAAGCGATTGATTGGTATATCGAATATCAATACAAAAATTAGATGATGTTTTACTTATAGGCTTTGTAATTACATCGTTATTTAAAATGTTTTAGGCGACGCGGTACCCCATTGTACCTGATGTTATGTTGATTGTCATTACTGTTTTCGAGGCAGCATTAACCTGGGAAACCAGCCGACTCTTATCGCTCCCCACTCGTGCGTAACTCTAACCCTCATTTGCCTTTTGCTATTCTCTCTTCTACCGACTTACACTACTGAACCCTAATAACCCTCATTTGCCTTTTGCTATTATCTCTTCTACCGACTTACACTACTGAACCCTAATAACCCTCGTTTGCCTTTTGCTATTCTCTCTTCTACCGACTTACACTACTGAACCCTAATAACCCTCGTTTGCCTTTTGCTATTCTCTCTTCTACCGACTTACACTACTGAACCCTTATAACCCTCATTTGCCTTTTGCTATTCTCTCTTCTACCGACTTACACTACTGAACCCTAATAACCCTCATTTGCCTTTTGCTATTCTCTCCTGACTGCAATCACTTTCGCTGATGGACTTCTGCTTTTACTCACAGCAAAGAATATAAAAATATAAACTCCAATGAAGCATGGCATTTTAGCCCATTTTCGACATATAATACGACAACATTGGTATTAAATGGTAGTTTATTTAGAAGTATACAATACATACAGCAATTAATTGGATTCTAAAATCGGTCCCCAACCGTGATCTCGCAACAGGGACTTTAATAGCTGCGGTTACACTAGACCAGTTTTACTAGGTATCTTGGAAATTCATGTTTTCGTGTCTAACCGATTTCCCCAGGAGAAAACGTACCTTGGTATATTTCCATATAGTTACGAAAGAAAGAACAATGGAACTTTCCCATGATAGCACCCCAGATAAGTCTTGGGGTCACTGCCGACCCCAGATAGTTCAGCCAATGAAATTTCGAGGATCTGACAGTACAATAGGCCTTCGCGCCACAAAGTTACTGGGGCGTGATATTCAACGGTCTTCGTGTCACCGCTGTACCCAGGTAAATTCAAACCCCAGATGGATTTTATTGGGGTCAGTTTTACAGGGTAAACGACTTAATTTGGGGTAGTGTAACCGCAGCTAATATACCAGAGCGGCAACCGCAGTGACGGCGGGATGTACAGAAAAATGTTTTCTCCCGAAATTTGGTTTAAAATTTCCTTTATTCGCCTTTAATTACTTCTCAAATCCAGATCTCCGGAAAGACGGAGTGATTTACTTTTTGGCGTACGCATTCTCTATGAAAGGTAAAACGTATGGTTTCCAGGTTGTGTTTTTGACGACGGCGGTCAAAATGTAGGTGACTGCGTGCATTTGCACGTGCAGTTATTGTATTTTGTAATTAAGACTTGTTTAATGCCGTCGTCCTAGACGTTGCCGTCGTGGATTCTTAAGCCCGGTTTACACGATAACCATTTAGGCACGGCACTCCTAAATGTTAGATACGCGTGCCAAACATTATCGACACGGCACTCTTTATTTTTGTCGTGTAAATATAAATGACCCGGGTACCGGCGTGTCCGAAAATCTAGGCATTCTGAAACCCAAAGAAAAGGTCGTCTCGGCCCGCCTGTTTGGAATGCCGTTCCCAAGTTTAGGGATGCCGTGCCCAAGTTAGGAGTACCGTGCTAAAAATACGAGTACATACTACGTTATTAAACTTGGACGACACTCATTTCATACATACATTGATTAGTAATGGCAACGCCACTGAGACATAACATTCGAACGACGATTAAGAGTTTTAACATTTTCTTGTTAGATAACGTGCCTAATTTAATGTAATATACAACGAATATTTCCTTTTTTGAAGTTCAATCATTTCTACACCTCTAGACTCTGACGATCCTGTTCTCAACATTTAACTATAGCTGATCATGAGTTCAAAAACTGCTTTAAGGAGATTGATGTGGTATTGTTTAATAAATTTATGAACATATTCAACAATCTGCTCCTCCACAAATTCGTTTTCCGTTTAATTAAATGATCCAAACCGTGGTTAACAGTTACTTTTTCTTCCAGATTTCATACGATTCTTTTAAAGCTTACTGATTCTCTCTCTGCATGTGATAACAGCAGTACAATATTAAAACAATATCTACACTGAGTTCTCCGTCCGTAAATTCTTGACAGAGTTGTTTTGCTTTACTATTTTCAGATTTGTTTTATTTTAGTTTTATTAATCAAAGATATAATTATTGTCATGACCTTAAAACTATAGTTGGGTTGCCTTGAATATAATATAAACAAGAGCCTACTTGTGGTGTTGAAATATGAACTGAACCTTATCCGCGAATATTAGAGACTGGCCTTTAGATCCGACTCCGACTACGAGTAAATCACAATTGAGGAATACTTTAAAAAGATACCATACCAAACAATAACTCTTAGTGTCACGATTCACTGATCATTTTGTTTACTTTTGAGACGCCAATAGAGCGGATTTCAATTGAGTGTCGGAAGTGTTTTGGTTTAGCGTTTACTAAGCTCTCCTATTGGCTAAGAAAGTAAACCAACCAATCAGAATCCAAAGTAAAACCAAGTTACTTGTGATTACTCGCTCCTATGATTGGCTGGCTGTGGGTAGTTTGCGTTTGGTTTTACTACACTCAAATGAAAACTGCTCTATAACATGGTATTGGCGTCTTACAATACCAGCCTCCGATTGGCTCTTGCGTGAGCCCTTGCAGTTACATGGGTTCCAGGTCAAGTTCAAAAGTCGTTTGTTCAACATCAAGAATTCTACAACACTGTAAATTACAAGATAAGAATTATTCAATTCTAAAGGTAAGGTTGGCATTGTAGTTTCCGTCAGAAATCTAACACTCTTATCCGCTAAAAGTACAATGTTTGAAGAGATTTCAAAACACGTCGCGAAAGTTTTCGCCACTCAAGCCGTAAATATACTAGGCGCCTTTTGAGAATTTGGTGCTCCATTCTCTTCAGTTTCTTTTAACAATTCCCGACTTAACTGTTGAATCGCGATACAAAACTAATTGCGATTTTGAGACGCCGATACCGAATTATATTGCCGGCGTTGGAAGAAAATATATTTTCTCCCAACTGGCCGGCAATATAATTCGGTATCTGAGTCTCAAAATCGCAATTAGTTTATAGTAGCTTGTTCTCATGTTTCTAGCATTGTTTGGAGGAGTTGGAATATATCTCTACTTTTCTTGCGAGTGAGATATTTTGAGTCTAAAAGTCGTTCTCGCACTCGAATCTATTTTGGGCACGGCAGTTTTTGCCATGTACTAAAGAGTGCCGTGCCCTAAATTATCGGCATTCTTGATTGTTGTCGTGTAAATCAAGAGTGCCGGTCCCCGAAAATCGGGCTAAAAGGGGTGTTCCATGGTAGTGTTTCGTTCCATATAGTCTCCCTGCATAATCATTTTCTCTACTGTTTTACAGTATTATTCAGGGAGACTATATGGAACGAAACACTTACCATGAAGTATATACCCTAAAAGGTCTCTAATTATCTGTTCTGAGAAGCGAACATTTTTCAAAAGAGAATATTTCGACGTCACAAAATAGGTTTTTGTTTTTATAATCCTTCGAATATTTTCTTTTACGGGAGACCTTGAGCGCGCTACTCTCACAGGGGGTTTATTTTCTAAATATTTGTCGTCTGGCGGAGAGCAGTTATCGGGCCACATGATGCGATAACCCCAATCATGCGGGAGATAACATATTTGATGGATTATAAAATGCCGTACTGATTTGATAACAGTGGTTGTCAAGGCGTACGCGTTATATAGGTGCAGACTGTATAATAAATGCTCGTTTTCCGTATCTGTTAGGAGCAGATTGGTACGGGGAACAAGCCCGTCAAAGTCCTATATAGTCTACTGACAAGAATGTTCGCATTTACTTCTTCAAGCTATCACAGCACCCAGATCTTGCGCAGACTGGAGTGCAGTGAGTACCACAAAAGACTGGGCACGATCTGGTAACGATTCCTTTCCTGGCCAAAACATTTAGCGGATGGAATACATGAGTAATGTGTAAGACTTTCCGGGTGGAAGAACGTGCTTCTGCATTACTATCGTCAGCTTGAGGAAGACCCAAAGCAGAAGCACAGCACGCTACCGTACAAGATGGTGAACAATTCCCTGGACAGGGGCTCGGACAGGTACTGGGACCCTCTATGGTCTGGATTGGTGACATAACAGGCGTGTACTCAAGCATGGGCTGCGGAGGTGCTGGGAGGACAGGTGTGCCTTGCTGAAGGCGCGCATTACGGAGAGCGAGGCCTTCAGGCTGGCAGCAGTCTTGCGGGCAATCCATTCCACAGTGAAACTTGCATTGCTCCTTGCAAATGTAAGCAGTGCCAGGTATGCCGGGTTGGTTAGGGAAAGGCACATTGGGTTGAAGACCTGGATGAACGTGGCTGACGGGATTTGGAGCGTATGCACCAAACCCACAACAGAAGTCGCTACAACCAGGGGCGCATAGCTACAAATGAAATGATCATAAGTTAATTAAACTTTGGGTGAGCAGAAAAGCTGAAAAAAACCAGCAGTATTTTTTATTTAGAATTTATCCCGCTGTTTTCCTCATGTCAAAGATCTGCCCTCATTCAGTAATTATATAGTGTCATTTAACCTATCACGAGTTCTATATTGAAAGATAGCATAGAATATGGTTGTCATATGTCCTATAAGATAAATGCGTGCATCCAAGAGCATGGAGAGCCATCAGTAGAATACAACACACCTTCACAAAGTACAGAGCAATCGTAAAATTATATAAGTGGAAAACCTCTTAGCAGGGTTTGTACTTAGACCTTACATACCTTCTTGTTCGCTCAGATCAAGTTCCGGTAATTTACTGTCAGTTCCATGTTCTAACACTGTAACTTATGGCGACAGATCATTCTATGTCGCTGCAGCAAAAAAAGTGGTAGTCTCTTCCGGATTGTATTCGTAGTATTGATTCGTTAACTACAAGTATAGGTTTAAATCAAGTTTGAAGACCTTTCTTTTTAGAAGCTATTAGCTAGTTATACTTCGATATATTTTATATATTTATGTAATTTTTTTGAGGTATAATATGTAAGATCAACAAGACTTTGTATGATACTCCTAATACGTTATTATTATTATTTGTTTTTCTCTCTTTTAATTAATGATTACTAAGATGCCGGTCTTACCGTTGGACATGGTGCAGGACAAAGACGTTTTTGCGGAGCGTAAAGATCGTCTGAAGCCAAACCACTGATGAACTTCGGTTTCTTTCCAGTAACATCCTTATGCTTCTTAAGTTGTTTCTTTTTCTTTGATGCCTGATACGCTGCTTGTTTTGCCTTCCTCTCCTTCTCTAATTTATCTTTACTTTTTTGAAAATCTTTTATCTTATCGTAATGAAGGAATTTGTGTCCTCGCTTTTTCTCATCGTCTTTTGAGCAGCAGCCACTTCCACAAGAGGGGATGCAGGTCTCAGCGCACATTGGATGGCAATGTTGGGAAACCCCAGTCTTTACAGGTACCTTGTCGTGTTCCTTACAACATCCGGGACCACAAGATCCTATGCAGGCCTGGAGACACATTGGATGGCAATGCTTCTTGAAGTATTCGTCTGGTAAGCAACGAAGAAAAACAGATGTGGTATCAGCTACATCGCGAATTACTTGTTATAGTGCGACTACTGAATCCGGCGCCACTTAGACAACGCGAACCAATCACATTGCAGAACGAAAACAAAGCATTCCAACGCGAACCAATCACATTGCAGAACGAAAACAAAGCATTCCCAAATTAAGGTTACTTGAGCCACTCAGTGTCGAGTAGATGACAACAGCATTTCAACTTGCTCGATGTGGTAAAAGGCAAATTTTGTGGACTAGTTTATTTTCGTTTTGCAATGTTGTTCTCGTTGTCTACGTGGCCCCGGGTTCAGTAGTCGTACTGGTCGCACTGTAATCTAGAATTAAATTGCCTAATTTATAGATTACTAAACCAAGAATATTTAACAATTATTTACCGAAGTGGAGGTGAATAGTGGTGGATATTTACCGAGCCGCGAACCGAGCCGCTTGTTTTAGTATATACCACACTCCAGGTGAATAGCCAGCACCAAATACACTGTTATTTTCAAGGAGTTATTTTAACTCCAAAAGAGTTATTCTGTACCATTTTTTTTAGTACAGAATAACTCTTTTGGAGTTAAAATAACTCCTTGAAAATAACATTGTAGTCATTTTATTTTCTGTAAAATGGACAAAAACTCGCGCGAGATGATCGCTGCTTTGCTCGGAGGTGAATATGAAATCATATTCACTGTTTGAGTAGCCAATCATAGCGCGCGAAAAGTGATATTCACTGGTGTGGTATATACTAAGTAAATATACAACAATTTAACGAGCAAACTCATTCAGGAACTGAATCAAATTAAAACAGCCAGAAATTGAAAAAGTGGTTCAAAAAGATTGTTTTAGAACCGTATCTGGACAGCGTCACAAAGCTCTTGTGAGTAAAGGGCGATCATGATGAAAATGATAGATTAGTGCAGTGTTTTATAAAGAAATAAAAATTAATTATTTGTATTTTACGTCTTTACAAATTTCAAACGCCCCTGGGTACTTTTCGATGTCTTGTAATTTATCATTTTTCGTCAAGATTTCTATCAATGTTCGCTTTTATTTGCCATACTAACCGGGAGCTAACCTCCCGGTTAGCTCAGTGGTTAAGCTTCGGTATGTCGAGCGGGAGGTCGTGGGTTCAAACCCCGGCCGGACCAACACTCAGGGTCTTAAAATAACTGAGTAGAAGGTGCTGCCTTTGTGAACCAACTGCAAATGGTTAGACCTTCACGTCTTCTCGGATAAGGACGTAAAATCGTAGGTCCACTGACATGGCGGAGACAAGCCTCGCAGGAGACCTTGAGTCCTATTGTTTGTTTCCGGTGGCGTTACGCCCAAATGTTGTAAATAAATAAAATAAAATAATAAATGAAATGTGTTACGATGCAATCATGATTCAATGATTTTCTTTGAAACAAAATGTACAATCTTCCAGTTGTGCACGCCAATTTTAGCTGTGCTGTGTTTCACCAAACTCACACATTCCCTGGGGCCATTGCTCGCCTAATCCAAGATGGTGTCTTAATATTGGCTTAGGCGCGAAAAGACTCCTGGGAACGAGGTTGCTGTTTCAGAGTTTCGTTCAAAGACTAAGCAGAGGTACACATGCGCATAGCAATAGCAGCTGTGAAACGTTATATTATATTCCCAATTCTTTTTAGCACATTTTACGACTTAAAACGAATATACATGTAGCCTTTTCTAATGGAAAGTTCCAAAGACACAGGGTGAACTTACCATTATGCCACGACTTGTATCTGTGAGCTGCTGACACGACTGAATCGACAGCGACATGAGCGGACATCTTTCCGCTCATCACCTTGGTAACACCATTTTGCTTGAGGTGGTTCTTGAGACCACTTTCAAGATGCTTATTCTTCATTCCAATAATATGAATAGCTTTGTAGCCCAGCGACTTCAGCATCTGAGAGATCTTCTTCCAATCAACAATCGGTGTAATCTTATACTTTTGGTTCTTGTATGTGACTGTTTTTGAGAGCTTTTCCATTGCAACGCCTTTGATCTTTTTTCTAATTGTCTTTTTCTGAGCTGCTTGAGCCTTTTTTGTAATGTGCTTCTTAGAGGCATTCGCAACCCTCTTTGGCTTCAGCTTCCTTGCTACATTCTTAGCGGGCACAATGGCATGCTTCTTGGGTGTCTTAAGCACTTTGACGTACTCCAGCAGCTTTTGTGCGTCTCTAATTTTCTCGTTTTCGGTTGACATGTCTTTGTTGTCTCGGTACTTCATGGCGAGTTTAGACTGTTGGCTGAGTAAAGGTTCGATGGAATGTAGCTGCATCAAGGTTTCTTTTGGCAACAATGATTCACCCTCGCTGAACAGACTATGCAAAGCAGCAGCTTTCTGATTTGCACTGACAGGCTGATATTTTGACTTTTTAACTCCATTGAGATTTACATTCTCCTTTGGCTTCATGACAATCTGTACTTGTGGTGAAATCTGGATATATTCTGCCTCTGTCAGTACCAATAAATCAGAGAAAATTCCAGTATTAAGTAGGTGAATCTATGAGATACATGAACGTTTGAAGCTCAAAAGAACCCATTACGTTACGGCTACGGTGCTGCCACATAATTTCGTTTTGATTTATGTTGAATTTGTTTCATTCTTTAGAGCGGTTTTCGATTGAGTGTCGTAAAACCAAAACCAGAGTGAATCATCGCAGCAAGTAAAACACAACGAGCCAATCACGAGCAAGTAAAACACAACGAACCAATCACGAGCAAGTAAAACACAACGAGCCAATCACGAGCAAGTAAAACACAACGAACCAATCACGAGCAAGTAAAACACAACGAGCCAATCACGAGCAAGTAAAACACAACGAACCAATCACGAGCAAGTAAAACACAACGAGCCAATCACGAGCAAGTAACTCGTGATTGGTTTTACTTGAACAATCATAAGGAAAAGTTATAAACGCAATCGTGGATAACTACATAACTGACGAAAATTGATCAGTTGCGTGATGGCCAAAACAATGTCTGGTTTTACTTTCGAACTGTATAGTTACAAACCGTATTCACAGCCAAAAGAAAAGCTAAATAAACGCAAAACCAAAGCATTCACCGAATTACTTTAATTTGACACTTTTGACGAAAACCGCAATAATGTTACATTCTATCATGATACTCACGGCACAAGTTGCACGTCTTGACACAGTGCTCTTGCATTGCTTTCTTGGACGACTTGCAAACTCCAGACGAAGCAAGCGAGTCACAGTGCTCTATTTTATCTTTGCATTCTTAAAAAGGAAACAACAACGACATTATTATTTTGTTTTCTCGCTCGATAACGAATTACATGCAGTTTGTAGTTCTGTATTATCTAGCTACACATATGGATCGCATTCACCAGCACGTTGCCTGGGATATCATTTCTGACAAACGTGTTACAATATATTGAAGCTTTTATGCAAATCATTCTCTACTGTATCTGAGTGTATTGCGTTTTACAGTATGGACTGATGCATCTTATATACACCTACTTAAAAAAATGATCAGATTGACCAATGAACAACGAACACTGAACAATGATTTTCCGACCTAAAATATGACTTGGTCATATTATAATACGGCACGCTTTGGTCCTCGTCTAGCTGTATAGCGCTAGCTCCGAGCGGCCTTCCCTCAATGGAACATCAAACTTCACCAAAACGATTACAAAGTCGAATGCAATGCTTTACAGTAACGTAACCAAAAAAATATGTTAAAGATCTGATAATTCGCCTCTTCGTCCAAACCTTGATGTATAAACCAAATAACCCGATTTCTAAATAAATGGCTTCACCGTAGCGGTGAAATTACCAAAGCGTGCATTTTTAGTTATATTTTAGGTCAGAAAATCATTGCTCAATGTTACTTTGTTGTTCATTGTTTAATCTGATCAAATAAATAGGTGTATACAATAGTAGTACATGGAGTGTATGCATTTGACAACATGCGCATATCAAATATTATGTGACATGGGAATAACGTGCAGGTTATTTATTTATGGTTAGTTACTTGTGTACCTTTCTTGAAAGCTGTGAGATAGGACTTTCCTTTGTTCTTAATGTGTTCAGCTGATAAAAAAAGGCCGAAAAGGAGAAACATGCATTAGTGTGGTATCCTTGTTGTGCTATTTTAACTAACGTGATATGTCAACATGCAGTATCATATACTACGTCACAAATACGCCGTCAGTGTTTTTCAGATTTAGTCTCAAGTTACCATGGAGGAAAGAGAATGCCGAATTTTAGGACAACAGCAATTATCTCAGTTGAACTTTGTGTCTATAGATTTTTATACAATAAAAAACGTGCGCTCTGATTGGTCGATAGCCATGTGTTATTAGCGTACAGATGCACAATTGACGTTACGTTTTCACTAAATAGATGTCATTCAGTCATGGGTCTGTCCTCTTATAGATGACATCACAACGTGACGAGAGAACAGCCACGCCACTCTACTATGTCTCGTGGTGTATTTCTTTGTTCTCGTCACGTGCATCTATTTAACAATTAGACTATGAGCTCGAAGTTTCTATCGGATGATAGTTGACTCGGATAATAGTTGATTCGAGGATGATAGCTCCTCGTTAACTATTAGCCATAGAAACTGAGAGCGAGTAGTCTAATTGTTTAAGTAGAAACTACCTAGTTGTTCAATCTTAAACTGAAACAATAATTTGGCGACTTGATGGCCATTGTCTTGACTATGTCCCATGTCCTATGTACTATTGACTATGTCCCATGTACTATGTCCTGTTGACTATATCCCATGTCATGATATGTCCTATATATTATTGACTAATATGTCCCATGTACTATGTCCTGTTGACAATTGTCCCATGTCCTATTGACCATGTCCCATGTACTATGTACTACTTCCAATGTACTATTGACATGTCCCATGTCCCTAGTATGTCTCACATGTCCTATGTCCTATTGACTATGTCCCATGTACTATGTCCTATTGACTATGTCCCGTGTACTATGTACTACTTCCAATGTCCTATTGACTATGTCCCATGTTCCTAGTATATCTCACATGTCCTATTGACTATGTCCCATGTACTATGTCCTATTGACTATGTCCCATGTACTATGTCCTATTGACCATGTCCCATGTACTATGTACTACTTCCAATGTCCTATTGACTATGTCCCATATCCCTAGTATGTCTCACATGTCCGATTGACTATGTCCCATGTCCTATGTCATATTGACTATGTCCCATGTACTAATGTCCTATTGACTATGTCCCGTGTACTATGTACTACTTCCAATGTACTATTCACTATGTACCATGTCCCTAGTATGTCTCACATGTCCTATTGACTATGTCCCATGTCCTATGTCCTATGTCCTATTCACTATGTCCCATGTCCTATGTACTACTTCCAATGTACTATTCACTATGTCGCATGCCCCTAGCATGTCCTATGTCCTATGTCCTATTGACTATGTCCCATGTCCTATTGACTATGTCCCATGTACTATGTCCTATTGACAATGTCCCATGTACTATGTACTACTTCCAATGTCCTATTGACTATGTCCCATATCCCTAGTATGTCTCACATGTCCGATTGACTATGTCCCATGTCCTATGTCATATTGACTATGTCCCATGTACTAATGTCCTATTGACTATGTCCCGTGTACTATGTACTACTTCCAATGTACTATTCACTATGTACCATGTCCCTAGTATGTCTCACATGTCCTATTGACTATGTCCCATGTCCTATGTCCTATGTCCTATTCACTATGTCCCATGTCCTATGTACTACTTCCAATGTACTATTCACTATGTCGCATGCCCCTAGCATGTCCTATGTCCTATGTCCTATTGACTATGTCCCATGTCCTATTGACTATGTCCCATGTACTATGTCCTATTGACAATGTCCCATGTACTATGTACTACTTCCAATGACCTATTGACTATGTCCCATGTCCCTAGTATGTAGTATGTCTCACATGTTCTATTGACTATGTCCCATGTCCTATGTCCTATTGACTATGTCCCATGTACTATGTCCTATTGACTATGTCCCGTGTACTATGTACTACTTCCAATGTACTATTCACTATGTACCATGTCCCTAGTATGTCTCACATGTCCTATGTCCTATGTCCTATGTCCTATGTCCTATGTCCTATGTCCTATGTCCTATGTCCTATGTCCTATGTCCTATGTCCTATGTCCTATGTCCTATGTCCTATGTCCTATGTCCTATGTCCTATGTCCTATGTCCTATGTCCTATGTCCTATGTCCTATGTCCTATGTCCTATGTCCTATGTCCTATGTCCTATGTCCTATGTCCTATGTCCTATGTCCTATGTCCTATGTCCTATGTCCTATGTCCTATGTCCTATGTCCTATGTCCTATGTCCTATGTCCTATGTCCTATGTCCTATGTCCTATGTCCTATGTCCTATGTCCTATGTCCTATGTCCTATGTCCTATGTCCTATGTCCTATGTCCTATGTCCTATGTCCTATGTCCTATGTCCTATGTCCTATGTCCTATGTCCTATGTCCTATGTCCTATGTCCTATGTCCTATGTCCTATGTCCTATGTCCTATGTCCTATGTCCTATGTCCTATGTCCTATGTCCTATGTCCTATGTCCTATGTCCTATGTCCTATGTCCTATGTCCTATGTCCTATGTCCTATGTCCTATGTCCTATGTCCTATGTCCTATGTCCTATGTCCTATGTCCTATGTCCTATGTCCTATGTCCTATGTCCTATGTCCTATGTCCTAATGACTATGTCCCATGTCCTATGTTGTACTACAAGGCAGTACAATGATCTCCTAGCTGGCAACCCTTATTGAAAATGATGTATAATAGACAGATCAAGAATATGAAGAATAAAATCTATTAGCTTATTTAATTTTCTGGCACGAATGTCCGCTATCACTAGCCTGTGCCAAACCTCACCGATATTCAGCTCCAGTAGCTGCGCCATATCTTTCGCTGCTTCTGATACTTTGTTAGCTTGAAAGAAAATACACAAAAGTATAAACTGGTGAATGATCGTTACAAAATATGTCGCACTTTATGTTTGCCACAGAAATCTCTTGCTTACTAGTGCCTAGCTCGGTTATGCTGGATCGTAAATGTTTAGAGTCACTGAAGCACCAGAAAAGTGTTACATGATTGACATGCGTCTCCTTTACCTATACTCTCATCGACAAGCTTGTTAATAACAGTCTGTGCTTGTTTCCAATCACCACCTTAAAAATGAAACAACAAGTTATTCTTAAGTTTGACACAAAACTTCTTAGATTCAGTTCGAGTTTCGAAATATTCACCTACAAATTGTCATTAGCTGGAGAAAGTAGAATGTGTTTTTCTTGCCGAAATAGGCACGTGATGATATATCACTTCAATAAATCCCATCGGAAAGGATTTACTGGATGGCAAATAAACTTCAAAACGCTGTTTTAGAAAGATCGACAATCGATTGGTTTTGCTATAAATAAAGTCATATAAATAATAATATCAATAATAATAATATCAAAGTCATATAAATAAAGTATATTTTTTTGTCATCCAGTACAACCACGTGATTGCATTCTTGCAAAAGGCCCATTAGCTTGTTCTTATAAAAACATCAACCAATCACAAGCAAGATCCCTATTTGGTTATAGCTCAACTGCAAGTGCACGCCGGAGTCTTTTTTTTTGAGTGAGTTCTTATAAAAAATGAGATTAATAACATGAAGGGATGAGGGAAAGATGCGTCCAACTTTTCCAAGATTACTATCAAATCTAACTATCATTAGTAGAAACCAACTAGTGATCTATCACGAATCCTGCAATCTGATTGGCTAAGCTACTCACTATCTATTATACAAATAGTGTGTCCGACTATCGGCTGATAGTTGCCCGCGGAAAGTTGATGTTCTTGAAGCAAATATAAGCCCGAGAACGAAGTTCGAAAATATGCTAGTTTTAAGAACATCAAATTTCCAAGGGAAACTATCAGGCGATAGTTCCGAGACAAACACAGTCTATTTGTCGTTATTGTTCATCACAAAATCGTCTTCCGCTCTCAACGGGCACTATTATACAAATAGAGTGTGTCCGTCGAGGAACTATCGGCTGAGATAGGACAACTATCACGTCACATGATCGCTTTTAGCCAATGAGCGCGCGCCAAAATTTTGTGGTTAACTACAATCTATGAATAGACAGTGAGTAGCGATAAAGCCAGTCAGTTCAAGAGCAAAACAATGGCTGCCAAGTCGTCAAAATGTCAAAATATCTTCTTGTTTCAGTTTAAGATTGCATGAACTACTAGTTGGTTTCTACTAAAACAATTAGACTACTCGCTCTCAGTTTCTATGGCTGATAGTTGACTCGGAGCTATGCTCCTCGTACGCGCCAACTATCAGCCGAGAGAAATTTCGAGCTCATAGTCTAATTGTTAATTATTCCACAACCGTGTTACATGTTACCAACGTTAAATACGATTGATTTAACCTTATTTACTAACCTTAGAATGTTCACCATGTTTCACACAGTAACAAGCATCCTTAGATAAAGTTAGTATAATATATATATATTTTTACACTCATTTTCAAAAACATTGCTTTTGATTTATATATATATACCTTTTGTTCTCCATTGTTTTAGCTGTCAAATTTGACAAGAATACAAAAGGTACATATATATTTGCAGTGCAATGTTTATTAAAACGGGTATATATATATATATATACTTAAGTTTGTGTCTATTTTAATTTAACATCTTTGCCTATAATCTAGCCTAATTTTAAAGAATACTTTGTTGAGAGTAGTAATTACATTGTATGTACGCAGGGAAACTCAGGCTGATAATACAAACGTATGTTATTTTACTGTGAAGTTACTGTTCGCGCCATTTTCATAGGCACTTTAAGCTTATAATTCACTCTTGTAGTGTTTGAATACTAGTGCTTGACTGAGTGATTTTCCAAAAACAAATATACATCAATAACAGTGTACGGTATTTATTCCAGGCACATAAATTTAAAAGTCGACAGCTATTGTTAATCCGTTATCCGTGTGTAATTTAATACTCTACATTTTTTATAGATCATTGTCGGTCAGTTTGAACTTGAAAGTCAGTGTAAACTTATAATTAAGCTAAATTGCAGACGATCCATTCCCTTCAAATATAGAACTAGTGGTATATTGTAGACCCTCTCACGGTAGCACGACACAATTTGATCTCTGTGATAAACACAACTTACAAGTAAGTAAATTTTTAAAGCCGTCAACTTAACGATCAAACCAGAACTGTATCTGATAACTTTTAACTACATTTGAACATAGTTAGAACTACACCCAAACCTGCTTAACACAGGCCTTGACATTGTAGCTAAAATGAAGCAATTTCAAAAGAAATTACCATCAATCTTGTATCTCCGCAGTGTGTCATCTTTCTTGTCGGTTCCTAAACTCCACGGTAGTGAAACTATTAATATGAAACTAATCAACCTAAAATAATCCATTTTCTGGCTTTCCTGAAGTGAGGTGTTTCCAGGACAACAGATTGTAATACGCTATTTTAAGAAGATCAAGCTATCATAACCACAAAAACTTCGCTGATCATCGCCTCACTTAGAACTTTTGAAAAAATATATATAAGAGCGCCGGAGTTCTACACCAATATCTGTTGTATTAATAAATGAAGAGACGATCTGGGAAGCGAAGCGTGCGATAGATAGCAAGTACACTATTGTGTTCAACCACCAAGTGGCAATCAGTGAAGCGCGAGGGGATCTCTGTATTGGATAAAAGCTCCCTTAAGATCTAGGTTTCTATAACAAGGGGTACAGAGGTAAGCTATGTGTAGGGCAGGGCCGTTAGGGGTCAATAAAACAATTTATCTGACGTTGACTGAACTAAACAATTCCAACTCTGTTGTTTTAAACAGAGTTAAACACCACATCCGCCACCAGTGCTCCATTGTTCGACAGAAATAACTATCGTTGCTTGCTTTGGGGTGGAAACCATTAGTTCATTCTATTTTAGAATTTACAGTACTTGCATTTTTTAATGAGTTCTTTAAAATTTCGAGTACATTTGAAATTGAAGTTTTAGAGATGCAAAGCTTTGAAGTTATATAGTCGGTAAAAATGGCAGCGTGGCATATGGCAGACCTGCCCGCTTTGGTAAAAAGGTTGCTGATCCGTAACACGCAACCAAGCAGATCAACACCAGGTCATAGTGTCTTACTGGTTACCATAACATGCTTTGGTTGTTTTGTAAGACTTTGAAATTATTTCCTACTAAAACTGCGAAAAATGAAAACAGACTAAGTGTATGACCAACACGGTAATAAAGTAAAATCCAGCAAAATAACCAAGAACAGTGACATCAGTCGACTGCAAGAAGTCTCTTTCTTCCCGCAAACTGGAAGTAGTCTACTGTGCGCGCGCCTGTCATTTTGCGCTTCAGCTGCGCTGCGCGCCTGTCGTGTTGCGCTTTAGCTGCACACTTGTGCACCTATCAGCGGCTTCCCCGAGGGGTCGACCCCCGGGCTAACCAGGGGGATTTTAAAAAGACAGAAACAATCTTGACGATTTCCCCCAGTGGTAGGGGAATCGTCCCTTTCAAAGTCCCCTGGTTAGGTCTTCCACGACCTACAATCCCCCGTCATTTTGCACGAAATGAGATCGATGGAGCTGAACTGACTACTGAATCTCGTTACAAACGTTATTTCTATAACATTGTACACTCTATTTTCAACAGAAAATGAAACTTTATTAACACTTCCATAAACTTCATAGTATCTTTCAGGAACAAGACACACTTCAATGTAATTATTCCAACACATGACGGTCAATTCTTGGGGTTATCTTCAGCAAACAAAGTGCGGGTACCGACAAATAATACTAATAATATTAATAACTTTATTTATATAGCGCTTAAATCCATTAATTGTCCTAAGCGCTTTACAAGAGTAAGTTAAAAAATATATATTATGGCTATACCGATTACAATTACAACTGTATAAAAATTACATAATACGCGGAATAAAATTCTAATATGATAAATATGATAAAATAGAAATATATATATATATCTATCTATGTCTTGAGGTTCTTTTTAAAAAGTAAAATTGATGACGACTTCCTAAGTTCCAGTGGTAAGTCATTCCATAGTCTCGGTGCAGCTACAGAAAATGATCTATCACCATATGATTTAAGTTTGCTTGTCGGGATACTCAAAAGTTCTTTATTGCTGGAACGCAGCAATCGTGACTATTTGCGATAACTCAATAGTTCAATAACATAGGATGGCGCCATCCCGTTAAGAGCTTTGTGCACTAATAACAATAGCTTAAAAATAATACGAAACTCTACGGGTAGCCAATGTAGCTGGCCATTACAGGAGAAATATTGTCGTATTTCTTAGTAAGCGATACGATACGAGCTGCCGCATTCTGGACAGACTGTAATTTACTTATTGAGTACTTAGGAATACCATATAAAAGAGAATTACAATGGTCAAGTTTAGAACCAATAAAAGCATGAATTAGAATTTCAGCAGTGCCTTGATTTAGATATGTGCGAATCTTCGCAATATTTCTTAGATAATAGTTCGATACCTTACAAATCTTCTTTACGTGTTCCTCCATGCTGAGAGAACGATCCATAATTACTCCTAGATTGCGCGTAGAGGTCCGTGGTGCAATGCATTCATTACCAACTAGTATGTGCTCAAGATCTGGCCTAGGACGATATCTGGAGTTGATAACTATGAGTTCAGTTTTGTCTTGATTCAATTTAAGGAAGTTTCTGCTCATCCAGCAGTCAATGTCGCCAACGCAGCGTTCAACCGACAACTTATAGCTTGCTCAAGATCGACAGAGCAGTCAATCAGTCTTAAAGGAGACGTACAATTGTGTGTCATCAGCATACAGGTGATATTGCAGATTATGCCGCTTGATGATGTCTGCTTTTTAGGTAACGTGTACATGAGATATAACTAACCACCAAGACCGATCTCTTTGGGACACCACGCACTAAAGGACGCTGTGAAGAGATACCATCATCCACCTGGACAAACTGCTTGCGTGAGGATAGATATGATCCAAACCATTTGAGGGCATTTTCCTTTACGCCAAAACGGTGAAAGAGTCTTGATATCAGTATCGTATGATCAACAGTGTCGAAGGCGGCTGATACATTTGTAGATCCAGTAAGAGCAGTATGACTGACTTGTTTTGGTCAACAGCACACAGGATATCATGTTGTACTCTGAGCAATGCAGTTTCAGTAGAATGTAACACTTTGTATGCTGACAGAAGGATATTGTCAAGGTGATGAGTCATTATGTATTCCGTCGATTGAATAGCAGCAATAACGTACTTTGTCTAGCTAGAGAAGCCTCTCTAGCATAACAATGGCGCCCTGACTCCCAAATTTGTCAAAACGTGAAGAGAACAAGCATCACAAGACTCGACTGGGTCTCGTGGCGTATGTCTTTGTTCTCCTCACGTTTTGACGTCATCCGTGCATCCACAAGAGGACGGACGCACGAAAACATTGATATCTAAAAATGTAAGCCAAAAAACTGACAACACACTTTTTAATCAGAAGACGAATCTGAAATTTCCTGACTATCAAGATACCTCTGTACTTGCCAATGACATTCTTTGTACGGAAGATTGACTGTATCCCTTCGGAACTTGACTCTACTGCAAGTCATAATTATTATGTGGACGTAGCACCGATTTTATTTTGCAACCACTTTGACTCATTCGAAATGTTAAGTGATTAGAGTGTTATATTATAAGCTACTGATTGCCATCAAGTAAAAAGTCGAGTTCTTTGAATCCAATGCCTACTCCACTTGTACTAGAATGCCTGGACGTCCTCCTCCCTGTACTCACATGGATGATAAATCTATCTCTGGAATCTGGGCTGTTCCCTGATAACTGGAAGCAAACAGACGTTCGTCCCAGATTAAACAAGCCAGGGATGGACGTCGTATTTAAGAATCTTCGTCAAATCATTAATCTGTCATTCACCTCAAAGCTTACTGAACGTGCGGTTTCTAACCAAACGCACAATCATATGACAGTCCATAACTTGTACCCTAAACCTCAGTTCTCCTACCGCGTGTGAAGCATGATATTCTAATGAATATGAACAAGCAAAATGTCACCTTGCTCGTGCTACTAGATCTGAGCACCGCGTTTGAAACCGTCGATCACGATATTTTACTTGGGAATGAGCGATTACACTCCAGCTTTGGTGTATCTGGAACAATGTTAGCGTGGTTTAAATCTTACCTTTCCAAGACAATGCGAGCGTGACAGTTTCCATTAGATTATGTCATGTCTCAAATTCCAGTGACTGTGTCAGGTTCCCTCATGTTATGTTGTTCTAAATCCGTGTGTAGGTCAAGCGTCCTGTGTTTTCTCATCACTTTATGTAGCAAAATATCTGTAAGTATTTGTTTTGATTTCCTTCTATCGATTATTTCAGCCTTTATGGTTGTATCCCTCTGATTTAAACTGTAATTTGTGTAATATATTTGTTCTAGTCGAACCTACATCAGTTATGGGAGCTTCAAATAAATGTTTCGATCTGCAATATGGTGTGCCTCAGTTCGTGCCTTGGTCCTCTGCGTTTTATTATATATGCAAGTAAACTATTCAGTGTACTGGAAAGTCATCTTCCAGACGTGCATGCCTATGCTGATGATACGCAACTATATATCTCTTTTAAACCTGACCCAAGTACCGAGCGATTACACCTATGCAGAACTGTACAGATGTCATCAAGAGCTGGATGCTTACTGATAAGCTCAAACCTAATGACGACAAAACAGAATTAGACACACTTCGTATTGGTAACACTCACTTAACCCCTGTGAGCCAGGTTAAGAACCTAGGCTGCTGGTTTGACACTCAAATGAAACTTGACACGCATGTAACTAAATGTTGCAACGCAGCATTCTTTCACCTGTTTAACATACGACGAATTAGGAAATTCCTGAATAATGATACTGTTCAAATATTAATTAATGCTTTCATAACTAGTCGTCTAGATTACTGTAATTCATGCCCTTTTATATAGTCTGCCGGCCACTCAGCTTAGTAGGCTCCAGCGTGTTCAGAATGCTGCGGCTCGGCTTATATGTAACATTTCTCGTTTTGAACTTATTACTCCTATTCTTTATAAGTTGCACTGGCTTCCAATTAAGTTTAGAATAGATTTCAAAATAATGCTTATCACGTATAAGGCACTAAATGGCTTAGCACCATCCTATATTACAGAGCTAATTATTATCAAGCCTGCATCTCGTTATAGCTTAAGATCTAACTCAGAACTTCTCCTGCAGCGACCAAGACTCAAGACTTTAGTAACGCCTGCTCTATGGAATGACCTACCCGCAGAAATACGTAATGCTAACTCAGTTTCAGCTTTTAAGAAATTACTTAAGCAGTTTTTATTTAAGTGTTTATGGTGATTAATCCTAGGCCTGTATTATTCTCCATGGCACCTTTCTATCACAACAACATCGATTTTTAGATAATATACACAGTTTATGAGCTGTTAGTAAAGGAAAAAGTCATATTAGTGAAAATTGTAAGTTTTTATTCAAATTGTTGCAAAGTTGAATTAATTAAATGACGTCTACCGAGGTATCGACCCAGGCTTTTACTTACGCGGTCATGGGTCAGGAAAGGTCACGTTTCCACGATTTCAAACAAGCGTAGAAGATAGAGTATTCTCTGTAAACCAAAAATTTCTTCGCAGGGGTACTCAAAACATTCCTGAGGTTCATAGCTATGAAAATTGCACGAAGGCTCATATGCACTTTAACGAATGCATCGAGGTCGTAATCCCCATGGAAAAGGAGTTGCCATGGATGCTCGATGGCAAGCCACTTTTAAAACGCTGTTTTAGAAAGATCGACAATCGATTGGAGGTGAAAAATAGCATTTACAAACAGGTTGTGCTAATAACAATACCGATAAATATATGAATTAAGATTTTTTGGCCATCCAGCACAATCCTGTACAATCACGTGAATGCCTCACTGCAAAAGGCCTATTAGTTAGTAATTAGTCTATTGTTCTTGTTATGCGCATGTGAGCATTTATGTATGGAACGTGCGCACTATAAATGTCATTTATTATTATTATCAACAGCACATGCACCATCACCAACTTTTAGTTTAAAAAAATCCCGCCGATGCAGTTTCTATTAAAACATTAAAATAACCCTGCCCCGAGCACCCACTGATTGGTGCATTATACATTGCAACTTTGAGGCAGTTTGAACAATTGTTTATTTATAAATATAGTCGTTTTGTACACTTTGATTTTAACTACAAAATAAAGACTTTAATTTAGATGTACGTTATCCGTGCATATTTGTTGCCATCATGTGTGACAGAAATAAACTACATTAATAACCCGTACATATTTGTCTAAACTATGTGAACTACAACCAATGATGCTATTACTGCTTCTTGTTTCGGGCAGTATTCTACACTCGCTGATTAAGAACTAGTGGGAATATTATGACTTAATCACATTGAAACATACAGGGTCGGTACCTGTCGCCATGGTAACTGACAAACCACAGTAACTTCTTAAAGGAAACCTCAGCTAAATAAACAATAGTTCCTCTCAAATGTTCTTTATGTACGCATAAATCTACTGCTGTGTTTGTCTCGTGTCAATTGTACACTAGATGCCACTTATGGACCTTTCTATCCATATCTATTTGAGTTCACGTGCGCCGTCATCTTGGATTTTACGACTTTACAATGTTGCCCTTTTGTTACAAGAGAGCTATTGTCTGATTGCCTTTCTGACAACATAGGCGATATTGTGACGTCATAAAATCCAAGATGGCGGCCCGCGGAAAATTCACACGAGTTTATGGACAAATAAATCGGTCTATGAATGACATTTAGTGCCATAGAATTTACAGGAGACAATCAAAGCGATGGATTTAGGCGTCCATGAGGAACATCTGAGAGCAAACAATATTTTGTTAACTGATGTTCCCTTAAAGCGCATTAAAGACGGTAAAAGTATTTCTATCGTCGTGATTATACTGAACTTACATTTCAAGGATATTCATTTGAGCTTATATATATCATCCAGTATTCTACCAGATCAGCTTTGTTCAAGCAACTTTAAATAATCCTTGTTTCTTGTTTACTTATAGATTTAATGGAATCCATTTTTTTTTCACAATTTAGCTTAAATGGGTGAAGTGGATATTGTCTTGTTTAAATACGCACTTGCTTTGATTAACTTAATCAGTAAGCAATTTTGAAAATATACTCGAAAGAATAGATAAACCTGGGCGTATATTATCAACAGCTACTGTTGCAGTATATTCTTAGTAAATTCACAGTATATTCTCAGTATGTTCTCACTATATTCTGGCGTGGACGAGAAAGAGATACGGTAGGCAAGAATGTGAAAGACTAATTTTACTTGTCTGTTGCACGGTTACTGTGCAATTGTTAAGTCGAAGATCGCAAAGGTCCTTTCTAAAGCTACGACCTACGACTCATCATTCTCGTCATTGGCAGATCCCTCTACATTCTGATCTTCGGTTGTTTCCTCCGTATCACCCTGCTCCGTTTGACTTTCCTGCTTTTGTTCAGTCTGTTGCTGAGCATGTTGAGGCTCTTGAGACGTGGTTTCTTGAACCTCTTGAATTTCTGTGTCCTGAGCTTGCTGTTCTTGAGGAGCCTGTGTCTGTTGAGCTTGTTGAGCCTGTACCTGTTGAGCCGCGGTTTGTTGAGCCTCTTCATCCTCTGTCTGCTGAGCTTGCTGTTCTTGAGGAGCCTCTGTCTGTTGCGTCCCCTGGACAAACTTCGCTGTCTCTGTGTTTTGGACTTCTTCCTCTTGAGCTGGTTGTTCCTTTGTTTGCTCAGCCTGCTGGACCTGGTTGTCATTCTTTGCGCTCTCTGTTTCTTCCTTATCCTCCGCAGCAGAGGATTCATCCTCAGTATCTTCTTGTTCACTGTTCTCCTCAGCTGTCGTTCCAGATCCTTCGGCTCCCGCTACTTCACTGCGTTTTCCCGCTAAACCGCAGCATGGTCGCGGACAGTAACTGAAACAGTGACGCCTACAGCCTGGTAGACAGGCAGGTGGAGCAGGAATAGGGAGTAATGGAGCCTGTGGTGGAAGAAGAGGAGGAGGAGGAGGAGGTATCCCAATTGGTACGGAAGCAGGTGGTATTGCAGCGCTGGCGTCTGAGCAACAGCAGCAGTCAGAATTCATAGAACAGTAGGGTGTACAGGGGGCCATACACATACCCTGGCAGGGAACCATACCACCTGTAGGATCGCTTCCGGTGCTGTATGGCAGACCAACATTATTGTTGTAACCAGGCTGGTATGGCGCTTGTGTAGCTGCAAGGTATTATCGGCGTGAAACGTTAAATAAACAAATAGAAGAACACCTTCCAAACACATATGGGATATTCCAAAATGACATATGTTTATGCCCTCTACGCATATCCGTGACGTAAACTATAGCGCTGGACTCTAATTTTATGTTTTCCATCAACATTTTATAAAGTAGGTAAATTTTAAAGGGGCTATGTCAAGATACGATACTGCGTATGTATCGAGTAATCGCTCGGTTGGTGGCTGTTTATTGGATACAAATAGTTACACTTCCCTTCCTCGATGCTTGATTGTTTGTTAGTCATTTAAGCATCCCACTTGGCCGAGAGGTTCGTTAGTTCACATCAACATCGGTGGAAATTGCTGTTTCCGGCCCGGAACGCGAATGTAAAGTATGTTACCGTGCCACAGCCCCTTTAAGCTTCTTTCAGGCGGCGAACATTTCATGCGCCGAATTCAATGCTAATTAGCTAAATCTACTAATATGGCTAAATTGCTAAATCTATTGTTATGGTCTAATATTGAATTCGGCGCATGAAATGTTAGACGTCTGAAACGGGCCTTATATAATTTCATTTACGGCACAAGAAAGATGCAACTAAGATACAATTACAATATACATGCCCATAAAGTTCGTCCGCTCTTTTGTGTATTTAAGGCCCAATTCAAACGTCGAACGTTTCGCAATTCATGCGCCGAATTCAATTGAAACAAAAGATAATTAGGCGGCTTCTTTTGATCTAATTATGTTCGCCGCATGAAATGTTCGACGTTTGAATCGGGCCTAATACTTACTGGTTATTTCATGGTTTTCTATGTAATAAGAGAGAATATTTCACGAGAAATTATTATTTGTATTACGACGGGTCTTTAGGCGAGTTTTATATACCAAAATAATATGGGATTGGATTTCGAGTGAAATCTTCGCCGTTATTACATTAGAAACCATGAAATGACCATGTTCACATGATCCTATAAATAACAAATTTACGGGAAGATTCATCATGAAAACAAAGTAACTTATCAGACGACAGACTGCGAAATTTGTCGGAAAACAAAAGTTTCAAGTGGCGGACGCGTCTACAGACTAATTATGTATTCCTTTCTTATTGGCTGATAAGGAAATGGCGCGAAATTTCCTGCATTTCGATTGGCCTGATCTAGTCATGAAATACTGCTCTGCATTTCATTAAAATAAAGTGAAATACCGCCCTTTATTTCATAGTAAAACTAAACTCTGATTGGCTAAAATATTGATAGGATAATTACATGTATAGTTATTATTCAGTTCCTAAGTATCCCGAATTTTGATTGGTTCACCTGCAGATATTATTGTGAGCATGCGCAGTGCTGTTCAACAACAAATCCCAACATGGATACTCGGTTTCCAGACCGTTCAGAGTAGGAAATTGCGAGCATTTTGGATGGCCAAAGTAGCAAAAACAAATCGTTTACTGAATAATAAACCAATTATTGGAACTGCAGCTATCGCAAAATGTGGTGACAGAATTGTCTGTGTCTCGTTACCAGATATTTGCCTCTGGCTTCGGCATCGGCAAATAACTGGTAGCTTCATCATATTTTTGTCAGACTCGTCCAATAATTGCTTAATATTCGTAGCGGTTGCTTACCATGTTGCATGCCGTAGGAGTTGTGCTTTATTGGTGGTGGAGCAGGATCAGCGTGATGCGTCACATGATGTGGATGTGGATGGCGGTGGTGATGATGGTGATAGTATTTATGGTGACGATGATGATGGTGGTGGTGTTTTTTGTGATGGGGCTTTTTGTGTTTGATTGGGGTAACAATGTAAGGGATCTTAAAATGCACCAGGAATGAGCCGTCTTTGTTCTTCTTTGGCTTGTCCGCCTGGTTAATATTTACGATCTTTTTAGCTCCCAGATGCAGTAGTGACATTTCTGTTGTTGAGATAGAAAAATAATAGTTTGGCTTGATTTATTTAATTTGAAATATTGCTTCTACTCTGTAACCCTCTTGGACAAAGATTAGTACTTGCCTTACAATGCCTTTCTATGTGATAATGTGATTATATACGTTTCCAACAAGGGCGAGGATACGTTTGGCTGCAATTCCACATTTGAGTTCTACTACGCTTTGTAATATTTCAAACGAATATACATGTACAGCGCGCAATTGCTAAACCATTCTTTTAAGACTAGAAAACCGTTGTCGCTCTCTCTCGAAGTCGATCATCGATGTTGAAACGTTAATGTTGAAATTAGGCGCTAACAGCTTTTATTCTAAAGTATGTTATTCATATTGCATTTATAATTCGAAAATACGGACTGGCAACGTTGCCCGTTGGTCATACAAACGTCTGTAAAAATTCGCGACTTTGGCGACCTGTAACTTTGCTCCCAAACATCGTAAAACCCTTAAATATGGGGATAAGACTAGTTTTGAAGTGTTCTTACAGCAGCATAAGCGACTTTCATGATAGAGAGCCAGGAAAACGACTACTTGTAAAACCATGATATAGGTGAATTGAGGACTCATATTTAAAGAAATAACCAGGAGTCAAAGAAATACGAGGACTAATAACCCCACCAAAGCCATTAATGATAGATGTTATAGGAGTATATAGTTGTTGTTTGAGTCATACAGCGTTAACGTAAATACACATAAAGATCTTGTGCACAAACTCAGTCAATCCGACACATTTACTAAATTTAATAGGCCCTTTGCAGGTAACAGTCACGTGCTGATATAATACTTCATTAACGAATGAATTGAGCTCGTGCTACCCATGGGAAAGGCTCTCCAGTATAACCACGTGATTTGTTAGCTTCAAAGGGCCTGTTATGTAGTTACATCGGCTTCAACAGCTAATTTTTAAGACAATGACTTTGTATATAATTAAATATATATATATATATACACCCGATCAAAAAAAAGATGACACTCCAGATTATATATATATATATCCCCATGTGTGTGTTTGTTTTTCCTGAGAAAGCAATACCATTGGGATCGGTACGAGTACAATGCGCAAACAATCGCTTTGTTTAGTTCCTAAATGCCTAACAATTTTTCTTAGCGCCAGTGGGACTTGAAATCAACAACCGTTCAAACGTTAGAAACAAAGGAAAGTTTAAGTGTTTATAGTGCAGCATTTATTTTCATTGTTTGGTATTCTTTTGGGGTTTAAACACCTATAAGAAATAATGCCGTGGTTGCGAAATGTTTAGGTCCCTGGCTATATATGTGTCTAGTTGGGGCCGAATCGATACAATATAAAAGATAATTTTGGCTTTCAAAATAATATTTCAAAATCAAACAAGTGTTGTTCGAATTGCCCTTACTTTCCTGAGAAGTTTCCTTTTTATTGTAGCAAAATCGGTTAAATAAATCCTGCATGAGATATAAATTGAAAATCACAAAATGGTAGAATGTACTTTCGTTTCTTAATCGGGACGCTTGAAAATTCTCAAACTCGGTATTAATTACAAACAATTTTGCCTCTTATATCCGTTATATTAAGAAATCACTAAAATAAACTGCTCAGAATCGCAGATATGATAGATCTGCGAAACAAAAATATGTTGCTTACTTCAAACTTTAAAAACAAAACCTTTGGGTGGCATGACCAACGTAAACAAAAAGCGGCCGCGATTCTTGTCACATGAGGAAATAACCGTCAGAGAGAATGAAAAATCCGCGCGTGTTATCGGCCAAAAGACACCAGTTTAATAACTAAGGAAGCCGTCTAAAACAGTTTCCTCGGTAAAGCACGCGACTGAGATATTTATTTTGAGTTAAAGTTTTCAGTATAGCGAAATTTCTGCCGCCTTTGTTCACTGGAAACTACCGAAGTACATGTAGCAATATTAGATCCTATTTTAGCTAGTTAACCCAAAAAATTACGTAGTTTTGCTTGAATTCTAGCGCGGAAATTAAATTTTCCTCAGACCGGTGAGCGATGATCGATTTCACTTCAGCCTCTAGTTCTACAATTCAGTACTTTTTAAAAGAGAACTGATCCAACATTCTGTTCAGATGATATGAGAAAGAAATCATGTTGCTTTTGTAACAGTGCATGGTATCGCCGGAAACTCTCGGATTTTAAGACATCCACAAGAACATATTTTTCGAGAAAAATTTAAATTATTTTGATGTTAAAAAAATAATATCTCGATCACGTTCTATCCAACTGAAGCGAAGGAAGGCAAACATTTCAACATGACCTTTAAAAAAATGGTAGAAATTTCGATACACAACCGCGCGTGCTCTACTGAATAAACTACTGTAGAATTTTTTTTTTGATTATCAAACAGTAATGTTTCGATGTCTGCAAATATTTTTTGGACCCAAAAGATGAGCAAAGTTTTAATTTTTTAACAGCACGGTAATTCCTACACTTGACTAGATTGGCGGCCGCATTTTGTTTAGGTCGAATTATGCTTTTGAAGCGTTCCGAGCACGTGACTAAACCCCCTAATGATTTGGCATCGCACTAAATTCTTTTCTAAAGGCAAAGAGAACTGGTACTTCATTAAATGTGTTTAAAGCCCCAAGAGAAGATCAAACAATGTGAAAAAATGCTGCGCTATAAAAATTTAACTTTCCTTTATTTCTAATGTTTGTAAACTTCAAACCCTCTGGCGCAAAGAAAGATTGTGAGGTATTTAATAGGCACTAAACGAAGTGATTGTTTGCGCATTGTACTCGTACCGATCCCTATGGTATTGCTTTCCCAGGTAACAACAAAGACACATATGGGGATATATATTTTTTTATTTAAATGTTTGTACTTAGTGGTGTTGGTCTGTGATTGTTAGCAAAATAATAATAATAATAATCACATTCCAAACATTACTGTTTTTATCATATTAACTAATTATTAGTGTTGACATATTATTATTATTAGTATTTTTATTGATACACGACCCCACAAGCTATGAGCTTTGATATTTATCATGTCAAAATAAAGGCAATCTATCAATCTAACGTTGCGTGGTTAGTATCAGGCCTGATTTTGTAATCATTCAGATACTTGGGATAATATGCTATAGTGTTACCTTTCTCTTTATCTTGATGTAGCTTTTTTGTTCTTTGTTTAGCATGATGTCCTGAAAGAATCAAGAATTGGTGATCAGTTATATCGAGAGAAACTCAGCAGATATAGGTGCAAACTAACGTTTCCTATATTAAGTTATTTTTACGAAAAAAAGTTTCTTATTCATATCTATAGTCCTCTGATACACTCGACTAATAAAGACGTTTTCACTCTACCCACAACAGTACATTTCTGATCAAATTAAATCTCTACAATAGACCAATCCAAGGTTAGGGTTAAATTAGCGATAGCATCGATACTGCTGAAAAGAGCTGAAATTAAGTCAAAATCCCAAACTTGAGGGTTATACCTTACCTAGAAGCCAAGATATAGTCGAGTAAAGTGCGCTATTTTTACAGACGTTTGTATAAGGGGGTGGAACTATTTGCACCCCCACATACAAATATCTGTAAAATTGTCTTCCTTTACGGGAGACTTTGCTTCCATACAAGATATAACTTTCAAATTAGGGATTTTGACTAATTTTGAGGTGCTCTTTTCAGCAGTATCGGTGCTATCGCTAATTTAAGTAGATTTGGTAATGGCAATGTCGACCTTGGATTGGTCTATTGTAATCAATGTCATTTGAATTTGTATGACCAAAAATGAGCGCATTCGCGATCGCATACTGATGCAGATTTACAATAAGTGAGCATGACAAGTACAAAATACTTTGTAACATAGCAACAATAAAATGCTAACATATATGTCTATCACTTCTTGAATTTATGCTGAATTCTCACCTACTGCAGATGCAAGGAACTCCGTAACCTCTTTTGCGGCATCTTGCACTTTGCTTCCTGTAGCAAGTTTCACCCTCCGTTAGTTATTAGAATGGAAAAAGATGTAAAGATAGGGAAATTGCTATAGTAAATAAATATATTTCAGTGTCCACCCTCTTTATGTTCTTTTGTCTGATCACAATGTGTATTTTGATAACCCGGTAATAATGCTGAGTGTGTTTGTAGATCATGATTATAACTTTGGTTAAGCAAAGTGATTTCTGTGTATACGGTCAGTTTGAACCTATATTGTATTATTATCCATTTTACTCACTGTCGATTCTGATTGGCTGAGAACACACAGCTAATTCTCGATAGCTAGCTACAGCATTGACTGCGCATGCGTACAATATTATATGTAGGTAGATGTAGGTATTATCTGTAGATTGTGACGTCACTCTGCTATTATATGTAGGTATTATCTGCAGGTTGCGTTCGATGTCTTGATAAGAAAGTACGACCATTTTACGCTTGAAAGTAGAGAAATTATTTCGCTTTTTTTGTGCCATTCAGCTCTCAGCTATTTTTCCAGTCTTTCTTTTCCCCTAAACTCGTAAATAAAAGCAATTTGCAGCTCGAGCTCGGGTAAGAAAGAAAACATCTTGAATCATAAATTCAATCGTAAACAAACCAATTTTATACGGCGTTTCATTTAGCTTCTTTTTCGATAGCTTTTTGTTTATTGAATTTATTGAATTCGGTTTCCGCATGATAGCGAAAATTATCAAGACCTCGGTCTGTGTTATCAGCCGAAGCCGATAACACAGACCTCTCTGTCTTGATAATTTTCGCTATTATGCTCACCCTCATCCAACAATTGCTTATTGTGTGATAGAGCTGGCCGAACTAGCTAATGCCATAGTTGCACTCGCTGCGGTAGAACCAGTCTGTCCTGACTGACCAGTTCTCAGGACTGACGTGTTGTAATTCCATTTGAGGACTGGCCGATCAGACTAGTCGGTTCGTGTAAATGGAAGTTTCCTAAATCACAGAGCAAACGTAAAACAAAAACACTTATTACTTAGAAAAATAATTTGTTTTCCATAACAGTAACTCTTAAATGCACTATGTTCTTTATTCATTAGTAATTCCCAAGAGCTATAAAGGCGCAGTGTCACGGTACTGCGCATGTGTGAAAATCTGATGATTTTTGAATTATGTTCCGGCCCGGAACGAAGTTCTCAGAGCGGTGAAATATCGATTTTTAAATCGACTTCCATCAGTGTTCTTTTTGAACTAATCCTTGCCTCCTTTGGTCATTTATGGAAAAGTAAGATGTGCTTAAATAAGTTTTAGTTATTTGTTTATTCAAAATTAGACGTTGCAGACTACAACACAACTAAAACAAAAAAGCATAAGTGATGCTTACCGGCGGGGAAAACGGCCACTGAGTACTCTGAATGCAGCAGCCGAAAAACGCAAGAAATTGGAAGCTTTTTGGCATTCCAACCAGAAGCGAAGAGGGTTTGGATGTCCAGTAGATTTCACGAAACACATGGCAATTTTTCAAGTCATATTATAAATGATATGGCAGTTTTCAACAGCAATACTTAAGTAGGTTATCTTTCGAATATCTAAGTTTTCTACCGGGCACATAAATGACTGATCATGTCCATGACATATTGTGGATGAACGTTTTATATAAAGAATACTAATGAACATGAAATTTTATATAAAGTTTCATCCTAATTAAGAATTCACTGATAAAGACCCAAAGACCCAAAAGTACACGGAACATAAGGAACCTAGATAATAAATTTTGCACTAAATTCACTAATATCGGCAGACTACCGAGATACACGGATAATATTTTTAAAATGAAGTTATCCAACTACCATTACTTGTTTACCGAGCCACTGTTTAGTTCCAATTATTAAACCAAACTCAAAGCCGTAAAATAATAAAAACGTGCATTAAACTTACAAAGTTTTGTGCCGGATTCAAAATTTTAGACTCTGCCGTCATGACAGTCACATCGCTTTCCAAGTCTTGAACTTTATCGATGTCAACCAAGACACCAAATCCTTCAAGTGCAGGTTATTCTTGCCCTAGCTTGTTCTTTGCCATACAATTCTTTCAGCATTGCGAAACGCCGCTTCAAACAACATAGTATGGTAATTTCTTCATGTCATTCCCTTGAGATGTTCGTAATCGCAGGCGGTGATTACTCGAATATTTTGCATGGCGTTGTGAATACAAAGGTTCAATGGTTCATAAAGCAACCATTATAAGTTTTTGAAGCCGTTTAATAAACTCGCAGCACCTGTTTTATCAGGTCTAAACTCTCAGGTTGCGCCCTCGAGTTTTAAACCTGATAAAACACTGCTGCTTGTTTATTAAACAGTACATAATATATCATTGATATTACAATTAATTAAAAGCAATGTATGAGATAATAATAACCTTTTTTGTTTAGAAATCAACCTTATTCGGTTGCAGCTGTTAGCCGTTGAAATGCTCACCTATCTTTGCATCTAGTAGTTTCAGTACGGCGCGTCCGGCTGCTTGTTCCTCTTTGGCCAGATCGGATATTGCATCGCGCTTGATGACTGGTACCGCTAAAATGTAATTTTAAACAAATCTGTTTTCCAACTGTAGTGGCAAAGGTTAATAATTTACCGGCCTTTACATGTGAGGGGAGTGGGTGGGGAGTATTGTTTATGACGTAATACATATGTGCGGCGGCCCGGGATTGAACTGATATCGATTTCCGGTTCCGGGATTTTCGTAAAAATATGTCGAATCCAGATGTTGGAGATATTTTTCTCGTTAAACCGTGTCCAGTTCTGGACCAACCCATTTATTATACAAGTACCGGCATCAGTGTAATAATTCAAGTTTAGCTAAAATGTAAATAGTACTTACTAGCATAAATATAATGCTTTGCTTGTGAAATTCATGAAACAAAGACTATGAGATATAATGTCATTTTTATTGCCTTAATTGTAGAAAAAATACATAATCTAAATACCATATATGTGCCTGCATCCCTGTGATAAATAAAAAAGACAACACAATGAAAAATACAGTTCTCTTTCACAAAAATGTTGTCATTAAGGTAACAGAAATTTTGCCGGTTAAAACTGAGCTCCCACTTAAAGTTGGAAAAAAGGGTCAACTGGAATTTAGAAATGATACATAATATTCTCATGAATAGTGTAAGACATGTAACTTGTAAGCATGTATTAAAAGAGATCAAACAGATAGAAGACCTTCAGTCGATCCAGTGTTCGTCATATTATTTGAATTCGTCTACTATATAGCGTCTTTGCAATGCAAACTTGCAAATTGTCGCCAACGTATGAGTTTATTATCTGACTCTTTAGTTTTACGAAATCATAAGCTAAACACAGTACTACTTAATTGAAAGGTTCATGTATTCGAATTGACTACACCTCAAGTCCGTTCATCTAATATAATTACAAAGCAGAACTTCTCTACTTGTCAGTAAAGAAATGTGGAGAACTGAATGTAGAAGCCCTAGTTACTACCATGCCAGACTTATTATTGAACGTATCCACGCTCTACATCACTGCGTTAGACTGAAATTCCTAATAGGGCGAGCATGTCGCTTGACTTACATGTCTTCCGATCCGGTGATCTTTCAAGTCTAAAGAAAGATTAACACTAAATGGTGAGAGACTGGGTCGCTGAGCTGCTCTTTAGACCCACAATATATACCTCCTTTAACATAAAATGCCTTACCTTCAAACCTAAGTTGTTCCGTGCCAGATTTGGCCTTTCCTGATGGAATAGCATTCACCGCAACCAAAAGAAAAGAGATGCAAACCAACGAACGAATCATCCTTAATCCTATTATAACACCCCTGACAATTTGATCGTAGATCTAGCTAACGTCCAGAAATAATAGGTTAATATAGTACAACTTTCACGCTTGTACTATATTAATTCATACTCTCTGTAAAATCCCAAATTTTCAAAACTAATTATCAAAACATGTATTTTTCTTCTCGCTGAGGGAATCTACGAGAAGGTGGTGAATTATTTATCAGTGCACTCGACTTGTGGGACCTGCTCACCAGTTTGACCGTATCAACCAATCATCGGCGTCTTTTCTTAAGGAGTCTACGTTTTTTCACACTTGTGTTGTTCATATGGTAAACTAGTTTAATAATGAATAGATTTAAAATCATTTAGCACTGAAGTCACAAAAATATTACGGGCTGCCCTTTTTCCCTAGAATACCCTTTCGATGATTTACAATATTCCTAAATACAATTCATCGTCTACGTCCTCTATTCTGTATGAAAGACTATGCTGATGAGATTTTCATGCATTTAAAGCAATGCACTAAGACGTCGGTTTTAAAAGGTTTAGTAAAATAACTATATGACTTCATAGTTAACTATGAAAACGCTGCTATGTTTTGCGATTGTCGTTACATGTTCAGCAGCGCTTGAGGGGGCAACTTTCAACAATCAGGATCGCATAATCTCAACGAGTTACCGCGTTGTTAAAACGACATTCTCAAACTCATGAATAATTAATGAGCTTTTTAGTCAATCAGAGGACTGCATTTGGTCACAAGCATGAATATTGATATCCAATGAAACACTAGATGAACATCACTAGTGATTTGGATTTGTTATCCAAATCACTAGTGATGTTCATCTGTGCTCTCATTGGGTATCAAGATTCATGCATGCGATGGACCTAATTAAGCTACAAGGATTACAGCATAAGTACGACTTTACACGGAGAAGTGAAGAAGAAGACGGATATAAAAATTGGTGTCCAGTGTGACTCGAACGATCATCCTCATGACTGCTCTTGACTGACTACTAGTCCACTGTCTTGTCTACTACACTATCAGTCCGTTTGTTCAAATGACCATGAGAAACCCTTGTAGTCTATAGTAATACATTTTCATCAGATATAAGGTGCGCCTCTATGACCTGCACAGTAGGAGATGAGGTATGGGAAGATATATTTTTGTGCAGGGCATAGAGGTGCAGATGCAAGTGGCCAACCGTCGCTGAGGGGAGGTGGGCACCGCAGCAATACGCGCTAGAGAGAAGGGATGGCAGCGAAACCCGGTCTTTTAATATCTAATATTATCCCCCTGGGACCTAATGCTAACATGAGGCAACTGAGCTAAATACCGCATCTGTGAAGTCATTTCGGCGCGCTAATTATGAATGAAAATAGTCTATAATTGCATGCAATAAAATTCCATACCTGGTGCGAGAACTGAAAGGCGGGAAAGATGGGTCACATGACCAGTTGTTTTCGTTGCAGCCATTGTGCAACCCACGGATTTTAGAGATCCTTTTTGTTTGCAAAATAACTCCTCGATTTGTAGAAATACAACAGTAGTTAACGCAAGAATGCCCGGAACAAGAGCTCCAAAGAGTAAGGAGCGATATTTGTCCTCCCAACCCGCTCACGGCAGCAGTCATCGTCACTCTTCCGAACGGAGACGTTCGCATTCAAATGAACCTAGACCTCCTGTGGGAACTCCACGGGCCCAGAGGTGGTAGAAGACCACCAGTTTGGGCTAAGAAACTATTACTGACGAACAAAAGAATCAAGAAAAGGAACTCGAGCCGCTAAAAGTCGCCGTCAAAAGAAGAACAGAGCGGAGTCAGAGTCCTGAACTGGACCACGTGTGGCGCTACGAATGAAACAAACGCCAACACGTTTATAAATCAGTCGAAGAGAAGCTATACGGATTATAGACTCCAAAAATGTCCAGACATTCAGCCTACGGTAACTGAAAGTAAGGAATTACTGTCAGAACGGAATCAGCATCTGTTGTTGGCTGATCCGGCTGGGACGTTGTTGATTGTTACAAACCTGAACCGCTTGCATTAGAGTCGGACGTCGAGAAGAGGATTAGAAAACTAGCAATCAAAGAAGGAAAGAGAGAGAAGAAAGTGAAAGAGAAAAGAGTATCTAGTTCTGCGCGAGCCTCCAAAAGTCCAGTATTTTATCCAATCTAAACATACAGGAGATCAAAATTCCCATCTCAACGCAGGGTCCAATTACAAACGTTACGTTACCGTCACGCCAAACCAATGGTTGGTTGGTTCAATGGTTCGTTTATTAATCAAGGTAAAAAAGTTTATGCATGTTTTGTCGATTTTAAGAAAGCATATGATTCTATTTGGAGACATGGTTTATTTTATAAGATGATACAAGTTGGAGTTAGTAATAATTTGTTGGCTATTATTGTAGATATGTATAGGAATATCAAAGCATGCGTTAAAACTGAAGCAGGTTTAACTGATTTTTTTCAGTCCTTTGTTGGTGTTAAACAAGGATGTAACCTAAGTCCAAACCTCTTTAATATTTTTGTCAATGATATACCTGAGATTTTTACTAACGTATGTCGACCAGTAACTTTAGAGAATTTAAAGTTGAATTGTCTGTTATACGCTGATGACTTATTACTTGTATCAGAGAGTGAGGAGGGCCTTCAATCTTGTCTAGATAAGCTTTACGGGTATACTCGGAAATGGCAACTACAAGTAAATTTAAAGAAAACAAAAGTAATGGTTTTTAATAAGACAGGCCGTAAAATTGGCATTAATTGTACTTTAATTTCGGTGGGACTGATGTTTCTACAGCCGTATCTTATACGTATCTTGGTACTGTCTTGACACCCTCTGGTTCCTTTGCTGTTAACCAATCAAATTTATATAACAAAGGTATTAGGGTATTATTTAGTCTTTTGAAGGTGTTCCATCCACGACTAGGAACTCCCTTAAAAGTTTTTCTCAAGTTATATAACGCTTTAATTCGTCCTATAGTGTTGTATAATTGTGAAGTATGGGGTGCATATTCAAAACGTTTTAGTTCCTTCGCATCTTACAAGAAGACGTTGTTTCACTCTGATTTATTATGTGAAAAGTTGAATATTAAGATGTACAAAATGCTACTAGGTGTGAGCTCCAAGTCTACTAATTCAGCAGTAAGGTCTGAGTTAGGTGCCTTTCCTCTACATGTAACTATTTACAGCGTGTTGTTGAAATTCTTTTTTTCATCTGCTTGAACACATTAACAATCCATTTTTAATGGGGGCCTTGAAAACTTCATGTGAGCTGTCAAAAAAAGGAGCATGGTCTTGGTTCAGCCATATGTCCCTTTTATTTAAGATACTTAACATTAGAGTTAATGATTTTACCATTGTATCTAATTTAGATTTTAAGTCAATTTTTAAATCATCTAAAGCAAAATTAAGACAAATTTACATAGATGGTTGGAATGAAGAGAGAGCAGAGATCGTAGTAGGAAATAAAGAATCGAAGTTAGAGTTATTTTATAGAATAAAGAACATTAATGTTCAAATTTCGTGCATTGTACAAAATCCAAGCATGTGATTGGCTAATGAGCGTGCATTATTGGTGACCACAGCACTCGACCCAGACCCTCTCTTGCATAGGGAAAGTGAGACCTAGTCCTTCGCTTTAGTTACGTGTTTGGACGGCTTGGAAAACCTTATTACAATCGCATATTAAACAGTGAAAATGCAGACAATTACTAAAAAGGTAATGGCAGGATTGAACTATGTTGCCTGTGTGACAGAAGATATATATTGTGAGGCGAACATTTGCATAATCGCTCGTTGGAAATGGCTGATTAAGTGATTTGCGAGTGCTGGAAGTACAACTTTACAGTCAACATGTGTCTGAGTGAACAAAAGTTTCTACAACACTCTAGTAGTCTTACTTAAGAAATGGATTTTATTTCCGAGACCTTACTCTGTCAATAAGAGGAGCAAATTAAGCGAGAATTCAGTGGATGATTCGAAAACCCAGGATTCTTGATTTGGAAAATGTTTGCATTGGAGCCGAGCACATGGCCGGAGGCCGGTTTCAAGTCAAGATTTCAAATTCACTGCCCCACTGGAATCTGCAGGTTAGTTATTTTCGAATGAAAGAAACTATTAAAGAAAGTAGACTATCTAGGAGTTAAGCCGGCTAAATAATTGATATTTGAATACATGGCTCCAAGAGAAACGTTTTCGAGTTAAACGTACAATCATATTATTCGCCTCACATTATGTTTTGAGTCAAACATTTGCATAATAGTTCGTTAGAAATGGCTGATTTGCAAACGCTGGAAGTACAACAACTAACAAGTCAACATGTGTCCAAGTAAACAAAAAGTTTCTACAACACTCTAGTAGTCTTACTGAAGAAATGGATTTTATTTCCGGCGAGACCTTACTCTGTCAATAAGAGGAGACAATGAAGCGACAATTCAGTGGAAGGTTCGAAAACCTAGGATTTTTTATTTGGAAAATGTTTGCATCAGAGCCGAGCACATGGAGGCCGGTTTCAAGATTTCAATTCACTGGAATCTGCAGGTTAGTTATTTTCGAATGAGAGAAACTATTAAAGAAAGTAGACTATCTAGGAGTTAAGCCGGCTAAATACTCGATATTTGAATAAATGGCTCCAAGAGAAACGTTTTCGAGTTAAATGTACAAACATACTCGCAAGGCGTCAACTAAACTGACCGAACGCCAAAGTATATTATTCTTTGCAAAGTTATCTACTTCTGTCTTTATTCATTGTCTATTGAAATGACATTTCTTTGTGGAGATATTTACAGTAAAATGATTTAATTCATGCGAAATATTTGACTTCTTTATGAAATTATTATTGACAACTGATTTCAATTGAAATTCACGGCTGACAGTGCACTCATTTTGAATATTAAAAAGGTTAGAGACTTTATGTTTGTGCTTTATCGGCAAAATACAGTCACTTGCTGACTGTACGATGAACTCAAAATTTATTCATACTGCATTCGGCCTTCGGCCTCATGCAGTATTCATTATTTTTCGTTCATCGTACAGTCAGCGCGTGCCTGTATTTGTCGATAAAGCACTCACAAGCAGTCTCTAACCCTTACATAATAATTTTGAAACCTATTTAACCAAAGTCCACGATTTTGAAACACGTAGAGCTGTAACCAAGTTACGAATCTCAGCCCACTGTTTCCCGATTGAACAAGGTCGTTATAAAGAAGTAATAGAATTTGCACCATTTGTACATCTGGTGAAGTTGGTAATGAACACCATTACCTTTTCCAATGTGATAATTCTCACATGGTGCAAACTCGTGTTTCATTTATGAATAAGTTATTCTTGATTAATCCTTCTTTTTCTAACTTTGATCCTTGTAATTTATTTTATTATTTAATTTCTATGAAAGATGAAAATATTTTGAAGGTTAGCAGTTCATTCATTAAAGACATTATTGATAAGTATAATGAAATTGTAAATTGGCATAACGTCCGTTATCAATCTTGTTATTATTTCTTCCCCTATTTTTATAACACTTATCCCATTCTATATATATCTTAAACACATAGTTTTATTATTATTTTAATTTAATTTTATTGGGTTTATACCGATGTACACGTTGTTTGTATCAAGGTTCCAATAAATAAGTATTGTATTGTATTTATTTCACACAAAAACACACAATAGGAAATATAAATACATAAAGAAAAGTTTGTGAAGGATACAAGAGATACAACCCAGAGGGGTTAATTACAAACTCTTGCACCCTATTTGTTATTTATGATTAATCTAAGATGGTTGGATAGGCACACAATTACTGTATTTATAATTAGATAATTTTATAGTTGAAATACGATACTGAGTTCATTCTATTCATGTACAAGAGAATTAGCTTTGTACACAAATATGAATCACGGTGTGGAAATTAGATGTTTTTTGAAGTGTTTCTTAAAATGTTTATTTGAAGAACTGTTTTTAATCTCTATTGGAATGTCGTTCCAAATTTTGACGGCTGCATATTTAACGCCGAATTTGCCATAGTTTAGATTTTGTCGTGGCAAAAAAAGGTTCTTATTTGATTTAGAGCGAGTGTTATAATTATGAATAAGGGACACGTCGTTGAAGTAACTCGAAAATATATCTGGAAGTTGATTGATAGAATGCCTATGCACTAAATCACCGAGTTGGAAGTCCACTATTTGAAATATATTTAAAATATTAAGCTTGTTGAATAAAGGTTTGCTTGGGGTTTTGAAATCGGAAAAAAGTAATGACTCGAAGCGCTCGCTTTTGTAAAATGTGGATAGGTTTAAGCTTGGATTTATAATTACTGCCCCATATTAATGTACCATATGATATATATGAATATATAAGGTTGTAGTAAATATTTTTAAGAATATCCAAGCTAAGATAATGCCTGACTCTACATAAGACTCCAATTGTTTTTGCAATTTTTCGTGATATAGAGTCTATTTGGGAATTCCAGGTAATATGTTCATCCAGGATTAAACCTAGAAATTTAGTTTGTACTACTCTGTACAGACATCATAGACCTGTTTTCCAGGTCATCTTGCCCGCAGCTGCAGAGCAGCATACCAATTACCAACCTACCAGAAGAGGTCCAATCGAAGATATCCATGCACAAGATACTGTTTTTGTTGATAGCGGAGTACGTGACAAAACAATCGGAAATGACTGAAGGCGTTCAAATTACTAAAGTTGGAGGTCGACTGTTGGTAAACGTTAGCTCTTGGCTCAGACTTTGTGCTAAATATAATACAGTTTGGTTATGCATTATTGCCGTCGTTTCTTCGCCAACACAGATATACCTAAAGACACGGTGGGCACAAACGACCATAAAAACGGCATCAGTCCTATATTTTAAAAAGTTTTCAATGCAGACGATTGAATTTTGGTAGAAGGATGTAGAATCGAAAAATGAATATAACCTGATTTTTTAAGCTATGTTACTACCATCGTGACGTCACAATGACGTCATTTGTCAATTTGTAATACGTTTCTTGCAAATGTTCATTATCTCTAAAAACGAAATGTCGTATGTTGTTATAATCTACTCGTGATGAGAATGAAGGAATCGAAAACCCGATGTCGATTGGTTAAGGAAATCAAAAGTTATGAAAGTTTGAATTTTGTCCATTTTCCCGCCAAAATTTGGCGGGAAATAAACACCACAAAAGCATTTATGAAAACATCGCTTCATTCAATTTTTAGAGTTGTAAATATTGTTGCATGACATTTTGTCCAATCATAAAACACGTTGGTGGCTAAAATCGTATGTTTTTTGAATTTTGATTTTTTGTCCATAACCGGCTTAAAATTGAAGTCATATTTTCAGCAACGTCATTATGACGTCATACTTTTTTATACATGCCCTTAGAAAAAAATCCTTTGGGTGATTTTCGAATTTTAGTGATGAAATGCGCTAGTCTGGCACTCAAAACCCACATTATTTTCTTTTCTTGATTTTTTAACAATAGGCAGCTTGATTTAGGTATGACACCTGACGTCACTAACTATGACGTCATGGCGACAGTCATTCCTCTATAACTTTTCCTATAATAGTCGTAGAACATTCAAATTTGCGCCAAAGGAATGTGTGTCATGAAGGCTCTTTGATGGTGTAGTCTGTTTGTAACATCTATTAAAGCGGGAATTTTACCAAAAAAGGAGGCATCACTTATGACGTCACAACAACGTCATCATACTAACATAAAACACCTAAAATATGTAGTTTCATTTTGTTAACAAGTCACCAACATTTCTTCAAATTGAGACTATAAGCAAAGAAATGGTGTTAATTTTAATTATTTGTCCACGCTCACTGATGCCGATTTTGACGTACTTTATGCCCGACGTGAGAATCACAATAGTACTATCATTAGCCCATTAGGAATCATCAAGAACTCTGCCAGTAAATGTCGCCTGATTATTGACCTGAGACATCTTAACCAGTTTCTTCGTATATTGAAATTTAAATACGAAGATATCCAGGTATTTTGTGAAATTATAATGCATGGAGATTGGATTCACAGCTTTGACTACAAAAGTGGATACCATCATATCGAGATATGTGAAGCACATCGTAAATATGTGGGTTTTTCATGGGAAGTGAATGTTGTAACTAAATACTTCGTGCTTAACGTCTTACCATTTGGGCTGGAGTAGTATACCATGCATGGAATTAAGCCCCTTTTTAGGGCGCTATGCTAATTTTTAGGGAGTATGCTAAATTTTAGGGCGTATGCATTAATTAGGATGACGTTACAATCCTATTGTCCATTGAATTAATTAAGGAATTATTTTTTTAGGGCGTACGCCCTATTTTTAGGGCGTATGCATTAATTCGGAATACAAATTTTTAGGGCGCTCTCAATAATTCGGATGACGTCACAATCCTCAGACTCCGTTCAGTGCATCTTTATTAGCTCGCGTATTTTTATTCAACTCTGACATGGAAGGCGTTCAAGGAAAAACGATCACCGTGGATGAAGTAGAACACGTCGAAAGAAACAGAGCATTTCACAGGATATCAAGTATTATACATTTGGTGTATGCTGCACTCTGTCAAGAACCAATCTATGTCGAGAGAGAAAGACGATGTTATGGCTGTGAAACAAATCACCCAAGCCAAAGACAGCACGATTGCTTGATGTTATCCGAAGAGGAATCGTGGAATTTGTTCTACGACAATGCAAAAGACGGAAGTCAACCAGAGAGAGTGTGGGAGATTGTGAACGCTGTTTGCTACATGTTGAACATTGAAATTCATCGCTCATGGAAAGCTTACCTATCTGAACTTTACAAGTTACCCTGGACCACAGTGTATCTTCTAAATATTCAGTTCAGGAACAACGGATCTTCTATCATTGATCAAGTGCTTGAAGTAGTGAGTCGTGAAATACATCCACTGAATGACATTGAACAACACGGCTTTGCCTCAAGATATTAGTTGTCTGTTCCCGGCAGAACATTTTTTTAGAAAAGATGAAGAGTTTATGTTTTGAGGAAAACTCTTGAGATGCAAATTCTTCTCTAAAACTGAACTATAATTACCATACGAATAAAAACAAACCACCAGATAAATTAATCAAAGTTTATTCAATCTCAAAAACACCAATTTACAGTTCGTTTTCCTTATAGTCGCAGAGTTGATAACTTTCTTATTTCTCAGTTCTTGGGTTGATATAATGTACCGTGTTACAAGATTACACTGATTTATGTTTCATTGATTTTTCCTCCTCCTCCCTCCTCATCGCTAGCCTAAAGCTTCCTTATGTTACAAAAAATATCTGGACAACCGAAAGTGTTGGAGGAGGAGGAGGAGGAGGAGGAGGATAAACTAGATACTTTGTAGTCTAGAACGGCTAGACTAGAATATAACACAATTTCTAGACTAGACCAGAAAATGATAGCTAAAGTAGAGTCTTTAGACTAGACTAGACTACCTAGGTCATTAATTTTCCTCTCCTCGGTAAAAACACAACTGTCTGTAGCATTTGTCAACAAAAAAAAATCAATGAAACATAAATCAGTGTAATCTTGTAACACGGTACATTATATCAACCCAAGAACTGAAAAATAAGAAAGTTATCAACTCTGCGACTATAAGGAAAACGAACTGTAAATTGGTGTTTTTGAGATTGAATAAACTTTGTTTAATTTATCTGGTGGTTTGTTTTTATTCGTATGGTAATTATAGTTCAATTTTAGAGAAGAATTTGCATCTCAATAGGACTATTGTTTCAAACAAACTGTACTGATGGCTCTTCAGTTATCGTTAATCCCTAAGGACAATAACAAAGTTGCTCTTATGAGTCATAGTGGATTTACTGTAAAGGTTTATAAATACTCTGAACTCAGAATTACGTTACGAGAGATAGTGAATGTATTTCACGACTCACTATTTCAAGCACTTGTTCAATGATAGAAGATCCGTTGTTCCTGAACTGAATATTTAGAAGATACACTGTGGTCCAGGGTAACTTGTAAAGTTCAGATAGGTAAACTTTCCATGAGCGATGAATTTCAATGTTCAACAGGTAGCAAACGGCGTTCACAATCTCCTACACTCTCTCTGGTTTGACTTCGTCTTTTGCATTGTCGTAGAACAAATTCCACGATTCCTCTTCGGATAACATCAAGCAATCGTGCTGTCTTTGGCTTGGGTGATTTGGTTCACAGCCATAACATCGTCTTTCTCTCTCGACATAGATTGGTTCTTGACAGAGTGCAGCATTCTACTTCATCCACGGTGATCGTTTTTCCTTGAACGCCTTCCATGCCAGAGTTGAATAAAAAATACGCGAGCTAATAAAGATGCACCGGCTGAACGGAGTATGAGGATTGTGACGTCATCCGAATTAATGAGAGCGCCCTAAAAATTAGTATTCCGGGCGTATTAGTATTAGGGCGCATACGCCGTAAAAATAGGGCGTACGGCCTAAAAAAATTATTCCTTAATTAATTCAATGGACAATAGGATTGTAACGTCATCCTAATAAATGCATACGCCCTAAAAAATAGCATAGCACCCTAAATATTAGCACAGCGCCCTAAAAAAAAGGCTTAATTCCATGCATGATATACTACTGGCTGGAAACTGCTCCATTCATTTTTACCAAGATTCAACGCGTCATAGTTAAACACTGGCTGGAGAAAGGATTTAGATTAATTATCTATCACGATTATTGGGCAGAGAATGTGGAGAATGTGTTCGGATCGCTGAAGAAGTTCGGTCAGACAGAGTGAAATCTGGATTTGTCGTACATATTTAAAAAATCACACTGGCAGCTACCACAGGAACTCGAAATTTTGGGTTTTATCGTCAACTCGTTCACAGGAATTCTTAGTGTTCCCCAACGGAGAATTGACTACATGACAACACTTCCAGAACAGCTTGATGCAAATGACTATAATGTATCTGCAAGAACTGTAGTAAAACTAACTGGGACTCTAGTGGCTATTTTCACTAGGGAAAATCGCTAATAAATGCCTAACGCGTGAGAAGTTTACATTCCTACGCCCTATCCCTATCCCTGGGGATGTCCTTGCGCTATTCACACCATGTCTCGGGCTATATATACTCGCACTGGACCTCACACGGCCCTCTGCTCTTTTCTACGCTAACGGCGGTTAACATTCGACAACGGTAGTTCTTCATCTCCCGTTCCTTCGCTGCGCTATGGCCGAGGCCGATCAAGCTCCAGTTATTCCCGTGATTGAAGAAATGGCTGCTTTGGTAGCGGTTGACCAAGAAGCCCCAGTGATTCCAGTTCCAGTACCTATGGCTCCTAAATACCCGCGGGTCCCGTCGTAAGTTTTGATTCCTTGTAGTTAATGGTTTCCCTGGTTCAGTAGCCTTTCGCCTTATTATTCGCAGCTGTCTTAGTTCGGATTTTCTGTTGTTAGTCATGTAGCCCTCTTCGCTAGCTTTTCTCGCGTTCATTCTTGTAGTCCGCATATTAGCGGGACTTATTCATTCTTTGTTCCGGCATTTTTTATATATTTTGTTCCCGCTATTAGTTCTTTCATTTCGGCTTAGCCACTTGTGTTCAGGTAGACCGCCTCCTCATTGTTTCCCGGTCAGCTAGCTGTTTTCCTCCTGTAGTTATTCGTTCTTACACAGTTTTTAGGTTTTTAAGTTTTTCGACTCATTAGCAGTTTAGTTTGCTCGTATTCCGGCATGCTTTCTTACGCGTTTTATAACATTTTGTCATCTGGTCTCATTAGCCTTACATTTTTGTGTGCTGGCCTTTGTTTTAGTATTCCTTCTCCTTAGTTAGTTTCCCGCACTTGGCACTTTTTTATGGTTATGGAATGTTTCGCTTTCTTACACCGGTTATGCATATCCCGGGCTACTTGCTTTTCATAGTTTATTCAGGTTTAGCAGTTTACTTTTCAGCCTACTACCGTTTCTTTTCCGTCACAGTGTGGTACTTTAGCGCGCTGTCTAATTCCAGGTTATTTTGATCATCTTTGTATTATACATATTCCTATATTATACGCATGCTTGTTTAGGAAGTCTATTTGTACTATTCTCATGGTTTGAAGGCGACAGGGGTGTCGTCGCCTCCTACTTTTCATCAACTTTTATTAACTTTCTAGCACTTAGGCTACTGGGAGACCTCGCCTTCTTATCCCTATTAATTTTGGTAATAATTAAGCCTCTTTATTTTCTAGTACGTAGGAGACAGGGATGACCTCGCCTCCTCAATTTCATTAACTTGCTAGTGCTTAGGTGACAGGGGTGACCTCGCCTCTTACTTTTCACTAATTTTCATTAATCCTCTTTAATTTTCTAGTACTTAGGCGACAGGGGTAACCTCGCCTCTTACTTTTCACTAATTTTCATTAATCCTCTTTAATTTTCTAGTACGTAGGCGACAGGGGTGACCTCGCCTCTTACTTTTCACTAATTTTCATTAATCCTCTTTAATTTTCTAGTACGTAGGCGACAGGGGTAACCTCGCCTCTTACTTTTCACTAATTTTCATTAATCCTCTTTAATTTTCTAGTACGTAGGCGACAGGGGTAACCTCGCCTCTTACTTTTCACTAATTTTCATTAATCCTCTTTAATTTTCTAGTACGTAGGCGACAGGGGTGACCTCGCCTCTTACTTTTCACTAATTTTCATTAGTCCTCTTTAATTTTCAAGAACGTAGGCGACAGGGGTGACCTCGCCTCTTTTCACTAATTTTCATTAATCCTCTTTAATTTTCTAGTACGTAGGCGACAGGGGTGACCTCGCCTCTTACTTTTCACTAATTTTCATTAATCCTCTTTAATTTTCTAGTACGTAGGCGACAGGGGTAACCTCGCCTCTTACTTTTCACTAATTTTCATTAATCCTCTTTAATTTTCTAGTACGTAGGCGACAGGGGTGACCTCGCCTCTTACTTTTCACTAATTTTCATTAATCCTCTTTAATTTTCTAGTACGTAGGCGACAGGGGTAACCTCGCCTCTTACTTTTCACTAATTTTCATTAATCCTCTTTAATTTTCTAGTACGTAGGCGACAGGGGTAACCTCGCCTCTTACTTTTCACTAATTTTCATTAATCCTCTTTAATTTTCTAGTACGTAGGCGACAGGGGTAACCTCGCCTCTTACTTTTCACTAATTTTCATTAATCCTCTTTAATTTTCTAGTACGTAGGCGACAGGGGTAACCTCGCCTCCTAAATTTCATTAACTTGCTGGTGCTTAGGCGATAGGGGTGACCTCGCCTCCTAACTTTTCTTTGATTTTTTTAGTGATTTAGCGTCAGAGGTGACCTCGCCTCCTAAATTTCATTTACTTTCTAGTGTTAAGGCGATTGGAGTGACCTCGCCTTCTAGTTTTCATTCACTTATAATAATTTTCTAGAACGTAGGCGACAGGGGTGACCTCGCCTCTTACTTTTCACTAATTTTCATTAATCCTCTTTAATTTTCTAGTACGTAGGCGACAGGGATGACCTCGCCTCTTAATTTCCGTTGATTTCCTAGTGCGTAGGCGACAGGGGTGACCTCGCCTCCTAAATTTCATTAACTTGCTGGTGCTTGGGCGACAGGGCTGACCTCGCCTCCTAGTTTTCATTCACTTATTATAATTTGCTACAACGTAGGCGACAGGGGTGACCTCGCCTCTTAATTTCTGTTGATTTTCTAGTGCATAGGCGACAGGGGTGACCTCGCCTCCTAAATTTCATTAACTTGCTGGTGCCTAGGCGACAGGGGTGACCTCGCCTCCTAACGTTTCTTTGAATTTTTTAGTGATTTAGCGTCAGAGGTGACCTCGCCTCCTAAATTTCATTTACTTTCTAGTGTTAAGGCGATTGGAGTGACCTCGCCTTCTAGTTTTCATTCACTTATAATAATTTTCTAGAACGTAGGCGACAGGGGTGACCTCGCCTCTTACTTTTCACTAATTTTCATTAATCCTCTTTAATTTTCTAGTACGTAGGCGACAGGGATGACCTCGCCTCTTAATTTCCGTTGATTTTCTAGTGCGTAGGCGACAGGGGTGACCTCGCCTCCTAAATTTCATTAACTTGCTGGTGCTTGGGCGACAGGGCTGACCTCGCCTCCTAGTTTTCATTCACTTATTATAATTTGCTACAACGTAGGCGACAGGGGTGACCTCGCCTCTTAATTTCCGTTGATTTTCTAGTGCATAGGCGACAGGGGTGACCTCGCCTCCTAAATTTCATTAACTTGCTGGTGCCTAGGCGACAGGGGTGACCTCGCCTCCTAACTTTTCTTTGAATTTTTTAGTGATTTAGCGTCAGAGGTGACCTCGCCTCCTAAATTTCATTTACTTTCTAGAACGTAGGCGACAGGGGTGACCTCGCCTCTTACTTTTCACTAATTTTCATTAATCCTCTTTAATTTTCTAGAACATAGGCGACAGGGATAACCTCGCCTCTTAATTTCCGTTGATTTTCTAGTGCATAGGCGACAGGATGTTGCCATTCTTTGGGACCTTGTCTCTCTCCAAAAAGAGGTAGTGGCGTTACAGGCATCCCTTGCGGCAAACAATGTCGCGCATGCCCTTGATCGGATTAGACAATTGGTAAGTCTACCGGCGCCTCTGTTGGATAATCATGCCATCATCGCCGCCCTTTAGTAATTAACAGACACGGCTAGGGCTGCTGACCACATCAACAAGAAAAAGTTCGATACGATTTACCGGCAATACCGCCCCCTGGTGGACGATGGCCGTTTGCCAGCCATCATCCTCCGCCTCCTGGGGACACCGAGGAGAGGCTGGTTGCGGCCCAAATCCAAAAGATCCTCAAGGCCGGAGGCCCTGTAACTCAATCTTTCAGGGGCGCCCCATTACTCCAGTTTAGGCCGGCGCTGTTGCCACCAGGACCAGGCCGGCGTAGGGGCAGGCGCGGGGGAAGACAGTCCTACTCCAGGGACAGATGCTTCCAATGTAATGGATTTGGCCACTTTGCGTACAATTGCCCCCAGCAGCGTTAACTTGTATAATTAGAACTGCAATCGGTAATAAACTATATACGTATACATAGTCTCCTCCGTTGTTCTTCCTCTGTTTCGTTATGGCCAATTTTCTTTTCTCCCACGGCTAAGCTTCTCCGAAGGGGTTATCTAATACCCTTCACTCTGTCCCTGGACGGGGTATTTCGGGGTTGCTTCGCTTGGGGTGTTTCTTTTTTTTTTGGTTCTTACCATATCATAAGAGTTTTCCTGTTTGTTTGTATCTTCTAGCCTCCCCAGAAACGATGTATAACACACCATTTCTCTCCTGTCAATGTTACTCTGCGGTCCACGTCATGGTGTGATTGGGAGGGAAAACCCCCAAGCATCGCAGCCCCGTTACCCTCGCCAGTTATGGTAGCGGATTTAACAGTTAAAGCCTCGCCGCGTGATTTGTTATATAGAGATCCATCCAAGTTTGTAGCAGCGGAACTACATAACCACGTGCAAAAGTGGGATTTCATCCTTGCAGACAACCCTAAGCAGGCGGAAATTACTTCTTACATCAATTTTGGCGTTGATGTAGACGATTTCTGCGTCCCCGTTAAGGGTAATTTCCAGGGACAATTCTATCATGCTAAATCGCCTCCTAGTACCTCTTTTCCCAACAATAAATCATGCATGGGATTCGAGGAGTTCATTAACAGCACTATTCAAGAACGGCTCTGCAACGGATCTGTCTCTCTTTGGGGAAAAGTACGGGAGGTTAGCCCCCCACACTTAGTCATGCCTCTTACGGTCGAACCTACTAAACCTAGGTTATGCCACGACGAGCGTTTCCTCAATCTGTGGATCAAGGACCTCCCACTCAAACTTGACTTTATTACCAACCTACCACGGTATGTAGGTAGGGACCATTTCCAGTCCACTATGGATGACAAGAGTGGTTATGACCATGTCAAACTTACTCCTAATAGTCGACCTTACTTTGGCTTCGAATGGGATGGTTGGTATTTTATTGATCACACCATACCCTTCGGATGGAAAGCCAGCGCATATGTGTACCACACCATCGGTATGGCAGCTACCAGTTACATTCGATCAATAGGTGTACCCTGCAGCCAGTATATTGATGACCGCCATATGGGCCAACTCGTACCTGCCCTACGCCCAACACCCGGGTGGTCTAACTTTGAGCTAGCCGAAGCTGCTACATTTATTTGCGCCTCCGTCCTCCTCTCCCTGGGATACTTTATTGGTTTGTCTAAATCCACCCTTGTACCATCGCGGACAGTCAAGTTCCTGGGTTTTATTGTGGATTCTACACTTTGCGCGTTCCTTCTCCCGAAAAATAAGAGAATAACATTTGCTAATATACGCTCCGTGAGAAAATCCTTAGAGGGCGGGTCACATCCATTAAAACCTTCCAGCGACTTGCAGGGAATATTACGTCGTTCACACTTGCAGTACCTGGAGCCCAGCTATACGCCAGAGAGATTTACAGCGCCATTTTCGTAGCATCCAAGTCCTCGCGCCCTATTAAGGTATCAGGGGCCCTCAGGAACGAAATCGAGCACTGGCACTTTCTCGATACTTGAAAAGAATGCCTTCGTTGGCCGCAGGAGAAACATATTATAGTCAAGATCTTCTGTGACGCTTCCAATTTCGCTTGGGGAGGGGTCATACATTCCCCGGGAAGCAGCCCCCCTTTCTCGGTGCGTGATTATTGGAATGAAGACCTACATGACTGCCCCATCGTGGTCAAAGAGGCACATGCTTTAGTGAACGTTCTGGTGGCAGGGAAAGCTCTGATTTGTGATAGTCGATTGGACATCCACACCGACAACCTCGCTTTCATGCACTCTTGGGATAAACAGGGTGGGAAGAACAGGCAACTCAACGAATGAATAAGTCCCGCTAATATGCGGACTACAAGAATGAACGCGAGAAAAGCTAGCGAAGAGGGCTACATGACAAACAACAGAAAATCCGAACTAAGACAGCTGCGAATAATAAGGCGAAAGGCTACTGAACCAGGGAAACCATTAACTACAAGGAATCAAAACTTACGACGGGACCCGCGGGTATTTAGGAGCCATAGGTACTGGAACTGGAATCACTGGGGCTTCTTGGTCAACCGCTACCAAAGCAGCCATTTCTTCAATCACGGGAATAACTGGAGCTTGATCGGCCTCGGCCATAGCGCAGCGAAGGAACGGGAGATGAAGAACTACCGTTGTCGAATGTTAACCGCCGTTAGCGTAGAAAAGAGCAGAGGGCCGTTGAGTTGAGTTATGCATATCCCGGGCTACTTGCTTTTCATAGTTTATTCAGGTTTAGCAGTTTACTTTTCAGCCTACTACCGTTTCTTTTCCGTCACAGTGTGGTACTTTAGCGCGCTGTCTAATTCCAGGTTATTTTGATCATCTTTGTATTATACATATTCCTATATTATACGCATGCTTGTTTAGGAAGTCTATTTGTACTATTCTCATGGTTTGAAGGCGACAGGGGTGTCGTCGCCTCCTACTTTTCATCAACTTTTATTAACTTTCTAGCACTTAGGCTACTGGGAGACCTCGCCTTCTTATCCCTATTAATTTTGGTAATAATTAAGCCTCTTTATTTTCTAGTACGTAGGCGACAGGGATGACCTCGCCTCCTCAATTTCATTAACTTGCTAGTGCTTATATTAGGTGACAGGGGTGACCTCGCCTCCTAACTTACATTGAATTTTTAGTGTTTAAGCGTCAGAGGTAACCTCGCCTCCTAGATTTCATTTACTTTCTAGTGTTTAAGGCGATAGGGGTGACCTCGCCTCTTACTTTTCACTAATTTTCATTAATCCTCTTTAATTTTCTAGTACGTAGGCGACAGGGGTGACCTCGCCTCTTACTTTGCATTAATTTTCATTAGTCCTCTTTAATTTTCAAGAACGTAGGCGACAGGGGTGACCTCGCCTCTTTTCACTAATTTTCATTAATCCTCTTTAATTTTCTAGTACGTAGGCGACAGGGGTGACCTCGCCTCTTACTTTTCACTAATTTTCATTAATCCTCTTTAATTTTCTAGTACGTAGGCGACAGGGGTAACCTCGCCTCTTACTTTTCACTAATTTTCATTAATCCTCTTTAATTTTCTAGTACGTAGGCGACAGGGATGACCTCGCCTCTTAATTTCCGTTGATTTTCTATGCGTAGGCGACAGGGGTGACCTCGCCTCCTAAATTTCATTAACTTGCTGGTGCTTGGGCGACAGGGCTGACCTCGCCTCCTAGTTTTCATTCACTATTATAATTTGCTACAACGTAGGCGACAGGGGTGACCTCGCCTCTTAATTTCTGTTGATTTTCTAGTGCATAGGCGACAGGGGTGACCTCGCCTCCTAAATTTCATTAACTTGCTGGTGCTTAGGCGACAGGGGTGACCTCGCCTCCTAACTTTTCTTTGAATTTTTTAGTGATTTAGCGTCAGAGGTGACCTCGCCTCCTAAATTTCATTTACTTTCTAGTGTTAAGGCGATTGGAGTGACCTCGCCTTCTAGTTTTCATTCACTTATAATAATTTTCTAGAACGTAGGCGACAGGGGTGACCTCGCCTCTTACTTTTCACTAATTTTCATTAATCCTCTTTAATTTTCTAGTACGTAGGCGACAGGGATGACCTCGCCTCTTAATTTCCGTTGATTTTCTAGTGCGTAGGCGACAGGGGTGACCTCGCCTCCTAAATTTCATTAACTTGCTGGTGCTTGGGCGACAGGGCTGACCTCGCCTCCTAGTTTTCATTCACTTATTATAATTTGCTACAACGTAGGCGACAGGGGTGACCTCGCCTCTTAATTTTAAACCTATCTGTAATTGCAAATTAGTTATTAAGTTAAAAAACCCAGAAGTTTCAAAGAATGTCATTCAAAATGTCAAGTTTGAGTCTCATAAAGGTTTTCACGCGTTCAACTTCAACACTGCAGTCAGAAGTGCAGACTCGGAGAATCCTCGCCACTTTGTAAACACGGGGTAAAACACAAAGCGCGAAAAAAATCAGTTTACCAAATAATATAAAGTAGAACCAAAATTACTTTCACAGATGATCTGTCAGTTTGAGACGGTCAAAATGAAAGAAAAGTTGAAGAATAATATTAGTAGCACATGTTGTCATTCATTAAAAAACATTAACGGCTTTTCAAATATAAATAATAAAGGATGCAAGCACTGGTTTGAGTGTTTGCTGTTGTTCAACTTTTATCGGCTTGAATATTGAGCTAAACAACTGCAGTTTAATATGGATTTCTATGTAGGTGAGAGGATGATAAGGAGATTGTTGGACTCAAAGAACAGAGCATCTTGAAAGATAATTTTTAAGTGAGAACTGCTAATTTTTAATGCTGCAGAGAATGAGTTTGAGGTGAAGGCGAGTCGGCAGGAAGAATTCGAGCAGCTTTCGAAAACAAAGTTTAACACTGATTTTTTTTTCTACTATAAATTTGCAAGTTACGCAACAAGTCATTCGGAGATAAGATGGCGAGATCGCTATAGATATTACATTTAGCTCATGTTTTCTATTTTCAAGCTGCCCTGAACAGGCTGAAGTGAAAACTAAAAATCGGCAATATATCATAAGTGTGATAAGGTCCCTTTTTGCTTGGACTTGGAGCGGCCCAATTTTACCATGATCGAATGTTTTCGGTGCCCACTAGTCGCCTTTGGAAATCTCTTTCCCTGTCCTGTCTCTCCTGTTGCCTCGTATTATATTCCTGGATCCATTCTTCGTCTGCAATTGGCTCATCTGCGTATGGTTCTTGAAGTGCGAGTCGTACACGGTACAGCTAGATCACCTCCACCGTTCGACTTCCAAGACAAAATCATCTCCAAAGTCAAGTTCTGAGTGTTTTACTTTCTTTAGACTCGAAGTGACATTTTCCTCTGAGGGTAGGCTATAAATTCTCGATAATTCTGAAAAATTGCGGGCTGAAAATGGAAAATAAGTGGCTACCGACAGCAAACTTCAGCTCGCTTCACACACTTTCACAAATAGGACTTCCCGAGGTGACGTCACGTCCTCTCTCTCTCTCCAGGCCCCAACAAGCTCGGAAATACATAATTTTTTTTATTATTTCCTGATAAAACGGTTAATTTTTTTCTCAGATTTTTTTTATTATTTATACGTACAAGGTATAAGCTTTTAAAAAAACGTTTAACTGGCCAGCCTTCATATGCACTTTAAGCGTAAAGAAAGAGTATTACAAGGGGATATCGACGCCTTGATTCATTCCATTTCAGAACCAAGTGAAACACCGAAAAATAAAGTCAAAGTACAGATCAGAGTGGAACGATTAATAGAATATCGTATGACATGCCTTGAGCTGAGAGATCAGATCATCTCACTAGTCCCAGAAGAGGGGATCGAGAATGAGCTTAGTAGCTGGAGAGATTTCTTAGAAGAAATAGATCAAGCAGTCGATGTCGCCCAAGAATACATAAACAAAGAATGTAATTCTTCATGTGATGATCAATCCTCAAAGGGCAGTGCTCATAATGAAAATCGCCAATCATCTAACCTCAAATTGCCCAGAATAGGGCTGCCTAAGTTTAATGGTGATGTGCTAAAATTCCAGAACTTCTGGGATCAGTTTGAAGCTGCAGTGCATGACAATGATGCTTTGCCAAATGTCCAGAAATTTACATATTTACGCTCAGTGCTGACAGGCAATGCATTGCAAACGATAGAAGGTTTTGAAGTTACTGGTGCTAACTACCAGCCAGCTGTAGAATCGCTGAAACATAGGTATGGAAGAAAGCGTGTTATAATCGCATCCCTCCTTAAGTCAGTTGTCAACATGGAGGCTAAGTCAAACACATCTGCATCCTCCCTTCGTGATCTCTATGATACACTAAAGAACAGAACTAGGGCACTAGAGGCTCTCGGGGAAAACCCAATGAGCCACTGATGTATTCTGCTACCCATATTTGAAACCAAGCTGCCATCACAGTTGTTAGAAAAGTGGGAGTTAGAATTAGCCGACACTCCAGAAGATGAGATAGATCTCGATTTGTTTTTCAAGTTCCTTAATCGACAGGTTGTTTCCAAAGAGGCAGGCGAGAGAAATGTAAATGCAAATCCTAGCGGAAGTAGTCGTAGTCCAAACAAACGTAGAGATGAAAGAAGAAAGCCAGGATTTGTACCGACAAGTAACCAGGAACGAGTATCAACAGCATCCACGCTGTTCAGTGAGGCCAAATATCAAAGTTGTAGATTTTGTAAAGCGGATCATGAGTCAGTAGATTGCCCAGAATGCAATGGGAAAACAGTAGACGATAGATGGACCTACCAACAACAAACATTTCTCCAAAATCTGTCGTCAACCCAAGTGTTCAGTTATCAATTGTGGCCAACAACATCACAGGCTACTGCATGGCCAATCTCCAAAGGCCACACCCCAAGGTCCGACCAATACTACATTGAGTGGATTGGCTGCCACAAAACCTGCTCTATCTGTGAAGGAGACGCTCCTACAAACCGCATTGGCTAAGTTATCAGTAAATGGCCAAGAGGTCACAGTTCGTGTTCTGCTTGATTCTGGGAGTCAAAGATCCTATATACGTAAGAATGTTGCAGAATCTTCGGGCCTGCAAGGTCCCTCAGAGGTATTAAGCATAACAACACTGTGGAGAGACCAGTGAGACCAAGAGATTGCAGAGAGTCAGATTTGCCCTCTCGCCTATCAAGGGCCACCCCATTGGAGCTGTTGAAATGGAAGCCCTTACCATCCCCAAGTTTTGTAACCCTTTAGGACCGGTTAAGTTAAATTTTAAGAAGAACCCTCACCTAAAGAACTTGAACCTTGCAGATTTGCATCCTCGTAAGTCAGTTGAAGTAGATGTTCTTATCGGTGCAGATCATTACTATTCATTTGTGACTGGGATTTGTAAGAGAGGGAAGACAACGGATTCAATAGTAGCTGTGCAATCACACCTCGGTTGGATACTTACAGGGCCTGTGGAAGGCCACCCAAAGCCGCACACCGCGTCAATGGTAGCAACTGCAAAGAATAGCGGAGTCACTGCAAGTCTGCGTCGGTTATGGGAGCTAGAGTCAATCGGCATTACAGAAAAGGAGAATCCAACTATGTCACAAGAAGAAGAGCATGCAATCTCTGACTTTAAGAAAGGACTGAAATTTGATGGCCACAACTATGAAGCCCAACTGCCGTGGAAGACAGATCACACAAAGTTAGAGAATAGTTACCCACAAGCTGTGAAACGACTAGAAAGCACCGAGAGAAGGTTGAAACGTGATCCAGAGAAAGCTGAGGCTTACATGAATGTTATCAACCAATACATAGAGAAAGGCTTTGCAGAAGAGGTATCTGACCACAAACGAGAAGACATGAAGGTCCGGTACTTGCCACATCATGCTGTGTTTCGCAATGACAAGAAGACAACGAAGTGTAGAATTGTCTTCGATGCTTCAGCAAGAGATAAAGACGGCGTTTCTCTCAACGATTGTGTACTTCCTGGTCCTGCACTACAACCTAATCTTGCATCTATTCTCATTCGTTTTCGTACACACAGAGTTGGTATGATAGCAGATATTGAAAAAATGTTTCTACAGGTAAAGCTTGCACGACAGGATCAAGATGTCCACCGGTACCTATGGAGAGACCTCAAGTCACATGAAGCACCTAAAGTCTACAGAATGCGGAGATTGACGTTTGGAGTGAACTCTAGTCCATTTCTTGCCATAGCAACAGTGCACGCCCATGTCAACAAGTATGCTGAGACGTTCCCTAATGCTGTGAAGGAAATCCTACATAACATGTATGTAGATGATTGTTTGACGGGAGCCGACACAGACGAGTCTGCTTTGATACTCCAACAGGAGATGACGGAGATTATGAAGACTGCAGCATTCATCTTAACGAAATGGGCAAGTAACTCAAAGCTTGTTATGTATAGCACACATCCAGACAGGAGAGCATCGTCGCCATTAGTAGAGTTTGAATCAAGCGAGCCACTGAAGGCACTTGGAGTTTCATGGGACATGACATCTGATTGCTTCAGATTCATTGCACCTGCAGAAGTCATCTCATCTCGTGATCCAATGACAAAGAGGAGCCTATTAAGTCTAGCATCTAAAGTGTTCGATCCAATGGGACTGATATCACCGTTCACGATTAGAGTAAAGATCATTTTCCAAGAGCTGTGGAGAAGAGGATTATAGTGGGACGATCCATTGGATAGCAACACTGAAAGAGAGTTGTCATTATGGAAGTCAGAGTTGTCGCAGCTGAAAGACGTGACCATCCCTAGATGCTTCGGAACAGGTATAACTTCGAAGTCGACAATTGAGCTACACGGTTTTGGAGATGCTTCCCCAAAGGCATATGGAGCAGCAGTGTACATTCGTGTTACAGATGAGCGGGGACAAGTGTCTTCACAGCTAGTGATGTCGAGATCCAGAGTTGCACCTATCAAGGCAGTGTCACTCCCAAGGCTAGAGTTACTAGCGGCAGTGGTAAATGCAAGATTGCTAAAATTTATCGTAGAGACATTGCCAGTTAAGATAGATCGAGTTGTATGTTCGACGGACAGTATGGTGACACTTCATTGGATAAGAAGGCAGAGTTCTTGCTGGAAACCATTCGTAGAAAATCGAGTAGCAGAGATACAGTCCACGTGGGATCCTGGGTGCTGGAATTACTGTGCAAGCAAGGCCAATCCAGCAGATTTGTTGACACGTGGATTGCCATGCAACGACATGACTTCAAGTGAACTGTGGTGGAATGGACCCTCGTGGCTGTCTCTACCTCTTGAATCTCGTCTCATCCAGCAGCAGGATGAAGATGTGCCCGAAAGCTGTGAAGAAGAGAGAAGAGTATTCCATAGATGTGTAGCTACTGTAGTGAAGCCTTTAATCGATGTATCGCGCTATGGGACATGGATAAAGCTAATCCGTGTAACCGCGTACCTGTTTAGGGCCACGAAGCTGTTCAAGACTAAATCTACATCTTACGTAACTGAGCTGTCAGCTGAGGAGTTGAAGCAGGCAGAGGTGCAGTAGTACAAGTGGGTACAACAGGAGGTGTATAAAGAAGACTATGCACAGTTGAAAGTTGGAGAAACCGTAGCCAGCAACAGCCGTCTTCTGAAGTTAGACCCTTATTACGACGAGATGGAATAGGTAATAAGAGTGGGTGGACGTTTACAGTTTGCAGATCTTCCCGAAGAGAACAAGCACCAAGTCATCCTTCCACATGGACATCTAGTAGTTGAAAAGATGGTGCAATACGTACACAAACGGATGTTACATGCTGGACCAGAAATCATTCTAGCAAACCTGAGACAGACGATTTGGCTAACCCAAGGAAGACAAGAAGTCAAACGGATTATCAGAAGATGTGTAGCTTGCCAAAGACAGAAAGTTGGACCTTGTGCGCAGAAGATGGGACCACTACCCGAAGAAAGAGTTACGCCCTCGTCACCATTTACGCATATTGGCATTGACTTTGCTGGACCCCTGTACGTGAAAGATGGCTCAAGCACAAAGAAAGCATATGTATGTGTGTTTACGTGTGCGTCATCTCGTATGGTTCACCTGGAGCTCACAAATAACCTGACGACGGATGAGTTCCTACAAGCCTTTAGTCGTATGACAAGTCGCAGAGCTCTATGTGATACAGTATGGTCGGACAATGCTAAGAACTTCAAGGCTGCGAGTAACGAAATCAAGAAGATGTATGACAACCACAAGTCACAGAGCCAATCTGTGTGGGACACGCTGGATCAAGATCGAATCAAGTCTGAAATATCATAGAAGGGAATCAAGTGGAAATTCATTACAGAACACTCGCCATGGAGAGGAGGCTGGTGGGAAAGAATCTGTAGAGCAGTGAAGGAACCATTGCGCAAGGTACTTGGAAAAACTCTTCTTACCTTCACCGAGCTGAACACGCTACTTGTCAAAATAGAAGGTGTCATCAATTCCAGACCACTGACTGCAGTGAGTGATGATCATAGGGATCTATCACCGATAACACCTGCGCATCTCACCATTGGTAGATCACTTAATAGCTTACCCGATGCCCAGGAAAAAGGTTTAGAGGACTCCAACAGAAGAGTCATGCAGAGGTATCTATATTTGCAGAAATTACTGAATCATTACTGGAGGCGTTGGGAGAAAGAATACATACATCAGTTGACTGTGCGAGTGAAGTGGCACAAGGAAGAACCTCCCCTACGAGTAGGAGAAATTGTACTTGTCTCCGAAGATAATGTGTCTCGTGGAAAGTGGCCGTTGGCTAGAGTTGAAGAATTGAAGTCCACCCTGGAAGGGATGACCTTTTATGAACTGCGACGGTGAGAACAGAGAAGAGTACCCTCAACAGACCTGTGCAACGTTTGAACGGATTGGAGATAGATGCAGCAGCCGCACACACTAGATCCAAAGAAGATGTTCCTGTACATGGTGGGGAGAAGCTGAAACCAAACGTTGCACCCGTTCAGAATGTTTCAAGAGCAAAGCGCAAGACGAGTGCTGTCCCCCATAAAAGAGGACAAGGTGGGGAGGATGTAACAGCCCATAGTAGGTACACCCGTTCAGGAAGAGCCGTGAAAGTACCTAAGAAACTAGACATGTAATATTGTAACGGATTACCTGTGGTTTACATTTGTATCCCTCCCCTGTGAGGAGAGTTTGTAACACCAGCCACGTTGTATGTCGTAGTCAAGTAAAGTTGAGTTTATAAACCAAAGAAGCCGTGTTATTTCTCAACAGGTAACGGCTGGCCGGTTGGCAATATATACATATTGGCTTAATGTCACAGATCTTGGCCAGTTGGCATAAGAAGTGGCTAGTTGTCACATAACATATACCGGTTGGCAACAGGCTAGGCCAGTTGGCACTGTATGTATTAGCCGGTTTGGCACTAAATTGAATAGTTGGTGACATTGTTGCCGGTTGACAGTATATACATATCGATTTATTTTGGCCAGTTGGCATAAGAAGTGGCTAGTTGTCACATAACATATGCCGGTTGGCAACAGGCTAGACCTGCTAGCACTGTATGTATTACTAAGCCTGTTTGGCACTAAATTGAATAGTTGGTGACATTGTTAACGGTTGCTGGTTGGCAATATATACATATCGGATTATTGTCACAGATCTTGGCCAGTTGGCATAAGAAGTGGCTAGTTGTCACATAACATATGCCGGTTGGCAACAAGCTAGGCCTGTTAGCACTGTATGTATTACTAAGCCTGTTTGGCACTAAATTGAATAGTTGGTGACATTATTAACGGTTGCTGGTTGGCAGTATATACATATCGATTTATTTTGGCCAGTTGGCATAAGAAGTGGCTAGTTGTCACATAACATATGCCGGTTGGCAACAGGCTAGGCCAGTTCGCACTGTATATGATCGACTAGCCGGTTGGCAATATGGTGCAGGACCAGTTGGCACTGTAACATTCAGCTGATTGACAATATTGCATAGGGCCAGTTGGCACGCTATATATGACCGGATGATAATGGGACAAATGCTTAGCTTAGAGGCTAAGTATAATATCACGTGTGGCGTAATATAGAGCCAGTTGACATATGGTAATAATAGCCAAAACATTACAATGGTAATTAGATGGGTGGTGGCAGTGCCCGATATATGTAACCAAGTAGCATAATGTAGAATGGCGAGGTGGCTTAGTGTGATCAGATGACTGTTGTCAGATTTACCAGAGCAAATGAGCAAAGTCGAATAGCAAAGAACATATACAATATGATATGTATGATCTTTACACATATAAACACTGTTTGTTCCGTTAGGCATGTTGATTGGCGATACTTGGAAAGAAATCGAACGGTGTTCAGATCCATATCTTCAAGAGTTGGCTGGGAGCATGAAGTCCACAGTAACATATGACAAAGCCCCCCGCACTAGAGTTTAGTATTTGAAGTCATATCAGGCTTGCATGGGCGCCGGATTGGTGCCAACTTTGAAGTATACAGTCTCTTCCCGCCTTACACTATGCGTCATACACCTCGTACAGAGTATCATATCGCTCTCTGCCATATCCGCAGCAGTTTACGGTATCCGCTGGGCTCACTGGAAAGCATGTGTTCCTTCCTCTATGATCATCCCCTTGTAAAAAAGGTTCAAGAAACAGCTAAACGCCTGTTTAGCAACACCCGTTGTTAGGAAGAAATTGTGCATTGTGAGATAGGCTCGGTTTCGGTGACCTTGGACAACTGCAGATCACATCAGCGTATACATGTCCAGTAGCAATGATGGCGAAGTTTCTTTCTAGAGGGGGTCATTCGCCATACTCTTGGCTTTTCAGAAAGATTACCAGGAGTCACAAGGGGGTGTCACTTCGATCCCAGCAAATTTCGTATTCTACAGCTATGGAGCTCGTGCGCGATGGGCTGACAGCACTAAATAGGTTTGAATGCTCAGGATTATGGTTTGCACAGTTTGAGGCCAGGAGGCTCTTCAGTAGCTGCCAAACTTGGACTTACTGACATATACTTATCCGGCGACACGGTGGTTGGAAGAGCGACACTACATAAGATCGCTATATTCAAGAATCCATCGACCCCCTTCTGCGGTATCTAAGGCCATGGATATTTAATTAATGTTTGAAGAACAGCTTCAATGCGGAAGCCTTGCTAGCAATGTACGGTACATGTAGAACATTGGAGAGGTATTTAAGATTTATTTCTATACTGAAAAGGCAAATAAAAACAGGAACAGGAAAAGTAGATTTAGCTATCTATATTGATTGAGAAATCCTCGTTTATGTTGGCTATATAAGTCTCATCTAGAATGCTCTTACTGAACGCTATACGTTATAGTCGTTGTTGCGTTGTGGCTGGCGTCCACTATCCAAAATAGTGTGCGAGAATTATACTTCTCGCTGGCTGAGGTACGAAAGAAGCGAGAAGTCGTTTCTCGCACACGGCCATACCTGGTGCGAGAACTGAAAGGCGGGAAAGAAGGGTCACATGACCAGTTGTTTTCGTTGCTGCCATTGTGCAACCCACGGTTTTTAGAGACCCACCCTTCCGCCCTTGAATAGCTATTTATAGTGATATATTAGACGTTATACGTGTAACTCCTAGCCAGTATAAACGTATCTGCGTTGGATTCATACATGTAGCTGTCAATGTTATACTATAACCATATGTACACATTTGAAGTGAGAGAAATAAACCAAGGGTTGCGTTGTGGCTGGCGTCCACTATCCAAAATAGTGTGCGAGAAGGTATTCTTTCTTTTATTTTTCAAAAGTTTGTAAAGGCATTTAAGATTGGAGTTCAACTGGTTCACTTCAGTTTGTTTATTAGTTCTATCGCTGGTGAACTTGATTCATGTTTTCAATCTTGTAAGTATAAAGAGTCTATGGAAAGCTTCTTTATTCCACTTGAATACTATATTCCTAAAATTTTAACATATATTTAACATCATTTTCTACAGATAATATCTTATTCTGGATATAATAAAAATATTAAGTGGGCCAAAAATAACACCTTTGGTGTATAGGCCAGCACTTTAATATAGACACATAATCAGATTGTCTCTATTATGAACTGAAACCAATACAAAGAAGCTTCATTTCGCCATTATTTAGATTATTTGGGTTACTGATAAAATAATTTTGATTCACAGTAGAAATAGTTTTTTTAGAGACAAACTATTGTATTTAGGTTTAGTGAGAGAATAATTAGGAACAAAATTATTTTATGAAAACAAGAAACATTCGAGACCTTTTTATTTTTAAATTGTTTACATGTAAATAACCTTCCCTAACCCCAACATGTCCTCTTCTACAATTAGATATCAGCCATTTCGGAATTGAGGAAGAGAATGGGACGTTGTTTCAAAAATTAATCTGATCTTTCTTGTGGTGGAGTTCATTTCTTAAACACATTAAATTTTGACACTCGGTCCCAGTCTCTTCCTCAACTCCGAAATGGCTAATAGGGCGTGTTCTTTTTGGACTATTCCAGAAAAATAATAGCAGGAATAGACGGTAATCGTACCTGCTAGCTTCCCCGAACCTCACCTACTCGCTTCCCCGCACCTCACCCGCTCGCCTCCCCATACTTCATCCGCTCGCTGCCCCGTTCCTCACCAGCTCGTTACCTCATACCTCACCCGCTCGCTTCCCCATACCTCACCCGCTCGCTGCCCCGTACCTCATCCGTTCGCTCTACGTAAGGTATAATAAAGTATTTATAGTCAAGCCTACAAGCGGAGCTCGAAGTAGATAATGGATCACTTTCAATAAGTATTTCTTTCTATATTAATGTACTGTAAATATTTATAGTCAAGCCTATAAGTGGAGCTCCAAGTAGATAATGGTTCACTTTCAATAAGTAATTCTTTATATATTAATGTATTATAAAGTATTTATAGTCAAGCCTATAAGTGTAGCTCCAAGTAGATAATGGTTCACTTTCAATAAGTAATTCTTTATATATTAATGTATTATAAAGTATTTATAGTCAAACCTATAAGTGGAGCTCCAAGTAGATAATGCTTCACTTTCAATAAGTAATTATTTCTATATTAATGTATTATAATTATAGCATTTGTAGTCAAGCCTATAAGCGAGCTCCAAGTAGATAATGGTTCACTTTCAATAAGTAATTCTTTTTATATTAATGTATTATAAAGTATTTATATATATATATACTATATATAGTCAAGGCTATAAGCGGAGCTCGAAGTAGATAATGGTTCAGTTTCAATTAGTAATTATTTCTATTTTTCCAAGAACACTACTCAGTACTAGCTTCCAAGGTGTTTCAAATTCAGAAAGCTATCAAAAAGAAAACTTGCCGTTTCAGTCTGCACGACCTTCAATATACTCCTCGATCTCATGTTACTTGGAGCTCTGCTTATTGGCTCGACTATAGATACTTTATATATAACCTATGTTAAACTTTGAATCCTTCCTTGTATTGATGGCTCAAGTGTAATGAGTACATGATCTTTGCTTGAGATGTTTGTCTAAATAACATATTTTAATACTGACATGCCATATACATGCGTTACAAACTGCCATATACATGCGTTACAAACTGACTCAATTAAGAATCAGTATAAAGACTACTCGGTCAAAATGATCTAGATTCTAAAAACATTTTTCTTCTCGTGCTAAACTATTTTGCACCAAAAGATTTGAGGCGAGGGGTGGGGATGATATTGTTAACCATTAACGGGTTAACGGGACCTGAAACAACCATACAGGATTATCAAAGCCAGGACCCGGCTAAATCACAGATCGATTGGAATTTGTCATGTTGGTTTTTGTAGAGGGAGGAAACCCGGAGGACCTGGAGAAAAACTCTCGGAACAAGGGCGAGATATCAACAAACTCATCACACATGTGGCAACGCGTCCGGGGATAGAACCTGAGCGATCACAGAGGTGAGTGGGTCAGGAGTTTTTAGCTAGATCATGGGGATCATAATTATTCTACAGTTTAGGTCTGCAATACCATGCACCAGCCCCCCACCCCCCTCCCGTCCCCAACCATAAATAATGAACGTTCCCTAACTAAAATATCTCTAATTTAGTTTGAAGCTGTTCTATTTTACAAATTGCAGTTGTGGAATATTTGACGCTTCCAAAACTTTGCCTTCTCTTGGAGGAGAAATGAATAGAACAAATTAAAGCCTTCGATTCTAAAATTATATCACCACCATTCAGTCTTTATCAAAAGTTTGCCATTCAGTTCCATTTTGTCGATGTTCGCACAGTAAAAATACTTGAGTGAGTGAGTCCAGTAGAATATCATTTGTGATAGCCTTGGTATATAATTGAAGATGAACGCGTATTGACTTTCGCACATCGCATTATTCAATTTTATAACTTAACAGATTTTAAAAGCTCAGACCAAAAGAAGGGAAACTCGCATCAATCACGGCTTCTGGGAAACTATCCGCCCACCCCTCCCTTGGGTATACATGGGTAATTAATTAATTATTTACCATTTAATAATATAGATACAATAGGGGGTGGGTGGCTGGTTCCAATCCAGTTTCCCAGAAACCGTAATTAAACAGTGAAATCCAACTTATAAAGTCCGTGTTACTTTTTGTAATCTCCTTCATTGTCTACAGTCTGTTTAAATCTTGCTGAGGCTTACGAATCCGTAGATTATTAACCGTTAAGTATTAGCAAGTCAATACGCATTCAAGTCTACAGCTCAGTTTAGTGATGGTGCTTGTTAATAGAAGACTTCTTTTTGTAACTTCTTTTACAACACTGAACTGGACAGGCAGGAGCAGGAGCTGCACAAGAAGGACTAGCAGGCTGACACTGTGGACTGCAAGGAGGAGCCATTGGCTGTGGAGCTGGCATGTAAACCGGTGGAGGAAGGGGTGGGGGCATAGCTACAGGTGCCGGTGGTGCGTAGACAGGCTGTGGAGCCATTGGAGGAGCAGACGCACAGCAAGAGGGTTGATAAGTCGGTGCACACGATGGGGCGCACTGACCTCCGTAAGGAGACCCATAGGGAAAAGGATAAGACTGAGGCTCTCCATAGGGAGAGGGTGTAGGTTCCACTCCAGATCCTGGCTCAGGCATTTGAGGCTGGGGAATCTGGGCAGGTATAATGGCTGGATGGCAACAATCATCCGAACATGCAGGTGCACAGACCTGCGGGCATGGCTCGGGGCACATTCTAGGCATGGGGTTAGGATTAAGAGCAGAGGGGGGACCTGGGTGTGGATGGCCCCCAAGAGGGCCCACCACCTGCATATTCATAGCATTCTGTAAGCAGTCTGTTGCGCATGAGGGTTGGCAAACAGCGGGGCATTGTTCTGCAAAGGCAAAGGAAGAGTGCATTAGTATGCATTTTTGATGTACGACCATGGTCTTGATCAAGCATTTTGGTTTCTTACTCAAAAGACCATGGTCACAATGAAAGAGAAAGCTTTGATTTTCTGTTATTAACTAAAGCAGTTCGTTTTGACAAGTTAGGGAAGGTTTCCCATCTCTGTTCGCCTTGTAACAAAGCCACAAGGTGATTGGTAAAACATTACATTTCGCCGAATAATGAAACAAATCGTTTTATTTGTTAAATGTGCCTTCTCTTTCACTTGTTCTGTTGTCAGAAATGCATACTAAGAGAGGCTAGAGGTGATAGCCAAGATGGGAAGCCTTGTCATTAGCAATAAGCTCTTAGAATTAAGAGATGAAAAGTGGCTAGAGATAAACAGAGCGGGGCGCGAGCTACAAGCCACCATCGAACCCTTTCTTCTCAAATTGCATTTTATTGTCTCAAATCACTCTACAAAATTTACAGTGTTTCATGACTTTCATACGGTGCGATCGATCTTACAAAATTTTAAAAAATCAACAACGTTCAATTTGATTCTATGTGCATATTCTTATGGCTTTCCCATACAGGAAGAAATGTTTCTTTCATGACATCATGCGATTTACGTCAGTCGTAACGATGACATTGTATGCATAATGCCGTCACCGCAAATATGACCCCATAAAGCGGTAGTATGGTGACGCTATTATGACATATACGGAGATAGGTTTGCATGGGAGGTTTAATGGTGCTTCTTGTTGTGCTTCTTGTGGTGAACTGCCTTGTGACCTCTTTTGCAGCCTGGATTCATCACAGTAGTACCGCAGGGATCAACGGGCATGGGGGCAGGCATGGGCATAGGCATGGGCATGGGCATGGGCATGGGCATGGGCATAGGAGCGGGCATGGGGACGGCAATGGGTGCTGGCATTGGTGCCGGTATGGGAGCAGCAACTGGGGCCTGGCAGCAGGTTTGTGAATATTCGGGAGCGCATGTGGGAGCGCAGGGGTTAGCGGGCATGGGCACGGGCATTGGAGCTGGCATGGGAGCAGCAGGGGGAGGGGTACAACAGCTTTGCATGCATGCTGGGGCACAGACTTGTGCGCAAGGAGCAGGGCATAGGCGTGGTTCAACTGGCGGGCGGCCGACCTCAAGAGGAGGGGGTTGCTGACCTGCAAAATAAGCAACAGGAAGTAAATAGATTGTTAAAATATAAGTGAGGCAAGTAAGAGTAAGTTTGTGAGGAGTACTAGTAAAGTTGTTTCATCTTACTTTAACAAGCTGGAACTGTACTATGCCGTAAAGGTTATTTAAAAGATCGAAAATGCATTAATAAAGATATTAAGAAATTGGGCCTAAGTAACATAGAGAATACTCTATTTTCTACGGTTGTTTGAAATGGTGAAAAATTGCTTTTCTGACCCATGACCGCGTTAGAAAAAGCCTTGGTCGATTCCCGAGTAGACTTCATCTCATTAATGCATCCCGCTGGAAAACTCACCTGATTCTTCTCCTGAACCACCAGACCCTTCAGCACCAGACCCTAGGAAGTTATGAAGTTAAACAATTATATTCATGAATTTATTTCTCATTTTAAGTGGCCTTTCTGATTTGCATAAATCAAAATTCACTGCATAGAATTTTATACCAAGCCATATAACCCACCGAGCTGATACACCTATTTCAAAAAGGTTGTTCGATCAAAAATGACAAGGCAAGACCGCAAAGGATGTCGGTACTTTGTGCTCGTAAATGATTTATTCAGATGTGCATGTGATGATTATATTCGACTAAAATGAGAGAATGAAGTTTGTAACTTATGTTTGCGGGATTTGAAAATAACGTTATTTAAAACTACCAGAGGCCTTTTCAATCTTGGCTTGTCGCTTTTAATCGATCAACCCTTTTTGAAATAGGTATTTATCTACTAAGACACCTTAGATATTGCATGCAAGTTAGTCTTAAGCATGCTGCCAGTTAGCGCTCCAATAGGCCCTTTGCAGCTAACGGTCACTGCTGATATAATACTTCATCAACGAATGAATTGAGCTCGTGATCCCCATGGAAAAGGCGTTGCCATGAATGCTGGAGAACAAGCTATCTTCAAAAACGAGGTTTTAGAAAGATTGACAATCGATTGGAGGTGGAAAATAGCATTTACAAACAGGTTTTGCTAATAGCAATACCGATCTCGTACAAGGCCTTTAAACAAACGAAGTCAGATACTTTTGTCATCCAGTACAACCACGTGATTTGTTAGCTGCAAAGATCAAGAGCCTATTACCAGGCCAGTCGTTAAGTGAGCTACTCGTACTTTGCATTTTGTCGTTTTTTTTATTCCGTATATACAAATATTAATGTAGAATGATGCTGTGGAATAAATATAGCCTATTTACCTAAGTAAGAGCCGTGTATTGAGTATTAGAACGCCGTAGAGCGGAAAGTAAAGCATTGCAAGTGAAATTAAAACAAAGTAAATACTTATTGTTTCATTAACAGTGATCTAAGATCATTTAGTAGAGTCAAGTTTATTTCCAACGTTTTTCACATGTTTTTCTCGATATAAATTGATAGCTAAGTTGGAAAGAACAGTAGCTTGGTTATGCTAAAACCACTCGCTCTTGGTTTCTATCGACTTTGAATTCCAAAGCGTTCGATCTTGGGACCTTTGTTCTTTGTCATTTTTATCAATGACTTACCACTATACGTAGATAAAGCACAAGCTGATCTATATGCTGATGATATAACTCTGTCTACTTCGGCTGCTTACACTGATATGCAACAGATAAGGGAGTCTCTGTGTGAGTCCATGTCCAGTGTGGTAAACTGGGCGATGGCTAACAAATTGCCGTTGAACGAAGGAAAAACAAAGGTCCTACTAATAACAGGGAAACGTCTTGCAGCCAAAATTGAACCAAGCAATGAGAACATTCTACTTTCAGTAGAAGGAACACACTATGAGCAAATGTCCAGTGCCAGGCTTTTGGGTCTTGAAGTAGACGAGGAATTAAGTTTTCAGGTCCACGTTGACAAAATATGCAAGAAGCTTGCTCAACGTTTGGCATTCTAAATAGAATAAAACCTTGTTTGCCCATTAAACAAAGAGTTATTTACTATAACTCTGTTATAAAGCACATATTCTCTTATGCTAGTATTGTATGGTCAAGTTGTAGTAAGGAAAACTTAGTTAGGGTATTAAGGCTGCAAAAAAGAGCTGCAAGAGTAATCCTGGATGCTCCAAAATTGTCATCGTCGGTTGAACTTTTCAACAGTCTAAGTTGGCTTCCCTTATATGAGGAAGTTAAAGTCAGGAAATGTCTATTAGCTTTTAAACGTTTGCACGGAAAGATAGCACCTTATATTAGCGAAGCTTTAAAGCTAAATAGTGAAGTCCATAATAGGCACACTAGATACGCCAGCTCAAACTTCATGTGTCCAAGATTTAAACGAAAAATAGAAGGTATTGAGAAGGTGGAAAGACTTTTGTTGTAACAACCATTCAGTTATGGAACAGTCTTCCATTAGAGATGAAGAGATTGAAAAGTACCCATTCATTCAGGAATAAATATCAGAAACTTCAATTAGATTGCCAGCTTTCTCTTAGTCACTTCCAGCCCTAGATTTTAACTTAGATTTTTATGATTTTATGCCGGATTGTATAGTAAACTGAATTTTATATATTATATAGCTTTTAAATTTTTAGCCGGATTGTATAGTAAACTGAATTTTATATATTATATAGCTTTTAAATTTTTAACTTAAATTTTGCATATTTCGAATCTAGTGTAAGTTGATATTTATATGTCTCATTTGTATAATTATGCAATTAGTGTAATGATATTTAGATTTAGAGGGCTACACGTTTATTAGTGTAATTAACACTATTACGTACTACCCTCGGTAAATAAAGCCGTTATTATTATTATTATTATTATTTATTATTATTATTATATTATTTTTATTATTATTATTTATTACGATAGAAGCCTAGAGCTCGCAGTTTATTTAGTAAGTTGAAAAGGAATCCACCTTAGTGGTTTGTATATCGACTTACCGCTTCCTGCTTCACCTGTTGCAGGGGCAGCGGCGGCTGCAGCTTCTACAGTAAAATAAATGTAAAATCTACCGGTTAAGAATTACTCTGATGCATCTCAAAAAGTAACTATGTATCCAACGATGATAATCTCCTTCAACTAGCACACTATTGAAGTATGCCAGGCCTCTAGCTTGCACCGGCCTTTCCTCGTATAACTTCATAGAAACCGATTTTAAAGTATACGGTTTGCCATAATAGAGGAGATTCTGAATGATTACGAGAGAACTATAACAAAACTTTGCTTTACAATAACTAAATTCAAAAAAACGTTAGGAAAGCCATAGCAAATATGAGGCCCTTTTAAGGGGGGGGGGATCAGTGGCGGATCCAGGGGTGCCTTACGGGGGTGACATGTCACCCCCCCCCCCCCCCCCCCTTTTGGGCCAAAAACAAATTCTGTATAAGAATTCGTAAAAATAAAATACATTCGTTCAAATTTTGTAAGACATTTCGCACCAGAAACTGTACCGGTCAAAATAGTCACCCCCCCTTTTTCAAATCCTGGATCCGCCACTGAGTATGCATGTCCCCTGTCTGAGTTTCTAAACTAGTCGTGTCACAGTCTCGGAAGGTGGGCATGTCGCTGTCGGAATTTCGTCTATTGTTTTCTTATTTATCTCTGTCGCTCTCGCAATTTCAGATATTCGTCATTGTTTCATGTCCTTCATGTCGCTGTTTCAACGCCATGTCGTTTAGTCGGCGGAATTTACCCTAAAAGGGCCTCAAATATAAGAACACCGCGCTGTGGCATGCTTCGTAACATTGATGTTATAAAGCGGATTTCGTATGAGTGGGAACGTTACGGCAATAACTTACGGCACGGTTACTGTACGACATGCCGTGACCTTGAAATGGTTTCCCATTGTTTTTGTCTTACTGATCCAATCAAATTACAGAATTACGGTACAGTAAGTTGCAGCACGGTTACGGTAAGGCTATGGACATGCCGTATTTTGCTCCACTCATACGAAATCCGCTCTATCACAATAATCACCGTATGGTCATTTGCATTTGATGATGTTTTATTAGTTTTAATAGTAGCGTTTGCATAATGTCCTTAAATCAGAGTACAGGGCTTAGAGGCAAACAGATAACATACCATCGTCATGCTCAATTTTAGCAACTTCATTCTCTATAGACTCTTCTTTGTCTTCTACAAACAACGTCAAACCATAATGTTAAATGAAGGCTAAGGAAACATGATGCATGTAAAGATTATTGGTAATGACCGTAAGGAACGGACATTTTATGTAAATGTTTTATGGCAGTTAGATTCATAACGCACTATGGAATCATGGGTAATATGAGAAATGCAGCACTTTTTCTTCTGCAAACAGCATTTAGTAGAAACCAACTAGTGTTCTATTGCGAATCTTGCGATCTCATTAGCTAAGCTACTCGCTGTCACTTGCGCGATAACGAGTAGCCGAAAAAGGCAGTTTTCAGAAACAGCTCAACGGCTAATTCATCAAACAATTGTTTTTCAGGTTAAAATTGAACAACTAGGTGGTTTCTACTAAAATTATTAGTGCTATTCCAAGTCAACTAGCGGCCGTTACAGTTCACCACTAAATTCTCTCCGATTCTGATTTGATGAAATTGATCACGTGACGTGATAGTTGTCTACCGCGGATCACCATACCGTCAGGCGTTCAACACCATGTTTTTGCGCGCTCTCATTGCCGGACAAAAGCGGTCAAGTAATCGGCGTCATCGGCGTCCGCGGATGCAAACTATCAGGCAAACTATCATCACAATTTTGTGATGAACACGAATATTGTCTGTCTCGGAACTATTATACAAATAGAGTGTGTCCGTCGAGGAACTATTATACAAATAGACTGTGTCCGTCGAGGAACTATCGGCTGATAGTTGCCCGCGGAAATTTGATGTTCTTAAAACAAATATAAACCCGAGAACGAAGTTCGAGGGCTTATATGCTAGTTTTAAGAACATCAAATTTCGAAGGGAAACTATCAGCCGATAGTTCCGAGACAATCATAGTCTATTTGTCGTTATTGTTCATCACAAAATTGTATTCCGCTCTCAGCGGGCACTATTATACAAATTGACCTCATGGGCTACGAGTTAAATAGCCCATTCGGCGGACTCGTAGCCCATTCGGGCTGCGGGTCTAATTGTTAAATAGTTTGCATCCGCGGACGACAACTATCACGTCACGTGATCTGTTTTAGCCAATGAGCGCGCGCCACAATTTTGTGGTGAACTATAACGCCTGATAGTTAGCATCCGCGGACGGCGACTATCACATCACGTGATCGATTTTGGCCAATGAGCGCGCGACAAAATTTAGTGGTGAACTATAACGGCTGATAGTTGCCCGCGGAAATTTGATGTTGTTAAAACAAATATAAGTTCGAGAAAGAATATACTAGTTTTAAGAACATCAAATTTCCAAGGGAAACTATATCAGCCGATAATTCCGAGACAAACACAGTCTATTTGTCGTTATTGTTCATCACAAATTGTTCTTCCTCTCTCAGCGGGTACTATTTGTATATTGGTGTCCGGCGAGAGCGGAAAACACCGTTGTGATGAACAATAACAACAACAGAGTGTGTCTGTCTGGGAACTATCGGCTGATAGTTTGCATTGTAGAATTAATCTTCTTAAAGCGGGCACTCAAACGAACTTCGTTCTCGGGCTTATATATGTTTTATTAGAAACCGAGAGCGAGTAGCTAATTTCTCCAGTATAGAGTTTTCAGTATACGATTTCTTACACTTCCCGTTTAGCCATGGGTTATCTAGAATTTGCTATCGTTCACGACATATGACATATATGGTTTTGGTTGTTTTCGAAGGATATTTTATGAACGGCTGCCATCTTGGCCGAGTTGCATAATGCAATCTGGTTGCGAGCCAATATTAGAGACCTTTAGCAACCACGACGGCAACGTCTTGGACGACGGCATAAAACAATAGCCTTAATTACAAAATACAATAACTGCACGTGAAAATGCACGCAGTCGCCTACATTTTCACCGTTCTCTGTGAAAATACAACGTGAAAACCCCAAATTGTACGTTTTAAAGACAACGCGAAAGTAAGAAAGTAAATCAAAGCTCTATAGTCATAATATTTTTCGAAAATCTGGTTGTGAAAAACAATTCAAGGCGAACAAGGGAAATAGTAAAAACCATATTTCGGGAGAAAACACTTTTCTACGCCCGTCGTCACTGCCGTCGCCGTCCTGGTTGCTAAAGGTCCCCATTTTGTCATAGCGGTGAGGCGTAAAATATTGGCTCGCACCCAGATCGCATTACACAACTCGGCCAAGATGGCTGCCGTTCAAAAAATGCCCCCGGTCTTCTCTCGAAAACTACCAACATCGTTAGCTACGCAGGCTATAAACATCTTATAACCATGTAACATCTTATAAACATGTAACATCTTATAAACATGTAACATCTTATAACCATGTAACATCTTATAACCATGTAACATCTTATAACCATGTAACATCTTATAACCATGTAACATCTTATAACCATGTAACATCTTATAACCATGTAACATCTTATAACCATGTAACATCTTATAACCATGTAACATCTTATAACCATGTAACATCTTATAACCATGTAACATCTTATAACCATGTAACATCTTATAACCATGTAACATCTTATAACCATGTAACATCTTATAACCATGTAACATCTTATAACCATGTAACATCTTATAACCATGTAACATCTTATAACCATGTAACATCTTATAACCATGTAACATCTTATAACCATGTAACATCTTATAACCATGTAACATCTTATAAACATGTCTTACCATGATGGTGCTTCTTGTGATGGTTGTGTTTTCCTGAGGTAATCAAAAAAATAGTAAATCCAGTGAGCTACATCAAATATTGGGTATGCGTGAAGTCTTTTCTAATAACATACTAGGGTAAAAGACTATATTTGTTAAATAAGAGATGTTATGAAAATGTTATTGACTTTTTCTTAAAACGTCGTTCATGTTGGTCTAACATAAAACAAATTAACGAAGAAGAAGGAATATGAATAGATAGGTTGTCGGACTATTATGCCAACTTTTATATCAGGCTCTACTCTACCAACATAATTACGAAAGCGTGTTACGGTGCGAAGACAACGAGAACCAATCATATCGCAGAACGAAAACAAAGCATTGCAATCTACGGTTATTTGAGCCAATCAGTGTCGAGTACAATAAAATACCATTTCAGTTATATTTGTTTAAGCTTTGATATGCTAAAATGAAAATTTGGTGCACTTGAAGTCGGACTGTTCGATGAAGGAAATCGCGGGGATATGTACGTTGGGATTTGTAAGTTGTAATGATTTCACTTTTCGTCCTGCAATGTATCTTTGTTTACGCTTATTAGTAATGTAAATGTAAAATGTAAATGGTTTATTTACCCACGTGACACTAAGGAGAAAAACTCTTGGGCCTCTAGGCTTCTGGCAGATAAGGCTAATGATCCGAACATTCTCCACACACGCTTTTCGCTATACGTTAAATATGATTCCCAACTCGTAATGCTCAACATACATCAGTGATGCCGGTTTTTATTGACGGAGGAAACCCAGAGAACCGGGAGAAAAACCCTCGGAGAACCGGTCACGTGTAAGAACCGGTCACGTGTGAGAACCGGTCACGTATACCCGTGTCCGATAGTCGAACACGGGTGAGAGGCGAGCGTTTACACCTCGCTGCGCCACCCAGCCCCACTGATTATAATACAATTTGTTTTCGTTGTCTAAGTGGCCCCGGTTATAGTAGTCGAACTTAAACCGGTTATGTAAACATTATCATGAAATTCGACTAAGAATTTGCTGAATAAAGTTTTGCAAACCGAGGATTACCAACGTTGCATGTTAACGTTGCATGGTCGAAACGTTGCATGAATGATAAGAATTAACAAGTAATAAGTAACTCCAAGTCACTAATCATGCAATTCTGATGAAAAAAATATTTCGAAATGAGCAAATTTGAGATAGCATCTTCACATTTTCTTGACACTTGCTTTGTTACTCAGGTCACTGGATCGAAAACTGTGCAATCACTCGCTCCTGTGATTACAACTAGTGTTTATACAGTATAACGATGCGAGCAGTATCATTTGTTTCATATAAACATTCATAGATCTGACTGTCCTAAAATTCGTTAAGCCGAACAACGAAAAAAATCCTGATGCTAATATATATTAAGATGTGGCATTATTTCCAGTCAAAAAACATCAGTAGTTACAAAAAGAATTATGAACTCTTATTTGGTAAAGGATTTTTTTTGTGAGACGTATTGAGATAAAATATTTTTTGATTGATTTTTGATTGAAATTTGGTCAATAATGACTGAAATGCAACCAGCTCTATACGATAAATAGCCCAAATTTGGACAACCATTTGTTGCCTTATATTTTGAGTCCTTCTTTATTCTTTCCCCCGAAAACGTCTTCTTAACTTCATCTTCTTAGATCATAAGGTCGCGTATCGTATGTTTCTATAGGTTTACATTTGATGATTATATAAAATTTTAGTTACTTGTGAAATCTTAGTTTTTTTTTTTTAAGTTATGAAATATTTAGAGCATTTAAATATTTTCTTTGCCGACTTAAAAACAGGAAAGGAAAAGACTCAGAGTGGAACGATTTAAGATTCAAAGCGGAAATAGCATATTGTTTTACGGTGTAGTTTAAGGTCAGGTTGAGATCACATGGGCCAAAGAACTTAGACAACACTCCAATTCGATGTTCAATTAGTGAGACGAAAAACGTATTTCACATCTTACCTTTTGTAGACTTAGCATCGACAACGAGAGAAAGGGTGAGGGCCAGTACGGCAAGTAATACAAGCGTTCTCATCAACATGGTTACACAAATCTGAAAGGAAATAGCATTTCACGAAATTGGAGAACAAAGGGCGCAAAGTTTATGCTCTTGAATTCAAAATACTTCACTTCAATGGCAGATCACAAGATCGGTGAAGCTTCTTGTCATAGGTTGAATAACGTTTGATAGAAGTAGAAAACTGGGAAGTTCGATTACTTCCTAAATTTTTAAAAGACATCAAAACAAAAATCAAGTGAATTTACCTTGTTCTTGAAATTCTGAGAGCGTTTGCCTTGCGATGTATCTTGTTTAGTTGTTTACTGTTCTGGAACGACCTTGTTTTGCGTTTAGCAGATGATGTAAGAATGTGGAATCGCATTACCTCGGGTTTTACTGAAGTCAGCTCAACGGGTACCATAAAACGCTCTTTTGACTTTATTATCCCCTTCTAAAGAATTTTCTGGTCGCATAATTAATATTTAATTGCAACACTGGTAGCTGTTGATGGTTAAGCCGAATGACATCATGGCAATAAATGAAACTGCGTGGACTTCTTTTTGTCTTCTCTCCTCCTTCATTTTACTCTCCCTTTTTGAAGCTCAGAATAAATTTAAGCCAATGCTGGCTTTAAGAGTTCAGTGCAGTTGGTGAAGCCTCACGGATTCACAACTTTTGAAGAACTGGTTGTTCACAAAGTGTGAGAAGATTTTATCCTTAGTACATCGGATTTACTAGAGTCATATGCATTTTTTGTTCCTTCTAAAAAAGAAAGCATAGCTCTAATTACAGAAGGATTTTATTACAAATATTACTGTAAGCCTTTCTCTCGATTTCTCAAAGAGGCCTACACTTTTCGCCGTTATTCTCTTGCTTAGTGATTAAATATTAAGAGATGCTGCGAGTTAACGTTGCGAAAGAGACTACATCAAGAAATCTAAATTCCCACTGATCGTATCATCTCACTTTGTCATTTGAAATTTCTTACTCGCTGCTATGATAACTTCATCCTGATAGATTGTTTAGATATTTTGATTTAAAAAACAAAAGTTTAAAAAGAGAGAGAGAAAACAATGGGCAGGTATAACAACCATCAACTCGAAGTACCAGTTTGACGATATCAATAGCTGTCTTAATTAAACGTACGTGTCTCATAATACAAGTTTATATAGTTTCTTAACATTATCATTTCTTTACTGAGTCGTAATTTTCTCTGATTTTTGAGGACGTTCAACAGTTTTTTCTGGACTAGAACAACGCAATTGCGAATTTACATTTATATGCTTATCCCTTCTTGTAAATTAATGACGGTAGAACGTAATTAGCATAGGTTAAGTCCAAAGACCCATGTACCGCCCAGGTGACGCGCATGTGCTGACTTATTTTAAAAACAGTAACACGTATTAACAGGTCTGCAAATCACATGCGCGAATTTGACCTGGGAAATCACTCTTGCGTGCGTCTATAGATGGTTTTCACATGACGTAACGGCGGCCATGTTGGTGTACCTTTAACAATAGATTCTTCGTTAGCTTCTTTTGTTAGGTACACCAACATGGCCGCCATGCCCTTTGTCATTTGAATCTCTGGGGATTGAGGGTTGGTTGAAATTAATTTCACTACAAATTTGAACTTACAAAAACGTAAGCTTTGATTTTCTTTGTACCCACCATAAACTAGTCTCAACTTTTAGATCATGCTATCAATCTTTATTATTTTCGTATGCCTACCTTAGAAATGTCTGGCGGCAATATTCTAATTGGCTGGTGCTAAGTGGAGGCGAAGAACCTAAACAATGATAATGGCCATTAAACAGTTGAAAAGACTGTATATGTATCTGATTCTTCAAGTGAAAACAAAGTACTTTCAATTATATTTTGAGAGGTTTTTTAACGCTCTTAAACTGAGAGAAATTAAAGGCTTTACAAATCAAAACGGTTGAATAAGTATTGGGGTTTTGTCTTACAGTCGAAACAGGCCACATTTTGTACCCTAGAAGTTCATTATTCGAAATTTGATTTCCTTCGTCGTTTCAGATTTCCATTGTTGAAACTAAACTTCCAAAATTCAAAATGAGCCTAAATTCAAATTAGTCTCCTTTGCAGCCGTTCTTGGAGCTAGCGTTTGCGTGACGACCCTAAGAACGTCTGAGGAGGAGACTAAAATTCAAATACGCTATGGAATACGATGTACAAGCCTTTTCCACATAAATACAATCACAAATCGATTGGGGCAAGTTTCGTTTTAACAGTGGAAGTTTGAAACGAGGAATGAAATCAAATTTCGAATAATGAACTTCATGTCTTGCTCTACAGAGGAACGCTTGGCCTGTTTTTGGCTGTAATCAACTGAACTATGTTCTTTAAGCAAGAGTCCGTAACAATTGTCGGTGAATTTGACTTAAGCATGTCCCATGATGCAGCATTTTTATTTAGAATGTGTTTCCTGCGAGTTCGGTTTTTGCTAACCAGTCACAAGCGTTTAGTTCTGTAATTTTAATTCAAATGATTAATGATGTTGCAACCAAGTCGATTGACCAAACAATAGAAGCTAACGAGGCATCTTTTTTAACGGCATCAACCAATATGATGCGGTGCCGGAATGCGAACAATGAGAAATCAAATATAAAACCAACCAGCGACCAATTCAATACAACTTTTGCACTTGTATTTTACAAGTCAGGTCATTGTTTTGAGGATAGCGAACAATGGTGGGTCAGACTGGTACAATACCCGTGTAATGGTCACGAATTTATGATAAATGAAGGTATATACTTCATGGTAGTGTTTCGTTCCATATAATCTCCCACTGTAAAACACTACCATGAAGTATATACCCAAATGAACGCTTCGGGTAATGGCTCCTGTAGAAAGTCAATTTTGGCATCAATATGACGGAAAATGATAACAAATGTATACATTTGTGCATTTTAAATCAAGTAAGCAAGAACATATGACATGGCTTCACATGACAAATCTGCTATCCTATTCTGGGGCAAATAATCTTCGAAAACGCAGATTTAGCAAAATCGACAATCGAGTGGAGGTCGAAAATAGCATTTACAAACAGGTTTTGCTAATAACACTACAGATACAGGGCCACTCTGAAAAACACTTCGGTGACGAGTGCATCCTGTGTAAATATAAGCATTCTTCTTCTTCTTATTATTTTTAATATTATTAATATTATTATTATTTTTATCGTAGAAATGCGAGTAAACATATGAACCATTGAAAGTTGCATGGCACTACACACGCTACGACGTAGCTAGCCTCTAACACGCATGCTCACATCTTATTACCTGTTTTATCCAAGATGGCCGAACTGTGATCATCAGTTCAATAGACGATCTAAAGCATCAACGACGGTGACGGCAGCGAGGACGGTACCTAGAAAAATGTTTTCTCCCGAAATATGTTTACTATTTCCTTCGTTCGCCTTTAATTACTTTTCACATTCATATCTTCGAAAAATATGATAAACATAGAGTTCCGTTCACGCCGAACGATCGAAAAACAGCGTGTATGATTTACTTTCTTACGTTGGCGTTCTCTTGTAGACGTAACGTATGAAGCTTTCACGTTGTGGTTTTCCAGAGAACGGTCGAGATGTAGGCGACTGCGTGCATTTTCACATGCAGTTATTGTATTTTGTAATTAAGGCTATTGTTTTATGCCGTCTTTCCAGACGTTGCCGTCGTGGTTGCTTGAGCTCTCTAATACAACTACCAGAATCCTTCTCGAATTCTTTTTCTTATCCAGATTATTTAACTCCTCTGAGAATACCAAGACAATGGTCCAAATTAGAACTGAGAACAAAATTATCAGCGCAAAGGATTGTGGTAGTTGTGCAACGCGCCTATTATGGTGTGCCATGTGTTGTGACTTGTGATCTAACATTAAATAGTAAGATCCTGGGAAAATAACATGTTCTTACCCAAAAGGGATATTATTTAAAAGTACTGAAAGCCTGCCACACTTATAATGAATTGACTAAACTCGGTGCACCCTTAACCCCCATTTGAGTTTATATGTATAAGTTTGGTACTGATATCCTAAGGTGAATTCAGCAGTAAAAAGTTGAAAAGGCCTGCTTTTCATTTCCATTTGAAGTCGTGCAATATTGGTCACACGGCCGCGTTTATTAAATGGTGGGTCGAGTGACGTCAGCTGTTCGAAACTTGGGAAAAATTGACATTTATTTGTAGTAGATTAGGATTTTCTATTGTTCACTTTTTTTTTGTTCACAAAATCCACCACAGTCGAACTTTGAGAAAGGAAAATTGCAACTGAGTTCCTGGATTGACGTCATAGTCGACATAGACCAGGAGCCCATAACTTGGAGCGTCCATCCCACATACTAGGCCAATGGGCTTTTATCGCACGGCGGCCATGCTGAGTCCCAGGAGAATTAAAAACCTTTGTTTTCGTCCGGTAAACTCGTTCTGAAACCAACCAGTGCGAGGCTACCGGGGCCAAAACTATTGTTTTATCCAAGATGGCCGAACTGCGATAACAGCCCATGTCACAGCGTTTTTACAAGTTAGGTTATTTTTAGAATGGTTTCCCGCTATTGTTGAGTTGCAATTATTCCTAAGGGAATCAAATCACAAAAGCGTAGCATCCACGTTGTTTAGTATAACAAAAGTAGTTAGTGAGGCATCTTTTGTTCCGCCACGGTGCAATCTACCAATTGGTGGGGGATATAATCTAAACATAGCCCAACTTGTAAAAACGATGTGACAACTATATAGGAGATATGGACGCTCCTAGTTATGGGCTCCTGCATAGACCCATTCTCCTCTTTTACTCGGTCATGAGACAGGTTGGACGCGTTTGTGGGCCATTTCTCGAGACGTTGACAAAGCATAGAATATTAGGCAAAATTCTCAAAATTATAATTATTTAATAGGTTTAATAAAATATTGAAGGTAACTAATTGGGATTTGATTCTGAACGAAACTGCCGGTTACCGCCTTCCGGTTAGCTCAGTGTAAACGCCGGTCTGATGTACGGGAGGGCGAGGGTCTCAATGAGTAGAAGGTGCTGCCTCGAACTTCAAAGGGTTAGACGTCCTTCACGTCTTCTCGGATAAGGACGTAAAATTGTAGGTCCCACGTCGGCCTCAAGTTTAGCAGTTTCACCAGACTGTCACGAGTTACCAACGTTAAGTAAGGTCCCTTTACTTTTACCTTTGAGCGGTTTTCAATTTAGTGTCGAAAAGTAATTGCTTTCGAATTTGATTGGTTAGTTATCCATGATTGCGTTTACTTTGCCTCGTGATTGGCTGAAGTAAAACCAATCGTGAATTACTTGAGTTCGTGATTGGTTCATTTATGTTTTTACTTGCTCCTGTGATTGGCTCACTGGTTTTGGTTTTACGACACTCTAACTACCGTGAGTCACTGGACACGTGGAACAAAACTTATGATGATGGTGTTGCGTCCCCCCCCCCCCACTAAAAACGCTAACACCAACGAACCAAGACAATCATACCATCACTGGTTTACACAATATTCTATTTTATTTGATCAAAAGTTCATGCACAATCACACTTATAACAAGTGAATTCAGCTAACGTATGCTCGCACGAAAAACTGCGCGATTAGATCAAGAAAGCACGATGCCAATGAATAGCAAATAAATTCGGTCAACTCAAGCATATAGTAACTAATATGATTATGTACACCCTGTTGCTTAACTTGCTTTACGTTTTAACAAAAACAAAAATAGCAAATTGCAATTACTTCAGAAGATAATAAGTGAAAACAAAAATGTACAGTTCTTGCACATTAAGTAAATTCAGCAAAACGCATAGAAAGCAGAAGATTTGTGAGGGTAGTACGTTCAGGATCCAGTACAAAACGTTATAGGTAAAACCTCTCTAGAGCGTTTATTTCTTGCCGTATGGGCATACTGGTGGCAAGCATGGTGGAGGAGCAGGCCCGGGTGGAGCAGGAGGCCCGGGCGGTCCAGGGGGTCCAGGGGGGCCAACGGGTCCAGAGTTACCAGAAGGTCCTTGGCCACCACTAGATCCAATGGGTCCCTGCATGCCGGGCTGTCCAGATGGTCCGTAGATTGGTGGGGCGGGTGGAGGTGGGGGTGGAGGTGGTGCGGGGTTCAGTGGTGGATTTGAGCCGGGTGGAGGGGTGCTACAGCAACTGATTGTGCATCGTGGTGCGCAGTTAGCCTTACAGTCGTATCCACAAGGATTAGCAGCTCGCTTGCTCACTGTATACGAAAAACAACAGTTTTCAGTTGCGTCTTGTTATCATTATTTGAAAAAGGGTGCTACGCAATCCACACGCAGCATCAAAGTCACATGGATTCCTCTGTAAGGCCCCATGCAGTATCAGTTACAAAGCTAAATCTGCTACAGAGTACTAACTATAATGCTAGTTAGTGTATCAGTTAGAGTATCATATGAGGAAGGTCTCACAACCGATCACTGAACTACCCTATCCCAGGCCAAAACATCAAGCTTAAATCTCCTGTCTTGATGCATTATGGAACCTGCATGTGTACACTGCGCATGCCCTGTAGCTTACTTGTGAAATGAAACTACATAATATTATCAAACTCATTAATAATTCATGAAGGTAAAACAAACGAAATCAATGGGCGATAAGTGATATTTTAAATCTGATACAGATTTCGTCCTGATTGGCATAAACTTTTGCTTCGATTTTCTCGGCCGAAATAGGTCGTATCGCCAAAATAACTGAAAAACACGACTCTATACATCTAGAAGTTTGATATACAGAATGAGTGGCCGTGCTCGCTTTCACCTCGAGTTTGTAAATCCGATAAAGCACGGCCATGCACTCATTCTGTATCTATTACTAACGATGATATGACATTTTGATGACGGATCGTCTTTGTGAACGCCCATACAGTTCGTCCACTTATATTGTATCTATTATATATTGGCTGATTAATCTTGGGTTACTGTTACAGTTACTCTAGAAGTTCCCTAATTTATACTGATTCAAATTTTAAGATAAAGGTGTAAAAAGTCTTGCAAACTTCCGCGTTTTAAAATTCATCATTCTGTATTTAGTTTACATTTTCTGAAGATACTTCAGTTATCGAAACAACTATTTGACACTATTCGACCGCCTCATTGGTTAGTTCAGTTGGTAGAGCACGGTCTAGAGTGCCGCGTACTTGAGCAGGGACGTGTAAGCAGCTGACCTTGTCTTCTTCCTCTTCTAATCAATATAAGGGGCGTGAAATAACATGTTGTGCTACTTCGTGAAAGAGTAGAGAATTGTCTCCAGGCACAACAGCCTGGTATTCTTGAGGTACTAACAAACACTCATAATTGTAAACTACATTGTCAGTTTAACCACAGTCTAGGTATACAAAATTAAACAACGATAAAACTTCCCACAGAAATTATAATCGGTATCTATAATAAACAAAGCCGTCTCCGTCAGGGCAAAATGTATGTGTAATGAGTGAGGAACATCATAAACCGATACAAGCTCTTCCAAATGAAATTACACTTCATCTAATAACGTAGTTATTCCAGACTTTTAATCTAACAGAACTAAGACTATTCTTTGTTGGCTTCATATTGTTTTGAACGTACATGCCTACGCCTTGATATTTTTTAGATAAACGAGCGTATACAGTTTATATATAGATCAGTTGAACCCATGGCACGGCGGAAGCGAATTGGCAAATTAGTATTGAGGGACTACATAGGTTCCAAGTTTGAGTGAAGGCAATACTGGTCAAGCACCGCAGGCGCGAGCTCCTAATGGGGTCCAGGAATTTTTTTGAAAATATAGGGTCTCTGAAACAGCATTTCCTGCATTTTTATACCATTATTCCGTGACTGTCAACAATGAAAACCGTCAACGGGTATTTGAAAAGTTTAAGAAAAGTCAAAAGTGAAATTGCGAGGCTGAAGTACCACTCCCCCACCCCACCCCTCCTCCAAGTCAAATGCAAACAGATTTGCTTATAAGACAACCTCTTCTCGCTTTTTAAAAGTAATGTTTTTCATATTTTAGGAATATTTAAAGTTAAAAAAGAGCAAATCAAACAAAGTGAGTATTGGTCTGTGGAGTGATAACCCACACGTGGAGATACATGTTTTATCTTCGAGTGTTGATGAAATATCTTACGAGTGAGCGCAGCGAAAGATATTTCATCAACACGAGAAGCTAAAATTCGAATCTCCGGGCGGCCATGTAATGTAATGTTTAATATATAATTATCAATGAAATACCATCTCTTACTAAAAAGGCTAGAAATCTTTGAAAGCCAGTCATATTTTCAAAGTATGAAGATATCACTTTTTATTCTGATATGATTGGACATGAATGCAGTAAAAAATTGCGAATACCATTGGTGGTCGCCATTTTATTTTCAAAAATACCCGAGAATACAAGAATTACGTAAAGGTCTAAACTGGAAAACAAAGACGGGTGGTTGACTCATTAGTAAAGTAGGCAATCATAAGAGCATTAACGCAGTCATAGCACTGAATTTGAAGCTTTTAATAACTCTTTACGAAAAGAAGCATTAACGTCAAGTTGGCTTTAAAATTTACTTATAAGTTAAGTGGCGTTTTACCAATAAGACAAGCCGGGTTATTACTGTACTGTAATTAATGATTAATGTGATGAGATAACTTGGGAAGAGGGGGACGTTAGAATTACATTGATGCAAAAACACAAAATCGAACATTGTGACAATGTTATATATATTATGAAGATTACTAGGGTTAATGAATGAATTACCTGATATTGCGCTGACCGTGTAGGCCAAACCGATGGTAAAGAGGATTGCCAATCGAAGCTTCATCCTATGGAGTGACATGAATAAAGAACCGGTTACGTACAATAAACTTTGTTTAAACGTTCTACCAACGTGCCTCTGAAAGAACAAAGTTAAGCAGTGACAGCATTCGCTTATTAAGAACTTATTACAAAGCTCATGAACGTAAGAAGTAGAAATCAGTATTATGTCGAGTCCTGTAATAACCATGTCGCCGATTTTTGTTCTTTGTAGCGTACAATGAAACTGAATTTCATTGACAGTTTAATCGTCGTTTAGTCGTCGTTTAGTCATTCCATATGAGAATGACTATAAAATAAAATAAAACAGATTGGAACAAAAGTTGTTCTCTTGTCATTATGAGTTAGCTCAGGCGTTCTCTTTGGTTTGAAAATAAACTCAGACCACAAACAATCATTGTAAAGCAAAGGAGTTGACTATAAGTGAAGAGGCGATGTTGCGGATGGCTTACCTGGATCTATTCAAGCAGTCTGTTAACAAGGAATGAAGTAAGTGGCTGCTCACTACGCTTGTTTAGTACAGGATCAATCTTAAATAATTAATTACACGAAGAATGCTAGAGTTTGTGTTCTGGTGGCAGGTTGTTATAATAAACACTGACTAGGGTTTGTAAACAGCACTTGACCTCTTGAGCGGAGAGGAGCGGGTAGTAAAATCTCCCTGCTTCCTACTTTTTCGAAGTTTCTCCCTCCTCTTTAGTGAGTTTTAAACATTTCTCCCTAGAGCATGAATGTAGATCCCATTTCTCCTAGTTTTTCTGGACATTTCTCCCGCCTCCCTAGTTATTTTTAGCGGCGTTTCTCCCTCCTCTCTAGACCCGCTTCCTCTCCCCTTTCTTCTTACTACGATCGAGAAGTTGGTCGTCCCTCCTGAGAGCCAGAACTGCGAGCTTATGTAAGATAATCCCAGTTTGAAGAGGTTTTTAGCTGTTTAACAGCTATTCGAACACCGTTTTTTTTATACGTTTATCATGACAACTTCTACTGAGATAGTTTTCTTTTTTCGAATCCAGACATATTTTGCATAAATCTGACGAATAAAAACTACTACGAACGTTTCTAAAGGTATATTACATGGCCGCGCTGAGATATGGAATTTATTTTCGAGTATTTAGCTTGATAACTCATTTAAACCACCTGGTGAACATTTTCATGACTGTCTAATTTTGAAGTTAATCAATTCAAAATCACCAAAATTGCTTCAAAGACTGTCAAACCAAGTCAAAAGTGCCTCTAAGTCATGTGTTTCGCATTTTAGCACGGTACATTAGGAGGTAATTTAAAAGTACTCTCAAATCACACAGCATATGCTTTGGTCTGTGGTGTGATATCCGGCTAATCCGGATCATATCAACGATGACAATGATAACATATGATGATCATGGTCTCCCTACTGGAGGACCGATTACAATGATATCCCACAATTTTGCTATATCAGCCAGTATATACCACTGACTATCATGCACTGTAGTAAAACTTTAAAGTGCATATAAGCCCTGAAAAGGTGGAGAAAAAAATAAAAATGTTTCCATGTAGAATAATTTCCGCGCACCTTCGGGGACTGGGACGAGAATAAAACGTGACGTCTTCAACAGAACTCGTCTCATGAGAAGCAGCAGCCAGTAAAATTTCTGCGTGTGCCTAATTTGAATACCAAAGAAATGTGGAACTGAGTTCCACATTCTTAAGACAGCTTTTACCACAATCTCGGCATGATATTACTGCGAAGCGTAAAATTAAAGTGACAATAAAAAAGACACCACTAAGTTTTAATGCGTTCTGATTAACAACGTGATACTGAAGCGAATTACGATCTACGGCATTTGATTACAAGGTTTCGTCAACAAAGAAAATTAGGTGCATTTACTGCAATTAGGTACGGTCATCTAAGCCGGGTTACGTTTTTTTGTTGAACACATTAGCCTCTGAACATTTTAGCAACCCATTTGCTAGACATTTTCACGAGTATATGATGTATCAAAGAACATTTTAGTTTTCAAACAAATATTTTTATTGCGTATATATCTTCAAGATGTTTTCTATTTTAACTTCAGTTTAGCGAAGCATTTTTTATAATTGTAGTCCTCATTCATTAATTACAGACAGTGCAGAAATATGCATCGTTTTAAAATGGATTGAAGTTCTATAAAATAAACTATGACGAGAGTATAAATTAGAGTCTTTGTCAATAAATGTTTGATTGGGTCTGTACAACTGTTACCTGGCGTAAAAAACGGTCAAGCATGCACCGTATTTGTTCAGTTTCTTTATTTCTTACTGACCTGGTAGCCCCTGCGATAGTCAGTAACAAAGTGATACAAAAACGGGTGCGAGCCACCCCTCCTCGTGAACTGCAGGTATACGCACTAGGCCTACCCAAGCAGTCACAGCTAGGCTACAAATAAATAAACAATAACCCCTCACCTCTCCTCGTGAACTGCAGGTATACGCACTAGGCCTACCCAAGCAGTCAGATGCTACAAATAAATAAACAATAACCCATCACCCTCCTCGTGAACTGCAGGTATACGCACTAGGCCTACCCAAGCAGTCACAGCTAGGCTACAAATAAATAAACAATAACCCCTCACCTCTCCTCGTGAACTGCAGGTATACGCACTAGGCCTACCCAAGCAGTCAGATGCTACAAATAAATAAACAATAACCCATCACCCTCCTCGTGAACTGCAGGTATACGCACTAGGCCTACCCAAGCAGTCAGATGCTACAAATAAATGAAGAATAACCCATCACCCTCCTCGTGAACTGCAGGTATACGCACTAGGCCTACCCAAGCAGTCAGAGGCTACAAATAAATAAACAATAACCCACCACCCTCCTCGTTAACTGCAGGTATACTGTTGAGTGTTAAAATTGCGGGGAAGGTACCAAGACTCTTTCTTCTTAGGATTGATTTACTCTGGTTTATTACAACACTCTTTCGTTCTTCTGTCGTTCTTCTGAACTTACACTAGATTGTACTTGTATAAGTACAACATTCCGTTGTATAACGGAGAACTGAGACACATAAAACACGTTAACTTCGTACACAGAATATGGGTGGTTGAGAGTCTGTTTAAAAACTGAAAAGCGAGCACTCACGCTTGCTAACCTGTTAGCAATCACATCATTGATTTTTCGCGAATATGGAAAATCTAAAATGCTAATTATATAAACCATTTTGAAGTATGTTAAGGTTCAATGAAAGTCCGTGCGCATTAGTTTAATATCGAATTTCGACTTAATTTCTTTAATTATTATTAGTCCATCTTTATAAATTTTCGATTTGAAATATTGTTACTAGATTGGAAGAGCCAATCGTAAAATTCATTTTATTTTAAATGATGCCTTTCAATGTTACTAGATTGGAACGACCACTCGTAACGCAATAAATTCTTAATTTCTAGTTATTGATGATGGCAACGGCAAAGAAGAGAACAAATAACAAAAGAAACAACCTAAGGATGGAAGCGCATTTAGCTAGCCGGTGTTACATTTGTATGGTAACAACCGAGGAAGCATCACGTCCAATGCCATGTTGTCGCAAATACTTTCATGAATCATGCCTCGCGAGGTCATTTGAAACTTCGCCGAAGCCTAACCCATACCTCTGTCCTCTTTGCTGCCAGTCAATCTTGCCTGTAAATGCAAACGACGTTGCGCAGGGAAGAGCGCCGAGATATATATATGAATTTCGGGATATCCATTTCCGACCTAGCAACACTTATCCAGGCACGATAGTTCATGGTGCCACTAATCGTCAAAACAATGGATGGGGTAGAGACCTTCAATGGGAGGACGGTGACGATGACGAATTTCTCTTTGGACATAACCGGGATATACCCGGATTCTCCACCAATTTGTTGAGTGTTAAAATTGCGGGGAAGGTACCAAGACTCTTTCTTCTTAGGATTGATTTACTCTGGTTTATTACAACACTCTTTCGTTCTTCTCTCGTTCTTCTGAACTTACACTAGATTGTACTTGTATAAGTACAACTTTTCCTAGACATGTTTTGGCTTTACAACATTCCGTTGTATAACGGAGAACTGAGTTAGCCTAAAATTTCTCCCTAATTTGGTAATTGTTTTTAATAACAATTTGATCAAGTCCCTAATGAGTTGTCTAACTTGGCCCAAGGTTTTACCTTGGTCCGATACTCCAGGTGTGGTCTGGACCAACTCAGTGAAGATCGCACCCAAAACATGCCTATCAAAAATGTTCTACTAATTAGCGATATTGATTTCACCCTGTAACTATCATGTGACCAGCTCACATGACATGTACCCCAAACTAAAATTCAACACCAAGTTAAATTATTTTGACCCAAAGATTCAGCAATCATGTAGTGATTGGAATTAACACATTTGAAGAACTTTAATAACTGGCCAGGTTAAATTCAAAGCTCCCCAACTATGCAATTTCAACTGCGTCATAGCTCGCTCAAATCCGACATCAACTGCTATCTAAAATATGTCTAGAACAGTTTTAGTTTTCAGACATTATATAAATTTGTGCGGAAACTAAAATCATAACAAATGCACAACTATGCCTCATATTCGAAATAATTTTAAACAATCTAAATTCCATATATTTCGTAACAACAACTCCATAACAATACGCACTAGGCCTACCCAAGCAGTCAGATGCTACAAATAAATAAACAATAACCCATCACCCCTCCTAGTGAACTGCAGGTATACGCACTAGGCCTACCCAAGCAGTCAGATGCTACAAATAAATAAACAATAACCCCTCACCCTCCTCGTGAACTGCAGGTATACGCACTAGGCCTACCCAAGCAGTCAGATGCTACAAATAAATAAACAATAACCCCTCACCCCTCCTCGTGAACTGCAGGTATACGCACTAGGCCTACCCAAGCAGTCAGATGCTACAAATAAATGAAGAATAACCGCTCACCCCTCCTCTTGAACTGCAGGTATACGCACTAGGTCTACCCAAGCAGTCACAGCTAGGCTACAAATAAATAAACAATAACCCCTCACCCCTCCTCGTGAACTGCAGGTATACGCATTAGGCCTACCCAAGCAGTCAGATGCTACAAATAAATGAAGAATAACCGCTCACCCCTCCTCGTGAACTGCAGGTATACGCACTGGGCCTACCAAAGCAGTCACAGCTAGGCTACAAATAAATAAACAATAACCCCTCACCCCTCCTCGTGAACTGCAGGTATACGCACTAGGCCTACCCAAGCAGTCAGATGCTACAAATAAATGAAGAATAACCGCTCACCCCTCCTCGTGAACTGCAGGTATACGCACTAGGCCTACCCAAGCAGTCACAGCTAGGCTACAAATAAATAAACAATAACCCCTCACCCCTCCTCGTGAACTGCAGGTATACGCACTAGGCCTACCCAAGCAGTCAGAGGCTACAAATAAATAAACAATAACCGCTCACCCCTCCTCGTGAACTGCAGGTATACGCAGTAGGCCTACCCAAGCAGTCAGAGGCTACAAATAAATAAACAATAACCGCTCACCCCTCCTCGTGAACTGCAGGTATACGCACTAGTTCTACCCAAGCAGTCAGAGGCTACAAATAAATAAACAATAACCGCTCACCCCTCCTCGTGAACTGCAGGTATACGCAGTAGGCCTACCCAAGCAGTCAGAGGCTACAAATAAATAAACAATAACCGCTCACCCCTCCTCGTGAACTGCAGGTATACGCAGTAGGCCTACCCAAGTAGTCAGATGCTACAAATAAATGAAGAATAACCGCTCACCCCTCCTCTTGAACTGCAGGTATACGCACTAGGTCTACCCAAGCAGTCACAGCTAGGCTACAAATAAATAAACAATAACCCCTCACCCCTCCTCGTGAACTGCAGGTATACGCACTAGGCCTACCCAAGCAGTCAGATGCTACAAATAAATGAAGAATAACCGCTCACCCCTCCTCTTGAACTGCAGGTATACGCACTAGGTCTACCCAAGCAGTCACAGCTAGGCTACAAATAAATAAACAATAACCCCTCACCCCTCCTCGTGAACTGCAGGTATACGCATTAGGCCTACCCAAGCAGTCAGATGCTACAAATAAATGAAGAATAACCGCTCACCCCTCCTCGTGAACTGCAGGTATACGCACTGGGCCTACCAAAGCAGTCACAGCTAGGCTACAAATAAATAAACAATAACCCCTCACCCCTCCTCGTGAACTGCAGGTATACGCACTAGGCCTACCCAAGCAGTCAGATGCTACAAATAAATGAAGAATAACCGCTCACCCCTCCTCGTGAACTGCAGGTATACGCACTAGGCCTACCCAAGCAGTCACAGCTAGGCTACAAATAAATAAACAATAACCCCTCACCCCTCCTCGTGAACTGCAGGTATACGCACTAGGCCTACCCAAGCAGTCAGAGGCTACAAATAAATAAACAATAACCGCTCACCCCTCCTCGTGAACTGCAGGTATACGCAGTAGGCCTACCCAAGCAGTCAGAGGCTACAAATAAATAAACAATAACCGCTCACCCCTCCTCGTGAACTGCAGGTATACGCACTAGTTCTACCCAAGCAGTCAGAGGCTACAAATAAATAAACAATAACCGCTCACCCCTCCTCGTGAACTGCAGGTATACGCAGTAGGCCTACCCAAGCAGTCAGAGGCTACAAATAAATAAACAATAACCGCTCACCCCTCCTCGTGAACTGCAGGTATACGCAGTAGGCCTACCCAAGCAGTCAGAGGCTACAAATAAATAAACAATAACCGCTCACCCCTCCTCGTGAACTGCAGGTATACGCACTAGTCCTACCCAAGCAGTCAGAGGCTACAAATAAATGAACAATAACCCCTCACCCCTCCTCGTGAACTGCAGGTATACGCACTAGTCCTACCCAAGAAGTCAGAGGCTACAAATAAATGAACAATAACCCCTCACCCCCTCCTCGTGAACTGCAGGTATACGCAGTAGTCCTACCAAAGCAGTCACAGCTAGGCTACAAATAAATAAACAATAACCCCTCACCCCTCCTCGTGAACTGCAGGTATACGCATTAGGCCTACCCAAGTAGTCAGATGCTACAAATAAATGAAGAATAACCGCTCACCCCTCCTCTTGAACTGCAGGTATACGCACTAGGTCTACCCAAGCAGTCACAGCTAGGCTACAAATAAATAAACAATAACCCCTCACCCCTCCTCGTGAACTGCAGGTATACGCACTAGGCCTACCCAAGCAGTCAGATGCTACAAATAAATGAAGAATAACCGCTCACCCCTCCTCGTGAACTGCAGGTATACGCACTAGGCCTACCCAAGCAGTCACAGCTAGGCTACAAATAAATAAACAATAACCCCTCACCCCTCCTCGTGAACTGCAGGTATACGCACTAGGCCTACCCAAGCAGTCAGATGCTACAAATAAATGAAGAATAACCGCTCACCCCTCCTCGTGAACTGCAGGTATACGCACTAGGCCTACCCAAGCAGTCACAGCTAGGCTACAAATAAATAAACAATAACCCCTCACCCCTCCTCGTGAACTGCAGGTATACGCACTAAGCCTACCCAAGCAGTCAGAGGATACAAATAAATAAACAATAGCCTACCCAAGCAGTCAGAGGCTACAAATCAATAAACAATAACCCCTCACCCTCTTCGTGAACCACAGGTATACGCACTAGGCCTACCCAAGCAGTCAGAGGATACAAATAAATAAAGAATAACCTACCCAAGCAGTCAGAGGCTACAAATAAATGAACAATAACCCCTCACCCTCTTCGTGAACCGCAGGTATACGCACTAGTCCTACCCAAGCAGTCAGAGGCTACAAATCAATGAACAATAACCCCTCACCCCTCCTCGTGAACTGCAGGTATACGCACTAGTCCTACCCAAGCAGTCAGAGGCTACAAATAAATAAACAATAACCGCTCACCCCTCCTCGTGAACTGCAGGTATACGCAGTAGGCCTACCCAAGCAGTCAGAGGCTACAAATAAATAAACAATAACCGCTCACCCCTCCTCGTGAACTGCAGGTATACGCACTAGTTCTACCCAAGCAGTCAGAGGCTACAAATAAATAAACAATAACCGCTCACCCCTCCTCGTGAACTGCAGGTATACGCACTCGGCCTACCCAAGCAGTCAGAGGCTACAAATAAATAAACAATAACCGCTCACCCCTCCTCGTGAACTGCAGGTATACGCAGTAGGCCTACCCAAGCAGTCAGAGGCTACAAATAAATAAACAATAACCGCTCACCCCTCCTCGTGAACTGCAGGTATACGCACTAGTCCTACCCAAGCAGTCAGAGGCTACAAATAAATGAACAATAACCCCTCACCCCTCCTCGTGAACTGCAGGTATACGCACTAGTCCTACCCAAGAAGTCAGAGGCTACAAATAAATGAACAATAACCCCTCACCCCCTCCTCGTGAACTGCAGGTATACGCAGTAGTCCTACCAAAGCAGTCACAGCTAGGCTACAAATAAATAAACAATAACCCCTCACCCCTCCTCGTGAACTGCAGGTATACGCATTAGGCCTACCCAAGTAGTCAGATGCTACAAATAAATGAAGAATAACCGCTCACCCCTCCTCTTGAACTGCAGGTATACGCACTAGGTCTACCCAAGCAGTCACAGCTAGGCTACAAATAAATAAACAATAACCCCTCACCCCTCCTCGTGAACTGCAGGTATACGCACTAGGCCTACCCAAGCAGTCAGATGCTACAAATAAATGAAGAATAACCGCTCACCCCTCCTCGTGAACTGCAGGTATACGCACTAGGCCTACCCAAGCAGTCACAGCTAGGCTACAAATAAATAAACAATAACCCCTCACCCCTCCTCGTGAACTGCAGGTATACGCACTAGGCCTACCCAAGCAGTCAGATGCTACAAATAAATGAAGAATAACCGCTCACCCCTCCTCGTGAACTGCAGGTATACGCACTAGGCCTACCCAAGCAGTCACAGCTAGGCTACAAATAAATAAACAATAACCCCTCACCCCTCCTCGTGAACTGCAGGTATACGCACTAAGCCTACCCAAGCAGTCAGAGGATACAAATAAATAAACAATAGCCTACCCAAGCAGTCAGAGGCTACAAATCAATAAACAATAACCCCTCACCCTCTTCGTGAACCACAGGTATACGCACTAGGCCTACCCAAGCAGTCAGAGGATACAAATAAATAAAGAATAACCTACCCAAGCAGTCAGAGGCTACAAATAAATGAACAATAACCCCTCACCCTCTTCGTGAACCGCAGGTATACGCACTAGTCCTACCCAAGCAGTCAGAGGCTACAAATCAATGAACAATAACCCCTCACCCCTCCTCGTGAACTGCAGGTATACGCACTAGTCCTACCCAAGCAGTCAGAGGCTACAAATAAATAAACAATAACCGCTCACCCCTCCTCGTGAACTGCAGGTATACGCAGTAGGCCTACCCAAGCAGTCAGAGGCTACAAATAAATAAACAATAACCGCTCACCCCTCCTCGTGAACTGCAGGTATACGCACTAGTTCTACCCAAGCAGTCAGAGGCTACAAATAAATAAACAATAACCGCTCACCCCTCCTCGTGAACTGCAGGTATACGCACTCGGCCTACCCAAGCAGTCAGAGGCTACAAATAAATAAACAATAACCGCTCACCCCTCCTCGTGAACTGCAGGTATACGCACTAGTCCTACCCAAGCAGTCAGAGGCTACAAATAAATAAACAATAACCGCTCACCCCCTCCTCGTGAACTGCAGGTATACGCAGTAGTCCTACCAAAGCAGTCACAGCTAGGCTACAAATAAATAAACAATAACCCCTCACCCCTCCTCGTGAACTGCAGGTATACGCATTAGGCCTACCCAAGTAGTCAGATGCTACAAATAAATGAAGAATAACCGCTCACCCCTCCTCTTGAACTGCAGGTATACGCACTAGGTCTACCCAAGCAGTCACAGCTAGGCTACAAATAAATAAACAATAACCCCTCACCCCTCCTCGTGAACTGCAGGTATACGCACTAGGCCTACCCAAGCAGTCAGATGCTACAAATAAATGAAGAATAACCGCTCACCCCTCCTCGTGAACTGCAGGTATACGCACTAGGCCTACCCAAGCAGTCACAGCTAGGCTACAAATAAATAAACAATAATCCCTCACCCCTCCTCGTGAACTGCAGGTATACGCACTAGGCCTACCCAAGCAGTCAGATGCTACAAATAAATGAAGAATAACCACTCACCCCTCCTCGTGAACTGCAGGTATACGCACTAGGCCTACCCAAGCAGTCAGAGGATACAAATAAATAAACAATAGCCTACCCAAGCAGTCAGAGGCTACAAATAAATGAACAATAACCCCTCACCCTCTTCGTGAACCACAGGTATACGCACTAGGCCTACCCAAGCAGTCAGAGGATACAAATAAATAAAGAATAACCTACCCAAGCAGTCAGAGGCTACAAATAAATAAACAATAACCGCTCACCCCTCCTCGTGAACTGCAGGTATACGCAGTAGGCCTACCCAAGCAGTCAGAGGCTACAAATAAATGAACAATAACCGCTCACCCCTCCTCGTGAACTGCAGGTATACGCACTAGTCCTACCCAAGCAGTCAGAGGCTACAAATAAATAAACAATAACCGCTCACCCCTCCTCGTGAACTGCAGGTATACGCAGTAGGCCTACCCAAGCAGTCAGAGGCTACAAATAAATAAACAATAACCGCTCACCCCTCCTCGTGAACTGCAGGTATACGCAGTAGGCCTACCCAAGCAGTCAGAGGCTACAAATAAATAAACAATAACCGCTCACCCCTCCTCGTGAACTGCAGGTATACGCACTAGTTCTACCCAAGCAGTCAGAGGCTACAAATAAATAAACAGTAACCGCTCACCCCTCCTCGTGAACTGCAGGTATACGCAGTAGGCCTACCAAAGCAGTCAGAGGCTACAAATAAATAAACAATAACCGCTCACCCCTCCTCGTGAACTGCAGGTATACGCAGTAGGCCTACCCAAGCAGTCAGAGGCTACAAATAAATAAACAATAACCGCTCACCCCTTCTCGTGAACTGCAGGTATACGCACTAGTCCTACCCTATATTTTCTACGAAGAAGCTCTATATTGTCTACGGAGAAGCTCTATATTTTCTACGGAGAAGCTCTATATTTTCTACGGAGAAGCTCTACTTCTACGGAGAAGCTCTACTTCTACGGAGAAGCTCTACTTCTACGGAGAAGCTCTACTTCTACGGAGAAGCTCTACTTCTACGGAGAAGCTCTACTTCTACGGAGAAGCTCTACTTCTACGCAACAGCCCTATTTCTAAGGAGAAACTATGTTTCTACGGAGTAGCTCTACCTTCTACGGAAAAGTTTCCCTTTTGTACAGAGAAATGTTATATTTGTACGGAGCAGGCATTGTTTTCCTTGGAGATCTGGTGTCCCTAATGGGCCACTACTTCTACGGAGAAGCTCTACTTCTACGGAGAAGCTCTACTTCTACGGAGAAGCTCTACTTCTACGCAACAGCCCTATTTCTAAGGAGAAACTATGTTTCTACGGAGTAGCTCTACCTTCTACGGAAAAGTTTCCCTTTTGTACAGAGAAATGTTATATTTGTACGGAGCAGGCATTGTTTTCCTTGGAGATCTGGTGTCCCTAATGGGCCACCGTAGCGTTTAGCTCGGCTAGGCGCTCACGGCTTCGGCCATTTCCTAAATCGTCACGATTCCCGATTTGGTATCAGTGACATTGTCCTGTTATGGCACAGTGCCTGTTCAGAGTGGCTCCAAGGTTTCTGAAACATTGGGATGAAATACCAGCGCCTCTGATTTCTTTTTGCCTTAGCAGCCCTCCACAAAGTCCCAGAGTGGAGGAAACCAAGACCTCGCGATTGCAGTATTTGGCGCCGAAATACTTAGGAGCTGGACTGTTGCCGTTGACTGTTCTAAGGTTATCCAGGCAAATCTTCTGTAATTCCCCAGGAAAGAGCTTAAAAAAAGAATTACCAGCAAGTTTGTTGTGCCAATTAAGACCCAAACCGATCATGGTTTACGGCATACCAACACTTTTCAGGATCTAACTGTGGACTCAAAACTTGGAGTAGCATGGTCAACGTGTTCACCACTTGTCCGCGAGAGAATGATTTTGGTTCGAATATCAACCATGTATCGTATTCCAAACTGAGCGCACAACACAGTTTGTGTTTCATATTTTTCAACAACTAATTTTAAAAGTAGACACCTCTTCGCGATCGATCGCGTGGTCTCTTACTGTGTCGGTATACTGTGAACTTAATGCTCATCTGTCGGTGGAAACATCACGTTCTAATTTTAATCCAGTTTGTAACAGGCCCAGAAATTTGCCTGAATGCGGCTCCTCAGAGCGGGGGGGCTGGTTTAAAGCGTGGGTTTATTTGCAAAATAATTGAATAGATAAAGATGATACATGTAATATCGCGCTAAACGTTTCGGAGAGCTTTATTCGGCAAAGCCATTCATGCAATGGAGCATCGAGCGTGTTCTGTTGATGACGTCAAACTAGACCCAGTGCCAATTTTGTAAAGCGCTCTTGTGCGCTTCATTTTCGTCCACAGCGGCAACCCAAGACACGTTTTTGGGCAACTTTGAACGGCCAATACACTATGACAAATAAATCAAATCAACTTTTTATTCCGGAATCCTTCAGTGTCTATGGCCTCTAGTCTCTTCGTAAGAAATATAATTAGCCAGGGCTTATATTTACTTTAAGCATGCTGTGATATTTAACAATTATTCACTGGATACTGGAGTTTACCGAGCCGCTTCACTATTCACCAACACTGAGGTGAATAATTGTTTTAGTATATAACACACTGCAGGTGAATAACCAGCACCAAAAAGTTATTTTATTTTATGTCAAATGCACAAACACTCGCGCGAGATGATCCGCTGATTTGCTCGGAGGTGAATATGAAATCTTATTATACGACTTGGCGTTTTCGAGTACAAATACGGGCTAAAACGAGTGCAAATACGAGAGAGTATTATACGGGTCGCGAACAGGTTTGCACAGGTTTATTCAACACTTAAAAGGTTTTGTAAGCGCGCAAGCCAATCGAAATGGGGCTGTTTGCGGACTACCAGCCAAACAGTGTTTAGCGCGCGAAAAACAAATTTCAATGCGCGCCCGTCCCCAACATTGGACTTCAAGTCTTTAACTGAGTGACTGCGTGACAAGTGAAGAAGAATATGTTGAAATTGACCACTAGTTCTCGGACCGCCATTTTAAGAACTAAGGTAACCAAGCCTTTGGCGACATTGAGGCTGGAGTTGAGATAGCTAAGTTAAAGTGCCCCTACGATCAAATTTTGGCATATCAATTTTTTCTCATATTCATAAAGTAGAGTTGCTATATTATTTTTTTTACTCCGAATCTTGAATTTTACGTCCGCCATTACACCTTCAGGGTACTGTTCCGGATAAAGTTAAGTAGCGTCTCGAATATTCATCGTATTTTGATAAATTATACCTCATTTTAAAGCTTATAAAATTGGCTACAACGATATACCTAAGGTTTGTAATTTTGATAAAAGTGCGATTTTTAAATAAACTTATTTTCCGAACAAGCGAGTTGGTTTCCAAGAGCTCTAACTCCACGGCAATTTAATGAATTTAAGATCGGTTTGCTTTTCTGGACTTCCACAGACCTTGTTTACGAAGTTTTGTCGGCGATCGTGGAAATTCGAAGCCGTTCTGAAGATATTTCGGTATTCGTGAAACTACTAACGCGCAATCCAAGTATAGATGCGGGAATTACTCTCAGCGCCTCTCTTTTAAAAAAATATAAAAATCGCCAAAACAGTTTTTTAGCTGATATAATTGCAAACAATCTGTGAAAATATGAAGTAATTCGCACAAATTTGCGTCGACTTGGAGCTTTTTTCATGTTTAGAACGAAAATAGAAAGTCAAGAAAACGCTCTGAAAAGTTTTAGCCGGCCGGCGAGACTGATTCTGGTGCCCCGCCTCTTTCACAGCAATCAACACCTTCTATAGCAGCCTTTGATGTTCAACCAGTGACTGGGAAATGGGCAATCCTTTTATGTAGGACGACACGAATTTTTACCAAAAATACAATAGAATACAACACAATACAATTCAATACAACAATAGAACGCAACACAATACAATACAATAGAATACAATTTGGTAGCAATTCGTGTCGTCCTACATAAAGGGATGGCCGGGAAATGTCACTGTCAAAACTTCCCACCAATTTTCAGCGGCATGAAACCAACTTCGCTCTCAGTTGAGTTAGTTTCAATCACTCTTCATTATAGGCAAAACCAAGAATAAACCGGTCAAACGCCAGAATAAGGCAATTGCAACGACAAAGGATAAACCAGCTAAAGACAAGAAGAAGGCAAAACCAAAGCGGACCAAACGGACGCGGAAGACGAAAGAAAAGCACGAGGACAAATTACCCGAAGAATCAGCCCGTGAATATATGCTCCGGAAAATGTCAGAAATACTTAAGAGGAATCAAGTGGCCTAATGTACAACAAAATAGTTTAGTCAGTGGTAATAAGAATATATAATTTCGAACATTTCTTTGATTTTTTCCTCTTTCTTGAACTCCAAGGACCAGATACTTGTCTTGAAGAAGACATATACGGATAATTTTAGCGAATACGCTTCGAATTTACGATGACATATTTATGTGAGAAAAGATTCAATAGAACGCTGACAAGCCACAGAGCGAACTCCGAACTGAACGGTAAACATGTTCTTTGCTGAGAACATAGTTTGTCATAAATAAATCATATTGCGGTTTCCTATATTAAACAGATAAACCTATCGATGTAGTATGCCTTTTAATTTACTGCTAATTTTATTTTCAAGACAATAAACCACAGAAGAAACCACCAATATTATTTCATGAAGTACCTTGTTTCAGTTGTTTGCAAAAGATTAGTGATTTCGAGAACACAAATTTTAGTTACACTTCTAATGTTGTGAATAATGCAGTCTCCCAATTTAATAACATCATTGAGTCTGCGGCTAAACCATCTTTACAACTAGTACGTGTTAAATATAATAGTAATACACGATCGTCCCAAGCATGGTTTAACAAAGACTGTAAAGACCTGCGCCTAATATATAAAAGGACTGCAAATAAGCTACATAAATCTCCTTTAGATAATCATATAAGGAAAGAATACCATGATATTAATAAACAATACAAAAACGTATTACGACATAAAAAGATGAAATGTTCTGATGATAATATTCATTCATTAATTAGAGAGAAAGACCCCAAACAATTTTGGTCCAAACTTAAGTCATTAAACAACGTAAACAATAATCCTCCCAATCAACCTATCCCTCTAAATGACCTATATAACCATTTTAGTGTGTTGCACTCAAGCATAGACGAAAAACACTATTCACAAACCCATCAGAACATAAGCGATACTGTTAAAAAAACTGACCCACTTGACCATATCAGTACCGATTTAGATAAGTTAATATTAGAAAAGCTGTTAAAAAACTCAAAAATAAAAAAACACCTGGTACAGACAGGATTCGTAGCGAGATGTTGAAGTGCGGAATAAATATATTAATACAGGTATTGTCTAAATTATTTAATCTTATCATTAAAACTGCACACTATCCAGATGTGTGGACCAAAGGATTAATTAGTACCATTTATAAATCAGGTGACAAATCGGACCCCTCCAATTACAGAGGCATTTGTGTTACTAGCTGCCTAGGAAAGTTATTCTGCTTCATCCTCAATAATAGACTATATGTACTTATGAAAAAAACAGAACATTCTACATCCTTCTCAAATTGGATTCCTCCCGGGTAATCGAACTTCGGATCATATATTCTCCTTACGAACCCTAATTGATAAATATGTTATTAATGCGAACAAAGGTAAATTATTTTGTTGTTTCGTTGATTTCCGGAAAGCTTTTGATCGTATGGCATCCAGGTTTATTTACGAAACTATTGAATTATAATATGGGAGGGAAGTTCTTCAATATCATCTCAGACATCAAATTAAGAAATAAGAGAACTAATTATTTCAAATTCAATAGAGGTGTTCGACAAGGGTGTGTTTTATCCCCACTCTTATTTAATTTAATTTATATTTGAATGAAATACCTTTTATCTTACAAAATACTCCTGAGCTTGACCCAGTTTCTCTACCAAATGGATCATCTCTAAATAGTTTAATCTACGCGGACGACCTTTTCTTAATATCTACTAGTGCTGCAGGTTTACAAAATACCATTAACACGTTACAAGATTATTGTCAACAATGGATGTTAACCATAAATAAAAAGAAAACGAATACTGTAATTTTTCAAAAACAATGTCGCAAATCTAGTTTAGAGAAATACAATTTCTTCCTAAACGGTTCACATATTACGAATTCTCTCGACTACACTTACTTGGGGTCCACAATTTCCAGTAATGGTAGCTTCACAAAATCAAAAATAACCTCAACTGAGAAAACTAGACGTTCTATTTTTGGTACAAAGAGATATCTTGATTTTACAAAAATACCTATAAATATATGCAATAAGCTTTTTGATAGCTTATTTGCACCTATCTTATTATATAACTCTGAAATTTGGGGTGCTTATGATAGTATGAATTTTCATAAATGGGAAGCAGACCCATGCAATCGAACGACTCCACACCCAATTCTTTAAATATTGTCTAGGATTAAATAAAAGAGCGCCCAATGTAGCATCTCGTAATGAGGTAGGTAGACTGTCTTTGAAATCTACAATTTATCGCAATATGTTACATTTTTGGTTACATCTCAAACAACTTCCTGATAATAGCATCGCTAAACAGTGTCTTCTTATCTCAAATGATTTATCATCCTCCAATAAAACAAGTTTTATTTTATCAATAAATAAAATGTTAAACTTATTCGACGCACTTGATAATGGACAAGAACATAACATCGCCGGAACAATATACAACAAAATGTATACCTAAAGTAACGCAAAACATTATTCATGAATCAAAATTACATCAATTAAAACTCATCGAAATAAACATAAAACTCGAATTTTACTCGCTATTCAAGCCATGATACCAGCAGCTCTATATATTTTAACCAAATTAAGAATACGGAGCATAGGAGAATGCTTACGAAATTAAGAAGTGGTAATCACAACCTCAGAATAGAAACCGGTAGACACTCCAACCCTAGAATCCCCTTCGAGCTAAGAACATGCCAACAATGTCAATCAAACTATATTGAGAATGAAATGCACTTCATATTTCACTGTGACCTATATAATAGAATTAGAAACCAATACTTTGAAGACATATGTCAGAAATATAAACACTTTAGAAACTTAGATATCAAAGAAAAGACCCTATTTTTATTCAACAATATTGACCCTCCAATTATTTGCAAAAACACTGGACATTTCATTTTTGAAGCCTTTCAGCTACGGAATCGGTTAATTACACCAAAAACAGTTTAATAATAAACTGAAACAATTACTCTTGTTCAATCATTTATTATATTATTATTGTAATTAGTTTATGAATAAATTTATTATATATATATAATTACATATGTAATGTAGTGGCAATACCATTTATGTACATGGGAATGGTAATACATTGTTGTTGTTGTTGTTGTGTGTCAAACAGAAACAGGGGCGCGCGAAGTTTGGTTCTGTGATCGCCACTGCCAATGCGTAGTCCACACGAGCAAGTTTTCCTTGACAAGTTGCCTTGTTCAATAACTGGCACGCCAGTTTTTCAACAAGGAGACTTGTCAAGGCAAAACTTGTCAAGGAAAACTTGCTCGTGTGGACTATGCTTTAAAGCTGCAGATCAGTCAGGTTCAATACATTTTTTTAGTCTCTAGTAAATTCTTATCACTCACGATTTCATGTTAGACAAGAGAGCGATTTAATTACATTGTATTTTAGAATGTAGATTCGCCGGAAAATCTATTGCCGGGACACAGATAATTCTCGATCTCTCTCATTTACGAACTAGAAATTCGGGTTTCATTAAAAAACAATGAACAAACTTAGGACTTATAAACTGATCATTACCTTAGTGATTTCTCCGCTGAATTCTCCCTGTAGCCCGGATCCAGTAACAGCACAACCTGAAAGCCGAACCAGGGAAAATACCCTGGGAAAAAAATTACCACCAAAAGATAAGAAACCTGCTAGCTAGCACTACTTACTAGCAGGCCACTTCCCAAGCTAAGCGATTTTAGCGACTACTCGTCCAGCTTCAACTCGGTCGCCAGCGGTTCTATTTCCTCTAAATCATCTACATCCGGCAATAAATTTAAACAGAAAGACACATTACTATGTTCTGAAGAATCTGATGCAGATTCTAGGTCGTTATTTACTAAACCACAGCAAAATTCGCAGTGTGAGTTTGTTGTATGACGTCACATACGCTAAAAAATGACTAGGCGTTCCTCGCCCACGGGAACGGATTCGCGTAATGGCGGACGTGATTTTGACGGTAAACTCTCTTTAAAATGTGTGGTCTAATTGGCCCCTTTGCAAACTTTTTTCACTGATTTGGATATTTCTGCCACTGTTTGTTCTTATGGAATACAAAAAAAGTGGCAAAAGAAATAGTCAAATTTCGTCGTAATGGCCGGCTTGTATCTAGTTAGCATGATAATCAAAATCTATCCATATTCATAGAAAGAGGGTTTGTATCAGTTGTGCGGAACCTCGTCAACACACTAACTCTCAGTTTGATTTTGATTATTTATTTACGATCAATGATGAATATATAGGTTTAAATTGCATTTATCTGGCTCTCCCTCGCTTGTCTGTGGTTGTACTCACGTGATACCGACGGTCTCTGAACTAACACACCCCCTATCTCTTATTACACATTAGGGTTACACCAGCGCATAATCACTTCCGGTTGAAAAGCAATTATGTAAACATTGGCTTCGGGTCACAGTGCAGGGTCAACTCCATCCTCCATGGCTTGTATCTAGTTTGCATGATCATCAAAATATATCCATATTCATAGAAAGAGGCCTAGGGTTTGTATCAGTGCAGGGTCAACTCCATCCTCCATCCGAGGCTAAGGATTAACTATGAATTTTGCAATCACGTATTGAATGTACTGGATGGCAAAAATATCTCACTTTATTTATATAAACGCACTTATACGAGATCGGTAGTATTACTAGCAAAACCTGTTTGTATAAATGCTATTTTCCACCTTCAATCGATTGTCGATCTTTCTAATGCTTGTTTGCCATCCCATGGGATCACGAGCGCAATTTATTGGTTATTGAAGTGACTTATCAGCACGTGACTGTTTCCTGCAAAATGCTTATTACTGCAAAAGGAGAACACAGGCTGATGATGAATACGCCCTTTTAATTGCTATGCTAATTATAGTAATTAGTTAAAGGCAACGGGTCCAGCTATAATTCAATAGGTCTATAATTCCAAGCGTTAGTGACATCACCACTCTTGTAGATGGGAGTACAGTTGACGCTCTTCTAAGCGTGTTTAAGATATATATAGAATGGGATAAGTGTTACAAAAATAGGAGAAGAGATAATAACAAGATTGATAACGGACGTTATGTCAATTTACAATGTCATTATACTTATCAATAATGTCTTTAATGAATGAACTGCTAACCTTCAAAATATTTTCATCTTTCATAGAAATTAAATAATAAAACTGATAAATTATAAGGATCAAAGTTAGAAAAAGAAGGATTAATCAAGAACAACTTATTCATAAATGAAACACGAGTTTGCACCATGTGAGAATTATCATATTGGAAAAGGTAATGGTGTTCATTACCAACTTCACCAGGGCCGGGTTGTTCAAAGCCCGATTAGTGTTAATCCTGGATTAACTCTGCACAAAACCTATTGGTTGTCATGGAAATTAACCCTGGATTAGCACTAATCGGGCTTTGAACAACCCGGCCGGCAGATGTACAAATGGTGCAAATTCTATTACTTCTATATAGGGATACCTTTATAACGACCTTGTTCAATCGGAAAACAGTGGGCTGAGATTCGTAACTTGGTTACAGCTCTACGTGTTTCAAAATCGTGGACTTTGGTTAAATAGGTTTCAAAAATATTATTGTTCTTTATTCTATAAAATAACTCTAACTTCGATTCTTTATTTCCTACTACAATCTCTGCTCTCTCTTCATTCCAACCATCTATGTAAATTTGTCTTAATTTTGCCTTCGATGATTTAAAAAATTACTTAAAATCTAAATTAGATACAATGGTAAAATCATTAACTCTAATGTTAAGTATCTTAAATAAAAGGGACATATGGCTGAACCAAGACCATGCTCCTTTTTTTGACAGCTCACATGAAGTCTTCAAGGCCCCCATTAAAAATGGATTGTTAATGTGTTCAAGCAGATGAAAAAAGAATTTCAAAAACACGTTCTAAATAGTTACATGTAGAGGAAAGGCACCTAACTCAGACCTTACTGCTGAATTAGTAGACTTGGAGCTCACACCTAGTAGCATTTTGTACATCTTAATATTCAACTTTTCACATAATAAATCAGAGTGAAACAACGTCTTCTTGTAAGATGTGAAGGAACTAAAACGTTTTGAATATGCACCCCATACTTCACAACAAGAGCCCATCTGGGCTTTCACTCGGGCCACATGAGATTGAAGATGAAATACACTTTCATTTGAAATCCTCTTAGTATCAAGTCGTGCTTTAATTCGCCAGTGAGAACGTCAAAAAAACAGACTGGTCTCATTGAAAGTGATATCTCCTTGTCTCGCCTTGTCTGAGAGCTTTGAACTTTCTTATCTGAGCGCGCCTGACGAGATCTAACCTTTGATTATAATTCGATACCCGTTGATATCCAAACGTGTTTGTATATTGTATTTCGCTTACGTTTCTAAATGTATATTGGATCTGTCCAAACAGCGCTGATCGAATGTATTACGGCTCCTGGTTGTTCATGTATTTTTATGGTCAACAAGAGCGCCAGTTGAAATATCCTGAGCCTGTTGGAAGGCTTTCGCCCTCGCGGGTCGACCATTTTGATTTACTGTATTCACTTATGTAAATACATTAACCTGGCGATTGTTGCGTGACCAGCACAGTGCAATCTGATTGTTTTGAAGTTGACCTTTAACGCATGCGCAGAAGCCGTCTGACATGGATTAAAAATAACGACTTGCATTTTAAGACTCGGCGCTGCCACAGGCAGCCCGAGTAATTATACAACACTATAGGACGTATGGTATAGCGTATAACATGACATGTTTAATAAAATTGACAATTATACGGCTATCTACAAAGTCAATATGTTGAACATATATAATAGGCAATAAGGTAATACAAGGGACAGGAGGATTTCTAGATATGCATATATAACAGATTAAAAACGAGCTCGTTTTAATTTTTTATTTATTTAGTATAACGAGTGGAGCACTTTGGATTGCGAGACTGACAGTATAATTCTTATCATCAGGGGTCAAACATTATACTGGATTGCCTGGTATAATTTGTATATTTTGTATATTTTGTATATTCGTATTCTCCACTCGTTATTAAAATTCCAAATGAGCTCATTTGATTACCCCACTTAGTCATACTATAGCTTTACACAATTAAGCGCCCTTTACCGGTTGTTTCTGAAGTTACAAAGTTAGATGTTTCATTCAAAATTATTATGATAAATTCAAATCGGCCTATATTCGTGTCTGGTACACGCTGTTTCCTGTTTCACAGCATCTTAGAAATTTTGCAAAAAGTCGCTGTCTGGCTTGGGCTTGAGTCGATAGTATTAACTCTCAGTCTAAACTAAACACAAATTTTAAATTTTAAATTTTAACACGACTTGGTTCATAACCTATTGACTTTGTAGATGGCCGTATATTTGTCATTTTTAGATACATGTCAAGTTGTGCGCCATGCCATTCCGGTTTCTTGTATTATATATGTTCAACATATTGACTTTGTAGATGACCGTATAATTGTCATTTTTATTTAACATGTCATGTTATGCGCCATACCATACATGGCAGGAGGAGGGTGCCGCTCGGATGGATAATACAATCGAAAATTCCCTCGAAAATCCTGATCGAGTTCGAAATTTCCGATCTCAAAAAAATCCACCTCGAAATCCACCTCGAAATCCACCTCGAAAATCCAACTCGAAAATCCAACTCGAAAATCCAACTCGAAAATCCACCTCGAAATCAACCTCGAAAATCAACCTCGAAATCCAACTCGAAATCCACCTCGGGATTTTAACTCGGAGTTTAGGGAAGCTCATACCCCGATAGTTGTTGGGGTCATCGACGACACCTGAAAAACTACATTAAACAGATTAACCAAATGCTTCGGATGCACATCTATAAAACACTTAATCATTTCATTACTGATGGAGTCTAGCCCAGATGCCTTATTGTTTTTCAATTTGCGGCTTAGTTTAGTTAACTCATCGATAGTAAATGGCTTGTCTAGAATCGCATTGAATGTTATTGCAAAGACCTCCATGTTAGCAACAAAGGCGTCTATACCACCAACGAAAGGATCCCCACTCGCATCAGATGCGCTTGTATTTAATTTTTTGAAATATGAGAACCACTCTTCCGCTCAATAGTTGATGCTTTCGTTGTTTGTTTACTTTCATTGGATCGTAACGACTTTACTAGCTGCCAATACTCTTTTGGGTTGGTTGATTCTAGCGTTTGAATTTTAATCAACAAATCATTCTTGAATTTATTCTTCTTATATTTTGTTAACTTTTTATAAGCTTTTTTCAAAGTATGAAACTCCCCTCTTAAAAAAGGGCAAGTAGGGTGCTTTAAAAGCAACTTACTAACTTGGATTACTTTTTTCTTCACTTCCCAACACGACTTATCAAACCATTTCTGAAGCTTGGGTCTACTTTCCTTTTGTTTTGAATTATTGCGTCTCTTTACTGCCAGAGCATCTTTCGCAGCATAAACAAGAATTTCCGTAAAATTTGAAACACATTGCTCAAGATCAGCATCTTGAGCTTTAACATTTTGTTCGAATAACTCTAATTTATTCAAAACGTCCTGAGACTGAAGTGCAGAGGAAAAATACATTTAGAAGAATCATCCCACTTAAAAGCTACAGGAAAAGTAGTTAAATTAGCATTTGTAACTTTTGTATCAGTCATCTTTGATTTCATAATAAATGAAATGGGTGCGTGACACGAATTAAAACTCGTAAATAACTCAATTTCGTCTAATAGGCGTCGACTCACAATAGTATAATCAATTGCACTAGCACCATTCAAAGTGAAACATGTAAACTGACCAGATAAATCACCTCGTGTTCTCCCATTTAAAATACTTAAATTGAAAGCTATACAGGTCTCAATCAAGGCCCTACCAAAACGGGATATATGAGTGTCCCGGTTATTTCTAATAGGGGGTGGGCAATCGTCGTCACCAAAACCATCGGGAGGACAAGGTTGGTCACTGGGTCTGTAAAATCCTTTAGTGCCCCTGTCCTAGAATTGAAATCGCCACAGAGAATGATGTCCCCCTTTGGTTCGAAATCTAGTAACTGTTTCTGCAAAATATCATAGGGGTTAACCAGGTTCTTTGAGAAAATACTAGAATTATGCGGTGGGATGTATGCTGCGCAACAGTACACATCCCTATTCAAGCCAAAAAAACCTCTCTCAAGTTTACACCACACAAAAAAAATCATTATCTTTGGAAATGAACTTAATCCCTTTCCTCAACGCGTCTTTAACTAATATAGTGATTCCCCCAGAACATCGCCTGGCTTTAGGATGTTTGGGTCTTGTTTTAGAAAAACTATAGAAACCTGGTACTTGCACTCGAAAGTTATTTGGGAGCCAGGTTTCAAGGAGAACAACAACATCATACTTCGAAATGACTTTAAGAAAATGTGGATCCTCAAGCTTTCCAATAAGGCCTTCTACGTTAAACGAGCAAAAGGCTAGAGATGACTTAAGGGTCATATCACACACTAAAAGAGGGGGGAAATGAGCTGAAGAAGAAAAAAATAGATAAGGAAGAGGTCAAAACAATGGATTTCGAATGGGACCCAATTTGTCAGGGGAGGTGGTGGGTGGCGAGTTATACCCCCTACCCCTTTTTTCGAGGGTGATTTTCTCGCGTTGTAAAATAGGGATACGTGATTTTAATGCAGATACACGTTCTTCTCTGCCTGTAGAAACTAGAAATGTAGTTACTTCTTCAATAAGTATGTTATTCAAGAAGATATTTGTGGTCAAAAATCTAGATTTGGCCAAAAGTAGGTGGTGGGTTCCGGATACAACCCCCCTTCCATCAAAATTGGGTCCCGCCAGAGTACCATTGTTTTGACCTCTTCCCTTAAAAAGACTGCAACTATTTCTGTCTCGGAGGGAAAATATTAAACTAATGGATAGTAGATAAAACAAAACCCTAATCTTTTACTTTACTAACTATGACGGGCGGATATACCCTCCTGTTGGATACTCCTGTACAGTTTGCCACGTGTTATTGTACATGGGGTACACCACAGGAGTATAACAAGAGTTCACTGAGGTAGTAACAGGATTAGCTGGTACAGGTTTGTACTGCTGGGGCTGAGCGGTTGTGGTTCCCGTCGTCTGAAGGTTGAGCATGACAGACGATACTTGTTTGAGTTGATCCAGTAATTGCCTCATCAGCTCTTCCTGTCTGTTGTTCTCTCTGTCTGGTACGAGAGGCGAAGAAACATACTGCTGCTGTTGGCCGGCATATTGCGAGTTTCTCATCCAATAATTCGCAACTTGTAGTCAAGCTTTCTAACTTGTTTTGTGCATCAGTCAGAGCCAAACTGTTAGACTTGCATACAGCCTGCTCTCCTTCCATCGCCTTTATTTTTTGACAAAGATTCAATTGTTGATCTTGTAAGCTTGTACCCTGGGTACCAGAGGTGGAAGTTTTTTATTATCTGCTTCCAATTTGGAAGCCATATCCCGCCAACTGTCAATCTCCTGCTGCGTTTGACATTTAACAAAAAGTTGTCTAGAATCTCATAGATGCGTTCGTCAAAGTTCATTTCCTCGATTTTCTGTAACGCTGACGTATTCTCAACCTCGGCGACTATCGACTCTAGCTTTTCAATCCTCTCAGACACGGTCAGAAATTTATCTACAGCGTTTGATATATTGACCGATGTAATAGGAGATGCGCATTCTAGTTGTTTAGGTGAACGCCACACTACTGGCGAAGATATTACCGTTTGGAGTTTCCTGCGCCCCTTTGTAGGCTTTCTACTAATATGATCCTTGTTATCAATAACTTCATCCTCCCCATGGCCAGTACCAGTAGCATTTAAAACATCCACATCAGTAACTTGTTCTGACTCGGCATCCGATAACTCCAGGTCGCCATCCGCCACTGTTATGTTCACACCACTAGCACATTCTTCATACGCTTCCGCTGGTTGCTTCCCTTCTTCCAAACAATCCACCATTTTCTGTAGAACTGGAAACTCTACCGATACCCAATGATCATGAAATAGTCATTGAATCATCACTTTTCCTTTTGTTTTGTAAAAGGTCAGGGTAAACATTGAGCTCGCTACCGATTTGCCCTCTTGAATTTGGGAGATTTTAACAATTCTCTCGATTACGACTCCCTGACCGCGTCTTTCGCATCTTGCCAATCGACCACAAACTCGTTCCTATTACCCAAGTCTAACCAATATTTCATAATCGCCGGTTTCAGCCACAGAATATATCTTTCTTTCGAAATCAATAACGTATAAACCTATCCCTGATCAGAAGTCTTAGGCCTCTCAAGCTCGGCTTCCACGTGGTCAGACTTGGCGAATTTACCATTGTAAGTGTAATTTCTCTTAACTACAGTTCGACTTTTCTTATTTTCTTTGCTAGATCGATCCATGTTTGTATTATTAACTTGGGTAACTAATTTTCTCCCTCCGGAACGAAGATAGACAGACTTATTTTCCAAAATTGACAGCGAAATATACAAGTACCTCCATACTTGATACTTTATACTTGATACTTGATCAAGTATCATAGTATCATAAACTGTGTTTATGTCTTTCCCTGAATATAGTGCCTATGATGGACTTGCTGTCAATGTTGAGCTCGGTTTGTGGGCAGAAAATACAAGACTACTGAGTTGGATTAATCTGGCTATGTGCAAGTTTTGAGCACATAGCCGCTTTAATAACTCATTAATATTTATATCATTCCAGATATTGATAAATTTTGAATTTGCCCAGCAAAGGTGGGGACTTAGTCTTAGAGCATTAACGCCCTTAACACAAGTAAGAAAGTGGCACGGTCCATGGGGAGGAGGAGGGTTGAGAATCGACAAAGCTGTTAGGTCGAGCGTGAGAATCGACAAAGCTGTTAGGTCGAGCGTAATCAGTGAAGACTGATCTCACATGGGTTTTACCTCGTGCTATAATGTCAGCCCCTATAGGGGGTGTGAATAATTGACTCCCACTCCGCATGCATTGTGCACGTGCTTACCATGTGCTTTGTATAGAATTACATGAACAATACGGGAAGGACATAAAACTTTTATTGTCAAGCCAATAACCTCTTTATATCTTTCCCTGAATATAGTGCCTATGATGGACTTGCTGTCAATGTTGAGCTCGGTTTGTGGGCAGAAAATACAAGACTACTGAGTTGGATTAATCTGGCTATGTGCAGGTTTTGAGCACATAGCCGCTTTAATAACTCATTAATATTTATATAATTCCAGATATTGATAAATTCTGAATTTGCCCAGCAAAGGTGGGGACTTAGAGCGCCATAAACTGTGTTTATGTTGATGGCAAAATTGCCTCCTTGAATGACAGCCCCGCTGAATAAAGCCATAGATTGCTGTGAGTCAGAAGTGGATGGAGATATGGCTGGATTAATATTAGCAGTTTCGTACGAGGATCAGTATTTGTTGCTGTACCAGCTATAGCAGTGCTAAGAACTTTGGACATGTGCTGTTTTGTTGACACCTTCCTGTAGTTTTCTATGCTCTTTAAGTTTTTATGTCCTGATAGTTGAGCGATATGAGTCGGTGGGATATCATTGTCGCTTAGAGTTTGAATCATAGTCTTTCTACTGATGTGATTTCGGAGGCGGTCGTTGTTGATTCCTGCTCAGTTGAGCCATAGTTTTCATGAGACTGTTAAATGACCAACTCGAAAACGTACGCTACTTGAAAATTGTTAATAAGATCTAGTCTCATTTGCTAAATGTGGGTGGGTTAGATTCTTTGTAACGTAATTTGTAAATTGAAATAAAAGTGGTCACTGCGATTATTTCTATTGTTATTCGATAACCTTTATTTCACTAAGATCCCAGTGAATTTCAATATATTGCTCATTAGATATTCAAGGCTTTTATATGGAGGTCTTTATATATGATATAACGACCTTGAATATCTAAGGAGCTATATAAAGGCTCTAGAATACCTAATCAGATTTTTTATGTTGAAATTCACTGGAATGTTAGTGAACTAATACCCTGGTTCCAGAGGTTTACTAGAGAACAGAAAGAGAGAACAGAAGAGCAGCGAAGCGGTGAGCGAGCTGCGAAGCAGCGAGAAGAGAAAACCTCTGGTATCGGTGGGTGCTAATCTCACTTTCATGTTTTGAAAACTGTCAAACACATCAACTGAGTAATTAATACATCGACCAATCAGGAGAGAGATACACTAGACGTGCGCGTCACATTATAATTTAGCTAGAGTAAAAGAATGCTGTGCCAGAAGATTAATTTGTTTACATGTCAAATGCAGGCGATTCAGTTCACAACAGAGAACTCCCCGTAAAATTAAAACACCACTCACTGAAGCCGTAAAATCTCGAACAAACGACCATTGCAGTCTGCAGGATAAACATTAAAGCACGTAGCCGATCTACAACGCATACCGACCTAAATGGCGTTTCACAAGTGATCCGGTGTCAAGAAAATTATGCCACAGAACTATTCTGAAGTTCGAGAAGACCTTAGATCTATGCGAGAGCCCACCAATGATTTTAGAGGCCAGATAACAATAACTATTACGTTCCGTGGATAACAAAACCCAGCAACTGAAAAATTATCGACTTATAGATTTATAACGCCAAATGACGCTTTGCCTTGCTTTATATCAGTCAGTGGGAAAGCGATCTTTTAGTACAGATGATACGATGTCTTCATAGATGCTTTGAGGAATCGCCGTACGAATGACTACGAGATCGAGCGGACTTCGATCGAAGCTGAGCCAGCAAACGTAAATAATTACCAGTTGAGCATACAATGTCACAATGATTACTTATCCTCCCGTCCCTGAGAACAATATATCTAACCAATCACAGTTCTTGTTGAGCTCATTAAATATTCCTCCAATCAGAAAAGACAGTCAGATCTTGACCCTCTTGAAAGTAAGATTAGCACCCACCGATGCCAGAGGTTTTCTCTTCTCTCGCTGCTTCGCAGCTCGCTCGCCGCATTGCAGCCCATCTGTTCTCCGCGACTCTTCTGTTCCGGCTCTAGAAAACCTCTGGAACCAGGGTAGTATAATAAAGTTATCGAATAACAATAAAATAAGTCAGTTAAATACCTCCAACCTCGGCATTATTAAGGTGGCTCGCCTGGATTTTCCAGGGACGCGCCATTCCCAATTTGAACGGCTGCTACTCCACTGTCAGAGCACGGTCGAGCTAGCCACTTCACCCATGGTAAACGTGTTAGTTCAAAAGCACACAAGTATGTAGAATCTAGACAAAAGAGAAATTTCGGAAAGATACAAGCTATAAACAAAATGATACAGCAATGAAGCTTGCGTGGATGAATCTAAAAGTTCCCTATGTTTTTGTTGTTATTTCGCGCCCTTAAAATGATTCAATGCTCTTGAAATTTACAGGGCAAGGGTAGTACATGTTGAGTTTCAGGTGAATGGATTAAAAAAAAATTTATCGACTAGTTTTCGAATTACAGCTTCCTTAGAAAATACGTTACCATTTTGAGTAAAATGAGCATATTTATTACATTACTTATTATTCCATAAACCGAAATCGAATAAAGCAAATGGAATGAAATTTTCATGGGAAGTAGTCCTATGCCACTGGTATGAAATATGCTAAAAATAGCGTTTGAATCGGTCCGGCAAACACAGTTCTCGACGACTAAACAGGAAGTAAGGCGAACTGTTTATTTTTTGAATGAAAATATTCAACCCATATTTTTTCGAAAACGCTCTCATACAATTTTTTTAAACTTTGCAGTCTTGAAGACCTACATATAGACTACAAGGGACACTAGGTCGTTTTAAAAGTTTAGGTCTAGATTTCGAGAAAATTGCTGATATGTAAAACACATGACGTCAACGCTGTGTTGCTATGGTAACACCGATGTCAAACAAGCCTACATTTTTGGAAAGTTTATTCTATTTCTAGTAAATGGGTGAAGTGGCTAGCCAAACCGTGCTCTGACAGTGGAGTAGCAGCCGTTCAAAGTGGATATGGTGCGTCCCTGGAAAATCCAGGCGAGCCACCTTAATATTTAATTAACTTATTGTAATTCTCACAAGTTTCTATTGGCTGATTGATTAACACATTGGAATTTCTATTGTGTTTTGTGCAGGGTAGTGGTTGAAAAAAGCTAACAAAGACATATAACAAAGAAGGTCGCTGGGTTTCATAACCATTCCACTCTATTAACTATGAGTAAATACACAAGCATATTAATTAAATACATTTTATTAACCAAAAGCATAAAAGTACATAGTTCCAACAGGCTGGCTCCGAAAACATCAGAAAGGCATTATTAAAAGCAATCCTGCCAATAAATAGCCACTTTGTATTGTAAAATTACAAGTGAATAAATGGTCAGACCACTGATTACTTTCCGGGTGGTCCTGGGGGTCCTGGGGGTCCAACGGGTCCACACGCGCCAGTGCATCCCTTGCGTCCTGTACATCCGGGAAGACCACAGAGGCCAGTCACGCCTGTAGCGCCTGGGAAGACCTGAGGGGGAGGTGGTGGAGCGAATGGTGGCGAATTAGCGGGTACTGGAGGTGGTGGTGTCGCTGGGACGGTACAACAGCTGAAGAGGCAACGGGGATAGCATCTGGCTGGACATCCGGCACCGCATGGCATCGGATCTGGACTGCGCTTGAATACTGACACACAAGAATGTAGCGTTAATACATTGTAGGCTGCTTTCGATAGTATGCTGCACTTGTCATTCCAAGTACAAAGGTTTCAATACGAGGCTCATGCAGAGACAAATTAAATTTATTCATTTCTCGAAGAATATAATAATTGTAATTTGTCGCTGAACATCATATTGAAACATTTGGACTCAATCCCGGTTTCTGGGAAACTACTCACCCACCCCTCCCCTGGATATGCGTCGTTCTATTATTGATTAACCATTAAAGGTTAGGATGAAGTGTGTAATAATGAAGCACAGATCGAAAGAAGCCTATTAGTTATGTTATTTGGTTTATGTTTATTAATATTAATATATCAAATTCACATCAAACGTTAACAAGAGAAGAGTGTCGTTCCTGGGAGCTCCCTTTTATATTCCATATATGGTCAATATATTCCATATTTGGAAAGCAAGACGGATTTTCCCTCGCTGTAGAATGGCGTCGACTACTAGGAGACATTCAGGAAGAGTCCTTGAAAAGAGATGTCAATTCCTCATGTTGCTTAATTCAACAGAACCACAAAAAAGATACTTTTGCATTATCATTTATCGATTGTAAATGAAGTAAAAGAAGCTAGACCCCTGACTCGAGGTCCGTTTCTAACATTCAATAGCATATGTATTCATGTAATTGTAAATGAATGTAAAATAAAAAGTAAAAGATATCATGAAATGTTCTTATTTGATAGACCACAGTCGATGTGGCCTTTTGGAATAGAACATAGCCTTTAACGATATACAACTTGAGCCTTTAATCCGCAATTAATAAAGCCAACGGCAATAGCAACAGCAGTTACTTCTATCACAGAATTGAACAACACTGTAAGAAGTCCTGATATAAGCCGAAATATCGACCACTGGAAATATATCTTAAAACCACTGGTCATCATTATATATTTTAATTATTACCCATTGAAGGTCCTCGATTGACGAACCCGGGTATACAGCTTCTTCCACCGAGCAGTTTTAACTTAAACTATTACTTTGAAGACCTACTTACTTTGATCCACTAATTTTGCATCAGCTGCACAGACTACGGCAAGAAGAACGGCTAAGGCAATTTTGAAATCCATTCTGTAAATGAAAACATTATTAGAGCTCACAATCAAGAATGAAAATTTAGGAAATGTTATTCAAATTTCAACAAAGGACAACGACTTACTTCGGTCGGCGAAATGAACAAACTAGAGCCTACAAAGACTGAATTCAAAGTTTTGACATTTTACAACCTGTCAAAGCTAATAGCTCATTCTTACTAATGGTTAAACCAGATTGTTTTGATACCTGTATCTTCTTATTGGATTAGAAACTAAAAACATGGACTTGAAAGCTGGTATGTTTTAGAGCAGTTCATTGAACTGACCCAACTACCCTCTCAGTTTTCATTACTCGACGCTTGGGTTTCTAGTGGTATATACATTAATAGTTTTAGGAACCTTATAATTACTATCATTAATTCTGTTCCAATTTTGAAACAACGCAGGTGCAAGGATCTTTACCTGGTTCAGTAATTGGAATCTCCACTGAAAAAATGTTTACTTTCAAATGTTCCTTATGGATGCCTAAATATATTGCTGTTTGTCTCTTGTCAATTGTACACTTGATGTCATTCATGGACCGATTTTCCTTTCCATAAACTCAGTTGAATTTCTTGCGCGCCGCCATCTTGGATCTCTTGACGTCACGCCGCTGCCCCGTAATGGGTAGGGAACAGTTAAGCAACCACGACGGCAACGTCTTGGATGACGGCATTAAACAATACAATAACTGCACGTGAAAATGCACACAGTCGCCTATATTTCAACCGTTGTCTGCAAAAACACGTGAAACCCTCAAATTTTAAGTTGTGAAGAGAACGCGGAAGTAAGAAAGATTATCAATCCGTCTTTCGTTCGGCGTGAACGAAACTGTATAGTCATATTTTTCGAAAATCTGGTTGTGAGAAACAATTAAAGGCTAGCAGAAAACACTCCCCTACGTCCCGTCGTCACTGCCGTCAACGTCCTGGTTGCTTGATTGGGGAACTTAAGCATATTCCGTCAGTCCAGATGTAAACAAAGTACATGTACATACAATCCAAAAACTAGTTTTGAGGTGCTTATCTTTGAAAAAATCATATCCCCAGTTGTAGATAATTATCAGTGATAGGAATTATTCTGATAAACGATTACATTTAATGCTCTTTTTTCATATTCTCTAGAGCGTTCGTATATTTGTAGGTTTTTACCATTTTTGGAACGTTTTTGTATTTGCTAGCAGAGTTTTATTTTGCACTAAGATTCAGCAAGCTTTGGAGAATACTTTTAATCAGTTTGGATCACTTCTATGTACAGAAAGCTTACGGTCCTTTCAAATTTGTCAACTTTAGTAAGGTTAGAAATCCATAGCCCATTTTTTTCGCCAACTTCCTGCCAACGGATTTTGATCAAATTTGCACTGTGAACCTGTGTTATAAGTTTGGACATTTTGCAGTTGTTTGAAAAATATCGTTCGATTAGATTCCGAGTCATGGCTCAAAACGTCAAAAGAGTGGGATTGAGCGATGTCACAGTTACGTCATCACTGTGTGTTCGAATCAAACTTTTGACAAAATTTGAGCAGAATCAAACGAAAACCTTAAAAGTTATTACATTATGTTCAAACTCGTAAAGTGAGGTCGGAGTTCCGATCGAGACACCCATAAACACAATATGAGACACATGTTCATTGATTTCTCTTTGTTTCTCTTGTCATTTGTGACATTTTCCGTTTTTATACTAGAGACGCATAATGCGTCTAAACGTATTTGGGCAAAGAAAACTTAGTGCGTCTTCTTAGTTCGTCTAGTATAACTTAGCTATAGTGTGTCTTCTTAGTTCGTCTAGTATAACTTAGCTATAGTGTGTCTTCTTAGTTCGTCTAGTATAACTTAGCTATAGTGTGTCTTCTCAGATCGTCTAGTATAACTTAGCTACAGTGTGTCTTCTTAGTTCGTCTAGTATAACTTAGCTATAGTGCGTCTTCTTAGTTCGTCTAGTATAACTTAGCTATAGTGTGTCTTCTTAGTTCGTCTAGTATAACTTAGCTATAGTGTGTCTTCTCAGATCGTCTAGTATAACTTAGCTACAGTGTGTCTTCTTAGTTCGTCTAGTATAACTTAGCTATAGTGTGTCTTCTTAGTTCGTCTAGTATAACTTAGCTATAGTGTGTCTTCTCAGATCGTCTAGTATAACTTAGCTACAGTGTGTCTTCTTAGTTCGTCTAGTATAACTTAGCTATAGTGCGTCTTCTTAGTTCGTCTAGTATAACTTAGCTATAGTGTGTCTTCTTAGTTCGTCTAGTATAACTTAGCTATAGTGCGTCTTCTTAGTTCGTCTAGTATAACTTAGCTATAGTGCGTCTTCTTAGTTCGTCTAGTATAACTTAGCTATAGTGCGTCTTCTTAGTTCGTCTAGTATAACTTAGCTATAGTGTGTCTTCTTAGTTCGTCTAGTATAACTTAGCTATAGTGTGTCTTCTTAGTTCGTCTAGTATAACTTAGCTATAGTGTGTCTTCTTAGTTCGTCTAGTATAACTTAGCTATAGTGTGTCTTCTCAGATCGTCTAGTATAACTTAGCTACAGTGTGTCTTCTTAGTTCGTCTAGTATAACTTAGCTATAGTGCGTCTTCTTAGTTCGTCTAGTATAACTTAGCTATAGTGTGTCTTCTTAGTTCGTCTACTTTACTTTACTTATTATTCTTCCAATAATAAGTAAAGTATTTGAAAGAATATTATACGATCAGTTGTACGAATACCTGATGGAACATAACCTACTATCGAATCACCAGTTTGGTTTCAGAAAATTCCATTCGACCGCAGCTGCATTATTAGATAGCACAAACGAATGGTATGTTAATATGGATCGTGGCCTTTTTAACCTGGTTGTGTTTATTGATCTAAAAAAAGCATTCGATACCGTAAATCACAACATTTTGGTACATAAACTTGAGCTATTCGGTATAAAGGGAGCTGCTAAGAATCTCATCCGCTCATATCTTACAGACCGTACTCAAAAGTGCCAAATAAATAATGTAGTTTCGGGTCACAGGCAAATAACATGTGGAATTCCTCAAGGGTCAATACTTGGGCCACTTCTATTTCTAATGTATGTAAACGATCTGCCAAATTGCCTGAGCTCCACAACAGCACGGCTATTTGCGGATGATACAAATTTAACAGCAGCTGGTGAAACTCTAGAGGAAGTAGAACTGGCAATAAATCGTGATTTGGGGAACGTTAAAAAATGGCTTTCGGCAAACAAACTGAGTCTTAACGTAGCAAAAACTGAATACACCCTGATTGGATCTAGATATAATATTAATCATCTTTCAAAGGCACCAGACATTGCCATTGGGAACCAACCAATCAGGAGGGTTAATAATTGTAAAGTACTTGGCGTCCAGATCGATGAGTTCCTTACGTGGGAAAGTCATATTGATTATATAGCTAAGAAAATCTCATCGGGTATTGGTGCTATTAAAAGGTTAAGACAGTTTGTAGATCACGAAACATTGATATTAGTATATAATGCATTGGTTAGGCCGCATTTCGACTACTGTAGTGTAGTGTGGGACTCGATAGGAAGTGTCCTTTCGGATCGTCTTCAAAAACTACAAAATAGAGCCGCCAGAGTTATAATGAAACGCAGTAACGAAGCCGGACAGTCTGAAGCGTCCCTAAATGCTCTTGGGTGGTTGACATTACAGGAGCATAGAGCTCAAATGAAGGCAAAACTTATGTTCAAGATACTCCATGGTTTAGCACCTTCGAGGCTGTGTCATTTATTTCAAAAATTTAATCAAACTAGCAGTTATAACTTGAGAGGATCTTCTACTTTAAGCTAGTCATGCCTCGTCCAAGAACCGAATTCTTAAAGAAAAGCTGGAGTTACAATGGTGCAAAGTCATGGAATACCTTGCCAACTGAAGTAAGGGACTGCGAATCGTTTAATTCCTTCTGCAATCTCATTTCTTCCTCCATTAACCGTTAGCATGCATCATTACTTTCCTTCCGTACTTTTAAACTTTTAAACAATTAGTAACGCTACCATTAAATCAGCAGTTGACATTATAGTATATTATAATGTCATATTATTGTAAATACGTATCATGTGTTTTTAAGACATCTTAAATACCTTTATATATATTTATGCATTATATGTGTTTTTAGCACATTTAAGTAGTCATCGACTTTTGTATTATAGTTTTAATTAATTGTATTGTTCACGCCCTTCATGGAAATCAGCTACAAGTTGTAGAGGCTAGCGTGCCTAAATAAAGTTATTGATTGATTGATTGATTGTCTAGTATAACTTAGCTATATAGTGTGTCTTCTTAGTTCGTCTAGTATAACTTAGCTATAGTGTGTCTTCTTAGTTCGTCTAGTATAACTTAGCTATAGTGCGTCTTCTTAGTTCGTCTAGTATAACTTAGCTATAGTGCGTCTTCTTAGTTCGTCTAGTATAACTTAGCTATAGTGTGTCTTCTTAGTTCGTCTAGTATAACTTAGCTATAGTGCGTCTTCTTAGTTCGTCTAGTATAACTTAGCTACAGTGTGTCTTCTTAGTTCGTCTAGTATAACTTAGCTATAGTGCGTCTTCTTAGTTCGTCTAGTATAACTTAGCTACAGTGTGTCTTCTTAGTTCGTCTAGTATAACTTAGCTATAGTGCGTCTTCTTAGTTCGTCTAGTATAACTTAGCTACAGTGTGTCTTCTTAGTTCGTCTAGTATAACTTAGCTACAGTGTGTCTTCTTAGTTCGTCTAGTATAACTTAGCTATAGTGCGTCTTCTTAGTTCGTCTAGTATAACTTAGCTATAGTGCGTCTTCTTAGTTCGTCTAGTATAACTTAGCTATAGTGCGTCTTCTTAGTTCGTCTAGTATAAAAAGGGAAACGGACTGGACGAACTATACGTTTGGTAATCCGTCCAAAACGACGCACTATCGAGCTTAGTTCGTCCAGTCACATAATGCGTCTAATGCCGTTTTATACTAGACCATAGTTAATAGAGTGGAATGGTTAGGAAACCCGGCAAATTTCAAAGGGGCTAACAAAGGCGCTGCGATTTATGTTGGAAGCCGGTAAGAGAAATGATTGTGCACGGTCATAGTTCACTAGCGTCCCCTGAACGACTGAACCCACACGTTTCTATTGGCTGATTAATTTCTATTGCGTTTTGTGCACGGTCACGGTCACGGTCGAAAAAAGCGAACAAAGACATATAACAAAGAAGTTCACTGGGTTTCATAACCATTCCACTCTATTAACTATGACTAGGCGAACTAAGTTTTCTCTGCCCGGAACAACAACAACAAGTAGAACCCATCCCTCTAAAAAATATGGCGGGATTTATCATCAGGTTCATCTCTGTCATACTTCGTCCCGCCTTTATACTAAACGCACTAAATTGTCTTTGCCCAAATACATCTAGACGCATTATGCGTCTCTAGTTTAACAACGGCCTTTGATCTTCAAAATAAATTGAACAACATTGCGAAAAATGTCATTGGATTAGATAACACGGTTAAAAGCCGCTTTAAAACTCGAAACAACCATACGGGCCGATCAAAGCCAGGACTCGGCTAAACCACAGATCGAATTGGAATTTAGCGTGTTGGTTTTTGTGGAGGAAGGAACACCGGCGGACCCGGAAAAAAAACCTCGGAGCAAGGGCGAGATATCAACAAACTCAACTCACGTATGGCGCGCGTCCGGGGATCGAACCTGGACCACAGAGGTGAGAGGCGAAGCGCTTAACCACTGCACCACTGCGCCACCCCGGCTCCTTTTGCTTTAAGTAATGCATTGCGCATACGGAACCAGTCCTGGGAAGCATTGAAATAGGGTACAGATTTGCGGGGTCACCTCCAAACTACAATTGTAGATCAGAAGGTTGCGTATTCGTATACCCTGTTCTAATTATTTATTACGTATTTAAATTAGATGGAAATTTAGCTTTTATTGTACATGCTTTACCATAGTTCACGTAGTTACAGTTGTAATAATCTGTATGAATTGCTTATCTTTATCTAGTAATATATAACTAGATTGCAACGGATGAAGAGCCACTTGTGGAAACCACGTCGAATAAACCTTTATTATTATTATTTAAGTCACGTCAGGATCAGCTACATTATATCTTCTTTTAAGGAATAAAAATCAAATACACCAGGCAAGTAGTTACCTCTTGACAAATTGTTGTCCTTTACAGCATTCTTTTCTTTTCTTGATGTTGTTGTTAATCTTTTCAAAAATGGCCATTTTTAAGCAAGATTTTATACATTTCCTTCTCATAGTATGAGAAATAGATGTCTGATCATTTACTGATTCATTTTTGAAAATCGTTTGCTTTTATCGTTTTTCACAGGTGAAGAGTTCATTCATGGCATTGACATTGACGTGGCGTAATGGTAGCGCCAAGGTTGCATGTTCAAGTCACGTCGTGATCAGCGAAACGTTTTTATTGAGTTAACTCCGTGGCGCAATTGTAGCGCGACTGACAACAGATCAGAATGTTGTGTGTCAAGTCACGTCGTGGTCAGCGAGACGTTTTACTGAGTTGACTCCGTGGCGCATTGGTAGCGCGACTGACAACAGATAAGAACGTTGTGTGTCAAGTCACGTCGTGGTCAGCGAGACGTTTTACTGAGTTGACTCCGTGGCGCATTGGTAGCGTGACTGACAACAGATAAGAACGTTGTGTGTCAAGTCACGTCGTGGTCAGCGAGACGTTTTACTGAGTTGACTCCGTGGCGCATTGGTAGCGTGACTGACAACAGATCAGAATGTTGTGTGTCAAGTCACGTCGTGGTCAGCGAGACGTTTTACTGAGTTGACTCCGTGGCGCATTGGTAGCGCGACTGACAACAGATCAGAACGTTGTGTGTCAAGTCACGTCCTGGTCAGCGAGACGCTTTATTGAGTCGACTCCGTCGGCAATGGTAGCGCGACTGACAACAGATCAGAAGTCACGTCGTAGCCAGGGAGACGTTTTGTCTTCTTAGTGTTACCCCTTAACAAACTCTTATTCTTATAACATCTCCTATCTTGTTAATTGGTTTTAAATTTTCAGAAATGGTGATTTTTATGCCAGCTAATGTATACATTTACATTCCCATAGTTCTATAAAGAGGTCATTTACTGATTTGCAAGATTAACCGCAATAGAACTGTTTTCATTTCAGCGTCATAAACCGAAATCACAGGAGCAAGTAAAAACATCAATGAACCAATCACGAACTGAAGTAATTCACGATTGGTTTTACTTCAACCAATTACGAGCTAGCAAAGTAAATGCAATCATGGAGACTAACCAATCAAATTCGAAAGCAATTACTTTTCGACACTCAATTGAAAATCGCTCTAATAACAAGAAAGGAAATGTAAGGAAACCCGTTTGTTAAGAGGTAACTACATTTCTGGTTTATTTGATTTTCTTTTCCTAAATATAATAATTATAATATATCGGTGACCCCTACGGGCTACCATTGCGCCACGGAGCCATGTTGATGTTCGTGTGATTTATTTCACCGTTATGAATTCGAAGGCAAAACTGGAAAATAATGTAATCAGCTTAACTGATGTTCGCCGGCATTCATTCTCATCAGACCTCCTGGACCCAGTTGTTCGAAGCTATAGTAACTGTATCCCTAGGATAGCGCTAAATTTGTAATTGTAATCTGTACAGTTTAGCCGCGGGTTTATCCCGGGATTGCGCTTACACTTGCTTCAAATTGCCGCGTGCCCAAGAGCTTAGTTCTTATTATTATATTCTATTATTTATTTATTTTGTTTCTTTCTTGCTTTGTATCTCAACGATTGTAGCTGTACCGGCCGGCTCAATGATATGACTTGGGCCGCTTGTTTCTTTTTTTTTACTTCGATTTCGTTGTATCAGTTACTGAAGTTTTTCGCAGGATCTCCACTCTCAAGGCTTCAATAACAAAATCACTTGAAGACCGTGAGGAACGGGAAGCGAGTGGGAAAGTGGGCGGGCTTGTGGTGTGAGTTTTTTTTTACTTGCATGGGTTATTTTGTTTCCTTTTCCCTTTCTATTATTGATTTTATGTGCATAGTGCTCGCTATGGGAAACCTCGTTCAAAAAATAACCCAATTGGTTCTAACTCCGGTGAGTCACCGATGCAATAAATATGGATCTCACACGTTATAAACGTTATAAAGTATATTGAAAGGGAATTCAAACCTTTCATTATAGACCTTTATTGTATTTTTTTTTTAGTTTATTATCTTTAAATAGAGCAAAACACAGATAACGATTTGCGTAAAATTAATCTGTTTTATTGATACTCGGTATCATTTTATTTGCCATGACAGCAATGTGGGGCTGCAGGTGGAGCAGGGAGTCCAGCGGGACCGGGTGGGCCTGGAGGTCCAGGAACTCCTGGAATTCCTGGGCATCCATGGAGGCCTTTGCATCCGGGACATCCAGGAGGTCCCATACAGCCAGCGGGTCCGGGGGGACCAGGTAGTCCGGGTCGTCCAAGTATTCCTGGGAGTCCCACGGCTCCAGGTACTCCAGGTAATCCCCTCAGTCCTTGACATCCTGGAATTCCATGGTGACCTATGCATCCCGAAAGCCCAGGGGGTCCGGGGGGTCCGGGAGGTCCGGGGGGTCCAGGAATGGCGGGTGGTGGTGGAGCTGGATAGTGACAGCACTGCCTTTTTGACCCTGTTGACGTTAAAATGGCTGTTAAACGTGAATGCGAGAGAGATAAAATAGTAACACACCGCACCAAGGGTCCCTTTCAACCAGTGTGCATTGCGCGCCGAAATCGCAGTGGCGGCCATTTTGTAGCTCTCGCGAAAATCTCGTGAAAGAAACAGAAGGTAAGATACTTATTATAGGCTTTATTTATTACTGCTTAATTTATTTCTCGGACTTTTGAAGACTCCAACGAATGGTGCGTTGCTTCGGAGGGCAGATATTTGAAGGTTTCCAGATAATAATAATAATAATAATAATAGATGCTTGTAATGCACACTGGTTTAGAGAGACCCTTTAGTCCTTGATAGCCAATCACAAACTGAAGTAATTCGTGATTGGTTTTACCAGAAGTCCATAACCACAAGTCTCGATCTGGTATACTTTATCTTGGCCCATCAGTTTACGGTATAATCTATTTTTAGAAAACGATTCTCGCTAAATCAATAGCCAAGCAGTATTGCACCTAATTGCCCCGGCCACGAGCAATTCGAGCGCCAATCTAATCAAAATTTCAAGCCTGTAACGCGGGCTCATTTTGTGAAGTAATTTATGCGTGCGCTATTATTTCATTCTTTCGCGCGAATATTTGCGTGGTCAATATTCGCCGGTCCTGCCGGCCGGTTTGTAGTTTATATATCGAGTTTTTCTTTACGAAATCAATGTGCGATCTGTCAAACTTTAAGTAGCTCTAGGTTCATACATTTAACGTTTCCTGTCGAGCAGCTTTACTTGAAAAAGGAGCCCCTTGGCGATGTTTATTTGTTTCGATCGCTCGGAAATAATCTTAGACTTCAGTCATTTTTCGATTATCGGTCAGTAAAACGCAAATTGTAGGACTAAGGTAACCGAATTTTGGTGCAAGGACAAGTGTACGGAAAGAGATGGCTACGGAACGCAGGTTGAGGAGATGGATCATCTTGCAATTGGTACCAGTATGTCGGCAGCAGTTGAAGTGGTCGTCATTTATACCTCCAGAAAAAGTGGTGATTTTTAGTCTTCTTGATGTCATTTCTAGATCTGGTACAGTGGTTGTTATAAAACATGCACAGCATTATATATCTTGATTGTGTTGGGAAAGAAATGGTAAATATTCTTATGTAGTTATGATATTAAATCATGTTTAATATCCATTTCTTACCCTGACTCTTCATATTTTGTCTAAAGATACTCTTGGAGAAACATATCACAAACTGTTACACAAAAGCAATGAAAGGTTTGGAGTAGTTGTGTTTTTGGAAAAGAGAAATGATTTTATGAAAGCCTCAAAAATATTTCATTCAAAAGGTTCCATGAAAATTAATTGTAACTAATTTTTTGAGAATAACTGATATTAAAGAAGTTATTTCAAAGAGAGATGTAGCTATAAAATTTAACTAACTTTGAAAGAACTTCAGTTTAAATGACAAGGGTGCTTCCACTGATATATCCCAAATAACAGCCATCAACATTTGAGTTTACTAATTTGTGGTGACAAAGGCATTTAAATCAACAAAACTTCTAAAGTTTAATAATACAAAGAAACATCAGCCTCTAAATAGAGCTATAAACTACTGGGAACTTTTGAAGGACTTCTTGTCCTATAATTAAACTTCCATGCCCCACTCCCTTGCCAGCAACTGCTAATTTCAGCAAAATTAGTACAAGAAAACCCTCAAGACCTGTAGAAATAAAACCAAAAACTACCTTAAATGCATCTAGATTCAAACAATAAAATTCAAAGACTTTTGTGCAAGTATTGCAAACAGATCTTGAGACCAACAACACAATCTGAATCAACTGAATATTTTTGTTGTCAGCAAATGCTGTTTTAGTGGAGACTATAGCCCGGCTAATTGGTCTCACTTGGCCATTTTAATATCATCAAGCTATCAGATGTGCCTTAAGGTATACCTCATGCTCCTGAACAAAAGCTTGAAACTCTAATGGCAAGAACAAATGAAGAGAGTAGTTGCAAGAATCCAGCTCTATTCCACCTCTTTTTCTTGTTGGAGATAAATGAGATGCAGACTTTGATTAGCCACTATAGCTGTTTCAAGGCTTATTAAACTTATTTAATAAGTAATTTTTAATCCTGTTCACATGGTCACATAGCTCTAATGGCCTAAGTCTAAATAATTGAATGCAGTTGGTGTATATATGCCACCATTCAAGAAAAAGAAGCTCAGATGTCACTATAAACTGCTCAGTTGCAGTAGCTTCACAGCAATCCCAGTGCCAAATCTGAAGAAAACAGAGGAAATGTTCCAAATACAGCAACTTAAGTCATATTTTTAAGTGCAAACAAGCCAATGCTTCCTTTAAAAAATGTTTATTGCTTAAAGAATAGCAAAATTTAAAAATACATACAAAGACAGTACTAAATGTTAAAGTGATTTTCATAAACCTGTGAAACAATTATTGCTTGTTAACATCTAAAGTCAAATATACACAAAAGAAAACAATAGAATTAGCATTTAATAGCACTAAATATTCTAGTATCTGTTTCACAGGTTTATGAAATCACTCTATAATACTCAGATATTGTTAAGAATACTCAATACTCGGATAAAACAATCTTTATAAAACCAATATAGCTGAATTTTGATTTGAATCTTTTCATTTTAATATCTTTTCATATCAACATACATGATATGTGCATGTAGCTTATTTTCATCATTACAATTTGTTTTATTGCCCAAGAGCATGCAGGTGTACCAATTGTGTTCATGCAGCGAAATCTACCCTGCGAGCAGAGGTTTCTCATCTCTTTGCCTGTCCTGTCCGCCAAAAGAAAGGGAAAGGAGAGGAAAGGCAAAGAGATGAGAAACCTCTGCTCGCAGGGTAAGCGAAATCAAATCATAAAAAAACTGGCTGGCGGTCATTTTTTTTGTAAACTGACACGCCAAATAGTAAGAATGTGTTGTTTAGCTTTCAACAAAATTAATGAATGAGACAAAACAAATATTCAAACTATAAACTCAGCGCAGCTACCAAAATTAAGTAATATTTACAATGTCTGTTGCATAAATCGCGCGTGCAAAATTCATAAACACAAGCAAATGAGAATTTGCATATTACAGAATTTAAAAGAAACTAACATGATATGGAGAGGGCCTCATACCTGTTCAGAAATGATGAAATATTCTGGTGTTAGCCATCAGCAACGACAATCCGACTACAACAATGTTGCTCAGTGTGTAAAGTAAAATATTTTGTTAAAATGTTAAAATGGTTCTCCTTACAGTTTTCCTTCCACAAAGCCACAATATAGTGACATTTATAGTACAATGCTAAAGTTGTTAATAACAAAATTCGGTCGAATTAAATTCCAGTGTGAAGCAGTCTCTAAAGAACGTTACCAAAACAGAATAGTTTTCAGTTTTGTCTCACAACTCTTCCTCAAGCTATCCATCGTATTACCTACGAAATCGAAACACTTTCTAGCCAGCACTTCGTACTTGGATACTCCGTTGTATTGAGAACGCCTGAAAATGAAGTACCTTTCATCACAGAAGTTTTAATCCAGAAAAAGGTTATCTTCTCCATCAGATCAGAAAAGAGTCCCAACTTCATCTGATTCCTCTGAAGAATGGTGAGAGAATGCGAAATTCTGACAGTGGTTCTTCTTGTAGTTCAGTTGTTATTCAAAAGTCAAAATATCCCGTGTTTAAGTTCATGTTAATTTCGACTTTAACCTTCGTGACAACTTTTCGTTGCAAATAACCAACTCAGTTAAGGCTATGAAGATCCGATAAATGTGGCTAAAGTAAGTTGAAAGTGTGATACGAACTTCGCCAGTGAAAGTTAACTCTCTCCTCCTTTTGATCGCGTACATGCGACGAACACAATCCAGACGTTGCCACGAACGCTCTGCGAATAATTTTATCCGCTGGGGGTGGTGATGGAATCGAATATCTAATGCGCATGCCAATACACTAGACATAACTTTCAAAGGCCAGATTTATGGCGGGCTCACATTGAAGATTAGTTTGTGAAGGAACCATGCTAGCGAATTGCTCGTGCGCGGCCAGCAACTTTGATTGGTTCAAAATATGAAACATGAAAGTCTTTGTTCTAAAAAAATAACTAATTTTGTATTTATAAAAGAAACATCGCTGTCATTGTTTTCCCTGAGCGCCGTTCTAAAAATAGATTATACCGTAAACTGATAAGCCGCATTTCATTGCTTATCGAGACTTCTGGTTATTAACTTCTGCTTTTTACTTGCACCACTAACGAAGAAAAGTAAACTTATAACACAATCATGGATATCTAACGTTCGCTAAAACGAAAATTAGTTGCGTGACAGACCAAAACAATGTTTGGTTTTAGTTTAGAACTTGATTGGCTGATAATCACAAAATATTTTCACAGCCAATAGAAAAGCTCCAATAAAAAAGCTACGCAAACGCAAAACCAAAGCAATTACCGATTACTTTCGACACTCGATCGAAAAACGCTCTAAGTTAAATCACTATCTTTGCTTGACCTTAACCGGCAATTGATCATCTTAAGATTGGAATTCAGTCAAGAGTTTATAAACTACACTCCTTGTATAAACAGTGACATACTATAGCCCGTAATGTTGTTAATGACGTATAATACAATAATTTATTTAAAGTCTATAACGTAGGGAGTGGTCGCCCAACCTCCCGAGTGTGTTAAAACGCTCGCCAAAAAATATAGATAGAAATGAAATAAAAATAAAATAAATATGATAATGTCAAATACTTTAAAACGACAAGACTAGTATAAGCTTAATATGTAGAAATTGATTATCTACATGTATACAGTACAATTAATATGATTATAGCTAATACTTTAAACAATACTTGCAGACTATTATAAGGTAATTTAGAAATAGGTTTATACTACAATTCATATGATAATAACTAATGTTTTAACGACAAGACTAATTATAAGCTTGTGTAGAAACCGATCATCTACATGTATACAGTACTATGAAGTAATGGTCCGCGCAAGAGGTTGCTAATTGTGGTATTGTTCCAATCTCATTGGCTTAAACATCAAAACTTGAAGAAGAATATCATTTTCTCAACAGATTTGAATTGTGTCTAGTGAAAACTCTCATAACTTTAAATATAACGAAAATTCAACGTGGGGAACATTTTAAAATTGAAGGCTTTCTTGGTTATTGTTTTGGACGTAACGTTTTCACGGAAAAGGAACACAGTTTCAGTGGATTTGATTTAGTTGTCAGTATGAAAAACAGAAAATTCTAACATGGGGAAAGAAAATTGCATCTGAACCATAGAAATGTGCCTAATTTTTACACGGATTGTTTCTTGATATGATTATAGCTAACACCTTAAAGGGAACACTTGAAGACTATGATAAGCTAATGTAGAAATAGGTAACTATAAACTTCAATTAATATGATAATAGCTAATGCTTTAACGACAAGACTATGACAGGTTAGTGTAGAAATATCTAATCTAGGATATCTAAATAGTACATACATGTATGTACTACAAAAATGAAGTTCAGACTATTTACAAGAGCTACAGAGTTGATAGTGCAATAATGTGAGACTGAAAATAAATAAGCAAATTATATATAATCAGTTATTGCACTGACACCCAACAAAATTAGACAGATTAAGATATTTCCGAAACTGGGTTAACGAAGTAGTAGTTTTATAGCAGCTAGTGGCAACTGGTTCCATATGTGAGTATAAGAACATACATGTATGTGAGTATAAGAACAATAATTGTATAGATACAGGCTATTATAGGACTGATCCATTACATTATGGCCACCACCTCTTAAGTTGTAGTTACTGGTTACTCGTTGTTTAAAGAAATTATAAATATCAATAGGACCTTGTTGCTTCTCCTTGTTGACCTCTTTAAAAAATTAACATATTTACGAGATTGTTCATGGGTAACGTCTGTACATGTGCTCTAACGAGCGCATGGTCCAAGCCATACTGAGAGTAGTTTCATAGTATATAGTGTTACCTAGATTTAACAATGTTCAAAGCATAGTATACGTATATAGTTTACAGATTCCATTTTCTTATTTAGCAATTTACCAATACTCACTAAAGTGACGTCGTTAAGGGACTTATTCTGAGAAACATACAGAACTCTTGGAATACCACGTAATAAGATGTCAGATTGCCAAAGCTCCGTCAGCTTGACATTAATAAAGCCTAGTTTTCAGTATGTTTTTTATCTCACACTTCTGAGTAGAACAAGTACCGCTAATAAGTAATATGGCACTACGTCTTGTGCTTGTGCTTAGAGCAGTACGGCACTGACTGCGGAAAAATGGTTTCCTATTGTTTTTGCTGATCCATTCAAATTATAGAGTTACGGTACAGCAAGTTTCAGTACTACGGTTACGATAAGACTACGGTCATACCGTAGTTTATCCCGACTCATACGAAATCTGTTCTGTGCTTATGTCACTAGTGAAAACCAAGCTTAAAAACTCACTCCGCGTTAGCTTACATACCAAAATGAAATATTTAAAAAAAGAAATACTTTCAAAAGTATTCTTTAAATAACATATGCGCCGGTAGATAAGATAGAAACTTAATTTGAAATGTGTCGTCATGCACATGATGGTTGTACATGAACTATACAATAATTCTCTGCTGCAGATTGTTTAAATACAGTTATGAATTTCGTTCGGCCTCTAATGCAGACACTAAGAACGGCTGTCCTCCCTATATAGGGTCCTCCCTAGGCTGCAGAGATGACATCTGCTATCAAACTAGATGCACGGTATTGTACAATAGTCGCAGAGTTGCGGCACAATAACATTGCACGACAGTTGTAGGTATGTTTTCATAAATTATTTCGTGTTTTGCACCTTATAGTAGCTCATTGATATATTACGCTATCGTGATTGATGTAAAGTGTTGAAGAGAGCACTAGACTACATCTATTCAATTCCTCAGTAATAACCTGTTCAGCAACACAACGCAGGGCTATATATCTTTCCTCAGTAATAGCCTGTTCAGCAACACAACGCAGGGCTATATATCTTTCCTCAGTAATAGCCTGTTCTGCAACACAACGCAGGGCTATATATCTTTCCTCAGTAATAACCTGTTCAGAAACACAACGCAGGGCTATATATCTTTCCTCAGTAATAGCCTGTTCAGCAACACAACGCAGGGCTATATATCTTTCCTCAGTAATAGCCTGTTCAGCAACACAACGCAGGGCTATATATCTCTGTGACACTGTTGTGAAAGGCTGTACAGCACGAAATAATTATATATATCCCTCTGTTGCGGCCGACAGATACAACAACCTGTTTCTATCTAACCGCGGCCGTGAGAAGCGAGTAGCAGCTGACGTCCTTTGCTCTGACGAAGGGCTAACGCTTAAAACGTCAGCTAATAAGGTATGCTAACCGCCGTGGGAAACGAGTTAATCGACTTTTAGTTAATTATACCAAGTGTTTATAAAAAGAAGCCACGAGCCGTCTAGGAGTAAACAGATATCAGTGACTGACAAAGTTGAATTTAAAAATATCACTCATGTAGCTACCTAGCGTCCACTTCCTAGCGGCCTTAACTACAACAACAATGCCTGGGGAGAGCCTATGGGTACTGTTGCACTGAACTCCATAACAAATAGAGCTTTATCACGCGGCGGCCATCTTGGAATAAAACCATTGTTCATGCCCGTCCAGCCTCGGTTCAACACGTTTTAGAACGAGGCTGGACGGACATGAACAATGGCTTTAATTTATTCAAGATGGTCGCTGCGTGATAAAGGTCTAAAGGAGGAAAGCAAAAGATAGTTTGATGTCAAAAACAAAAATAATGGGAAGCCACTTCCATGCAATTATATCGTTTAACTGTCTAAAGTGAAGGAAATAATCCCGTTCACAACTTGCCTTTCTTTTTCTCATCGACTGATTTCTCTTTCTCGTCGTCTGTAGGTTCATCTTCAGCAGCCTCATCTTCGCTGTCGTCATCGTCTTCGTCATCGTTTCCGCTTTGTTCGGCTAAAGAGAAAAGGATCTATCTTTTACCCAGATAACATCGACGGAAAACTTGAAATAGTTTTTGCCCTTTATAGTTGCCGTCGCTAAAATATATAATATTGGCCGTATTTATACTAGCAGACGGCTAAGACGTCCAAGACGTCTTAGCCGACTAGTATAAATACGGGAAATAAGGCAGACGCCTTTGACGTCAGACGACTTTGACGTCGATTGCTAAGGGCATCGGTTGAACGCCCTTAGCAAACGACGTCAAAGTCGTCTTATTTCCCGTATTTTTACTAGATGGCTAAGACATCTGCGACGACTAAGACATCTTGGACGTCTTAGCCGTCTTCTAATATAAATACCTCCATTAATGCAATAAGCAGGATATTACGGCAACATCCAGGACGACGGCATAAAACAATGGCCTTAATTACAAAATACAATAACTGCACATGAAAATGCACACAGCCGTCTACATTTTGACCGTTCACTGAAAAAACTTAAAACTAAAATAAAAGTTTCGTTCGGCCTAAAAGGAATTATATGCTGATCACATTTTTCGAAAATCTGGGTGTAAAAAGCAAAACGTATAAAGAAAAGAGTAAACACTGAATTTCGGGAGAAAACATGACTTTTCTACGTTCCGTCGTCACAGCTGTCTCCGTTGTGGTTTCTTACATGTAGCAAGTCTTGTCATGAGGAATTTCAGTAAGAAGGCAAGAGAACTCTGAATCCAGTATATAATCAATCTAGATTAGGAAGATTAGCCTCGTTCTTTCCGTTTACCGACATCAAACTTGTCTTGGCCCTTTTATCACCACTAAAAATTAATAAATTTGCCAATATCCCTGATATTAACCTCACGTTTTGTCAGTTCCGCAGTTGACCTTTTTCTCGGGAGGTCGCACTTTATCGTCCATTATCTAAGACTAGCGATATTGACGCACCTTCATCATCGCTCTCCTCGGGCTCGTCTTCCTTAGTTTCTGGCTCGGGGGCAGCAGGCTTGTCCTCCTCCTTCTCCTCGACTTCTTCCGGTTCAGCCTTCTCTACATCATGCTTTCCTAAAAAGAAAATAAGTTGACGGTTGTTGTTAGTAGTTAGTGCCCTGCAGAACCAGCCTTAACTGGTTGGGAAAATTGATCCTTCTCACATGGCGGCTGTGTGTTTAGTCCCAGGAGGATAAAAACCTTTGTTTTTGCGCGTCTAACCTCGTTCTGAAACTGCTCAGTGCGAGGCTAGCCATGCTAAATCTATTGTTTCTAATCCAACATGGCCGTCCTTTGAGAAGGATAAATTAACTACTCAGGTTAAGCCAAATCCTCAACAAATAACGTGGGAGTTTTTTATTTTTATCTAAATATTTCTTAACATTTCTCATCATGCCATTTATTAACTGATGTTGAATATTTTGAAGCCATTGTCATTTTAATATCTTACTGATGTGATTCCCACTGAAAAGAAATGCACCGGTTCGAGAAATGACAAAAATCAACATGAATATTTGTCATTTTTCTCGACTTCATTATTTTTCTATTCTTTTGGCTTTTTTCAAAATTTAAGATAATCCGACATTGAATCGAAATGAATGATGTATTAAAATTAGACATAACTGATATATTATACAATATGCCTTTAAGATCAGACAGATCAATGATTTCCCTTGCTACCGTCTGCAAAAGCTACCCTTCAATAACACCCTAGCAGCATCAAGTGTTTGACCAAAGTGAATTATTTTAGTTTTAGTGAAAAATGATCAGCCCATAGACATCTCAAAATTGCCATCACACTGTTTAATACGTGATCACGGAATTATACAAACAAAGCACTGTCTATGACATATTTGTCTGAAGTCTTGTTCATAATATTTCAAAGTAGCAGCACGAGATTGCTTAATTCTTCTTGGCAAGAAGCGCTTTTTCGTTGTTGAACTGATAGCTAAAGCAAATGATTCCTAGAAGTTACCAAGAAGTCAGTCTGACATATAAATTATATGAGATTATAGTCAAACTGACCTTCGGATATAGCTAGGGTAACATTAAATCGTGAATTTTATATAACGATCAAAGGAGATGTATAAATTGCGATTATCCTATGGACTTAACAATGTAACAGCAAGCTTTTCAGCACTTCAAAAATTCCTTACCAGATTTCAAAGGCTTGGCGTTAGCCAGACAGAAAACAGCCGCCACCACAATCAGAAGTAGTTTTACATTCATGCTGAAAATAAAAGGCGAATAATAGATATGTATTAGTAAAATGGATAAAGTTGACGGCCTAAATGAATGGAAAGTCATTAAAACAGCATTTAACAGAGGAGAGACGTCTTACTTTGGTTGAGTCGTGTTCACACTGAGTTCCACTGCAGTTGTTTGCCGTTATTTAACCGGTGTTACAAGCCAGATACCATTCATTATGCTAGTGTCACTCATAATATTTTGGAATTGGGAAATATAAATATAAATTAAGCGGTAGAGGACAATCATCATGGTACCGTTTGTTATCGTCACTTTATTTCGTAATGAGCAGCGCATACTGGTACCTGGTCACCAATCAGCTGGACATTGAAGTACATCTATCAGTCTGTTAATACGACATCTAAAAGGTAGTCAACAGTTAGCTTTTTCGCGAAAAATGTCGACATTGTAACACTGAATTACACTACATTGCTCTATGTAACCAGTTGCGAAGAAACGCCACTTTCCCAGTCTTGTAGTTATCGGTTAGAGATATCTCGACGTTACTGGTCATGTGTGACTCGATATACCAGTTTTAAATATCTCGAACATTATTAGTTATAAAAACCTCAATCCGCCATAAATATCTCCATATTATTGTTTATGAACTGAAACTTAACGTTTATGAAGACGGTAAGAAACTCTGAGTACGGCATTTAAAGAATGGATTACGGCAAGCAAATTACATTGTAGGAGAAAACACGAATTGCGTATGACTATAACTCATATTGCTGTCATTATCACTGTATTGTTTACAAATACCTTTATTGGCGTTGCAAGTCATAAAAAACTCTTAATTACTGATCATGATAACGATTAAGTTTCAATAGGCCTTTTGCAGGAAAAAGTCACGTGCTGATATATCACTTGAATAAGGCCAATGAATTGAGCTCGTGATCCCATGGGAAAGGCTTTACTGGATGGCAAACAAACTTTAGAAAGATCGACAATCGATTGGAGGTGGAAAATAGAATTTACAAACAGGTTTTGCTGACACTACCGATCTCGTACAAGTGCCTTTAAGTAAATGAAGTCAGACTTTGTTTTGCCATCCTGTACAATCACGTGATTGTATCCTGCAAAAGGCAGCTTAAGCCGATCAAGTAAACACAAGTCTTATATTGAAATTTCCTCGTTTTCAGCAAAGCCTTCGACACTGTAAACTATGACATTCTCCTAAAAAAAAATATTATGGAATTGGGTTACATCTTATTTATCTGACAGAAAACAGTTTGTCTCTATCAGCTATACTGTCTCTGGCTATAAACCAATAAACTGGGGAATCCCCCAAAGATCCGTCTTAGGTCCATTGTTATATACATCGATGATTTTGTAAATTCTTCTCATGACTGTGACTTTCACTTATTTGCTGATGATCAAATTTGATTTTTAAAATAAAAGCCTCACTTCCTTGATCATCAATAATACTCTCATTCATATAAATGAATGGCTAAATGCCAATAAATTATCTTTAAATGTTAAAAAATCACATTTTGCAGTATTTCATCCCCCACAGAAGATAGTCTATGGTATAGATCTATTCATAAACAATAAACTCTTATCACAAAAAAAAGTGTAAAATATCTTGGAATCCTGATTGATTCAAATTTGTCTTGGAAAATAGGGATTTTGACTCAATATTAGTCTTCTTGTAAGCGAACTACGATTTTTGACCTTCCTGTCAGCTTGTATGTGTATCCTTTTTCCCCTCTGACTTGTATAATAGAGATGTAAATAGTTACTCACTATACCTAAATTTTGTCTGTTCGTTGGTTCATGTTTTCTTGTCTGACCATTAATTTCATATATAATCTACTACCATTTTTGCCAGACTCGATTAGTTTTATTCAAGCTACTTCTGGCATCCCAGCAATCTATCTTGTCCATTCTAATTCGACCATTGTAAAATTTTAGTATATACAGCAGACGCGGATCCAGACCGGTTTACACCGGTTTACGGAAACCGGTCAAAATTTCCAGATTTTTTTTGTAACCTTAACATTCGATTAAAACTCTCTTTGAGAGGGGGAGGGGAGGGGGGGGTTCAGTAAAATTTCCAATTTTGGAGTTTGAGTTGGGAAGTCGGAAACCGGTCAGATTTTTTTCTGGATACGCGCCTGTACAGAGTGTGAATAAATCGTTATTGTTGTCAGTAAAATTTCTCCGGCTTCATTGTATGTCAAGTCAAACTACGTTATTTCAATCCCACTCCTAGGTATGGAAATGCAGGTATATATATTGTCTAAATAGTCGGCTGCGTAAAACATTGAGATCGCATTGGGCAGGGGAGTGTTGCTTTATGGAAAGAAGGAAAGGTATTTCCGATGCAGGGATATTTCTTTTATTTTCTCCGGCCGCAAGATGAATCGTTTTAAGACAACGCAACCTTTATTCCATCCGTCCATCAATCCCTTCGTTACCCCCAATTAAATAACCAAACTGATTAATCAAAGATATCTCAGTTTTAACTCAACGGGACATGCGCAGCATGAGCTGGGAGTTATTGTGGGCACTCGGTTAGTACTGGATGTAAGCTATGATGCCGCCATAGTTAACCGATAACCTAGAGGTTTACTGCATTAGCATTACTAAATTCAACGCTTGGGTCATTTCATGGGGTCTTACATGGAGTATAGACGGTTTGGAATGTGGGTAACAAAAGAAAGTTACCACAAAAGAGCGTTAACTTTCCATTTTTGATAACTGAGACTTCTTTAGATTCAATTCACTCTTTTCACCTGGCGGCCATCTTGGATTCAATACCCCCCCCCCCCCCCCCCCCCAGCGCGCGCGAGTCCCGCCAATTTCCCGCCGAAACTGCTATAAAATTATTTTGAAACCAGAGCCTTTGTTCTTTCGGCCAGCGGAGCACAACGGTTTGCCGCGGTGTGTGTGGTTGGTAGCTTTGAATTTTTCAATCCGTAACTAAGAAACGAGACATCAAATCTGCACAATTAGAGAGACACAAATCAACTAACCATCATCTTGTTTAATTTGAAGGCGAACTATGAAACTGAGGATCTATTCTCCTCAAATTTAATATGCTCTTGAGGTATTGTTTATGCAAAATGGATGCTGCTGATTGGTCCTTCCCACATGATTGACGTCTGTATCAGTAGTGAACACAAAAACATAAACGGCTAGTTTAACAAGTTACAACGTGTATACTGAGGTAATACGGACTTTAGGAGACAAACTAGAAAAGCCCTAGATTACCAAAGATATAAACATACTAAAGCACACGTTCCTTTAATAACATAAGTCAGGTTTATTGATACTCGGTATCAGCCTATTTGCCACCATGACAGCATGGGGGTGGGGGAGGGGCGGGCTGTCCAGGTGGGCCAGGTGGGCCAGCGGGTCCGGGAGGTCCGCAAGGCCCGGCGCAACCCTTGAGACCCTGGCATCCTAGAGCTCCAGCAGGTCCCGTGCATCCAGCGGGTCCAGGGGGTCCGGGACGTGGAGGGGGTCCGGGAGGTCCTGCGGGTCCTACAGCTCCAGCTGGTCCAGAAATTCCCTTAACTCCTTGGCATCCTTGGGCTCCAACTGCTCCGATACATCCATGTGGTCCGGCGGGTCCTGGTTGTGCTGGTGCTGGTGGTAGGGGTGCGAGTGGTGCTGGATGGCAGCACTGCTGACGCTTTGAATCTGATTTCAAAAGAAGGAAACAAATTAAAATACTGCTAAATAGATTTGCTAGTTACTACAGATAATTACTTGAGGCTGTTTAGGATATTTTCATTAACGGCTAAAGGGGCAAAGGACTAAATGAAGACGACAGGCTGACCGGCAGAACAGGAAGCAACTACTCCTAACAAATAGATACTAGTAAGTATCGGAGAGAAGGGAAACGTTGAGGTGTACTTTATCACAAAAATACCTTGTAGCAAACGAGGTATAGTGAGTCATGAAAGGAACGAAATATATGAAGACTCCAAGGGGGACCAGATGGCTGCACGATATTATTTATTGTACCTTATATTTCGGTTCGGCAGAACGAACCTTCTTCGGAGGTTGTATGAGCTAAGTGAAGGAGGTTCGTTCTGCCGAACAGAAATATAAATGTAGGGTACACTAAATAACATCGTACAGCCGTCCAATCAGCCTTGCAGCCTTCATATATTTCAATCCTTCCGCTGACCCTGATCTCCACAGATCCCGGCAATACGTTTGTTTGTGACAGTGGTCCTGGCAGTTTTTTTTTTAATTCATGTAAAGGCATGCCATTATTATTCAGTTAGGATTCAAAATTATACGTAGCAAAAGTAATACTCGATTCCTTAGGCACAAAGACATACAGCAATGCAACATAATAGAAACTGACAGTGTCCTGGTGGGCTTAAGTTCCGAAATGTATGGGTTAACTAGCTGTCCTCATCTGATTCCATTTTTCCTTGCGGTCCCTTTTCCCGCGCAGACGATACGATACATGAATACATACATACATGAATACTAACATCGGCTACCGAGTAAAAAGAGCAGAGTTGCATATTAAATGAGAAAGAAATACGGCAAGACAGTAGCTGTTACAGTACCGTAACTGTACTGTAACCATTCCGTACCGTAACTCTGTAATTTGATTGGATCAGAAAGATAAAAACAATGGAAAACCATTTCAACGTTACGGCATGTCGTATAGTAGTAACCGTGCCATAAATCATTGCCGTAACCTGCCAACTCATACGAAATGGAAACTAGCAAAACAGAGTTAAATCGTAGCGATTATCAACGAAGCTGTTTCAGGCCTTGAACTCATATTTTATATCTAATGGAGTACCAGTTTAGGTCTTAAGCGGATTTCGCTTGTTGTTTGACTAACGTGGAAACTTGACGTTAACTCACGCCGAAGTTGTATTGTCATGATCATTGTCGGTAATTAATGTTAATGAGATCGGTGTTCCGATGCAGTTCAAATCTCTAACGTCTAACAACAGCACTTCCTTGAATAACTCCAGATGCCGTGATATGATTGGTTAATAACAGATTAACATTATTATAAGTGATCAAATATGACAATGAAGAACCTTTCACCGCAAACAATGAATAAAAAGTCGGAAATCCTTTGATTGCTGGTACCAGCCGTGCAAAATTCAACTTTAACGTTTCTTTATTTCATTAAATAGCTAATAAGAATTCGATTAAAATGTTTGAAGTGAAATTTAAAAATTCATCAGTTCCTTATTAAAACTGAAATTACATTTTGATCTTTTTTTCTTTTCCTTTTTCCATGTATCTTACCGCCAGGCTTTTCATACCTCACAGTGGGTGACAGAACACTGATATTATTCTCTTTGTCAATCATTTATCTTGAGGTAAATCGAAAGCTTTTCTTTCTTTAATTCAATACATTTTTTTAGAAAACCAGTCTTCCACCTTACGAAAGTCATATTTACGAAAATCACTTTCAAGGTACCTCTATTAACTCATTATTTCATTAGCTACGTAAATGAGATAGTTAAAGCGAAAAAGGTTGGCATACATGTAACATATTTTAAATGGAAATACATTAAGTTAATTAACCAGTCTGGCTGAGTTTTAATTTGTCTAACAAGAGCTCTTTAAAACACCAAAATACAATTATTTCAAGAAATAGACCATAGAGGTATCTACGTCCAGAGGAAGATTGCATTAGAGGTTCTCTAGATCTAAAGCTAAAGTTAATTGCTACTTTAAAAATGAATGTTCATTTGGACTTACGTGATTTCAAGGACTTGGCGCTTGCCGCACAGACCACGGCCAGTACGATTAGAGCTATTCTCATTTTCGTTCTGAAAAAAAGAAAGATGAAAATCGTCATTACTTGTGAAACCTAAGACAGAAATAGAGCAAGCAAACTCCTCTAAGGCAATAATAAGGTTTAAGGAACGACGTCTTACTTTTGTGAGATCGTGCTCAGACTGACGATTTCGTCGATGTTAAGAATTCCTTGCTACTCACTACCTGTCAACCCCATCTACTATATCATTCTTGTGTCATATCATTTGAAGATTGAATGGGTTTCACTGGACGAAAAACTCAAAACAAAATTATCAGACGGGTATGTTTAGGACAATGTTCAGTCATATATGCGATGTCCGTTTTGTAATTTTAACGGTGTTCTTTCTAACATTTGACCAAGAGATTTTTCTTATTGGGTTTCTTAAACTGTACCGGTCATTTTGAAACATCTCATCCTGCCATCCGTGCGCCGAAGATGTTTCCTTTCTTCCTGCTAAAAAAACATACTTGAACTAAAGAATTGAACTGAAGAATTATTTATTTTTTCAGGTGAATTCCTATTGTATTAAAAACCAAACAATGTCGACAACTCGCAAGAATAAGCAGTGACTGTTTAACAGGTAGCGATCAGTTTAAGACACTAATCTCATTTTATGACACTAAATTGTTGCTTGGATTTCTCATAAACACGGTTTCATATTGCCTGAAAATTGCTCTGGCGATTGCCAAAGTGTACGTCACCGCTCCGAGAGGTATTTCTGTTTTCTACATTTTATCAAATCAGCGACTTGTGGCGAAGTCAAATACTATGGTTACTACTGGTGATGTTTCCAAATGTTTTCGTTACGCGTGGAAAATTAAAATTAAATTAACAAAACTTACGGCAAAATACATGAGACACTCGAAATTATTTTATCGACATTCGCTTTGACATCTTTTTATTGAAAAATTCAAAATAAATTATTTAATCGGGCCCTCATTGCTTTATTTACTTTGTAATGTTGGTGGCTGTCATCCATCCTGCTGACCAATGCTTCTGCAAAAACCATTTAAATAGTACACTAGGTTATTATTGCTCAAATAAAATCTTTTTTCAACTACCCCCCATTATTTTTGTTCTTGTAATACTGCAAGCGACAATCCGTTGTTCATTCTAAAGACAAATGCCGCTGCAAAAACTCAAAGATTATTTGTCGCAATTGTTCAAATAAAAATGAGTGTATTCTGCCAAATACTAACAAATTGAAAGGGCCGTTTTATATAAAATGGCGGTCCTTTTGATTTAACCGAAACCGTTTGAACGTGACCATGATTAAATAAACTACTTCTAAAGACAAATGCCGCTGCAAAAACCCAAAGACTATTTGTTGTAATTGTTAAAATAAAAATTAATTTCAATTTGTTTTGTTCTCCCCATTTCCTACTAATTTGGTCTGGATATATATATATTTAGTACTTTACAGGTATGTGGTTAGGTACTGTAGAAAGATCGATGGATCGAAATAGCTTTATATATAGAAATAGTTTTTTAATATTATTACGTATTGTTTATTCATTTTTATAACCCAACAAATATTTTCTCTCTCTCGTGATTGGTGGAATGCGTCAGGTGACAAATATCAGCGACTACACCCCCTGTGGACCCCTCTGTGAGAGTAGCGCGCGCAAGGTCTCCGGTAAAAGAAAATATTTGAAGGATTATAAAGACAATAACCTACTTCGTGGCTTTGAAATACGAACTGATATTTGTCCTCGGACATTATCTGTTACTCGAAATTCACAGTTTTCGCTTCGCTCTCTGAAACTGTTCACTTCTCGGGACAGATAATATCCTCGGATCGACAAATATCAGCGACTATAACTCATCAAATATATTATCTCGCGCGTGATTGGTTGAATGCGTCATGTGACCCGATATTTTCTCTCTGCGAGCGGGACATATCACCAAATGCACCTCCTGTGAGTGTGAACGCGCGTCAATAATTTTTTTATTTTTATGATAACAACAATAACCTACATTGATCACTTTAGAAACGAGTAGGGGAATGGGGCGAGTTCGGTTTCGCAAAGGTGCTTGGGATCGTTACTGGGCACAGTTAATTGGGATATTTGCCATGTTTCTTTGTAGTCTGCAATTAGGGTGTCCCAGTAACAATCCCAAGCGCCTTTGCGAAACCGAACTCGCTCCATTGCTCTACTCGTTTCTAAAGTGCGCAATTGTGGCGTCCAAATATGCCCTGATTATTGTCCTTGGACATTATCTGATCCTCGATGCTCACAGTTTCCTTCGAGTTTCGCTCTCGGGAAGTGTTCTCTTCTCGGAACAGATAATATAATATCCGCGGACGAAATATTAGGGCATATTTCAGCGCCACGTGCAAGTTGGTTATTGTTTATATATTCTGAGCTTGATCGACCGTGGGATAAGAGTTCCCATTTTCTACAGGTTCTAAACTGGCTAGCATCGAATCTAACTATAACAAGAGGCTGCATCGCACGCAGCCTGGACTCCGGCGGCGTATCTTTTGGAGAGGTGTAACGCGGACGATCTCATACAGCTGCGCGTTTGGCACAATCAGATGCGAAAGTAGGCCGCCAGTCTATCTGATCTAAAACTCCATAAGTCCGAGCACGAGTGAACACAAGTAGAACACGAGTGAACACGAGCGACTTCAAGTAATAAGCCAGGTTATCCTAGGATAACACAGGAAGCCCAAAAATAATAGGATCCAAATACTAGGATCTGATCTAAACCTCCACACGAGTAAGGACACGAGTGAACACGAGTGCACTAGCGCTTAATAATTTAATTAACAACAAATTATAATAATAAAATAATAATAATAACTGTGTTATCGTCTTGGTTGTTTCGGGTTATCTGTGTTATCAGTGGGTTACCCTCTCTTTATATTTTCATGCTACCTGTGTTATCCTAGGATACCCTGGCTTAGTTCAGTTTCGGGTCACCTGCCCTCTCTATGTATTTTCGGTCTACCTGTGTTTGGCTTAGTTATTTCGGGTTACCTGTGTTATCAGTGCGGTACCCTCTCTATGTATTTTCAGGTTACCTGTGTTATCCTTATGCAAACAAAACAACTATGCCAGGGTACCTTATTTTAAGCGTAGCTTGGAACTAAACTGTTGATTGTTGAAGAAATTGAGTGACACTACATTAAAAACATAGAAAATACCAGTTGAGAAAACCTTACGAGTTTGCTGAATGTAACCTTTATTAGTTTGTTTATCAACGGCCGCATAAATAAAAGGTTAGCTTTTAGTCTAACTAAAATGCTCTTGATTGTCTATTGGTTTCATAAAACTGAAGTACACATACGCTTTGGGTAACGAATTTCATAATTTCACACATAAAAAACACAATCGAACACATGAATTTTCCCCGGATGCGTCGAAAATGATTTGAACAGTATTCGACAGGAAGCCAGTTATATGCCTTTCGATTCGAATTCGGTTTACGAGTACGATCTTTCAAAATCTACAAGTAAACAAATACACTACACAGAGATTTTAAAATAGAGCGATAATTAGAACAAAAAGCACATTAACGGTCAAACTGAGAGGAATTTCAATCAAAGAGTTTATTTACGTATAATCTTAGCCTCCTCCTCCTCCGCCTCCCGGTTAGCTCAGTGGTTAAGCTCCGGTCTGTTGAGCGGAAGGTTGCGGGTTCAAACCCTGACCAGACCAACACTCAGTGTCTTAAAGTGCACCTAACCCCTTTTGCAATTTTTATACATATGAATCTTTGAAAGGTTTTAAGTACTTCTGTGAAGAAATTGTTGGCATGCATAGAATACTCTATGTTCTATGCTTGTTTGAAATGGTGAAAAATTGACCTTTCCTGACCCATGACCGCGCAAGAAAAAGCCTGGGTCGATTCTTGATCTTACGTCATATAATTCATTCCACTTTGCAATAATTTGAATAAATATTTAGCATTGTGTCTAAAATAACTGTATTGTCGCATAACAAAATAGCTATTGTTTTCTGACAACAAGGCAACACTGTGACGTCATAAAATTCAAGATGGCGGCGCGCAGGAAATTCAAATGAGTTTTATCGACAGGAAAATTGTTGCATAAATGACATCTAGTGTACAATTTACTGGAGACAAACACAGAAACAGACTTAGGCATCCATAACAAACACTTGAGAGGAAACATTGTTTAAAATAACTGAGAAGAAGGTGCTGCCTTTGTGAAACAACTGCAAATGGTTAGACCTTCACGTCTTCTCGGATAAGGACGTAAAATCGTAATTGGGGCGAGAGCTCTGTTTCCTTCCCTTGTCACAAATGTAAACTAAACTAGTCTCTCTGAATTTTAATTCGGGTTTTTCGGGATATGGGTTTCCTGTGTATAAACGTTCGACCGGAAAGGACCAGGGCAGAGCTTCCCCTCTCCTCCCCTCTTCCTCTCCGATCCCCAATCCCTCACTTCTGGCTCACTACCACAGGACGCCCACCCCGTGCGCATACGAGTTCGAGAGGTGCCTCTGGTGGAGGCTAATATAATCTTTCGTTTTGGATCTTTTGGTCCTAGCTCGAAGTAAGAAGTTGACGTTGTGAGAGCAAAAGATAACTGCAGATCTAAGCTAGTGTAATAATAATAATAATATTTATTACTTATATTGTGCAAATTAACACGCTATGTAAGATCAAATGCACGTGCACATTACGAAATCAGGTATCAAACTATATCTAAAATCTAAGGTCTTAACCAATCTAAAAGTGGAATTCTCAAAGAACTGACTCATGAGTGCATGTTATGTGATGAAGAACGAGCTTCATTTCTCACTCGTAGAATGAGCTAGGACTTCTTCTGTCACTTTAGCGTGGGCTTTATAAGCCACCTATCAGATAGCTTTTTTGAATATTGGACAACATTTACTTGCCATTGATTCCACTATGAAGCTATTAGGTCGAAATGGCTTCAGACTTGGTATATGTTTTGAAGAATGAAAATGTGGGGAGGGCTGTGTCGCTGTTTTGGTTGGATTTCCCGGTATGCTTTGCGGTTAGAATGGTTGAATTTAATGCTTACCGAATGAATGGCTTGGTGCTGGCCAAGTTTAAGCGTTCAAGGACAGAAAGTGAAGTTGTGTCATTGATACGGCTGTGTATTTTTACGAGTCAGTTTTATGTTTTCGAGCCTGAATATACGACACTCGACAAGGAAAGGAAAACACTGCAAGAAACCGTCGCGCGCTATAAAAATCTGTTTTTGCGCGCTTAAAGCTGATTGGCTATTACTCCAACATCACCCTTTTTATTGGTTCGAGCGCTTACAATACTTTTGAAGTGGTGTTAAACTAAACCGGTGAAAACCGGTCTCATATTTGCACTCGTTTTGGCCCGTATTTGCACTCGAAAACAGAACAAATTTCAGCTCATCTGCAGCAGTCCTGAATATATTTTTTATGTTTGCCAATCAGTTATAAGAATGCCCGAACACACGGCTGACTCAAAAAAAGAGTACGCGCTAGAGACAGACCACATTCAGCCCTCGCTTAATTTATTATGGCTTGATCGCACCATAGTAGTTTGTACTGGTAAAAAAATCAAATGAATGAAATATTGTTTTGCAATTCAGACTTGCTTTAATTAACTTCTATTTGTATATCCTTGTATATTAATTTCAGCGATATTTAGGGTAGTTTGAGTGGTTTTAATTTAGAGGGATTTCGTTTCGATCTTCTCGCGCCCTCGCCAACTATCTGCCGTTATAGTTCACCACAATATTTTGGTGTTTCCCAAACTTTAATTTCCTTCCCGTGCCAGTCGTGGTTTCATGGATGTAAATGATACTTTAAAAAGCCGAAAAACGACTAAAATCCGATTTCCTTCACTCATGAATACTTGATTTCAGAGTTTACGGATTTGAAAATTTCATAGTAAATGTTGATCGATTGAAATATATAATTTTGAAAGTGTTTAGGACAAAACGCTGAATTATTTAACCACATATGCATCTTTTTTCGGACCATCTCTCAGACGCGGGCATTATCCGCCGATATATCAGCCGCCAAAAGGGGTTTATTTTACTAAATAGTTGCCCGCGGAAAATTCACGTTTCCTAAAACAAATATAAGCGTTCGAGGGCTTATATGCTAGTTTTAAGAACATCACATTTCCAAGGGAAACTATCAGCCAATAGGCCAGAGACAGACAGTCACTGACTATTGTTATAATGTAGTTCCTTGACGGACACACTCTATTCGTATAATAGAGCCCGTGGGCACTATCAAACATTTTGTGTTGAACAATAAAATGTCTCTGGACTATCCGCTGATAGTTGCCCGCGGAAATTTGATGTTCTTAAAACAAATGTAGTATATAAGCCCGAGAACGAAGTTGAGGGCTCATATGCTAGTTTTAAGAACATCAAATCTCCAAGGAAACTATCAGCCGATAGTCCAGAGACAGAAATACTCTATTGGTTTTATTGTTTAACACAAAATGTTTGATAGTGCCCACGGGCCCACACCACTAGATAGTGCCAAGTGGTGAACTATCAGGCGTTATAGTTCACCACAAACTTTTGGCGCGCGCTCATTGGCCAAAAGCGATAGTGCCCGCTGAGAGCGAAAGACAATTTTGTGATGAACAATAACGACAAATTGAGTGCGTCTGTCTCAGAACTATTATACAAATAGAGTGAACTATCGGCTGATAGTTGCCCGCGGAAATTTGATGTTCTTAAAACAAATATAAGCCCGAGATATCAGCCGATAGTTCCGAGACAGGCACAGTCTATTTGCGTTATTGTTTATCACAAAATCGTCTTCCGCTCTCAGCAGGCACTATTATACCAATAGACTGTGTCCTGTCAAGGAACTATCGACTGATAGTTGCCCGCGGAAATTTGATGTTCTTAAAACAAATATAACTAAAGCTCGAGAACGAAGTTCGAGGGCTTATATGCTAGTTTTAAGAAAATCAAATTTCCAAGGGAAACTTAATCAGCCGATAGTTCTGAGACGAACACAGTCTATTTGTCGTTATTGTTCATCACAAAATTGTCTTTCGTGCTCAGCATGCACGTAAAATATCATATCTACCATGATAAGATTATAACATCTAAATGCTTCAGTCGAAATATTAGTCCCCAAGACGCTCGCAATCGTGGAAAATAATGGTTAACACACTTCCATTATGAGTATAAAAATACACTACAATTTCTGCTGTCTCCATAGTTTTTTCCTTCCGCAGACTTAGTGTTGTTGTTGTATGGTTGAGCGATGTGAACTGCACGAAATTAAAAGTGTGTCCTTTCCTCGTTGCAAGGGGGAAGGAAGGGAGGGGAGGGTAAGAAAGAAAAAAACGGGACAGATATGAAGGATGGCTTAGCATTTTTATCCACGAATCATCTGCGTTAAAATATTTGCTTCTGAGCTGCATGTATACAAATGATCTCTGGTAAACTAATAATAATAATAACCAATAACAACCAATAACAACAGAGAACAGCGTTTATTTAAGCAACTTTAATTATCGATACTTAGTATCAGTTTTTAACATGGTTGAGGGCATGGGGCAGGAGCAGGGGAGCAGCAAGGTGGGGGTGGGGGAGGGGCGGGCTGTCCAGGAGGTCCAGGTGGACCAGCGGGTCCAGGAGGTCCGCAAGGTCCGGGGCATCCCTTAATACCAGGGCATCCAGGAGTTCCAGGTGGTCCCATGCATCCAGGAGGTCCGGCGGGTCCGGGACGTGGAGGAAGTCCGGGAGGTCCTGGAGGTCCGGATGGTCCACATGGTCCATTGCATCCCTTTGGTCCTGGGCATCCTGGGGTTCCTGGAAGTCCAGTGCATCCGGATTGTCCGGGGGGTCCGGGTTGGGCTGGTGGAGGTGGTGGTGGTGGTGGTGGAGGAGGAGCACAACAGGGTGGTGGGCAACACTGCCTCTTAGCCCCTAATGATGATCAATTTCGTACATCATTAATACAATTGAATGTAATACATAAACAAGGGAAAGTGGATTAAAAACTAATATAATCACGGTTGAGCATATGGATGATACACCTCCTGACTTGGCTTTTTTGTTCTGAACGAATATAAATGGCTCATTTCGATCGATGATGTTTACAAAATATGAAAACGACAGGCGTTTAAGGCAAATTACGGTGGGTATTCACTATCAGTAACTCATAATATAATTGTTGATGATGATGATTTTTACCTTTTTATTTCAACATGTTATTTATTCAATGCATTTTGTGCTGAGAATACAACAACAACAACAACATCAGGCTAACTAAATAAGCTATTCGAGGTGGGGGCAAATTATATACCATAGGGCAATTAAGCGTATAACGAAATAACAACACAGAAGCTTTTCTGTCGAGTTAATACTGATTAGATGATTTCACCTATAATAAAATAATAATGATGATGATACGAGGTTAAAATCCCGGTTCTTATAATCTATACTTCTTTTAAAATTTTCTCATATATCTTAGCGTTTAAAAAATAGTTCATAGTTTACAAACAATTTTTGATTTATTTAGAGCATTTGCAAGATATAAAACTAGTTTACAGTGGGTCACATTAATAATTTATTCGTTTGAATGATAATATCGAGATTACTTTATGCGGTTAAAACCAAAATCAAAGATTCGTGCCTTGTTTTCGTAAAGTCAGTCGATACTATTTGACAGAGTCATTCCGTTACTGCTCTAAAATTAAACACTAGTCACATTAAAAATATATAAACTATGTTTCTTTGTCATCTCAGTATTCAGTCATCGAAAAAAAAGAGAGTTTAAAGATCTTGTAATCTCTTCAAGCAACCGAATAGAATGAATAGTACCGTTTTCTAATTTATCACACGTTGGCTTCTTGTTTTCTTTGTTCGGGGATTTCTTTAATTTGTCTGTTTTTCGAAATAAACGTCACTTCCCAGTTGTTCAAAGCCAAAGGGTGGGTAACTTTATCCAGCGGATAAATCCTTAGACGGTGGATAAGTATTAACCAAACTAGCTTATTTTATCCACTGGATAAGGATTTATCCAGTAGATAAAGTTATCCATCCTTTAAAGTTATCCATCCTTTATCCATTCCCTCGTTAGGGATTCAGAGGTGTTTTTTTTGAACAACCGGGCCTTATCAATTGACAATAATGATAAAAATAATATTCTTACCTGACTTGGCTTTCAGAGATTTGGCTGAAACGCATGCCGCCAAGGCAAGAGTAATACAAACAGCTATTAAAAGCTTCATTTTTATCTGTTTGAGAAAAATAAAGAAAGCACTTAAAATATACCACAATATTGACGGTCTTAACTCTTTCGTAGTATAATGATAATGTATATATAGGTATTAGGTAACGCCGGCTAACCTATTCTTTAATATGTAAAAAGGAAAGTCGAAAAAATATATATAAACATAAATATCCAGGCAATCGTAACCTATGGTTGTCTTGATTTGTTAGGAATTTTGACGTAATAAAAGTATAAAACCTGCACATCCATTTTACTCTATATGAAATTTAACTTAACAAGAATTGTCCAATTTAGTAGCCAGTACTGTTTTCAGGTTAAAGAATTCATCTCGTGAAGCCATTAATTATAAATCGAAATTAATCCTTTTTTTTTAACAGTGGAAAATCGTGGAATAAAAGAAGAAAATTATACTCGATACAGCGGAAGTAATTTAAGAGAAATATATAATAGCAGGTTTTCACAACAAAGTTTGTTTCCTTTTAAAAGTATTAGTAAATGCCCTGAGATTGGATAAAGTACTTGCTTATATGAAGGTAGACACAACTAAAAAGACGAACATCTTTGGAAATATAAAAGAAATATAGAGTTGAAAGTATTAAGAACAAGATCATCGTAAAGGAAGATGTTATCGGTATAGAATTAGAAGTTCCTCGTACATTGACTTCTCTTGGATTATAATATCGACGATTTCCTAAGGCCATAAAACCAAATAGTTTAACATTGTAAATATAAATTATCGTTGTTTATAGTCAAAAGAAAAACAAGGTAATATATTTGTGTATAAGTATAAACAATTTTCAAAGACTAAACATTTATATAACCATAGAAAAAAACACAATTTCTCTTCCTTACCTCACTGCCAGGGATTATAACAGGGAATGATTAATCCGTACTAGTTCTCGGAGTTCTATATGGAGAATTTGTTAAGAATCATTAATTATTATTAGCCAGGACTAGCAAACTGTTGACGTAACGACAAGGCTTTGTTTGTCGAGTCACTGGTGGCTTAATTCATGTGCCATGCCTGACCACCCACCTTAAAGATTACTAGACCAAAAACTAGCATTACCTAATTCTCCAGTACCGAAGCACTATCGATATTTTAAACAAGAGAAAATATACCACATTTAAATGAATGCGTTCAAAATCCATGTTGTGATGTTTATACTTTAGATATAGGTATAACTGTATCTGGTACTGCGTTAAGTGAGAGTTTATTTTTCAACAGGTGAGAGTTTCAGTCAAAGTGGCACCTGTTGCAACTCCGCGATTCGTCACATATTTCCAACGTCAAGATTGCAAGGACCTACAGTCACGGTACATTGGAGAACGTAGAGAAATGTCAAGAGTAGTTCTAGATGATCTGTTTAATGATTAGCATTTGCTAAAATGTTGATATCTAGTAACGTTCGACTCTTGAAAGGAAAAATGTGTGTATTAAAATCATGTCCTTTATGTTTCGTCCTGGTGCTTATAGATATCTAAGGGTTTTATAATATAAAATTACGGGAGCTAAGAACGCGCGATTTTATTGGTTAAATATAACATGGAGCTGACAACCATATTCTATTTGTTACTATTACGCATATTTAATTTTGGCTTAATTTTGACATCAACAAGCAATTCAATTCATTTTCTTTGGAAATTACTTCCAAAAATGTTGTTGTCTCAAAATTTGGCATAACAGAACGCAAAATAGTATTGGGTGACCTGACATATGATTAATATATTAGCTAAACTTTTAATCCCTCAGTAATGTTTGAATCTTGAAAGAGAGGAAAAGGTATATCAAATCCATTTGCTTTCGGATGATTTTAGATAGCTAAGGGTTTCAATTACTTATAGTTACTTTAATTTGGGTTTTAATGCTAATATCAACAAGCAATTAATGTCATATAAAATTCCTACCAATAGTAGGGTGGGTACATGTTAAAGTAATATAGCAGAAAGGAAAGAAACGATTTGATATTTACTATATTTTTATTTGGATAAATAAAGGTAGAAAGGACTAGATTGACTAGATTTTTGCTACTGTTACTTAGTATTGTGGTCATTTTGACAATAGGGTGCAATTTTCCCCTGAAACCTCTAAAGAAAATAGCACTTTAAGGTTACGTTCGTTTGGGATCTATTCTGGAATTAGAATAGCCAGAATAATACGTGTAAGCGTTCGTTTGGGACTATTCTGGAATAAGATTAGTCAGAATGATACGTGTGAACGTTCGTTTGAGAGCTATTCTTGTTGTGGAATACTTGGAATACATTCTGTGTATTCTGCTGTTGGAGGCAGAACAACCAGAATATTCTTATTCTGGATTGATAATACTACTTCGGAATATTCCAAGCGAACGCTTCGTAAAAGAGAGTGTGGTAACAATAATAGTTGAACATGAATTCAGCACTCGACTTCCATAAAAAAACATTGTCTCCCATACTAGATTGATCACTTAAAACGTTCATTGCATTTTAATATTATTTAAATTACCCATTGGGTCTAGTACCTGTGGGCTATATAACAAAACGTTTAAAAACACGGACCGAATCTTATACAACGGGTAGGTTTTAATGAGAAACATCAACAACAAACGGATTGAAGCCGGTGTACCAGCGATTTCGCCCCACCGTGAATTCGCCCCCCGGGGGGCGAAATCGCTAGTGAATCCCCCCCCCCCCCCCCCCCTTCCTCGCCACTCTCTAGCGATTTCGCCCCCCCCCCCCCCCCCCTCCCTCTAACCCTCTAACCTTTTAAAAGGTTATGAATACAAGTTTTCCTTCTTTTTATTACTGTAATGTATTGGACGTGGAGAATAGTGTATAATGTGTATGAAGGCATTCAATTCAATTCTATTTTAAAATCCACGCTTCACTTTTCTTAGACAAAATTCGTGTTGGTAGCTATGGTAAACGCTGCAATTTTCATTCGCGCGAGCAGTGCAACATACAATCTTCGTCAATCTTCGAATGATTAGTTGTTAGTATTTCTTGCCTGAAGCCAACATGTAGATGATGTAGTTATTGTGGATACTTAAAGGTTTTGATAACCCGTTTATCCGCCTACTTTGAAAGTGTTACCGACTCGCGTGAAAACTTCCTGAATAAACAAGCTAATGAACTAATTAAGATCTAAAACGGCGGAAGTTTTAAAACTTACCTTAGCTTGCAGCGAGTGGCCCGTATTTGGAAACAACTGCCAAATAGCCTGATGATTTTTACATGCATGAAAACCATAATGAAGTTGACGTAATTATCGTGGTATGTTAGTTTTTATAACCCGTAATGCTCGCGTCGACCATCTATCTATTTTGAAAGAACTTTGCCGAATAAAGGAGTGTTACCCACTCGCGTGCTTTGTTCTATTTCAATTGAGCTAACGGCGCTTGTTAATTCGGTAATTAGATCAGTTCTAACTAGGAAAACCTTTCTGGATAAACAGCTTATTAACCAATGAGAAGATAAAACGGCGGTAAGTTTTGCAAATTTCTAGCATTGTAATTAACTCAAATTCGGAAAGAATTTTAAATGACTTTCCGAAGAAAAGGAGTGTTACCGACTCGCGTATTTTTATAGTCAGTAGTACTAATAGTAGCTAAAGAGGTCTTTCACTTATTTTTTTTTAAAACTTTAGATTTATAAGTGCGTTGGCAGGTACTGCCTCTATTTTCTGAGGCGGGGCGATTTCAATAAGAATTACGACTACACTAGTGATCTCGCCCCGAGGAGGGGGAATTCACTAGCGATCTCGCCCCGGGGGGACGAATTCACTAGCGATTTCGCCCCGGGGGGGGGGGATTCACTGGGGGGGGGGGGGGGGCGAAATCGCTGTGACACCGGATTAGAATCTGTTAATCAAGAAAGTTTTCTCCGAAACTTGCTCAGGTTGTGCTGGCTTGATTAGTTTACTAAGCTACTTATTGCCTAGTTAAGGCTAGTTGATGGATTTAGGTAAATTGTTCTGAGTGTGTACACGGCCATATTGTCTCACATAAAGATAACATGCAAATATCTTTATTTTACTGAGTGTAGCCATTTGTGACTCTCGCATGCAGATACTGCACGTTAATAAACAGCTCCTTAGCACAAGTAGCACACCACTTCACGTCGACTAATCAGCATTATTGATTGGTTACTTTTTATTGGTCTCGAAGCTATTTAAATCGTTTCGGTTTATTTTTAAAAACATTACGTTTATATATATATATATGTTATACTGATGTATGTAGTAGTTAACTGAAGTGTTTATCTCTATTTAGGCTGACACCGTATAACATTATTATTAGAATTGATGTAATGTACCAAAGTAAAGTCACTATTTAAAGAGGGTAGCACGTTTATTGCTAGTAAGTTAAGGAGCTCACTAAATTACTGCATGGCCCTCTGTAGTGTTGACTTAGTGCTTCCAATTTTGACGTCCTTTGAAGAAGCCGTTTATTATTTGGAATACTGTAATCGGTGTAATTAGAAAGCACCATCTACTAATCACCTTACAGGCCTGATAGGCCAGTTCGCGGTAAATTCCGACATTTTGAAAGGGGTGCAAACATGGCGCGAAATACAGTGTTTGTATGGGAATTCGATGCCAAATAAAATCCGTAAAATCAAATTCATGAAATATTTTTCAGATACAAACTTAAGATACCAGGTAAAAGATTAACATATCGAAATTTGAGGGATGTAGCTGTGCTGAGAAGCGTGCAATCGTGTTTTCAGTTTTCCATACATTGTCTGTAAATTTTCACGCGGAATTTGACTCGTTTTTACAGACAATGTATGGAAAACTGAAAACACGATTGCACGATTCCCAGCACAGCTAGCTACATCCCTCAAGTTTCGATATGTTAATCTTTTACCTGGTATCTTAAGTTTGTATCTGAAGAATATTTCAGAAATTCGATTTTACGGATTATATTTGGCATCGAATTCCCATCGATTCCCATACAAACACTGTATTTAGCGCCATGTTTGCACCCTTTCAAAATGTCGGAATTTACCGCGAACTGGTCTATTATAAGATATCTCATTAGACTCTTGACACTCAGGATAGAAGAAAACATATTTAATTTGTTACAAATCCAGTTTGCATTCTAAATTACATGTTGTTTCGAACGTACATGTTTGTGGATACAAAGAAAACACAATTGTCGAGCGGTTCTCTTACTCCAATACAGGCTTCGGTGTGTTAGTGTGGTTGCCGATCACATGACATATTCTTTGTTCTATTTGGAGATAAGCGCAGGGTACTTCGAAGAATTAAAAGCGGTGTTTGTCAAGCATACAGCGGGAAGCGTAGCCAGAAAAAATGAAATGTAAAAGGTGACGGAAATTAATCTGCCTCGATATTCTCCAACTGTTTTTATACTGAGTCATCTCTTTTACAGTTGTTGCCCCGTTGCGTACTAAAGGAGGACCGTTTTATTATTTTAATTATCGACAGGTTAACACCAGGTTTGCAGGTGTTTTCACATACCAGCTCATAATTTTCACAACTATATCATTATGACAATGTGTTTTTACTTGAATAGCACCATAACCGATTATATAAACGGATCTGTCTTTGTCCCACTGCAGATTTCAAATATTAAGTACATAATCGTCGACTGGCCTATTCGGATGTATATAACAAACGAAAAATATTAAATAACTTCCCACAAGCTAGTTACTGGTCTGAACATCGTTAATAAATAATTAATCAACGTCTTGGTCAAAAATTCCAATTTATTTGTTGACTTGGTTAAACTGATGTTTTCAAGTATCTGCTAGCACAACTTCCTTGCACCAGACCCCTTGACTAGACCTATCACAAATTACCGTTGTCTTCATACAACTGTCCATATTAAAGTTTAAATGTCAAAGATGGTATCGTCACGCGTACGTACACTAGCTCCATCATTCCACATGGCGTAATCTCTTTCATAGCTTTCCAAAGTATCTCACAGATGAACGGCAAGTGTTTCCGTAACACCGTACATACATTTGTAGCTAGCGCTTCATAGGACGTATTGCTCCTATATTTTAGCGCTTTTCGTGCAAACAAAGTATCAATATGAATACCAGTCTATTGAAGTTGATGTGACAGCCTGTTTACGGCTGCTTGGTTTAACAACGCTCGGTTTTTTTTAATCCTATTGAAAAGTAAACTTTGAGAAAATCGATTAAGCAAAAATGTTCCATATGAACTACAGTGATCTTAAAGTGCCTATGAACAATATTATTTTATTTTAGACATCAATTCTAAATCAAGTGAATAGTAGAATGGTAAAATATATTTTGCTTTGAATGCTGTGCCGCTGAGTTAAGGAGGTTTTAATATCCAAAATGCTAATTAAATGACGTCAGGGGAGGCTTCAATCATTATACAAAAATTGTTGTTACAATTAAACAAATTTGTCAAATTATCAGTGTTATATCCATGGTTGAAATAACATGTTAGAAATTTGTTTTCCTATATCAGTAGAAACGCCCATTCACAATCACTAAGAAGTGATTGCAGATACCTCCCCTAACGTCATGTAATTAGCATTTTGGATATTAAAACCTCCTTAACTCAGCGGCACAGCATTCAAAGCAAAATATATTTTACCATTCTACTATTCACTTGATTTAGAATTGATATCTAAATTAAAATGTATTGTTCATAGGCACTTTAACATATTTTCTAATATCCCTTTCTTACCACCGAACAAATAATGTTTTACCATATATTGGAGACCCCGCTTGTTGGAAATTAGCTAGTGTCGCCTGCTTTTAACTGAGAAAGGTGCAAAGTCAAATCTATAAACAACTACCGTCCTATATCTGTCATATATACCAATTGTTGCCAAAACATACGAAAACAGTATATACGATCAGTTATACAAGTACCTTAACGACAAAAGCTTATTAACGAATTGCCAATCAGAGTTCCGATCACTCCAGAGCACTCTCACACCGTTTCTCCGCGAGGCCAGTAATAGTTGGTGTGTTAACATTGATACGGGTTTTCTAAACGGTGTAATATTGACCCTTATCATATCACCAGTGGTTTTGCAAAGAAAGCGCGCGGGGAGCCGTATTTACAAATTTCCCGTAATGGGGCCCGTACGTGTTTAACGTGATCGGGCCGGAAAAAGCCGTCCGGTCCTACTCGATTTTTGCTTGTTGTTTTGCCATTTGAAAGATCATGTTCATCGAGTATCCAAAAAACTTTCAAGAGGCATTGGAATATTACTAAAACTTAGACATTTCGTTAAAGTGCCACTACGACGAAATTTGACCATTTCTTTTGCCACTTTTTCGTATTCCATAAGAACAAACAGTGGCAGAAATATCCAAATCAGTGAAAAAAGTTTGCAAAGGGGCCAATTAGGCCACACAATTTAAAGAGAGTTTACCGTCAAAATCACGTCCGCCGAGGGCTACAAACGCACACTGCGAATTTTGCTGTGGTTTAGTAAATAACGACCTAAAATCTGCATCAGATTCTTCAGAACATAGTAATGTGTCTTTCTGTTTAAATTTATTGCCGAATGTAGATGATTTAGAGGAAATAGAGCCGCTGGCGACCGAGTTGAAAGCTGGACGAATAGTCGCTAAAATCGCTTGGGAAGTGGCCTGCTAGTAAGTAGTGCTAGCTAGCAGAGGTTTCTTATCTTTTAGGGGTAATTTTTCCCCAGGGTATTTTCCCTGGTTCGGCTTTCAGGTTGTGCTTTATTGGATCCGGGCTACAGGGAGAATTCAGCGGAGAAATCACTAAGGTAATGATCAGTTTAAAGTCCTAAGTTTGTTCATTGTTTTATAGTGAAACCCGGATTGCTAGTTAGTAAATGACAGAGATCGAGAATTATCTGTGTCCCGGCAATAGATTTCCGCCGAATCTCATTCTAAAATACAATGTAATTGCTATAAAATTAAATCGCTATCTTGTCTAACATGAAATCGTGAGTGATAAGAATTTACTAGAGACTAAAAAAATGTATTGAAACTGACTGACCTGCAGCTTTTACAGTGGCGATCACAGAACCAAACTTCGCGCGCACCCGTTTCTGTTTGACACACAAACAACTGAAACAAGGTAATTCATTAACTAATATTGGTGGTTTCTTCTGTGGTTTATTGTCTTGAAAATAAAATTAGCAGTGAATTAAAAGGCATACTAGCAATATGAGTTATTTATGACAAACTATGTTCTCAGCAAACGTAACCGCTTATTTTGCGGTTAATCTATACTAGTACTGAATAGTACATTCTGTCAGTTGCATGGTTCAGCTGTTTTGGCCTTCTTTTGAACTGTTATATTGGACTCTGGTACGATCTTACCCGCTATTCCATGTGATACAAACAATTTTGGAGAAGCCTCGGTCCTCAAAACGTACACAAACCATCCTTGCATGAGGCTTGAAGATAATTACAAACCGTATTCTTGGTACTCAACTAGAAGGCTTGAATGTAGCGAAATGCCAGCTTTGTGGTTCGTTAAATTGCTACAGCCCTGTACAATGCACAAACTTTTTTTTTTATATTCAAAACGTTATGTTTGCTTTTCAAAACGGGAAAATTGTACACTTTCTTGTTACATATGTTAGATCGCGTGAAGGTTTGTATGGGAAAAGTAGCCACACGTGTTGTTGTGTTAAGTGTATGCATGACGTCACGTACGTTCGCCCACAGGAACGGGTTCGCGTAATGGCGGACGTACAATTCAAGATTCGGAGTCCAAAAAATAAGGTTTCCCGTCATCGTATCGAAAAACGGTTTGAACTGGTAATAATATAGCAACTCTACTTTATGAATATGAGAAAAAATTGATATGTCAAAATTTGATCGTAGGGGCACTTTAATATTCATATCCTTACCCAACTTTATTATTCACTAATATATCCTTTTTTGACTTATGGGCTAATAATCTGGGGAAATACCTACACCTCAAATACCAAACCATTAGTCACACACAACCCCCTCTTTGCCGATCTCAAGCTTCTGAAGTTTCCTGATATTGATACTTTGCACACTGCACTTTTTATGCACCAATATTCTGAGGGTAAGCTCCCTACCAATTTTGACAATTTCTTCACACTGGTCAGTAGAAAGCATCAATACAGAACTCGTTTAGCCTCTAAATCATCTTACTGCCTCCCAATATAGTTCGTACAAATTATGGAAAATGTAATATTAGATATTATGGCCCCGTAATTTGGAATAGCATTGATGAACCACTAAAGACTCCTTTAAACGCAAACTCAAGGATAGCTTAATTAACCTGTATTCTCAATCAATCAATTTATTTGCTCCATTTTAACACTTTACATACAATCATTGCGTGTTTTCTAATTGGCAATCATACACGTAGTGTTATGGAGCAGGAGCTCTCAATAAACCCTGTTGGGCTTTTCTGAGAGAGCCCCCGAGATGATTATTGATATAGAATTTAAAAAAATATTAACATGGCTTTACTAATTATAAGCTATATATGTAGTACTTGTAATCTACTTTTTGAATGTGACAACTGTACTTTTATATCCTGCTAGCAATATTAGATTATTCGGCAAAAAGAAGATATTTTTTAGTTTTTTTCTGAAAATATTGTATGAATTGGTGTTTTCGACCATGTTTGGAAGGTCGTTCCAAACTTGGTTTCCTCTATATTTTATTGAATACCTATTGTAGTTTGTACGTATATAAAGTACATGGATTTTTGACGATGATCTTGTATAGTGTGTATGTATTTCATTATCAAGCATGAAATAGTTATCAGATGATTTTGGAAGCATGTTTTTAGAATGTCGAAATATGAACAAGGCAGTCAATTGTGTATTAATGTCATCTAAAGAAATAATTGAGAGATTTTGAAACAAAGGCGCTGTCTGATCCCCTGTATTTTGAGAAGGTAGTTATTCTAATGACCTTTTTTGTGCTTTTCTAATGGCCTCTAGTCCAGATGGATACGTGCTTGCCCATGTGATGTTGCTATATTGTAGATATGGATAAATTAGGGTGTAGTAAGGAGTTTTCAAAATTTTGGTAGAAAGGAATGCCTTGCTTTACATAAGATACCAGTAGTCTTAGAAATTTTATTTGCTGTATATTGAATATGATGTTTCCAAGTTAGGTCTGAGGCTATGTGAATACCAATAAATGTTGTTGATTCCACATGTTTAATATATTTTCTGTTAATATTTATTTTTATTGTTTGATTAACTTTTTTACCTTTAGATTTAAATAGAAGAAATTGTGTCTTCTTAATATACTGAATATGATGTTTCCAAGTTAGGTCTGAGGCTATGTGAATACCAATAAATGTTGTTGATTCCACATGTTTAATATATTTTCTGTTAATATTTATTTTTATTGTTTGATTAACTTTTTTACCTTTAGATTTAAATAGAAGAAATTGTGTCTTCTTAATATTTAATGAACGTTTATTCGCTTTAAGCCACAAAGATACTTTGTTTAGTTCGTTGTTTACAATTAGATTTAAGGTTCCACCATTCTAGTGGAATGCCTCATACCATAATGCTTTAGCTTATCGGTAAGTATTGAATGATTGTGAATTCATTTTTATCAATAGCTTCTGTAATTTTGGTAATTAAATTAATTATGGCTAATTCCGTTGAGTAGTTTTTCCATAATCCAAATTGTTGATGGTAAAATATATTGTGTTTCCCTATGAAGCTTATTAGGCTATTATACATTATGTTCCCTAATATTTTCGAGAAGCATGGCAGGACGGCTACTGGTCTGTAGTTCAAAAATAGAGCATTATCTTCATTTTTGTAAACAGGTGTAATGACTGAGATTTTAAGATTTTCTGGAATTATTCCTGTGGAGAACGATTTGTTAAATATTAGTCCCAGTGGCTGTTTAATAAATGAGGTTATGTGACGCATGACTTTTGGATTTAGTTTGTCGAACTCGTACTTTTGTTTGGATGATTTAATTTAAATAGTTCTTTTTCTACTTCCTCTTTCGATTACAGGTGCAGCAAAAAAAACATTCATGATGGGTTCTTTTTAAATATGATCTAAATGATGCAGTTACTTTGGGTATGTGTTTAGCAAGGTTTGGACCTACGTTAGTGAACTATTTGTTAAAATATTCGGCTATTTTGAATGGATCAGATATTGTTTCATCGTTGTTTCGAAATGTTTCAGGCATTGTTGATTTGGTTTTTTCTTGTTAAATACTTCGTTTATAAGATTCCAAGTTTGTTTTAGATTGTTATGTGCTTGCTCAAACCTGTCTTTGTAATAGCATGTTTTGGAAATTCATTTGAGGTGATTGAGTTTATTTCTGTATTGTTTATATATTAATGTGTTATCGGTTGATGGTTTGTGTAAAGATTTTTTATAAAGTTTGTTTTTTTGTTTTTAAGGTTTTAAGATTATGGTTTTTTGAGACGTTTTTGTTTTTTGTTTTTATTTTTTTTACTGGGATGCACTCATTATATAACTTATAGAGTTTATTGTAAAATTTGTTGTAAGATTTATTGGGGTCTGATTCGCTATTTGAATACTCCCAGTCTGTTTTACTTAGTTCGTTTGTTAATTTGCTAATTTTTGCACCTGAGCCTGTATTCATGCTGTCTTTCTGCTGGTACTCTGTTTTTGTTTTGTTTTCCCTGTTCTTCCCCCCCCCCCTATTTTTTATTTCTATTTATTTATACTTCTTGAATCTTGTAACGTAGTTGTAGCTGTAGTTAAGCATACGTAGTTCTTTCCTATTTCATTGCATATCACCTGACCACAATATTTATGTTTTACTTTTAATGGTCACCTGTCTAGACTAGCCCCCTATGGTTATTACAGGTGTCTTGTACTCCTTTTTGTTTGTTGCTTTAGTCTTTAATTTAGTTTACACATGTAACCAAGAAGAAGTACAATAAAACGTTGTTGTTGTCACATGATACAATTTATTGACCGCTGTGTAAGGTCTGGCCGAACGGGAAATATTTGGCTCTCGGTCAATGTAGATGATGCATGACCTCGAGCCAAACATTTTTCCGTCCGTCCCTCCCACCATTGAAATAAAAATAAAAACTAGAGAACGTAAATCTCTGGCTCAGGGCCAATAAGCTATGCTTCAACGTCGTTAAAACTGAGTTTATCTCTCGGCAAAAACTACATTCTCAAAACGACTGTACCATCAACATCCATAAAGAGGGCAAAGACATAAAAAAGGTCGACTTCACTTCAATTAATCCATAAACCAAGAACTGGCTACCTAAAACGTAGCTTCAGTTACAGAAGGGCGTTCATATGAAACGATCTCCCACATACTAGAGCATCCAGCTCTCTTAAACATTTCATTTGGTTGACAAAATCATACAACTCCAAAGAGTCTGTGGATGGATTCTTAAAAAAAAAATCAATCGCACGTTTTGTCTATTTCCACTTCATAATCGCAAGTGATACGGTTTTGCGATTTGTTTTAACCGAGTTATACTATAACTGGAGATTTCCATTACATTCAATTCATCAATATAAAGTATCATTGAATCAGTGGGTCCACCGTGTTTTCTCTGGTCATTCTATGACAACTGAGATCTTGACAAGGATTAAAGGATACCGACAATAAATTATCTGATTATGTTCCCAATTCCCAGACGTTTGATAACAGAGAATAACATTTTAAGGTATATATTTTTTATTTCATAAACAACTACTATTTCCTCCTACTGTTCACATGTATCTATGTAACAAAGTCATTAACGACAACTCTTGCAATGTGTGTAAAGGGAATGCAAGACGAAGTCTATCACTTTCAGTCAGTTCTAATTTTTCCAAAGTACTCTAAGTACTCCATTGTTTTTCACTAAGGGTGTACTGTGATTTGATTTAAGTAATGCTCCGGCTAAGAACTGTAGCGTTGAACAGCAAGGAGTGCAAAAAGGTGTTAATTTTCTATTCTTCTTTCTTATAATTTCATTGGTTGATACTCATAAATTCAATAGAAAACCATCGAAATAATATATTTTCATCCGATATTAATTTGGTCAAACTAACTATGGTTTAATTTCGAAGAATATCATATTTGGGGAAAGTTCTCAAATTTGTGATTGAAAGACCTTCTGATTTCTCCCTTCTTATGAGTGTTGACAGTAAAAAGAGCCATAACATAAAATCGACTTTACTGGCTTTCTGCATGTAGCTTGGACTGTAGACATCTGAGACAGCACTTGTATAATTACGGCATATTCAAGCAAAATCGTATGTGGGGATATGCTCATTATCGCAGCCAATTGTCTTTGACTACAGTTCTTTGCGGGAGCATTACATAATGATTTTGATAAAGTCATTTAATGACTGATAACATTCGGTAAGATTTAAATGGATAGATAAGTATCAATAACGGCAATGAAACAGTAAAGTCCTTTTCATACTATACATACCAGAAGACGCATACATCAAACGTCCGCGCATGTGCAGCAAACGCACTTTCCAAATTCAAAGTAGAAGAATAACAATGGTTTTTTAAACATATTTTAGTAGTATAAAAGTGTTTCTGAATTTATTTTGGCAAATACTTCACGTATTCCAACCAATTAAATTTCAAACTGTAGCATTGTGTTTAAAACTTACTAACCTTGACATTGCAATTCTAGATTACAATTCAATTACAATTCTAGATTATTGTAATGCGCATGCGTGACATGTTTGATGAATGATGACTCTGGTAAAAAGAGGTTGGCGAACTTAGCCTTTGCGGGTACTTGGAAAAGAGTCTAGTTCCAAGTAGCATAGCAGTCAAAATCACTGAAAACCTAAAATTAATTTATCATTGTTTTTTACACTTAACCTATATATTTGAAAGTGTCAATTCGTCACAGCAGATTCTCTGAAATGAATGACACTCTTGTTTTAAATAACAGCACTTATAGTGCTTACGTCAATCTGTCTTTCCAATATTGGCTAACTTTCAAAATTGTATAAAGCTTAAAATTTCAACGAAAACACAACAAAATTGCTGTTTATAGTGAAACCAACATCAAATGAAAAATTGCAAATTTGTTGACTTTTAAAGAGGCTTAAAGAGCTCTAAAGAACGAATTTTGTTACTTGTCATTAATTTGGCTAATATCACAGAATCTTATCTCCTTCTCCTTCAAAGTTAGTTAACAATGGATGCATGTTGTCATTTTTACTAAAAATGTGTAGTTGTTCATGACACTGAACAATTACTTCATTCTAATGCCTGAATGAGTGAATGCGACTACGTCTTGTATACTTTATCTTCTTTTTGGCCTCCCTCTTAGACTTTATTTTAGATTTCTTGTGAATCACAGATTTTTTACAGCAGTGTTCCGAGCATGTTGCCACGCAAGTTGTTTCGCAAATTGGAGGGCACGTGCCGGGCATTCCAGGCACACCTGATGGGCCGGCGTCACCTATAGAACCTTGAGTACCATTTGGACCATTTGGGCCTTTTGGGCCACTTGGACCTGGGGGACCAGGTGGTCCTGGTGGGCTTGCAGCTCCGGGAGGACCAGCAGGACCTGCTGGACCAGAATCTCCTGTAGGTCCTTGCATACCCATTGGGCCTTTTGCGCCTGGCGAACCAAGAGGACCGGCAATACCAGATGGGTTTCCATGATGACCACCAAATCCATGTACACCGCTCGGCCCAGAGGGGCCAACGTCTCCATTCGCACCAGGAGGGCCATTTGGACCATTAGGGCCTCTTGCACCACTTGGACCTGCAGGACCAGGAGGACCAGGGGGGCTCGGTGGACCTGGAGGACCAGCAGGGCCTGCTGGGCCAACGTCTCCCAGTAGTCCGTGATGGCCTAATATTCCTGGAGGGCCGGAAGGACCGACAGAGCCTTGCGCTCCTGCAGGATTTCCTTTGTTGCCCGTATATCCTATGCCCCCTGGCATACCAGACGGTCCTGCTTCACCAGGAGGTCCAAGTGGTCCATTTGGTCCATTTGGTCCCTTCTGTCCCGGAGGACCCGCTGGCCCTGGTGGACTTGGTGGACTTGCAGGGCCGGGAGGACCCGGCATACCTGGTACTCCCATATCGCCTAAAGCTCCAGGTCTACCTAATATTCCTTGGGGGCCAGATGGACCAACTGGTCCTTGTGCTCCGGCAGGGTTTCCTTTGTTGCCTGTATATCCTATACCCCCTTGCATACCAGACGGCCCTGCTTCTCCAGGAGGTCCAAGAGGTCCATTTGATCCTGGCGGTCCCTTCTGTCCAGGAGGACCCGCTGGCCCTGGTGGACTTGGTGGACTTGCAGGCCCGGGAGGTCCAGGCATACCTGATGGTCCCATATCGCCTAACGCTCCTGGTCTGCCCAGTATTCCTTGAGGGCCAGAGGGACCAACTGGGCCTTGTGCTCCTGCAGGATTTCCTTTATTGCCTGTGTATCCTATACCCCCTGGCATACCCGACGGTCCTGCTTCACCAGGATGTCCAAGCGGTCCATTTGGGCCTGGCGGTCCCTTCTGTCCAGGAGGACCCGCTGGCCCTGGTGGACTTGGTGGACTTGCAGGCCCGGGAGGTCCAGGCATACCTGATGGTCCCATATCGCCTAACGCTCCTGGTCTGCCCAGTATTCCTTGAGGGCCAGAGGGACCAACTGGGCCTTGTGCTCCTGCAGGATTTCCTTTATTGCCTGTATATCCTATACCCCCTGGCATACCCGACGGTCCTGCTTCACCAGGAGGTCCAAGCGGTCCATTTGCGCCTGGCGACCCCTTCTGTCCAGGAGGACCCGCTGGCCCTGGTGGACTTGGTGGACTTGCAGGCCCGGGAGGTCCAGGCATACCTGATGGTCCCATATCGCCTAACGCTCCTGGTCTGCCCAGTATTCCTTGAGGGCCAGAGGGACCAACTGGGCCTTGTGCTCCTGCAGGATTTCCTTTATTGCCTGTATATCCTATACCCCCTGGCATACCCGACGGTCCTGCTTCACCAGGAGGTCCAAGCGGTCCATTTGGGCCTGGCGATCCCTTCTGTCCAGGAGGACCCGCTGGCCCTGGTGGACTTGGTGGACTTGCAGGGCCGGGAGGACCCGGCATACCTGGTGCTCCCATATCGCCTAACGCTCCTGGTCTGCCTAGTATTCCTTGTGGGCCAGATGGACCAACTGGGCCTTGTGCTCCTGCAGGGTTTCCTTTATTGCCTGTATATCCTATACCCCCTTGCATGCCAGACGGCCCTGCTTCTCCAGGAGGACCAAGCGGTCCATTTGGTCCTGGTGGTCCCTTCTGTCCAGGGAGACCCGCTGGCCCTGGTGGACTTGGTGGACTTGCAGGGCCGGGAGGACCCGGCATACCTGGTGGTCCCATATCGCCTAAAGCTCCAGGTGTACCCAATATTCCTTGGGGGCCAGATGAACCAACTGGACCTTGTGCTCCGGCCGGGTTTCCTTTGTTGCCTGTATATCCTATACCCCCTTGCATGCCAGACGGCCCTGCTTCTCCAGGAGGTCCAAGCGGTCCATTTGGTCCTGGTGGTCCCTTCTGTCCAGGGGGACCCGCTGGCCCTGGTGGACTTGGTGGACTTGCAGGGCCGGGAGGACCCGGCATACCTGGTGGTCCCATATCGCCTAAAGCTCCAGGGCTACCCAATATTCCTTGGGGGCCAGATGAACCAACTGGACCTTGTGCTCCAGCAGGGTTTCCTTTGTTGCCTGTATATCCTATACCCCCTTGCATGCCAGACGGCCCTGCTTCTCCAGGAGGTCCAAGACGTCCATTTGGGCCTGGCGGTCCCTGCTGTCCAGGAGGACCCGCTGGCCCTGGTGGACTTGGTGGACTTGCAGGGCCAGGAGGACCCGGCATACCTGGTACTCCCATATCGCCTAACGCTCCTGGTCTGCCTAGTATTCCTTGTGGACCAGATGGACCAACTGGGCCTTGTGCCCCTGCAGGGTTTCCTTTATTGCCTGTATATCCTATACCCCCTGGCATACCAGACGGTCCTGCTTCACCAGGAGGTCCAAGCGGTCCATTTGGTCCTGGCGGTCCCTTCTGTCCAGGAGGACCCGCTAGCCCTGGTGGACTTGGTGGGCTTGCAGGGCCGGGAGGACCCGGCATACCTGGTGGTCCCATGTCGCCTAAAGCTCCAGGTCTGCCCAGTATTCCTTGAGGGCCAGATAGACCAACTGGGCCTTGTGCTCCTGCAGGATTTCCTTTGTTGCCTGTATATCCTATACCCCCTGACATACCAGACGGTCCGGCTTCACCAGGAGGTCCAAGCGGTCCATTTGGTCCTGGCGGTCCCTTCTGTCCAGGAGGACCCGCTGGTCCTGGTGGACTTGGAGGACTTGCTGGTCCGGGAGGTCCAGGCATACCTTGGGATCCTACATCTCCCAATGCTCCTGGAAGACCCATTTTTCCTTGAGGGCCAGATAGACCGAGTGGACCCTGAGGTCCTGCGGGGTTACCCGGGTTTCCTGTATATCCCAGGCCTCCTGGCAATCCAGAGGGTCCTGATTCACCAGGAGGACCCAAAGGACCATTTGGGCCTGGTGGTCCTTCAGCTCCAGGAGGACCTGCTGGCCCTGGTGGACTTGGAGGACTTGCAGGTCCCGGAGGTCCAGACACACCTTGGGGTCCTACATCTCCCAATGCTCCTGGAAGACCCATTTTTCCTTCAGGGCCAGATAGACCGAGTGGACCCTGAGGTCCGGCAGGGTTACCCGGATTTCCTGGATATCCCAGACCTCCTGTCATTCCAGGGGGTCCTGCTTCACCAGGAGGACCCAAAGGACCATTTGGTCCTGGTGGGCCTTTAGATCCAGGAAGACCCGCTGGTCCTGCTGGACTTGGTGGACTTGCAGGGCCGGGAGGACCAGGAAGACCTGGTTGTCCTACATCTCCTAAAATTCCTGGAATACCAAGAATACCTTGAGGTCCAGGTGGACCATTTGGCCCTTGAATACCAGCAGGATTTCCGGGGTTTCCTTCGATTCCAGCACCTCCAGGTGGGCCATTTGGTCCTATGTCTCCTGGGGGTCCTAAGGGACCGTTTATTCCGGGTGGTCCTCCTGGACCAGATGGCCCTGGAGGACCCGGTGGGCTTGGTGGGCTTGCAGGGCCTGGAGGTCCTTCAGGACCTTGAGGACCAACGTCTCCAATTTCGCCTTGTAGGCCAACTATACCGTTTTCTCCCTGAGCGCCAATTGGACCTGGTTCGCCAGCTGGGTTACCTGGTGCTCCTGGAGATCCTACGGGACCTGGAGGTCCTGGAAGACCAGACGGGCCTTTTGGGCCATCGGGGCCTTGTGAACCAGGGAAGCCCACTGGTCCATCAGGTCCTGCTGGACCTGGAGGTGGCGGCGGAGGCGCCGGTGGGATATAGGGAGGCGGTGGCGGTGGCGGTGGTGGTGGTGGAGTTTCACAGCACGAAAGTGTACATGCTGGTGCACAGTCCGAAGAGCAACCTCCGCCGCAAGTGTCTGCTTCTCTCTTGCGAACTGAGAGTAAAGAAAATAGGACGATCAATTTTTCTTGTAAATTACAAAATTTGTCGAAATTTGTATCATCGTCGGGAACGGTGGTAAAAAAAAAAATTGCCTCCCGCTTGGCAATAACCATAAATGCACCATAAAATGAAAATAACTTGAAACTTTGTATGAAGATCGTTCTAGACAAGGAAATCTTAAACATAGTAGTTTGGATGTAGTGATTGACAATGTGACGTCACTATAACCGCCATATCTTGGCGCGAAAATGTACGGTTTTCATTAGGATTTCAAAACCGTTGTTAGCATGTTTATCCTCTTAGTGAAGATGTTCAGCGAGAACCAGACTTAAATATGTTAAAATGGTAAACAATAATTCCAGTTTCTCACAAATGCGAAAGAATTTATAAAATGTACATGTGGCATTTTTTTTACAAAATATAGTCAAAGTTTTGGGGTATTTACAAATGAACACGTTTCAAAAGATATGACGTATACAAAGTGGACCGAAAATGAAAACCAATGTAGTTGGGCATTAAGTTTCCTCTGACGTTATAATGATGTAAATGTGACGTATGAATTCTGACGTTCCAAGTTCCAAGTTAAAATTGTATACTTTGTCAACTGCATGCAAATCCTTTTACATTTTTTTTCTTTCAGTACCTTCAATCCTAAAGTTTGACTTTATATGGTAATCCAACAGTTAAATTCTCATTGCAAAATACGGCAAAAGCTGGCGGGAGTTTCAAAACCTATTTCTTCTTATAGCTTTAGTCATTTATGCAAATCAAATCAAAATTTCGGTTTTGTGTTTAACTCGATAATATCGTGGTTTTTCATTTTTAAAAGGACCTCATGTTCTTATTCCTCGGTTTGGCATGAGATTCAAGCGTATGCTGTGACGTCACATTGTCAATCAACGATCTCAAACATCACCCTCCAAAAATATCTTACCGTCTCTTATCTTCATACCAAGTTATATATCATTCTGAATTTTTTACACGCTTCTACAAAGATTGCGGGAGGAAAATAACCCCTTTTGGCCATCATACTTTGTGGGTACGTGATGATGTTAAAATAGCTGATCAAACGCGTCAAAACATCGTCAGGGAAATGTAAGAAACTTTACTCCAATAAAATGTATCCAAGTACTAGTAAGCTCTAGAGAAGACTTCTAGAACACAGTCTTTACTTCAAAGGTTACCTTGAATTCATATCATACCATGGGTTTCCGGGCCGGGGATTTTAATTTTTTGGACATAACAAGCAAGCATACATTTAATTTTACTGACAGGGTCTTAAGATCATCCTGTGTAAATCTGGAAATGAAATCAGGAAAATGAATCAAGCACAAGCCTTGCCTCGATGTCAAGCTATGACCCTCTCCTAAGCCATATTGACTTAAATTTCCAAGATAAACTCTCTTAAAAGATGGACAGTAACTACATTCCTTTAATTTGTAAAAAAAATGACAAAAAGTTGATGCAAAAGCAATAGGGCCTATATTTTGACTGAACTATAGATAATTTTAATCTTAGTGGAAATTCACAGAGGGTAATTTACAGAGGGTAACACGTTTACCGCTATCATGCAGCTCAGTAACCTGTCATGTGACCCTCTGTTGTCCTACGATGTTACGCCCTTATACGAGAATACGTGAAGGTCTAACAGTTTACAGTTTGATTATGTAAAGGCAGCACCTTCTACTCAGTTACTTTAATGCACTTGTCATCGGCTTCCCCGAGGGGGGTGGATCCTGGCAAATGTGGGGACTATGGGGCACTTTTTTCATCACAGTCCTCAGTACTAGTGGGGCAAGGCAAGCCTCCAACTGGAGATTAACCTGTACAACTAAACTGACTACAATCAACGTTCTAATAAAAAAAGTCATTACTCCGAGTCCATGCCATGCATCATAATCTGTTCGTAGAAATAAAACGCAATGAAAGGAGCAGCCAACAAATACTGACAAGTTGACATATGGCCTATTTTATGCACAAAATATCACATGTTTAACGTAAACGCATATAACCTTTTCAACACCTTCTAAGGGAGCCATCTTTGATTGAAAGCACGACTCGTTCCCATCAATTCGTGATGTGCCTCATATACATACCGCAAGCCCACGATTAAAATATTACCATGAAAAATACTGAATGCAAAGTTTCCACATTTTCCCCCACCCCAAGGGCTCGAATTTGTTGCAAAATCCCCACAAAGTCCCCAATTCCCCCACCTACAGCCCGGCAGACATGTTTGCTGAGCCATTGATAAACCAATGAAAATTACCGTTGCATCCTAATGAGTAGATTATCCAATCAGAGCCGAGGTTCAAATTCTGAACATGAACTCGGCATGGAAGTGAGATTCTCAACGGCCGAGGCCAGAGACTCTTCTAGCCTCTCTTCGCAATCTTTCGTCTCGTTTATAGTAGTTTCTCCTAGCTGCTAGTTCTCCTAGCGAGGGCCTCTGGATCGGAACCACGGTCACAGGCACACAAAAAAGGCTCATCCCGAACCAATTCAAGCAAGACAATATGTTTTCCCATCATTTTCATTTCTTTTTGGAAGGATATAGGGCCGTTTTTATTTTCTGTCGTATTTTCGTGAAATGAAATCGACACTTTCAAGCGGGTCACGTTTGAAAGTTTGAGATATTCTCATACCAGTAAACAGGCGACCGAAGAGGAAGTAATTCAAGGAAGTACAAATCGTATTTTACTCACACTGCCTTCTTCCAATTTTATGTTTTTTTCCAGCTTTTGCATGTGTTTAAATAATCTCCACAAAAGCCGTGATACTAAAGCATCATGTAGCGCTGTAACTAATTTCGGTCCCACAGTCGTCGAAATGCTTGACTCCAATGAAATCCGGCCTGACTCCAATTCCTGACTTGAAACCTGACTCGAAGTATAGATATAAATTGGTAAACTGCTGAAGCTTGATTTGTAACTTCGATGATTGTCGGAAACCCAATGCTATGTTCCGTATCAAAATCCCGGCGCGTAACAAAAATGGTTGTAAGCTAAGGTGGTCTCATTCAACTCTTTGACATTTAACTTGTATCTCCAACAAATGTCCGAAGTTGGACCTGCTGAAAAAGGCGGGTTTTCGTTGATACAGCTACCACAATCGCAATATTAACTTATTCGCTCATGTTTTAGAATGCATGAAGTGAAGACAATATGTAATGTTTTGTGACATTAGATAATAGAGTATATATTATCAGGTTAACTAGTACATTTTAGAAAATAAAAATATGTACGGATTTCTATTAGCCTGACAGGATCATTTTGATTTTACAATATAAACGCGTAACAAGATGAAATTGTATTCGTTCAGTTATCAATATTTTATCCTCTCTTTTCGACTTTCTACATATTGCTATATTTTATACTGATAATTGCTTTGTTAATCGAGTATATGTCCTCATTAGAGATGTTAGTGATGATCGTGGAATAAATGTGTAATAGATCTAGTAGCAGGTATGAAGAGGGTGGTGCGTTTCTAAATATAATAAACAATATATCGGTGGCTTACCTCTACTAAGGGATCGACAGTTTACGATGGAGACGAAAACTAGCAGAAGGCACCCGATGCGGAGTAGCATTTTACTAGTTGTTCTGAAATATGAGAGAGAACAATTAGACATTTACACAATTTATCAGTACAATCCAACCAACATCTGTGAATACATACGGTTTTGAACTACACCATACGAAGTTTGTCAAGAACCTTACGGTTCATCTTTTACACCATAAGAGAACATCAAACAGCCTGATTGTTTTTTTTTGTGTGATAACATTCCATCTGACTTCTTTCATGTGACACATTTGAATTTACAAACAACCTATTTTCAAAGTCCCGACCGCTACCGTTAAATTGGAAGATTACTTCTGCTAGCAACGGAAGGAATACAATCAATTATAAGGGGGAAGAATGTCAAACACGTTAAAGGAAACAGTTCCAATATTCTGTCAAATCAGCAGTTGTCCTGTTTCTAAAACCCAACTCATGCGAGAAGTAAGTTTTCTAAACCCTACAGTTTCGTGAATCAAATATTATGATTTTGATTGTAACTTAAGCAAAATATTTACATTCCTTGTCAAAAACGTAAATTAAACAAATCAAAACACTACAACGAACTTCTAAAAGTACCTACTTTCTCCACAATCGCTCTTTTTACCTTGATAATTTCCCCTCAGCTATGAGTCTCCCATTGATCTGTTCCCTGGTTTTCTTTGTTTGAAATGTGGTCAAATCGCATTGGCCAGCAGTGTTGGTTTTACGTGTCCAATATTTAATAATTTACAGCGGACATGGATATTGTTGTTTTTTACCTGGTATCTTCGAAATTAGTCGTTCAACTAACAGGTGGTATATGTGAAAATCTTCTGGTCGTTGAAAAAGGACAGGGCTTTGATTGGGAGCCCTTCAACAAGATAATACTGCTTCATTCAATAGTAAAACACATATCAGTCTATGGACTGTCATGAAAGAGTACTTTCTGAACAAATAAATACCCCGTTCTTTAGATAAATGTGCAAACGCTGTGCCGATAGTTTTAACCAATATTCCTAAGCAAGAGAAAATGTGGTGTGATATGTTATTTCCGGCAATTGAACAAGATGCTTTAAATAAGTCAGCATTATTAAAATGATAACATATCGGTCTGATCCTGGTCCTTCACTATTTTTGAAAGCTGTTCAAAAGGTTCTGCACACTTCTTTTTGTTCATTTCCCTGGGGTTCTCCATTTTTTTTTCTATTTCTTTTTTAACTAAGGATTATGTTTGTTTACCTCACGGTCTGTCGAGTAATCCCGATATCTGACCATTGTTGAGACTCTAACAATTTGATGATATCTGATCTACTTCACTTTTAAGACCATGCATAACAAGAACTGTGATGAATTTAGTTCCTCCCCTGTTAACATGTTAACCCAATTACCATGAGCGAAAATAACATGAGTGACTTCTGACTTACCGGCTCCGTCCTGAACGTCTTACAGTGAATATTTACTCACCGTGTTCACGGTGATTTCACCGGCAGATGATGGTGTTTTTTTTTCAAACAAACATTCTGCGCATGCTCAGCACTGTTGTGAAAAAGCTAGTAAATAAACAAGCTACCGACACGAGACAGGCTTAAACAGGCCAGGCCTCTTTAGAGCCACAGATTTCATTCACATTGATTAAAGCTGGCTAACTTATACTCGCTTTTTGCTGCGAACTGGGATGGAGACAGACATTATTGATGCCGCAAAGTTCTACAGAATCACATCATGTCTGTTCAGCCAACACCTATATTGTTAACCTCGTTCACACATTTTTAACAACTAGATCACCCCTTTACATAGTTGTGTTACCTGTAGATATTTTCCTATAGCTGAGAAATTGTACTGTACCAAATGTCGTCTTCAATCGAAGACTGACTGAAAATATTATCCCTGAAATTTCAAGCGAAATGCACTGCCTGAGTAATCAAGTCAGCCAAGCAGTGATCACAGAACAAACTATAGACCAGTTCGCGGTTAATTCCGACATTTTGAAGGGGGTGCAAACATGGCGCGAAATGTGAATCCGATGCCAAATAATTTCCTTAAATCGAATTTCTGAAATTTTCATTGTCTGAAAACTTAATATACCAGGTAAAAGATTAACTGATCAAAATTTGAGGGGATGTAGCTGTGCTGGGAAGGAGTGCAATCGTGTTTACAGTTTTCCATACCTTTGTCTGTAACAACGAGTCAAAGTCCGCGGGAATATTTACAGACAAATGTATGGAAAACTGAAACACGATTACACGATATTTCGCGCCATGTTTGCAACCCTTTCAAAATGTCGGAATTATCCGCGAACTGGTCTATTGGAAGACTTTTCGCGTGTTTGACAATAAATACATATTTATTTACATTTATAATATTCTTCCTAATGTATTTCTGCAGTTTTGAGCGATGTTTATTTGGTTTGCATGATGAGTTCTCAATTGACGTTAAAACGTTTAAAAATTGAGATACAAGTTATCAAGCAAGAAAACCTGCAATGCATGGATTGAATACCTGAACGTGTTTAGTTGAGTTCAATTAATTATTAACGCTATTAACGATTTGAAGTGGCTAACGGAGGAATACAATTGGAGCTTTGTCTAACAATGCTATTGGTCATTTTCACTAATTTTCATATACGAGGGAAGGCATGAGTATAGATAGATAGATAGATAGGTAGATATATATATATATATAGATAGATAGATAGATAGATAGATAGATAGATAGCCGTCCTGACAATAATGTGAATAAACAGAATAAAGTATTGTCTTCACATCATCCCTGTTTACCTATTCATAAACAACAATGAAACAGTAATAATAAGCTATATATTTTGACTGTGACACAGGTTGTTCGTGTTCGTAAATTACTTAATGAGATAAGCCGAGTACTTTTGAAATAATGGGGCAGACTTCACCGTTTGCAACCTGAAATATTATTGGTTACACAAGCAATTATAGCCTACCACTAAAACAATACAATTCCTAACCCTAAAGCAATTGATTGGATTTTAATAGGAGATATTGTAGTTGAGTCTACGAATAGCAGTTTCAGCGGTATTGACCCGAACGCCTCACTTCAATGTAATGAAGCGCCATTGAAACCATCATTCTTACACGACACCAACACCCTCCTAAACAAGCACGACTAATTTAGATACACAGTTTGAATAGCGCTTCATTACATTGAAGTGAGGCGTTTGGGTCAATACCGCTGAAACTGCTATTCGTAGACTCAACTACAATATCTCCTATTGTCCAATAATTTATATTCATTGGACGTACCATTTCTAATTTTTTTAATGATAGCAATTTAGTGTGCGTGCAAATCCGCATTACTTAAATAGACAAATAGATAGATTAAATTAGATTAGATTATTACTGAGATTGAATTAATTGGGTTTTAAGTGTGCCAACATCATTGTAAAAAGCATTGAAACTTCGGTTTTCTGCGTTCTCAAGAACTTATTATTATTATTATTAGAAACATAAGAACATTACAATAATATACAAAGTTCCCACACTCGGGTGTCAACACCCTTATAATAAATTATTTAAATCTAACAGTCACAAAGTAATTATATATATTAGTCCTACTAACTACTTTGTTGCATTTATACATATCACTCGAACGTAAATTATAGCAGTGATGGACTTCGATTAGGGCATGAAGGAAGAACTTTGAAGACGTGATCTTACAGGACTTATGAGTGAATTTCACGCACGCCTCATTCCGCCGTTGATATATATAACAGGGACCGATCCAGGATTTTAAAAGGGGGGTGGCTGCTACCCTCTATATAAAACATTATGAATCTGATTATCGTTTTCCCTCTATCGATAGACCTGCACCCCTCCATTCTTCAACAGTCAGATACTGAAATATGTGGACCATGCAGTATCTCAATCAGGATCGAGATCATACAAATAGGCATCTTTTAGAGAATTCAGTTTTCATTCATTACTAAAAATATGGCTCGGCCATAGTCGACGCGATGTTTCACAGAACCAATTGAAACCGAAATTGCGCCACTGAATGTAACTACGTTGAATTAATGCAATCACTTGCCTGTGGCTATTTCCTTTTCGTGTTGTCTCTTGAGAGGTACGAGAGGTTCTTGATTTCTCCGGGGACCTTCAAAATTACTGGTATAGAATAGCAAGCACGTGCTTTGTCACAAAACTATAGTTCCCGCGTTACCGAAGTAAAATATACCTTTACCTTTTTATTTTTGCACGAGAATGTATAGGCAATTAAACAGAACCATGCATCTTGTACCATATCAATTTGATCTTACTGTCTCTAAAACGTTTGTAATCGAACGCTGCATTCTGTCGACTCCGCTGACCTCGGTGCTAGAGCAACTGGTTGTGCATTTTCAAAATGCACAGCGTCGCGACGATTAAATGGCTGGAAACCATAGAAAAACGGGAGCAGGGTTGAGAACATGCCATTCAAGGAAAAATACATGCACACAGGCTACGGGCTACAATGCTCACGCTGTCAAATATAGCATAAACAAATAATGTGAACTGACTTTATCAATCCAAGAAAACGTCCTCACTAGCTGTATTTTATCACTCCAGCTTTACAGAAATATTTTTGCCATTCCAAATGGGGGGTGGCTCCCGTCACCACCCCTGGATCCGCCCCTGATATAGCTTAGCAATACCAGAATCGATTATTGTTGCATCTCTTGTTCTAATTCTTACTTCACTAGCAAACGTGTAATGACTTTTCTGAATGAAGAACTTGACTTGAAATATATGTGGAGCGATAATATACATGGCTCGGGCTTCCATCTGAGTCCGTCCCGAAGAGCGCAAAGGATTGTTTACAAAAGTCAACAGTTCCAATTGACCGATTTAGCTTGTACATTCGTTGTCCCTGTTCAGGTCACCTGACTTTTCCCTTGAGTAATGTTTTATTGTTTTTCTGTATCCCAAGAGGAAATGTATAAATTCCTCTAATTGGAAAACAAATTAAAGCACTGAATCCTCTGGAGAGCTGTCACATGATCTCAATAGGGACAACAAATGTACAAGATAAATCGGTCAATTGAAGATGTTAGTTGGCCGTAGATCGACATCCTTAGGCCCGATTCAAACGTCGAACTTTTCATGCGCCGAACGCAATTGAAACAAAAGATAATTAGGCTTCTTTTGGTCTAATTAGGTTCGGCGCATGAAAAGTTCGACGTTTGAATCAGGCCTTAATTAACTCAAAGTGACTTTTCATTCAAAAAAGTACTGGTATGAACAATTTCCTTTTTTTCGACGATATTCTATGAGTACGCGTAAATCAAACCAATAAATGGCGCCGGCAATGCGATAGAAACGGCGCTGATTGGTTAATTCAGACCGGGGGCGCAGGGCCAGAATCAGCTAGTTGCTATACTCTCCGATTGGAAGATGTTGCGGTTTATTTTTGTTAAAGCACCTCTGGTTGGGGGTACAAATGGTACGCGCGCTTCCCGGTAAGCCCGAAAAGAACTGGGAATAAGAGATATTACAGTTGTGTCTACGACTAGCAGTTTCAGCGGTATTGACCCAAACGCCTCACTTCTATGTAATGAAGCACTATTCAAACTGTATCTAAATTAGTGGTGCTTGTTTAAGAGGGTGTCAAGAGTCATGCAAGAATGATGGTTTCAATGGCGCTTCATTACATCGAAGTGAGGCGTTTGGGTCAATACCGCTGAAACTGCTATTCGTAGACGCAACTGTAATATCTCCTATTAATAATAATAATGATCTTTATTATTCCAATAAACAAGCGTCATGGATAACAGTAATATACAATATATATGATGTAAAAATGTAAAAATATGAAAATATGAAAATAATAATAATATCTCTAAATATACTACTCTACAACATTATAAAGTATTAAAAAGGCAGCGATTCACAAACACCTGACTTGAGGTAATATATAATGATGGGCTCTTTTCCTTAACAACCTATATCACAGGCAGCCCAAGCTAATTATTTTTACAAGGAATGTATGGGAATGTTTAGAAAAAATCTAAAACTGTACTAAAATGATCAATAAGTCATAACACCTTACTTGTGTGTTGTGAAGTTGTTCCTCTTCATCACTGATGTGTTTATTTCTGGTTTGAGGTACTTCTGGGATTTTTTTTTCCCTCCCCTATATAAATATTGAGAAGGCAGGAAACACGAGACGCCATTAGTCCACGTGGCGACTCTTCGAAGCCTCGTAATTCTTCGAAAATCCAAACTTTCAGCATTTTACCTCCAGAAACCCTTTCTTACATTCCTCTAGCACTCATTGAATCGATCCATCGCTTATTTCCTCGCTTTGTAAGTACTCAAATTCGACAGTTTCTGCAGCCAACCTAGCCTGTAACGAGCCGGGGTTGGATCAGCTTAGCCTTTTTTCATGGGTTGCCTGTGCTAGTTGAACCACAGGCAGCCTGTGGTTGAACGTGGCTTTTCTTCGGAAGCAGTGACGAACGAGTGCCGAAGGAATTCAACACTTCGTGTTTTTTGAGGAGATTCGGAGAACGAAGTAATTGTGCTCAATCGACCAATCGCTGAACGGTGAAATATGCAGAACAGAAGGCATATCAGCCATTAGAAGAGCATAATGGGAATGGACAGTTTTCTTTGAATCGTCAAATACAGTAGCGGAAATGCCACTAGAACACACCATTACAACATTTCGTCCAAGGCTTTTCAGACGCGTTTACTCAACATGTCATTTATGTCGTTTACTCAACATGATATTAATAGGGCCAGTTAAGCAAAACACGTCGGCAATAGAGAGCTTAAGCAACGACGACGGTGACGGCAGTGACGACGGGACGTAGAAAAGTGTTTTCTCCCGAAATATGATGTTTACTATTTCATTCGTTCACCTTTAATTACTGTTCACATCCATATCTTCGAAAAATATGATAAGCATAGAGTTCCGTTCACGCCGAACGAAAAACAGAGTGATTTACTTTCGATCGTTTGCGTTCTCTTGTCAACGTAGAATATGGAGTTTTCACGTTGTGTTTTTGCAGACAACGGTTGAAATGTAGTTCACTGCGTGCATTTTCATGTGAAGTTATTGTATTTTGTAATTAAGTCTATGTGTCATGCCGTCGTCCTAGACGTTGCCGTCGTCGTTGCTTAAGCTCTCTAATGTCTTCGACGACGGCATAAAACAATAGCCTTAATTACAAAATACAATAGCTGCACGTGAAAATGCACGCAGTCGCCTACATTTCCACCGTTCTCTGCAAAAATACAACGTGAAAACCCCAAATTGTACGTTTTAAAGAGAACGCGAACGTATAAGAAAGTAAATCAATCCGTTTTTCGTTCGGCGTGAACGGAACTCTATACTCGGTCATATTTTTCGAAAAACAATTCAAGGTGAACGAGGGATTGAAATAGTAGACACCAAATTTCGGGAGAAAGGCACTTTTCTACGTCCCGTCGGCAGTTCTAACTGCTCTTTGTTCATCTGTTAGGCTCCAGGAAAGATAAGGGTCAATACGAGTTCTCACTGACCTATTTGTCACACCATATTCTATAGCTAGCCGCTACACGGACGTATTTTTTCACTCTCATATTGCAGTCAGTTCAACGGAATCGTCTATAACAAATTATTGTACAACTTACCTTGGTCAGTTCCGTTTTTGGTTATTTTACATTTGAAACAGCTTTTGAAGAAAACTAAGTCAAGAAATCGACTACATTTCTATTTGACATTTACTTCACCTATTGTTTGCTGAAAAGTTCGTGGGTCTCCCCAGCAGATTTCACCGTTCAGCGATTGGTCGATTGAGCACAATGACTTTCTTCTCCGAATCTCTTCGAAAATACACTGCTTCCGAAGAAAAGCCACGTTCAACCACAGGCTGCCTGTTGTTCAACTAGCACAGGCAGCCCATGAAAAAAGGCTAAGCTGATCCAACCCCGGCTCGTTACAGGCTAGGTTGGCTGCAGAAACTGTCGAATTTGAGTACTTACAAAGCGAGGAAATAAGCGATGGATCGATTCAATGAGTGCTAGAGGAATGTAAGAAAGGGTTTCTGGAGGTAAAATGCTGAAAGTTTGGATTTTCGAAGAATTACGAGGCTTCGAAGAGTCGCCACGTGGACTAATGGCGTCTCGTGTTTCCTGCCTTCTCAATATTTATATAGGGGAGGGGGGGGGGGGGGGATCCCAGAAGTACCTCAAACTAGAAATAAACACATCAGTAATGAAGAGGAACATTACTTCACAACACACAGGTAAGGTTTTATGACTTTATTGATCATTTTAGTACAGTTTTAGATTTTTTCTAAACATTCCCATACATTCCTTGTAAAAATCATTAGCTTGGGTTGCCTGTGCCTAGATCTGACAGATGGAAGGCGAGAGACTGCAAGATGGCCGCGTTTTTAAGGGCTCCTGTAATCTTGCCCCTTTTCTTCACTCTTCTGCTGCCCTACACTGGACCTAACTCTATAAATGAAGACTGTAAACCATCCAGTAACTTTGACAAACATCAGATATTCCTGAGAGATGTCAACAAAGCCAAATACCACTAGTATGCTGCTCAAGACGAATTGTCGAGGCGTTTTCGCTTTGCTTACAAGACACCAAAGCGAAAGTTTGCCATGACTCCGATCAAATAAACTGCTAATGGAGACTCTACTTACAATCCTACATTGACAACTCTAGAACTTTTGATTGCAGGCGATATAAATCCCAATATTAATTACCCTGGCGATGTGACCGAAATTAATATCCACTAGCTCAAGTTGCCAGATAGAGGAAAGAATATTGGACAATGGAACATAAACCGCGTGTGAAAAAAGTTAAACAACCAGCCTGGATGAATGATACCATTGTTATAGCAATCAATAAGCGTGACAAGCGCGCAAATCAAACTCACCAGATGAATGGGTCAATTATAAACGTACAAAGTGCCTTGTAAATAACCAATTTAAGAAATCCAAGAGAATCTACTTCCAAGAGTCAATCGACAATAACAAAGGCAATTCGAAAGGCATTTGGAAAGCACTAAAATCCTTAAGCAACAAACAAAAGCCCCCAAATAAGATCGCTGAACTAAAGGATGAAAATGGCATCACGCACAATGAAAAGTCAACAATAGCTGATATACTTAATGAATATTTTGCTGATATAACCACTGAAACAAATAGGCGACAATACAACTCCCGGTCAGCAGTTTGATGCCGCGAAAATTGAAGACTTTGTATCGTCTAAGATAAACTACGTCACACAGTTTAATATTCCAGCTATTACTGTAAAGTCTGTAAGATCATAGATAAATTGTCTCTTTCTAAAGCTACTGGACCCGATGCCATTAGCGTCAAAGTTCTTAAACTAGTCGCCCCTGCTTTCTGCCAACCTTTATGCAGGCTCCTAAACCTTTCCATAACAACAGGAACATTTCCCTGTAAATGAAAAAAGGCACGTATCACCCCTCTACACAAGGCCGGCCCACGGGATCTCAGGAACAATTACAGGCCTATATCTGTTTTGTCTGTCATGTCTAAGATCCTGGAAAAACACGTTGCCAGATCTTTTATGTGTTATCTCACGAACAATGGATTGCTGTACGAGCTGCAGTCCGGTTTCCGTGAGGGTCACTCTACTGAGTCCGCTTTGATTAAGCTGACAGACCAGATACTATTCAATATGGACAATGACAAGGTCACTGGGATGGTACTTATAGACTTTAAGAAAGCATTCGATGTTGTAGACCATCAGATACTCTTAAAGAAACTTAGACTATACAGAGTTTACTTAGTGAGTCAGCCGTGTCTGGTTCGAGTCATATCTTACAGATAGAACTCAGTTTATTACTATTCAAGGACAACAGTCCGACCTGCGACCAGTTAAGCAGGGTGTACCTAAGGATCTATACTCGGTCCGGCGCTGTTTTTGCTATTTGTCAACGACATCCCTCTCAACGTGTCAAGTTCAGAAATTGACATTTTTGCAGACGATACAACTTTATCAACGAGCGGTCATTGGTCCTCTACAAAATCGATCGTCCAAGACATCAACAGTGATCTTGAAGCCATTCAGAAGTGGTCAAGTCAAAATAAGATGTTTATAAATACTGACAAAACTAAAACCATGCTAATTACAGGCAGACGTCTCCAGAAAAAGAAACTCCACGACAACCTCAACATCAAGCTAAACAACTCTAAAATTGAACAAGTGTCAAGCAAAACACTCCTCGGAGTCATCATTGATGTAAATGTTGATTATGAGGCACACATTGACGACCTATGCAAAACGTTATCGAATGGCCTGCTTAAGCACATTAGCCCATATCTAAAGCAACGACAAAAATAAATATATTATAATGGAGTAATTAAGCCTACATTCGTGTATGGTAGCTCTATATGGTCAAATTGTAGCAGTGAAAGCATTACTAGAGTCCTAAAGCTCCAGAAAAGAGCGGCAAGAATTATTTTAAGTGCAGACAGAGACACGCCATCAGTTACTCTCTTTTACAGTTTAAACTGGCTTCCTTTGACTAATGTTGCCCTAATCAAAAGATGTGTTTTTGCCATTAAGCGTGTAAATAGTTTCTTCCACACTACCCCTACCTACATTAGTTCCCTGCTTGTGAGAAATTCAGATATGCATAATAGAGAAACTAGATATTCAAATTTTAATTTATTATGTCCAAGATACAAGCGAGTTACTGAAGGAGGGAGAACATTTACCGTCGGAACTATCAAAGACTGGAACAACATCAATATCGAACAAAGAAAGGCAAATTCTGTAAGCAGCTTTAAACGTGATCTTTACAAACGATTTTTATGTCAGCAAAAAGCGTCCTTACGTTTTAAAATCTGATTTTCTGCGATTATTTTAATACAAATTGTTGTAAATAGTAGGTTTTAATCGTAAATAGTACATTTCTAAATAGTATATATTGGTAGTTAGTTCAGATCTTTTAGTAGTATTTTTAGTAATTGTTTTTTAACATAAATTATAATATTAATAGTTTTCCATCAGCAGTATTGTAAATTTTTAGCTTTCTGACTTTATGTCAATTGTTTTCCTTTATTTGTTTTATTTTATTAGAGGGCCATGAGGTTATCAGTTATTGTACTGTCAAGTGTCACCCTCGATAAAAAAAGCCTATTATTATTATTATTATTATTACTATTATTGTTATTGTTATTATTATTATTATTATTATCTGCTAGTGGGCTAGCACTATCACTAATAATTATATTCCATATTCTTAAATCGGATGTAACAATGAGTTCAGATATAGGTGTAATATGTATGAGATACCCAAACTTCAGAAACTTAACCGGCTCTGCACTGCAGTCTGTCAATTCTAACAAGATACTTGTTGTAGCTAGCACAACCCCATACAGACAATGCGTAAAGAAACAGAGATAAAATCAAACTCTTGAAAAGATGATCCAGTGACTCTAAAGGATAACCGTACTGCTTACACATACGTAAGATGTACATAGTTACGCTTGGCAGCCTTACTAATTAAAATATCAAATTGCTGAACCCAACTGATTAGTGGGATCGGAGTTGAAATAGACTCCTAATAACTTTAAATTAGATACCTGCTCGATATTACACAGTATGCATGGGCCTGTCAGCCTTGCTTCGTACTACTTGGTTTTAGAAACATTAATTGTCATACGGTTACTAGTAGCCCAGTCCATTATATTGTGAACTTCGCTATGAGAAACATCATTGTCACCTCTGACCCCAGAACTAAGAGTTAAATCGTCGGCATACTTTACTAGTGTAGCCCTGTTGGCATTAACTACCTTAATATCATTTAGCATTATTGAGAATAACACTAGTCCAAGTATGGTCTCTTGAAGTACACCTTTGTTAATAGAAACAAAGGACGATGTTAAACCATCAGCAACAACTCTTTGCTGCCGACCACTAAGAAAATCAAGAACCCAATTAATTATGAAAGGGTTGATGGGTAGCACTTTAACCTTAATTATTGAACAGTATAAGGTGATTCACACAATATCGGCCTCCTTATCCAGCCACTTTAGCCACGTCTGCTGGTTCTTAAGCAATGCTAATGTAGTGTTACAACCCTCTTTATATGCGAATTGATCAGGACCAATAACTGATCTAATTAATACTGATTTCATATCAGATTGGTATATAATTCTCTCAAAGATCCTAATAATAATATCGGTCAAGGATATCGGGCGCAGCTGGTTGATACACGTGAGGGGAGATTCCTTATGAAGAGATAATATATTGGCGAGTTTCCATAACTGTGGAACCGCTTGGGACTCGATTGACAAATTAAAAATAAGAGTTATTGCTGGTGTTAGTTCTAAACCGTAGTGCCTCCAAAACCAATGCGATAGCTGGTCAGAACCAGGCGCAGTTTTCTTCACATTAGAGAGAAACTTCAAGACGGTGATCTCATCAATGCGCGGGATCCTAGTATCCTCAGGGATAACAACAGGAGTGGGGGAAAGAGGAGATACCTCCACGCGAAATTTGCATTTTCTAAAAATAATATCAAATAAAATGACACACATCATTGGATTTTTCAATCGGATTGTCTGTGAGTTTCTTGGTTTAAATGTCTCTTGATTGCTCACCAACACTGGCGCCGAACACAACTAAAAAAGATGGCGGATTGTACTTTTACACACAGTTCTTTATGCACGGAAATCTTTAAATCCATTATGTGGAGAGCCGAGTTGGCGCAGTGGTTAAGCGCTTCGCCTCTCACCTCTGTGGCTCAGATTCGATTCCCGGACGCGGCGCCATATGTGGTATATCGTCCTTGCTCCGAGGGTTTTTCTCCGGGTTCTTCGGTTTTCTTCCCTCCGCAAAAACCACTATGATACGCTAAATTCTAATTCGATCTGTGGATCAGCCGGGACCTAGCTTTGATCAGCTCCAATGGTTGTTTCAGGTCTCGTTAGAAATTCAGAGTTTATGCGGTAGAGAGTTTTTAAATCTAAGAAACTGAAACCAGTACAAGTGATTTTGTCAATACAGAATATCAAATGTCTACGTGTGTCTTTTATTGTGTTGGGTTCGCAAAGGATTGTGGTTCAAACGTACAGCCGCCATCTTTCCTGACTCAGTAAATTTCAGTTTTTCGCTCGAAGTAAGTTCGGTATCGCAAACTGCAGCACTTGGAAATACTACGTTAATTAAACGTTTGTACCTATTACTAGGCTGTAAGTCAAGTTAGCGCCGAAATTCTCAACGAGCTTCAAAACAAACTCCTCCTCCAACTTCGTAGTGACTTTCAGAATTGCTCAAGACAAACACAGGACTTAGAACTGCTTCACTTTCTCGTGACTCATGGAATAGCCGCATACTCCTGGTCTCGATCTCACTATGCTATGTTTATCAAAATTCTGGTATGAACTGTTTTGACACACAAAAATAAATTGCTGGAGGTGTGTTTTTAGCTTCTTTTCTGGCCTTCACTTTCAATGGTTTGACTACAAAGCTTTTTGGCTTTCAGGTGTTTCAGGTTCAGTGTATATTTGTATATTCTTTGTATAGGTTTCAGGGGCGTAGCCAGGTTTTTTTCGGAGTGACGCACAATTGTGAAATTTCAACTTATTTTTTCTTTCAAACATTTTCGAGTGACGCACGTGCGTCCGGGCGTACAGGTAGCTACGCCCCTGGATTTGAACTATGATTTCACTTCGATTTACTGATTTTACTAGCTCTGAGAGTGGAATTTTATCTCGGACAGAGCCGTAAATTTCGTTGCGCACGTGTAAAACACTCGCAGACAGACATACTTTATTTATACACGGTTAAAACATCAGTACAAAACTATATACAATTTAGTATATAACTCAATATACACAATCTAAAAACAGTACATAACTCAATAAAACTGGTTTACGTGTTTGCCGTGTGGAGTCCGGTGATGAGAATAGGTCGTCAACGCCCCTCTTGAAACATGAGAGGGATAAATAAATAATTAAATAATTAATGGACTTATATTGCGCAAGTTTCATGTGTATATGATCACTTGCGCATTACATGATATGTAAATAACTTATGTATAGCTTAGCCTAAATAATATAATGTTAAAAATCCATACTAATGTTAATACTAATTTTACGGAAGCTAAACCTATACTAATAGATTAATACTAAATGTTTAAGAACTAATAAAATAATAAAAATGAGTAAAAACTATACATTCTAATATTTAAAAAATTATGTTAAAATAAATTACAGTTAAATGCTTTCCTAAAAAGATAAGTCTTAATTGAACGTTTAAAAGAATCGAGAGACTGTTCATTTCGTATAGAGTTCGGTAGATCGTTCCACAGTTTAGGAGCAGCAGATACAAAGGCTCTATCGCCAAGTGTAGGCTTAGTTATCACATAAGGTGGTTCTAGTAACAATTCGGTATTAGAACGAAGACAATATCTAGACTTACTCTTAATCTTAATTAGATCATTAATATATATATAGGTGACAGACCATGCAATAAGTAATAATTTAAAGTAATAAGTAATAATTTAAAGATAATTCTAAACTTAACTGGAAGCCAATGCAGCTGATATAACACAGGTGTTATATGGTCGAATTTTGGTATCTTACAAATAAGACGGGCAGCAGTATTTTGTACTCTCTGTAACTTAATTAGTTGTGTCTGCGGTAATCCGTATAAAAGGCTATTACAGTAATCGATACGGCTGGTAACAAAGGCATGTACTAAAAGCTTGGTAGATTCAGTGGACAAATACTTCCTTATGCGTCTAATGTTGTGTAAATGGAAAAATGAAGAATTGCATATCTTATTAATATTCGTGTTCATGGACAACTTAGAGTCGAACCAAGAACCTAAATTTCTGGCAACTGGAACGGGTGCAATATTACAATTTCCGACAGTTATATGTTCAATGTTTACTTTAGCTAATTGTTGCCTAGTGCCTATAATCAGAAATTCAGTCTTGTCATCGTTCAGCATTAGCCGGTCGGCAAGCATCCATTGGCGAATGTCCTTTATGCAGTTTTTTCTATGACAGAAATAGCGTTCTCCTGATTAGCAGCTGAGTCCGGCTTGAAAGAAAAGTAGATCTGCGAATCATCGGCGTAGTAGTGGACATTAGGGAGATGCGCATTCATAATATCAAATAGTTTCGATGCATAAATAACAAAGAGACGTTAGTGTTCTCATTTATTGGGAAGCCCGTTCCATAAGGCAGCTCTAGAATAGCTAAAGCTGCGTTTTAGGTAGTCAGTTTTGGGCTTTGGTAGTTGTAATTTGTTGTGAGAATCTCTCATGTCGTAACTTGAGTGTCGATAAGAAAACATATCTTGCAAATATGCTGGAGTGCGATTGCTTAAGGCTTTGTACACGACATGTGCTTTCTGCTTTGCTCGTGCAACTGCAATTTTATCCCAACCAAGCATATTGAGTAATGGGGCTGAGCTGGTGTCATAGCTAGATATTGTCACTGCCCTAGCCGCACGATTTTGCAATTTTTGCAACTTATCACTTAGTTTTAGACTAAGCCCGTCCCATACAGCACTGCAATATTCAAAGTGAGGTTCAATCAACGCTTTGTATATTTTGATTGCAGTATCCTCCGTAATAAAAGGTCTGACACGCTTTAAAGCGCCAATACCAGAGAATATCGTTTTTGAGATCATATCAATGTGCTTGGTCCAGGACTGTCTCATCGATATTTAGTCCGAGGGATTTGCTGGAATAGACTTTATTAATTTCTTTTCCCTCAATATGTACACTGACGTCACAGTTAGCTTGTGTTTTGATCCTCTGTCGTGAACCGATGACCATAAACTCTGTTTTGGCTACATTTAGACTGAGCTAATTAATTTCCTTTCCCTCAATATGTACACTGACGTCACAGTTAGCTTGTGTTTTGATCCTCTGTCGTGAACCGATGACCATAAACTCTGTTTTGGCTACATTTAGACTGAGCTAATTAATTTCCTTTCCCTCAATATGTACACTGACGTCACAGTTAGCTTGTGTTTTGAGCCTCTGTCGTGAACCAATGACCATAAACTCTGTTTTGGCTACATTTGGACTGAGCTTATTGGCCCTCGACCAGAAGTTGACATTTAGTAATTTTTTATTGATTATTTTTTCAAGTTCAGCGTTGGTAGAAGCAGCAGAGCTTATGCTAGTGTCGTCAGCGTACAGCGTACATCATTTAGGCAGTTTGGGAGGTCATTTATGTATATTAGAAAAAGCAACGGGCCAATTAAGGATCTCTACGGGACGCCACAGGTTATTGAACTAGGTATGATTCGAACCAGTTTAATTAATTATGGTCTAATCCGTATTTTGCTAGTTTTTGGATAATGATGGTGTGGTCAATATAGTGTCAATTAAATGCCTAAATGTTTAAACAGGTTTTTTGACGACGTTGCGCGAAATGTCAACGGCAAGTGTGTTAATTACACGAAGCAACTCCAATAATAATTCGGGTAACAGTGTTTCAGGTGCCTACATATCGATATCCGGTGACTGACTTCCGGTATCGGCTAACACATTTCACTCGAAAATACATGGCTTTGGGAGCTATTTTGCCTTCTAAAACAAATAAAATAATATATAACTTCTTCTTACACTCGAGTCAAAGTTAAGTAATATCTAATCTGCGACTGGTAACTGTTTGGAGTGATTATGGTAAGATTTCGCGGGTCAAATTTAGATTTGCTTGCGGGAGTTGAAGTGGATTTTTACAAGGCGTTCCAGACGACCAAGCAGAGGAAAACTGGGTTTAGCTTGAATACGGATGCTAACTGACTTCTTACCGCTGAATTCAAATAGTTCCGGTATTAACAGGTAAGCCACATTATAAACTCGTAATGCGACTGAAGTTGTTATATATCTCAAATAAAATCGCATTTACTTCAAAGCGATGACCAATACAAAATGTCCTCTTTGTGTACAATGGTTTTGATGACTTGCAACATGTTGCCATAACGAAGATTGCGTTAGAAATCGTCCAGCGCGCCACGTTACTCTATGTAGACGTTATGGCCAAGAATTATCGCGAAAACCAGTTCTACGTTCTACGTATTTATAAAAGCACTGCCAGAACTCAAGAAAAAGAAAACAAAGTTTGTAGCGAACCTCGGCGCCAACTTGACTCACAGACAGTCTTTTTAAAACTTTTAAAAGTTATTCTCCAATGGCCTTGATTCTTCCGATTTGGATTCTACTACCATAAATTATATTGAAGGCCTATCGCAATTTCAAACTTATATACATCATATATATATATATACGCCTGTACCTAAAATTCTATGTTGTTCTCTCGCTCTTTACTTTAATATCTATCGGCGTAAAATCTGTACATTCAGTCTTTGTTCCAACCAAAACATTCTTTATCAACCTTTGCTCCCAGTTCTTTTTTTCCGTTCCATCGCAGTAATCGATAAACGTTCGTCTTCTTATCGCCCTCGGCAACTTTTTTCGATCGATACTATCCACTCGGATCATAAGTAAAGACGAGTCATCCATTTCTGTTGTCCTATACAGAGCCATATCGAGCTCTTCGCGGCAAAACTTACTTGACATATAGTTCTTCGAAATTACTGCAAGAACTTTTTTGCTCCTGTAAACGCTGTCCGCCATGTTTTCCAGTATGGCTTTGCCCAGTTCGAAGTCTCTGTGGTGGATGCAGTATTTCAGTTGATGGCTCTCCAATAATGGAATTAGGTTTCCTTTAACCCACTTGAAGTCCTGACTACTGAAGGTTATAAATAAGTCGTATATGTATTCCTCTTCTTTAAATAGGTCTGCAGAAAAAAAGAAAATTAATTTGTTTTTTTCAGTCTAAAGACCATGAAAAGGTTGTAATTTAATTTAAGATAAATATGGATGGTGGACAAGAAAGATAGCCAACTCTTTTATCGTACGTGTTATATCAATGTGAATTTTTGTGTTGTCTAGAAATAACTAATTGTACTGACCCTAAATTCATGCCGCCCTCTCTTCTAATTTGATTTCTTCAAACAAAGATTATCGGGCTGAACTGATCTTCGTCCCCTATTGAAAAGATACAAATAACGGTTGATATGGGTCACCTCCCGTTTCTTAAGAACAGAATAATACTTTCTTTGCGATGAATAAATTGAAAAGAAAAGTGTTTAATTTTAATTGACAATAAAATCAAGGTTGTCGACGTCACTAACACACTGAGAAACGTCCCTAACTATCCTTCGTATAGTTGAGAAATAAAACGATATTATTGCATATGCAGTAAAGGGCTAACGCTAAATGGCTAACCACCACTCATCCACTTTTACCAGTTAATTTACTCTTATTTTGTAACACCCTGACAATAGCAGGATAAGTACGAGATGCAGTACACTGAATGATCAATAATAGGAGATATTGTAGTTGAGTCTACGAATAGCAGTTTCAGCGGTATTGACCCGAACGCCTCACTTCAATGTAATGAAGCGCCATTGAAACCATCATTCTTACACGACACCAACACCCTCCTAAACAAGCACGACTAATTTAGATACACAGTTTGAATAGCGCTTCATTACATTGAAGTGAGGCGTTTGGGTCAATACCGCTGAAACTGCTATTCGTAGACTCAACTACAATATCTCCTAATATACGGATACGGTTAAGGTTAGAATCCACATAGTAACAATACGAACGAATTTTGTGTGTAAATATGTACTGGACAATCGCTACATCATTACATGCAACATCACGCGCAACAATAGAGGAGGGTCTGAATGGGGTTAACTGACTACTGACAAACGGCCTTCAAAATAACTGACAACTGACAAATGACGATTTTTTTACTGACAACTGACAACCGAAACATAACTGACAAATTTGGTTTTTGTGGGTCAAACATAGTAAATTTTCTCTAGTAAATGATTAACTAGGCCTAACTGACAACTGACAACTGGCCAAAATTTTAACTGACAACTGACATGTAGATCCCCCCATTCAGACCCTCATAGAGCAGATCAGTTTCGTATGAGTGGGACAAATTACGACATGTCCGTTACCGTGCTGTATTGTAACTCTGTGATTTCACTGGATCAGCAGGACAAAAACAATGGGAAACCATTTCAACGTCACGGCATGCCGTACGGTAGCCTTGCTGTAGTCAGTGCTGTAGTTTGTTCCACTCATACGAAATCTGAACTAGTGTCAAAGTAATGGATGTTTTCGCTGCTTGCGATGACTACAGACACTTTTACGCAGAGCTCGGCTCATCTTTGGCTTTCTTAGTAACATTTACGAAAAATCGGTCACCGCCAAGTTAGGCTATTCGTAGCTCTGAATTGGTTTAGTTTCAACTTCTACGTCTTCTTGCTGGTAATTGTACTGATACTTCACATCAACGCCATTACCAGAAATCTAAGAAAAATGACGTAAGCCGATCTAATTAGCATAAATGTCGCTTTCTTTATTATCGCCAAGATTAAGAAGGGATCGTATGGAACTCATATCATAAGAAAATAATTTATGTATTTCTTTAATTCGCACAATTTCTCCCACCCTCATTTATACCGATATACTAGGCATGTTGTTTCTGTTTGATTTAGAGAGGTTTTAGCTGTGTCAAATCGACGTTTTATTAACCCGTAAAGCAAGTCAACATCTTCAAATTCTAGAAAGTACCTTACTTTCCTTACCTGATAGAATACTCACTGTTAGGAAAGTTGCTGTTCTCGACCCCTTAAAACATTCCTTGGGAAATAAGCTTTCGCAATCGATCAGAAACTATTCGATAAAACCCGTATAAATTATGTCAAAACTCGGTTTTACCTCGGTGCAGGGGCGTAGGGAAGTTCTGAAAATTGAGGGGGGGGGGGGGGGGGGGGCGAAATGTTGAATTCTGTCAATCTCTCTTCTGAGACTGGGCAGAGGGGGAAACTTTTTTTAGATCTATGGATCGGTAGATCTCTGAATCGTTAGATCGCTGAATCGTTAGATCGCTGGATCGGTAGTGCGCTGGTCGCTGCATGGATCGGTAGATCTACGGATAGGCAGATAGCTGGATCAGTAGAGCGCTGCAGCTGGATCGTTAGATCTCTGGATCGCTGCAACGGTAGATCGATAGTCAACAACGGGTGCTCACTAATTTAGTGTGTTTAGCGCCATGATTTTGGATTTTTAGGGCTACGTCACTAAATAACAGAGAAATGTAGTGCTTCTTCAGTGATCCTGTGAACTAATCCAAAACCTAACCCTACATTTAAAAACACCCTAACCTTTAGAGCTAGTAACTAATTTAGGGTGTTTAGAGCTAGTAACTAATTTAAGGTGTTTAGAGCTTGTAACTAATTTAAGGTGTTTAGAGCTAGTCACTAATTTAGGGTATTTAGAGCTAGTCACTAATTTAGGGTGTTTAGAGCTGATCACTAATTTAGGGTGTTTAGAGCTAGTCATATAATGCTACCCTATATTTAAAGACCCTAAACATTACCTAGATCAGTGAGTCAAAATAAACTAGATTGGGCTAACGATCCACCTGGGTCTCCGAGGATACTAACGATCCAGCGATCTACCGATCCAGCGATGTAACAATTTACCGATCTATTGATCCTTATGATCTAATGATCCTTACCGATCTAGTGATCCTTACCGATCCAACGATCTAACGATCCAAATATCTACCGATCCATGGCTCCAGCGATCTACCGATCCTGTCCTTCATACAATTTAGTAGAATGAGGCTGTGACGTCAGTTGTGAGGTTTTTACACTGAGGTAAACCCCAAAACTCTGATGAATCCATGGATCTTTCAAGGTGAGATGAGTGGTGCTAATTTACATAGGTAGCAATCAAGTATGAAAATGAAAGCTTGTCATAAGCCTGCGTGATCGTTTGCGTGGTGCAGTGGTTAAAGTACTCGCCTTCTACGCAATGGGTCAAGTGTACGAGTCCCATGAATAGAACCGACAACAATATTTTTCTCTTGTTTATCTTCTTTTCTTATTTATCTGTGAATTCTAACCACAAATTAGCCCTAAAACCTCGTCGTTTACCTGGGAACTTATGTTTAGTGACCAGTTAGGGTATTTTGTATGGTTCGTTACTCGGTTTAGGGTATGTTTGTCAGTTAGTGTATGTGACTTTTCAGACCAATACTGAGCGGTTTAAGGTAACAAGTCTCTACCTCTATGTTCGCCATCTTGAAAAAGCTTAGTACCCTGGCAATCTCATGTAAATACTGCTGAAAGGATAGCAGGCTCCGATGTTACTTGTAGAGCGGAACAATTCGGAATTATAAAAGTAAAACAAAGGGAGAAGATTTCTGATCATTTATTTGGATACGACAAATAAAAGTACAGTCAACTGATTTGAAGATGAAGGTTACTGAATCTCCCCTATCATATATTAGCAAACAGCACATTTCTGAAGTCCACACTGCTCAAAGCATGTAATAACGGTAATCAACTCTTTCTCCCCTTCTTTCTACTCGATCCGCCATCTTGGAAATACCAAACTGAGCATGCGCACTAGTGACCGACTAAAACCGCAGTACATTTATACGCATGTTCAGAAAATACCTAGATTTCTGGTAATGTGCGTGGATCTGTATGTAGTTATCGCATTCAGCGTTGGGTTGCGAATTGAAAAGAGGCTTAATGCAAACATGAAGCACTAGTTCATCTGTAGACTTTTTTTAAAGCAATTTAAGCGCAATATTGGAGGGATCTTTAAGCGCTAAGTTAAGAGCAATGCTGAACGCATCGTGTAATATGTAAGTGTAATATGAATCGTAAAATGCTAAGCACAACGTTAAGCGCAATATTGAGCGCATCATTAAACATATTATAAACCGCAACATTTAGTGAAATGCTAAGCGTAACGTTAAGAATGATGTTAAGCGTAATGTAAAGCGCAATATTGAGCGCAGTATTAAGCGTTCTATACAGCGCAATTTTAAACGAAGCGTTAAGCGAAGTGTTGAGTGCAGTGTTTAGCGTGCAATTCAGCGCAACTGTATAAGTGAAGTGTTGAGCACAATATTGAGCGCAATGCTAAGCGTACTATTCAGCGCAATTGTAAGTAAAGTGTTGAACGCCATGTTGAGCGCAGTGTTAAGCGTACTATTCAGCGCAATTATAGGTGAAGTGTTGAGTGAAGTGTAGAGCGCAATGTTAGGCGTACTATTCAGCGCAATTGTAAGTAAAGTGTTGAACGCCATGTTGAGCGCAATGTTAGGCGTAATATTCAGCGCAATTGTAATTAAAGTGTTTAACGCCATGTTGAGCGCAGTGTTAAGCGTACTATTCAGCGTAATTATAGGTAAGTGTTGAGTGAAGTGTAGAGCACAATGTTGAGCGCAATGTTAGGCGTACTATTCAGCGCAATTGTAAGTGAAGTGTTGAACGCCATGTTGAGCTCAGTGTTAAGCGTAATATTCAGCGCAATTGTAAATGAAGCAATTTTGAACGCAATGTTGAGTGCAATGTTAAACATACTATTCAGAATAATTGTAAGTAAAGTGTTTCAGTGAACTGATCGTTACAGGGTTGTACTCGTAATCTTACTTGTGTAAGTGTAGCGTCTCCGTTTCTCATGCCAGAATCGATAAATAATTGCAGACGTGGCCAGGCCACATAAGATTCCTGCTATGACCAGTAGAATGATTTGTAGGAAGGTGAGCAAGTGGACCTCAACTTTCCTTGAATCCTCGGCCAACAAATCTGAGAATACAAATTCAATTGCTTGTACATACGTATGAGAAACGACGGACTGCGTCTTAGCATAATATTCTACAATGAACGCACGCGGGAGGCAGCTAACTACGAACAATTTGCGCGAGTCGCTTGACCCAAATGCATTAGAAACTTGATTACGCACAGCTGTAACATAACACTGCTGTAACGTTAACTTTTTTTTAAACATGGTTTCTATTACTTGTTTTGTAAAGCGGTATCACTTTAACAGAATGTTAGTCTGGCGTAAGTTAAAACTAAAGCAGGCTAATTATCCTTAGACAGACTAGAAATATTACACCATCTAAGCTAACAATAATCAAAGTTTACCTTCCTCTTGGAGGACAACAGCTATATTTGCGTTGAACCTCTGTGCGATTATTGCAATACCGCAGGAATACATCCCAGTATCGTTCAGAGTTACATTGAGTATAGTCAAAGACATGTTGATCATAGGAACACGTCCTTTCAGGAATGGATGATTCTGTCTGTGGTAACTTTTCCCGATGCGGGACTTGATAAGCATTTTATTGCGAAACGTCCAGAAAGGTTGTGTTAGTAGATTGGGAGCATTGTAAGCCAAGCAACGTAATGTTACGTTTGATCCAACAGAAATCGCGACATAGCGTGAAAATGGTTCTATTTTGGATGGCATCATAACCATTACATCTGAAATGTAGAAAAAAACACGTTTTCTTATTGTCATCGCATATCACGTGTGCGGTACGTATTAGAGTAGATTTAGTGTGAGTGGTGCAAACTACGGCATGCCTGTAGCCGGCCTTAACCGTACCGTCACCGTACTGTAACCGTACTGTAACCATACTGTAACCGTACTGTAACCGTGCTGTACCGTAACGCTAACGTGATTGGATCAGAAAGACAAAAACAATAGGGAAACTATTTCAATGTCACGCCGAAATGCCGTACAGCAACCGTAGTTTGTCCTACTCATACGAACTCTGCTCTAGTGGGATACAAGGCCCCTTAAGCAACAATGTATTTACATTAGTCAGCAATGATTTCTGCAAATGTTTAAATTCTGAAATAATGCAGCTAACACCTTTTGTATAAGGTCTATATTTCACTACATTATTGAAGTCAAATTGAGTATTCTGATTGGTTGTTACTCGGTTGGGACCGCACTGGGTTTTCCATCACATCTCCAGCCCCCCTTCCCCCGGTACATAGTGGATAATACCTCATTTTCATGACACCAAATTTATAAATGTCGCTCCTTTTATGAATTCTTCACTTCCGGCGTTTATTTGAATAAATCTGGTAATTACTTTTGTATTTGGTTATGAGGTCTTTTATCATTTTGGGTTTGAAAGTGCCATGTTCATGCCACTTTGGACGCTACCTCTTCAATCCCAACGAAGGGTTAAAACGGTTTCAATATCGCTTCAACATCGGTTCAACATCGGTTCAACATTTCTTGAAAAATGTTTAAAGCATGCGTGTCAAACGGTTTCAACATCGTTTCAGGATTCCCAGAACAAAACGTTTCAACATCTATTCAACAGTCTAATTAACTGCTATTGTTCTCGGAAATATTTTCAGGCCATGTCAAACGGTTTCAACATCGGATTCAACAAATGTTGAACCGAGTGAAGAGGTTTTCAAACCGTTCAGACCGAAGATAAGACGCTAAAGCATCAGAGGTTTGGTGTAGTTTATTGTCTGCTATTGTTTTACGTCTTCTACCATGTTATGATATATGAGTCGTACCTCTCAAGGTAACAGAAACATTGTGAGAAGTAACACCGAACTTGTTTCTGGCCATACACGTGTATAATCCCTCGTGCTCTTTTCGGGTAACCCATAAAATTTCTAGATCCACTCCGCTCTCTCTCGTTTTCAGTAAATATGAGTCATTGTTGGGCAGCCGTGCAACATTTACTCCGTTTCGTAACCAACTGATCACCGGTCTCGGCCAACCACTTGCATAGCAGTGCAACTCAGGGTTCGTTCCTTCGATCACTACTTGAGGACTCGTAGTATAGCGTCCCTCTTTATATATTATCCTCGGTGGAGCTGCGTGAAAATTTATAAGATTTATTTTTTTAAAGCATTTGGTGGAGTTTTCTACTAAGATTGTATTATTATTATAACTACCTATTATCATCAAGTATATTTTATGTATAAAATAATATATATGGATAAAATATTATTTTCAAGAATCAAACAACCCTAGCAGTATTAGACATCTTAAAATCGATGAAATACTTAAAACCTCACCTATTTGCAGATGATAAAAGATTATTTTATTCCAGCAACAATTTTGATGTGAGATTCACGAATGGTTACTATGTAATAAACTTTCCTTGCATATTTCAAAATCTAATTTTGTAAAGTTTTACCCTAGACAAAGGAAACCACCTAGAACCTTATCAATAAAAAATTGAGAATGAAAAATTAATTGGAAAAAAAACACATACAAAATACTAAGGAATATAATAGATAGACATTTCACTTGGAAGGACCATATATATCTTGTGTCAAAACAAAATTAGCAAAATCTCTTGGTATCATCTATAAGGCGAGACACTGTGCCCTACTGTCAGTATTAAAACAAATATATTATTCTTTATTCTATCCACATCTTAATTATGCTATTCTGTTATGGGGAAATGCACATGACTCGAGCCTTAAACCTCTAAAAGTTCTACAAAGGAAAGCTATTAAAGCAATGCTAAATGAGCCATGGAATAGTCATACTCCTCCACCTTTTCATAAATTAAATCTGATCAGCTTAAGGCTGCATGGTTCACATATAATCGTCCCGATCGCCCGAATCGCTCCGATCGCCCGAATCGCGTTAAAAAATGTGCAAGCGATCGAGACGATTCGAGCGATTCGCCGTCTGCTCAATTTGCTACTCGTTCACGCGATCTGTGACTGTATGACTTATGTGCTAGAAGGGTGTTTGATTGTCTCCTTATCGAAATAAAGAAATGAACGCTACCTCTATTGTCCAAGAACCAAGGTTCACATATGATCGCACCTGATCGCATGTGAGTTCAATTTCACACGGCCATTCCTGGACCCGAGATGTATTTTCGCGCCATATTGACACAAAATGGCGGCAGAAAATCGAAGAGAACAGCTTATTGCTTGTTATTTACTGCTTTTGATAACATTACGACGCAGGAGAACAAGGGCTGTTGAACCGAAACGTTTACTTATTACTTTTTTCAGCTTCCTCCGGCGCTAATCCAAAATTCTCTCCAAGTTTTTTCCAGCAGTTCAATCTTACAAACTTGTTCTTGTAGTCTTTGGAATATTTGTTATATAAACATTCGTATCTCTGAACTTCTGCCATAAATAATGCGGTGTTAAAGTCTTCGCTACTTGCCGCCATTTTTAAATGAAGATAACAATGTTTGGATGTGAGAATAATGCATCTTGGGTACATGCAGTGCATTTTGGGACATATTTCGATCGTCCGAATCGTCCGAATCGCCTGGCCATGTTCACATATAATCGCTCACGATTGCTCGTGGCTTTTTCTCGATCGCACCGATCGCCCCGATAGAGCAGTGTTCTATCGGGGCGATCGGAGGCGATCGCGATCTTCCCGATCGCCTGGATCGTCCCACAACTTAAAACGTGTGTTCACATATAATCGCCCGGATCGCCCGCGCACTATTTCAAGCGATTCGGGCGATTCGGGCGATCGGGGCGATTATATGTGAACCAGCCTTAAGAAGACATATATGCCTTACAGTCTAGCTTATTTATGTATGACATTTATCACAATAATATCAGTGATGTTTTTACTGGAATGTTCACCAGACTTACAGAAATTCATCAACATAATACTCGACAAAAAGAAAATCAAACATTCTATAAACAAAGCTGCAGAACCGATCATTACATCTGAAGGAATTAGAATTTGGGAAACCATACCCCAAAATCTGCGATCTGAAAAAAGCAGACATAAAAAAAATTACGTATACACTCATTTTATTGAAAGAAATATTATAAATTATGATTACTTATATTTACTACTATTAATATTATCAGCTCCTTAGTTATCACAAAATAATCAAAAAAATACTTAGATCATATAATATCAGTGTGTACGTATATACTTATCATACCAATTTCAATCATTCTGATTGTAATCTGTAGACCTTTGCAATACACACCTGTAACACATTATCACACATTCTCACAGGTTGACCTGACTCGAAAACCTCTGGCTTTTAAGGCAAACCGACTCTCCCTTATTAGGGAAGAGGTCAAAACAATGGTACTTTTACGGGACCCAATTTTGAGGGAAGGGGGGTTGTGCTCGGAACCCATCACCTAATTTGGCAAAATTTAGATTTTTGACCACAAATATCTTCTTGAAGTAAATACTTATTGAAGAAGTAACTATATTTCTAGTTTGTACAGGCAGAGAAGAACGTGTGTCTGCATTAAAATCAGGTATCTCTATTTTACAACGCGAGAAAATCACCCTCGAAAAAAGAGGTAGGGGGTATTACCCGCCAAACAACCACCTCCCCTGACAAAATTGGGTCCCATTCGAAATCCATTGTTTTGGTCTCAGCCCCAACTTACCATTATACATGTATATAGCAACTTAGAGTTAACATAAATGCTGTTGTTGTTGTATATGTAGAGGACTGTTTTACAATTTCTCAGAAATAGCAGAACTCACACGAAACTACATCCGGGCCTTGAGAGGCGTATTTTCCATGTCCTCACTAGCTAGTGAAAATATCGATGACGTCACGTTTGATGGGAAGAGAACCTAGTAGTATCTCGCCCTTGCTCTGACTCCGAGAGGTTTTCTCCGTGTTCTCCGGTTTTTCTCCCTCCTCAAAAACCAATATAACTTTCAATTCGATCGAGGAATTCGTGTCACCGATTAGAAGACAGCAAGATAAGACATTTATTTTGACGATCCGTGTTCGAGTTGTTACCAACAACCAGCCAATTTGACTTTTTGTCAACGACCAGTTAATCTCCTATATTTTCATGAATAAACCTGCTCCCTCGAATAAGCCCCACCCCGCATGAACACATCACCTTAATGAATGGCTAATTAAAATAATCTTACAGTGCCGTAAAGTAAAATTTTAGTCTTCCCTGAGTCCTTTAGCCTGATTTTCAGACGGTTACGAGGTCGTCCGCTCACTCCTCCCGTCTGATGGACTTCATAGACTTTCGTGTTCCTGACGTCATAATGTCAACCAATCAGAGCGAACTTTACACTTTTGGCAAAGTCTGGAATTTAAGGAATGTGCTCTCATATTTTTCTGAATGGCGTTGGGGAAGAACTTGAGCATTGTGTCGACCGAAGTTGTAAAGTTTTCAGGATTTCGAAGCTATATCCAGAGCAGAAGAAAGCATTGGAATCGTTCATTCATCGAAACGATGTGTTTGTGAATCTACGTACGGGCTTTGGTAATCACTAATCTTCCTCCCCTTATAAATCACATGCATCAATAGATCTCAAACATTCTCCTAGGTTTTTGGCTTTTAGAAGACCAAATCTTTCATGGAATATTATGATTTTTCTGCAGGAGTGAACGCACATACTGAGTATGTTATGGAAAAAGTTTCATGGCACTTGGGAGAATATTTTTGTTTTCAGAATTATGAACACACTTCCGTAAGTTCATGTACGGCAATGGCATCTAAACTTTGCACAAAAAGTCCAGTTAAAACAATCTCTGATACCCAAAAACCTACACTAGGACAACTTTAGGGTCTTATGGTCCTTCCAAGTGTGACTAATCGGCATACATATCAAGCTTAAACATGTTTTAAAAGTAAAAGTAAAAGCGTAAAAGTTCTAAGATTACAGTAATAAACTTTACGGAATGGAATTGAGGCTGATTTTTCTTGTATGCATTCTCGCACTATCCTGCAAATACTGCACGCAAACTTCCGTTTAAAAAGTTCCTGCTCTCCAAAGAACCACAGCAGCTCAAACAGGATACCATTCTGAGAAATCGAGAGAAGTTTGAAGCTGTAGAATGTGTTTTTTCAGTGCATGAAAGCTGATAGATCCAACTAGTAAAAGCCGCTACTGCACGACTGTTCTACACTTCACGCTTCAATTCTTACGCGTGTTCGTATTGGCTTATTGTAAAAACAAAGGTTGATGACGTCAGGAATATGAAAGTCTATGAAGTCCATCAGACGGAGAGGGGGAGGAAGTGAGTGGACGACCTCGTACCGTCTGAAAATCAGGCTATGAGTCCTTCTGAACAATTAAATATCGATTTAGAGAGCGCAAACATTTTTTTTCTTATCGAAGTCAGGCATAATTGTCAAAAACATGCGACATTTATATGCCGTTAAAGATATGCTAATCACACGCGCGACCAGACTAAAATTAAATACAATAAAATACAAACGGGGTCGGTTGTTTCACTTCACTTTAAGTGATGGCCTCTTGCAACAAGAAGGTTATTGTTTGTTTATTTAACGGTCAAGGCTGTCTTGATGCACAAAATCCAAAATAACTGTGCACCGACCAGTCTCACCGAATTATTCAAAACAGTTGGAAGCATAACAGACTACAACCTGAGGGGACAAATACCAAACTCTGCTTGCCCCTCCCCAAAACTGAGTTTGCGAAAAAGAGCATCTCCTACAATGGAGCAAAGCTCTGGAACCGGTTTCCAGCTGAATTACGCGAGACTAGGTCGTTAGTTTCGTTTAAGAACAACATTGCGACTGCCTCTCTCCTAAATTGACTTTTAGACTATTTTTTACTATACGTTACTTTACTTTTGTATTTGTTATTGTTATTACTATTTTATATATTATTGTTTATACGAGCAGAATAGAGTACATAATTAGATATATAGTATTAGGAATTACTTGAATTATATATTACGGATGTATTTTTAGCCACGGATTCTATGTAAATCACCGTTATGCTGTTAGTAATACCGTGTAATAAGTGATTTAATAAATAAAAAACATCCTTAAGATTACATTGGCATAGTAGGGCAATCTCTTTCATTTCACTGTGTGCTGTACTCTAATTGCAACGTACTAAATGTGCATCATTTTTTGTAATTTTTCACAATCTTTCGCTCAATAGGGAAAACCCAGAGAACACATGCTTACCATTTACATGAAGACTAATATCACAAACTCTTCTTCTCCGTGAGACCGCTGTGCATTCATACCGTGCAGCATCGTATTCAGTGACGTTATTAAACACGAGAGCAAGCCATATGCCACGGGACTGCTTTATCGGATCTCCATTCTTGGTCCATAACATCTCAATTGCTGTGGTATTAGTTTGTCTTGTTGTACAGTTCAGGGTAAGGTTACTTCCTACACTCAATGTATATCCACGAGTCATTGAAGAAGACACTTGAGCTTGGCAGGACAATGTTTCAGCCGCGTTTGTTTCTGCGATTTGAAAAAAAGTCGTAAGTTAACATCGATTGAGGTATTTTCATGGAGTGTATAGTCAAAAGATAACATCTATTGAAGTATTTTCATGGAGCATATAGTCAAACGTTATCATCTGTTGAGGTATTTCCATGAAGCACAGAGATTATAGCAGAGTTCCCGTGCCGAACGCGAGCAGAGCACAGGATGGGAGCAAAAATTGGGAAAAACTTCATGGTAGTGTTTCGTTCCATATAGTCTCCCTGCATAATACTGTAAAATAGTAGAGGAAATGATTATGCAGGGAGACTATATGGAATGAAACACTACCATGAAGTATATACCAAAAATTGGCTGACTCCAGGTTTCACCTGGCGCCCGAAGAGCAACGTAACGTGTCTGAAAATGTGCTACCGCGCGCCTGCGCGCGCACTGTTAAAACCAGGCTGTGCTGTCGCCGATACTAGAGTACCGAAGTAATGACATCATAAATAAATAAATTCGCTTTAAGAACATTTGACCACTGTTTCAGAAAGAACACGATAAAAGAACATTACATACCAAAAATGAGGTGAAACGATGAAAAGCGGTCGAGATATAGGCATTGGAATATATAATGTTGTTTAACACGTCATTGACATTGTATTTTTGTCCTGCAAAAATACAGTGATTCGTTAAAGAAAATTATCTGTTCCAATGCCCATACCTCAGCCGCTTTTCATCGTATACACCTCATTTTTGGTACGTAATGTTCTTTTAAATTGCTCTTTCCGAATCGGTGGTCCGAAAATTCTACATCTAAATTTTGCAAATTTGTGACGTCAAACTTCGGTACTCTATTTATGTTTTGCTGTAGTATTGTCATTATTAAAAGAAGCACCTATTTTCTGCCCATATGGATATTTCTTTCTACAAGCCAGATATACACATTGATTCTTAAGGGACTAACGAAGTCAAAACATTACGTCAATCGTTTTCAAATTATTGTTAGAATTGGATTTAAACTGAGAAAACTAGACTGCCATATTAGTGAACCTGGGCGAGTCATAAAGTATTCCCCTGGGCAGTAACGACGAGTGGTGAATAAACGAGTTAATGACACTCTAAGACTAATGATTTCAAAGTTTGGTCATTTCCTTTAATTACAGTATACGGTGTAGCCTTAGAGAAAATTTGAACGCGCGTTAATCCTGCATTGTTAAGAATATAACTATATATAATATCACTAGACTTCTAGAATGTATATAATTTATATATAGCGCGGAGAAATAAAACAGGAAATTCAAAGAAGGGTCGGACCAATTGAGGTATAGGGCCACTTGGCAAAATACCAGGTATTCTAAGGTGAAAATACCAGGTACCGTGATAACCATGACATCACCGAGGTTTACTTAAAATGCCAGATGATATGCCAGGTGCCACCGATAACAATGGGTCCTAACAATGCCATATAGAATGCCATATAAGTTCAAATGCCATATAGAATGCCATATAGGTTCAAGGGAAACTATCTGCTGATAGCACGATAGTCCGGTGACAGACACACTCTATTGTGTTTATTGTTCAACACAAAATGTTTGATTGTGCCCACGAGCGACTATTATACAAATAGACTGTGCCCGTCGAGGAACTATCGACGATCGGCTGATTGTTGCCCACGGAAATTTGATGTTCTTAAAACAAATCTATGCTCGAGAACGCAGTTCGAGGGCTTATATGCTAGTTTTAAGAACATCAAATTCCACGGGAAACTATTAGGCGATAGTTCCGAAACAAACACACTCTATTTGTCGTTAATATAGTTCATCACAAAATTGTCTTCGTCTCTCAGCGGGCACTATTTAACAATTAGACCCGCAGCCCGAATGGACTATTTAACTCGTAGCCCATGAGGGCGAGAGGTCTAATTGTTTTAGTATAAACTAACTAGCCGGACAGTAAAAAATGATAGAAAGAAACAAATTGACTTGAAAACATGTTAAAATTTCGTGATAATGCGTGCGGTTTTTCGTCTACCATGGGCTATCACAAATAGACCTATAGCAGGGCCGGGTAGCCAATCAGAATGCAGGATTCGTAATAGTCCGACTGTGTCCGTCGAGGAACTATTATACAAATAGACTGTGTCCGTCGAGGAACTATCGGCTGATAGTTGCCCGCGGAAATTTGATGTTCTTAAAACGAATGTATTAAGTACGAGAACGAAGTTCGATGGCTTTATGCTAGTTTCAAGAACATCAAATTTCCAAGGGAGACTATCAGCCGATAGGTCCGAGACAGACACAGTCTATTTGCGTTATTGTTCAACACAAAATTGTCTTTCGTGCTCAGCGGGCATTATCGCCTGATAGTTTGCCTCCGCGGACGACAACTATCATGTCACGTAATCGCTTTTAGCCAATGAGCGCGCGCCACAATTTTGTAGTGAACTATAACGACAAATAGAGTGTGTTTGTCTCGGAACTAATATACAAATACACTGTGTCCGTCGAGGAACTATCGCCTGATAGTTGCCCGCGAAAATTTGATGTTCTTAAAACAGATATAAGCCCGAGAACGAAGTTCGAGGGCTTATATGCTAGTTTTAAGAACATCAAATTTCCAAGGGAAACTATCAGCCGATAGGCCCGAGACAGACACAGTCTATTTGCTTATTGTTCAACACAAAATGGTCTTTCGTGCTCAGCGGGCACTATTATACAAATAGACTGTGTCCGTCGACGAACTATCGGCTGATAGTTGCCCGCGGAAATTTGATGTTCTTAAAACAAATATAAGCCCGAGAACGCAGTTCGAGGGCTTATATGCTAGTTTTAAGAACATCAAATTTCCAAGGGAAACTATCAGCCGATAGGTCCGAGACCGACACAGTCTATTTGCGTTATTGTTCAACACAAAATTGTCTTTCGTGCTCAGCGGGCACTATCGCCTGATAGTTTGCCTCCGCGGATGACAACTATCACGTCACGCGATCGCTTTTAGCCAATGAGCGCGCGCCAAAATTTTGTGGTGAACTATAACGCCTGATAGTTTGCCTCCGCGGATGACAACTATCACGTCACGTGATCGCTTTTGACCAATGAGCGCGCGCCAAAATTTTGTGGTGAACTATAACGCCCGATAGTTTGCATCTGCGGACGACAACTAACACGTCACGTGATCGCTTTTGACCAATGAGCGAGCGCCAAAATTTTGTTGTGAATTATAACGCCTGATAGTTCCAAGTGGCGGACCAATGAGAACACACACAAATTTTGTGGTGAACTATAATGCCTAATAGTGCCATGTGGCAGACCAACGAGAACACACACAAATGTTGTGGTGAACTATAATGCCTGGTAAAGGGCTCCTGACTAAAATAATTGGATAATAATAATAACAATAATAATAATTAGACTTCTCGCTCTTGGCCGTTTCTATCGAATTTGGATAGAAACCTCGAGCTCGCAGTCTAATTGTTCAGTAGGTGGCTGCGTTCTTCAGTTAAAACATCTGCAATTTTCTTTTCTTGTGAGGGCCTTTTTCAAGTTTGTTACTCTGACCACAGGCTTCCCAGACTCGACGTATATTTCCCGCTTATTAGTCTATTGGGTTACCTGTGGTTTATCGATTAGTTTCATAACGATCTCAGAAGAGTTTATATAATTGCTCGGTGTGAATTCTTTTTCCGATTTCTACGAAACAAATCTTCAATAATAAAAGATGAATACCTAATGAAGTTGTGTGAGTGGTTTTTTGGCGATTTGGGGCCTTCTAAAGCAGTTTATTAGAATTTGAAATTTTGACCGTTGGCCGCGGCTCTAAAAAAATATACAAGGTAGGCAACTCGACCTCGCCAAAGCACAGACTTACCTCAAAGATCACCCAAAAATCGGCACTTTTCTTCCTCGCTCGCTATTCAGCTTTCGGCACAGGAGGTAATAGTTATCAAGCAACATCTGACCAGAGATTTAGGAAAATCCATCAAATTTATCATCGCCAAACGGCCTCCTCGAGACCCAAAAAGCGCGACCTTCCAATGATCTGTAAGAACCGGAATGACCAAAGCGGTCCAAAATTTTCCCGACCCTACCCAAAACGATGCAAATCGCCTTTTTTCATGGGGGATCCTCAAGCGTGAAATTATACTTCCGCTCGAGGAACGGAAACAAATATATCGCCAATCAGAGAGACCATTACTAGGCTTTTAACGAAACTGGCGGTTTACAGACTAATTTTGAATTTGGAACTCGCGAAAATTTCTCACGTGGAACTGTCATAAACACTCGGTGAAGACCCCAGCCCACTGTCTTGGTCCTCTGATTGGCGAGTTCCAAATTCAAAATTAGTCTGTAACCGCCAGTTTCGTATAATTTCACGCTTGGGGGTCCCCCCATGAAGAAAGGCGATTTGCATCGTTTTGGGTAGGGTCGGGAAAATTTTGGACCGCTTTGGTCATTCTGGTTCTTACAGATCATTGGAAGGTCGCGCTTTTTGGGTCTCGAGGAGGCCGTTTGGCGATGATAAATTTGATGGATTTTCCTAAATCTCTGGTCAGATGTTGCTTGATAACTATTCCCTCCTGTACCGAAAGCCGAATAGCGAGCGAGGAAGAAAAGTGCCGATTTTTGGGTGATCTTTGAGGTAAGTCTGTGCTTTGGCGAGGTCGAGTTGCCTACCTTGTATATTTTTTTAGAGCCGCGGCCAACGGTCAAAATTTCGAATTCTAATAAACTGCTTTAGAAGGCCCCAAATCGCCAAAAAACCACTCACACAACTTCATTAAGTATTATTTTTTTATTATTGAAGATTTGTTTCGTAGGAATCGGAAAAAAGAATTCACACCGAGCAATTATATAAACTCTTCTGAGATCGTTATGAAACTAATCGATAAACCACAGGTAACCCAATAGACTAATAAGCGGGAAATATACGTCGAGTCTGGGAAGCCTGTGCTCTGACAAGCGAGTGGAAGAGTAGGTGATTAAAGTTGCAAAGGAAAATGAGACCAGAAGTCGACATTACTGCACTGCTTTAACTGGTTCTTGTTCACCAAATGACAATCTTATGAGCAGCAATTCAACTAGTGAGTTTTAAAAGTGTAAATGCTGCCTCGTACCCCTGTGCTTTTTTGAAAAGATATATTAGAGAGCAAAGGACCATGGGTATGATCAGAGATAGCACAAAGGTCTAAGGGAAGGTTTGCCTTTCCTGTGCTACTTTGTGCCCAATCTCACCAAAATCACCTGGGTACGAATAGGTGTAAATGTATCCGCAATGCTTGTTTTTACGTCATTCTCTTCGGTTAATTTTTTTTAACAGTCATTTCTTGGCAGTCGGTTTTTAAGTGACCCAGGCCAATCCCTGATTTCTTCACTTTTTGTAAATAAAACCTTTACATGCTTTGGAATATTTGATCACAGGTATCCCAAGCTTACGATTTGTATGAGTGATTACAAAGAATGTATGGAAATTTCACTAATTATCTACATGGGACTACAAGGGAAAACGAAGGTTTTTGAAACATTTTATTAGAGGTAATAGCATTACAGCGATAATTAGTGAAATTTCCATACATTCTTTGTAATCGCTCATACAAATCGTAAGCTTGGGCTACCTGTGATTTGTTTTGCATAAATCAAGTCCTTTGTTCGTCTGGGCTGAAATCGACTCGCCTTTGTCAAGTTGAACAACCGAACACTCATTTTCCACCACGGTGAATGACACCTGCTGGTCAAAAACGTCGATAGGCTTAGCTTAATTTGTTCAAAAGAGACCTGAATACTTGTATGGATCCAATGAACCCACGCATGGAACTCAATACTTAACGTCCGTCGATAGAAAATAAAAACTGTGACCCCAGCAGGAGTCCACTGACTGTCACCGTTCAGTTCTTTCAGGGGCCAAGAGCATGTGCGAAAAAAGGGACTAATTTGCTGAATAAGAAGTATTTTAAAATGGCAATAACAAACAGACGTCATTGAAGTTGCCTGAGGCGTGTGTTTCAAAAAAGAGCTGTAAACAAAGTGCCCACAATATCAAAATAAAACTGACTATTTAGCTCTGATTTTTATTAGCTCGGTAGCTTTATCGAAACGGATGGAATTCTACTGTTCGCTGATGAAGAAGACTCATCAATACTCTGTGTTTAGGCGAACCTCGTTTCGGGACCTGTTCGTAGCGGTGACCATATTAACGGCTGATTGAGTGGGCAGTTTCCGAGAAAGGACCGGCATTCGCCTCAAAGCCGTTAATCAGTAAAAACTAGTTTGGGCTCAGAATATCTTTTTCTTGTACGACATAACTTTTAAATTTCAAGTGATAAATTTAAAGTAATTAGCGATCACAGGAGCCCATAACTAGGAGCGTCCATGTCCCCTATACAGGTGTAAAAACGTTTTTACAAGTTGGGCTATTTTTATATTATTTTCCCCGCCAATTGTTGGGTTGCACCATGTCGGAACAAAATATGCCTCATTAGCTACTTTTGTTTTTTCAAACAACATGGTTTTACGCAAGAGACCATAACCTAAGAGAACCGATCCCCCATACTAGCCTCTCTCCCCATGATAGTCTGCGCCGATTTATTTTTAGCTTGCATAAATTAGTTGGACTATTTTTACCACTCTATCCGATTGGTTGTGGGTGTCACGTGTCCGAATGGTCCGGCGGGCGGCGAGAGCAGAAGAATGGGGGTTTCTTGGTGTAGCAAGGCACCACATGACGTCATTCTTTCCCTCTCTTGAATATTCATTGAAAAGCACCAAATGACATCGCGTGTGTTGAGTATAGTGATACACCAGCACAAGAGGAAGACCTTTCCCAATAATTCTAAGTCTCTAGTCGTTGTCCCACTGTCCCGGGACAACGGGACAACAAAATTGTATGCATACTAATGAGTATAGCTGAGAGGCCGGGACAACGGGACAACGGAACAACCACTTTGACGAAATAATTCTAAGTCTCAAGTCGTTGTCCCACTGTCCCGGGACAACGGGACAACCACTTCGTCGAAATAATTCTAAGCTCAAGTCGTTGTCCCACTGTCCCAGGACAACGGGACAACCACTTTGACGAAATAATTCTAAGTCTCAAGTCGTTGTCCCACTGTCCCAGGACAACGGGACAACCACTTTGACGAAATAATTCTAAGTCTCAAGTCGTTGTCCCACTGTCCCAGGACAACGGGACAACCATTATTTATGCATACTAATGAGTATAGCTGAGAAACCGGGACAACGGGACAACGGGACAACCAATTTGACGAAATAATTCTAAGTCTCAAGTCGTTGTCCCACTGTCCCGGGACAACGGGACAACCATTATTTATGCATACTAATGAGTATAGCTGAGAAACCGGGACAACGGGACAACGGGACAACCAATTTGACGAAATAATTCTATGTCTCAAGTCGTTGTCCCACTGTCCCGGGACAACGGGACAACCACTTCGTCGAAATAATTCTAAGCTCAAGTCGTTGTCCCACTGTCCCAGGACAACGGGACAACCACTTTGACGAAATAATTCTAAGTCTCAAGTCGTTGTCCCACTGTCCCAGGACAACGGGACAACCATTATTTATGCATACTAATGAGTATAGCTGAGAAACCGGGACAACGGGACAACGGGACAACCACTTCGTCGAAATAATTCTAAGTCTCAAGTCGTTGTCCCACTGTCCCAGGACAACGGGACAACCATTATTTATGCATACTAATGAGCATAGCTGAGAGACCAGGACAACGGGACAACCAATTTGACGAAATAATTATAAGTCTCAAATCGTTGTCCACAAAATTGTATGCATTCTAATGAGTATAGCTGAGAGGCCGGGACAACGGGACAACCAATTTGACGAAATAATTCTAAGTACGAAATCTGCTCTAGCTGGTGTGGTGTGGTGTAGAGTTGGAACGCAGGCTCACACAAACGGCTGGTAATCGAGCCTAGTGCTTTATATATAATGATGCCTTCACGCACTTTAATGGTTCTGAATTTTGCTTGCTTCACGTCTACAACGTAAACTTTGCACTCAATTCAACTCATTCGCAATTTAACAGGTTTGTCGTTACGAAAGTTTTTTTTTAATAAAGCGCGTGAAAGTTTGTATAAGCTTGAACCTGTTCAGCTGCCTCCTACTATATACTATACTCGCTACTCGATCGCGAGGTTTTGTTAACAGTTTTCCAATTACACAATTACACGGGATATATTAAGCACTGAATTATTCGTAGATGACATTCAAAATACCTACGAGAAAGAGTGGAGTGATTTTGCCATTTCCACGCCGCCGCCATGTGCACTGCCACACTGAAGACAGGCCTCCTGCTAAGAAAGCACGTCTGGCAAACTGGACATTACCACGGGCGTAGCCAGCCATTTTCCCCTTTAAGCCCCGAAGGTTCCTAAAGGGGTCTGGGGAAATTTTTGAAATTTTCAAGTTCTGAAACGCTATTTCCAGCGTTTTCGATGCAATATTCCTCGTCATGATTATATGTTGGGGCTCGATTGAATAGTGCAGTGGATAGGTATTCGCCGTGCTCACGCAAGGGTTAGAGTTGAGTTTCTAATAAAAGTTATACAAAAATATCGCTGCCACAGCAGAACAAAAAAAAATCACCAAAATTCTTGTTAAGCCCGGGCTTAACTTAATTGAGTTACAGTAGAATCACGTTAACTTTCCACGCAATAACAATGGCAATTTCCGCTGGTTTGTTTTTTAAAACAGCAATTCTCGCTAAACTCTCGTTAACTTGCCCTTCCGTTTTTTAAAATTACTTCCCCTTGTTGTTAACGGAATCTGTTGTACATTATTTTTTAGAAGTTTAAAAAAAAATCAACACAGAATCTGTTTAGTGACAAAGCCATTCGGTTATTTATTTCGGTGAAGCAAGTTAGGTTCAGTAACCAACTGTAACCAGTTCCAGTTCGCGGTCAATTCCGACATTTTGAAAGGGTGCAAACATGGCGCAAAATACAGTGTTTGTTGGGAATCCGGTGCCAAATAATTTCAAGAAAATAGAATTTCTGAAATATTGACTGTCTGAAAAACTTTATAAGATACCAGGTAAAAGATAAACTGATAATATAATAAATACATATTATTAGGAGCATTATACTGCAACTCAATGCTTTCAGTTACAGATAACCATAAAAAAAATTACAACTATGTACATCAACTTGAGAATGTGGATAAATTATACATAAAATAGAGTTTCTATGGTACATAAAATAATCAATTACAACAGGATTTGAATTGTGCTAATGAGTTAAGTTGCCTAATGTGTTCTGAAAGTAAGTTCCAGAGCCTAGGAGCCACAACTGAAAACGCTCTGTCACCATAGTTACAAGTACGTGATCTGTAAGGACACGATTAGGCTGATAGGACTCTAAGGCCTACGGCAAACGTCGAACTTAAGTCGCGCCGATCCTATTAAAAATAGGTTCGGTAGAAGATCGACTTAAGGCCGACGTGGCAGCAAACGTCGAACATATGTCGATCTTAATTCACTTGCGCCTAATTAAATCACGGGAACTAACACATGCCCTGGCGCATTTCACTTTTCGCCCGCGGCTAATGATATGGCGAAATACAGCGCTCGGACGAATCTAAGAAAGGCCTTTCTGTGGAAAATGTTGTCCAAAACAGAAACAGAAGAATGGCGTTCTACACAGCACTCGGTGCCGTGTATAGGAGACGATGGTTGTTACTGCAAGTGGCGTTATTAGCCGTGTTTCTAGCGTTTGCGATTCACCCATTGAATCCTCATGCCGCAGTTTTCAACGACATTCTGGATGGTTTGACTTCATATGGTAGAAGCGTTTCAAAGCGAGCTATATCGCAACATTCGCAATAGCCAATGCTTCTGCCGGTATTCCGGCCAGCCAGGCACATCTTCATTAATTTTGATCGAATACTGAGCGTTTATTACAAAAGGGCATTTCGCATTTAAGGCAAATGTATCTTGTCACGTTAAAGAACGAACTACACATTTCCGGCTGAGCGTCATGCGACAAGGACTTCCGAAGGCCGCCATTTCGCCTTCGAAATCGCCTTTGTACAGCGCATGCTCCCCAGGGGGGGAATCAGTGTTTGGGAGTTGGAGGAGACGTTGTTTTTACGGTTTTGGCACAATCCATACGATTTGCATCATTTATTTATTATTTTACATAATTTATGAATTTAGTTCGGCGCGTGTTAAGAACGTTTGCCGTAAAGTCGCACCAGAGTCGTAATTCCCGACTTGGCTACTCGAACCTCATGCCGGACTCGTACCTATTGAATAGGTCGATCTCAATTTCGGCAAACGTCGTACTATCCATGAGCCTATTTCAAAAATAATAGGTTCGACTGAATTAAGTTTATGGCTAGTTCGACGTTTGCCGTAGGCCTTAGGCCTAAGGGACTTGAATTATTTCGTCAAAGTGACAACGACTTGAGACTTAGAATTATTTCGTCAAAGTGGTTGTCCCGTTGTCCCGTTGTCCCGGTCTCTCAGCTATACTCATTAGTATGCATACAATTTTGTTGTCCCGTTGTCCTTGGACAGTGGGACAACGACTTGAGACTTAGAATTATTTCGTCAAAGTGGTTGTCCCGTTGTCCTGGGACAGTGGGACAACGACTTGAGACTTAGAATTATTTCGTCAAATTGGTTGTCCCGTTGTCCCGGTTTCTCAGCTATACTCATTAGTATGCATAAATAATGGTTGAGTCCCGTTGTCCTGGGACAGTGGGACAACGACTTGAGACTTAGAATTATTTCGTCAAAGTGGTTGTCCCGTTGTCCTGGGACAGTGGGACAACGACTTGAGCTTAGAATTATTTCGACGAAGTGGTTGTCCCGTTGTCCCGGGACAGTGGGACAACGACTTGAGACTTAGAATTATTTCGTCAAATTGGTTGTCCCGTTGTCCCGTTGTCCCGGTTTCTCAGCTATACTCATTAGTATGCATAAATAATGGTTGTCCCGTTGTCCTGGGACAGTGGGACAACGACTTGAGACTTAGAATTATTTCGTCAAAGTGGTTGTCCCGTTGTCCCGTTGTCCCGGCCTCTCAGCTATACTCATTAGTATGCATACAATTTTGTTGTCCCGTTGTCCAGGGACAGTGGGACAACGACTTGAGACTTATAATTATTTCGTCAAAGTGGTTGTCCCGGGACAGTGGGACAACGACTTGAGACTTAGAATTATTTCGTCAAATTGGTTGTCCCGTTGTCCCGTTGTCCCGGTTTCTCAGCTATACTCATTAGTATGCATACATAATGGTTGAGTCCCGTTGTCCTGGGACAGTGGGACAACGACTTGAGACTTAGAATTATTTCGTCAAAGTGGTTGTCCCGTTGTCCTGGGACAGTGGGACAACGACTTGAGCTTAGAATTATTTCGACGAAGTGGTTGTCCCGTTGTCCCGGGACAGTGGGACAACGACTTGAGACTTAGAATTATTTCGTCAAATTGGTTGTCCCGTTGTCCCGTTGTCCCGGTTTCTCAGCTATACTCATTAGTATGCATAAATAATGGTTGTCCCGTTGTCCTGGGACAGTGGGACAACGACTTGAGACTTAGAATTATTTCGTCAAAGTGGTTGTCCCGTTGTCCCGTTGTCCCGGCCTCTCAGCTATACTCATTAGTATGCATACAATTTTGTTGTCCCGTTGTCCCGGGACAGTGGGACAACGACTAGAGACTTAGAATTATTGGGAAAGGTCTTCCTCTTGTGCTGGTGTATCACTATACTCAACACACGCGATGTCATTTGGTGCTTTTCAATGAATATTCAAGAGAGGGAAAGAATGACGTCATGTGGTGCCTTGCTACACCAAGAAACCCCCAGAAGAATGCATTCAGTGTTTTACTCAGTAAACAAAGCATTCACAATTTTCTACTTTCACGACAGTTACTCTACAGATTCATATTGATTACGGTGTTGCAAAAGCATGTCCGATTATTTACGATATTATAGGTTCTATTTCTAATTTCTTTAGCAAATTGTAAGCGTCTGTTTACGATAATTCCAAACTCAGTCAGTCAGTGTTTCAGATTAACTGGATTTATAATTTCGCTAAATTGTGGTCAAAAGTCGATGCGTGCTTGCTTGCTATAAACTGAACGTTTCTAAAATTATTAGCCTGATGAAAGAGCAGATAATCCGGTCAGTTCCCTAGGTATGTTATCTAGCTATACATGAATATGAACTACAGGGAACGAGTATTTATAAGGTAAGCGAAGTTTCCTACGGGATTGTTAATTTATTGTAATTTTTGGAAGACTTCCATGCTCGCCGATCCGGCTACAAACTGAATGGAATACGGCTTCATTTCCTTTGATAGTTTCACGAAATTCAGGTCACTCTAGCTTCTTTTCACAGCTTCCAGGTCACATCCGAATTTCTTACGGGTCTGGCTTAATACAGCCTACAGTTTCCCAGTCAAATCCAAATTACACTCCGTAGCTTATATTAATAATAAAATTCAAAGTTCATTTTCTCGAGTCTTCAAGTCAGATCAGGTCAGACCCGTCCCAAACCAGTCCGGGTAGTAAGTTTATGGAGCAACACATAATTCAGAGCCATAATTCAGAGTGTTGAAGCTTCGCATCCATCGCCCCTCTTTCTTTGTTGAAATCAAGGTGGAGCGATGAAAATCCGTGAGGAGCTGGAACCGAATCTTAAAATAGCATCGTGACGTCCACTGAGCCAAAAATAGATTAGCGCAGACTATCATAGGGTACGGAGATCAGTTCTCTTAAGTGATGGTCTCTTGTTTTACGCTTTTGTGATTTTATTCCCTTTGGAATAATTGCAACTCAACAATAGCGGGAAACCGTTCTAAAAATAATCTTACTTGTGAAAACGCTGTGACATAGACCTAGTATGCGGGATGGACGCTCCTAGTTATGGGCTCCTGGCGATCAACAATAAAATGAGTTTTAAATGAGCCGAACTCCTGAATCGGATGTAATTCCACTTGCTAAGATTCATTCGCCTTGAACGCGGGAGACCGAGGTCTGAGTCCTCGCCGGCGAACCACACCTTCATTTAGTATATGTCTTTCATGCCTTTACTTACACAGTACCGTCACTCTGTCGTTTGTTCCTATCAAAATCAGGTCTGAACCAGATGTAACAGCGGATGTTTTGTTTTTTATTTAATAAGACAGGATCCATTGCGTTGATTAGGACTTTTACAAAAATAACTGCAGCCAGGCATAGACGCCCAGCTGCAGCCTGATCCAAGCAAGACAAGCTTGGCTCGCTGATACATTATATAAGCTCTTGCAAGAAAAGTCATCGTTTATACTATAAAACATTAGTCTAAAAATTAAAAATACCCCCGGCTGGTCTTTATATAAACATTAAACCAACACGAACTCTGATCAGACTGCGAACAAAATAAAACCGGCGAGCATGGCTATGATTTGAAATTGCACCGCGACGTTCTTAATTATCGGCTAATTCTGTTGCTTATTTTGTGGGCTGCTCACAGTGATTTTTGTTTTTTTCTCAAAAAGCTTTTTTTCTATGGTTCATTAATTTGGAAAGAACATAGCTTGGCTTGATTATACCAAAATATTTCGACTACTCACTTTTGATTTTTATTGTCTTGATAGTCGACTGAGGTTGGTGGTCTCTATCGACCAACAACCCAATAATTTTCGAGCTTGCAGTCTAATAGACCTTCTAATAGACCATGATGCAAAGTTTTTTTCATTTCATATCTTTGTAGTATTTAGAAAAAAAAAATTAACGACTTCTAAAGCCTTAATTCTTAAACTATCTAAAATTAAACAATTTTCTGATTTTTTTTATAAAAAGCGTCTAAATTGGAGTTTGGCGCTGCGTTTGCGTCTCGGACATGCGCAGCGCGTGCCATAATGGTGAGACAGTCTGTAGGCATCAATAATGATAGGAGGTTTACATTGACATTTCACCCTACTGGGGTACGGGAGGTCAGTGATCGGTTGTGGAGACATCCCTCATACAGACACTAGCATGGCACTGATTAATAAAACATCAATGTCGGTATATCTGGTATTAATAAAAATTAATAAAAATTATTTTGGCGATACGACATATTTTGGCCGAGAAAATCGAATAGTTTATGTAAATCCTGGCGAAATCTATATCAGATTTACAGATTGATTTCCTTTGTTTTTGCTTAATGAATTATTTCTGTATCCAACAAGCACTATAGTGTCTAAGTACGGACTGAATATCTAATCAGGTCTATACTGGAGTAAACAAAGGCCATCACGTGGTACCATTCAGCGCACAGGATTGGCTAGCACCTTATGAATTATTAATGAGGTCAAGAAGGGGATTCATAAAAAACAACTGAGCCACGAAAAATTACATTTTCAACAGACTTGAAATGATTCTGAACAACTGGAGCAGAAAGAAGCAATCCCCCAAATACTTGAAATGGAAAAACATTGTGTAAGAAGTCTATTGTTAAAAGCGTTCATATAAAAACAGAAAGTTTGTTGAATCTAAATGACGAATGAATGTCATATTAGGTAAAGCAGTCTATCGTTAAAAACGTTCATATGAAAACAGAAAGTTCTTTAAACCTACATACTATAGACTATAAACCTTCTTCGAGGCTTTTTGTTGAACCTAAATGACGAATGAATCTCATATCGATAAGAACGTGCTGATATAAATCATGTATACAAACACAATCCCCGTGTGTGACGTCACACTAACAGGTGAAGTGTAAGCCGCTTCTAAGACTATAGCATCTGATTTCTTTATAACAGCAGGGAAAACGGTTGTTTTCTTTTCTCTTTATTAACTCGATGACTGCTTGGACTCAAACAAGTGGCCGGACACGTGCAATTATTTAAGTTGTTTGTCGATATTTTTACAAGACAGAACTTTGCATAGAAGCATTAATTTCACCATATACTCATAATTTAAGAAGGTTAACTTTGGACATGGAACATTTAACAACTGAGTTCAAAGAAAACGCTGGTCGCAACAAAAATTGCCAAAAGCATTGTTCCAAACTTTAGAAGTGCACCTTTCTTATATTTGCGTTATATTGGCTATATACAAGGCTTTCATGCCAACTTTGATGGAAAAAAATAATACTGGTCGACAGTTCTGGTAGTTATAATTTTCTTCGTTGTCAAACTCCATTCCACTGATTTTCGCGAGCCAACACTTGAACAACCTATTCAAAATGAGACTCAGTCAAATAACAAACCAACGACCACCCACACGTCATAAAATATAAAACAGACGAGTAATTAAACGAGCGTGTTTTCTCTCTTTTTTTATGCTTCATTTAGGTATATTATATCGATCGGCCGACCTTTCAAGGCAAGCTGCGCTAACGAGGGAATAGGAAGTGTTTGTATATTACTGAGGAAATGGCAGCGTTTTATTTATATTCGACCAGCTTGCTATTTCTATTTGTTTTGATTATGTGGGCTGCGCTCACTTTTTCAATTGTGTGAACACAAGTTTAATGTTATTATAACTATTATGGGAAAGAATGGCCGAAAGCTTTTATCAGAAAAGAAAGTACATGTACATATGACATTGAACGCTTTAGTTGGAGGACATTGTATCTACTGTACTGTACTTTTCATGCGGTCTTTTTCCTTCACAGAAGCGACCGATATATACACATCCAATATTTATTCTCTTCCGATATGACGGCTCGCCATCGCCCTCAGGAATAGTACGATAAAAACACAACTGAAATTTGGCGTAATATATTATCCCTCATACAATCCATCTTAAGAGGGTTATTGAAAATAAAGCCAACCAGAATTAGCGACCTGCCACTAGGGATAAAAATGCTTTTATAAAAAAGTTATTTCATATGGGGGCTTGTCACGAAGAAGTATATTCAAGAATAAAACATCAGAAATAATTACTGAAAATTGAGGCTATAAATCCAGTTGTTGTTTTCCACATCAGTGTGCTTGAACTAGGTTGGGGATAGCACCGATAAAAGTTCATTTTAAACGAGCCGGGAGATGTTTTTATAAACAGTGGATAAATTACCCTGAATAGAGAGAGACGCTTGTAAATATATGGGAATACTTTGACAAATAGCTTCAAACCAGACATAATAAGACTCCATTTGTTAAATTTGTTCTGTCCCCTATTATAATCAGAGGTCCGTACTGTAAGTTATGGCCCGCGCGCTTTATAGGCGTATCGTTGTTTACGTTTTTTCCTCATTAGCATATATCAAACTTCAAGCGACGTACAAACAAACAAACAAACAAACAGAGTCCATAAATCGAAAGAGACTTTCGCACTTGATAATCACCAATAATTTGAGAGTGATATTGAGGAATGAGCGTTTAAAAATCTCAAAATTTACAAAGAATGTATGGCTGTCAGAAACTCTTTTTACAGTTTTGAAAAATCAATTTAACCGTAAATATTTAACATATCAATTTCAAATTTTCGGTGATTACTAAAATTAAAATTCTCTTTCAACTGATGTAGTCTGTTTGTTTGTAGCTTGAAGTATAATTTATGCTAATGAGGGGAAAATGTAAACAATGACGTCAGCAAGGATTCGCCTATATGGGGACAACGAGGATCAATAACTTAAAGTACGGACCGAGCAAACTAGTTTAATAAGATGTTTCTTATATGGCTCAAAAGTAGTGAAAACCAGATTTGCTACGATTTTGCAGTCCGTACGGTAAGGTATACCACACCGCGGCAAAACGTCACGCGCATGCGTATTTGCTATTCTTGTCCGCGCGCGGCCGCCCCCAGTTTCCCGCGAAAACTGAAATGAAACAACAGGCACATGCTGTGATTTTAACTTTTCTGCTTAAAAGTATTCATTTGTGAACTGTTTTGTCAAAAACTAAGAAAACTACTTAAAAGCTAAGCCTAAGACTTTAACAGGTTGAAGTTTTCTTAATTTGTAATTCATTGTGAGTTTACTAAGTTATAAAATTATTTACTAAAAAGTTGAAACCCTCGGTAATTTGTAATTGATAGCGGAGCCTTCGTTCTTTTGGCCAGCGGAGCATACCGTTTTGCCGCGGTGTGAAGGTATACATACGTATGGACCGTAGACTGACCAATTACAGCTCACGAAGTTACCTAGCCAGATAATAAACGATATAATATGTCATTCGAAAGACTTGGGAACAATACGCGTGTACAAAGGGTGGTTCAGCCCTTTTAAACATGTCTGAACAAATTAAGCCTGACAAAGCTGACAAAATAATGGTGAAAAGGATTGAGAATGTAGCAACCAATGTAAGTTTGTGAAGGTAGTAAAAAGAAACGCTCGGCTTAATAAACGAGTAAAATGTGACGAACTTTTGCTAGGTACACAGCCGGTCCATAAAAGAGAAGTGAAGATTTGTAAATAACAAAGCCCTTTAAACTTGCCAAATATTTAGATTTTCAAACAAGAGGCCTTTACCATAAATTGATCGACTGGAGTGGAACGGAGGTGAACTTAAATTTGGACCAAGTACTCACGAAAGGATTATATTTTGTGCGTTTACAGGCAGTACATCATGGGGTATTGAACAACAATACGACTTATAGAAAGTTGCAGATCGTTGCATTCAACTATACATGTACGTTCGTAAACTCGTTCAAACAGAGCATGAAAAAATGAGAAAACCAGTAAAAAACGGCAGTTCCTAGAAGTTAAAGATAATTGAATTCGAGCTTAAATTAAAAAAAGCGGGGGTTGTGACGTAAAAAACACTAAGGATGAGTAATTTTAAAAAATGTAGTTGAAAGAATTTAAAGAAATCAAGCAATAAAGTGTCAATATCTGGGATGTGCAATAACAAAAGATAATTAGAAAACACGCAGGAAATAATTTCGTCATTAGAAAGGGCCTTTAGATAGGAAAAGAGAGATAGAGCTGATGCTTATCTGTCAGATCATCTAGTAGTATATGATAGTGCAATAGGTAGATCAACTATTAGTATTCCCAGCTGAACATGATGCTAAAAATCACGTTAGCAGAGGTGATTTTTTTACCCAGAAAAATATTAGCTGCCAAGCTATATATACTAATTTAATAATTATGTGATGGTGTTGTAAAAAGAGGAAAAGCTTTTGAACCTGTCGCATAAACTAGCTAAGATATTCTTACCTGCAATGCTGGAGATAATTGAAATTAATAGGATGAAGAAGAAGAAATCTCTTGTCTAACGATAGGCGTCCAAACAATGAAATTAAGTGACTCTGAACTGACTAAACAGCTGTATGCCTGAAGCTACAAAACCCAATATCTAAACATGAATAATCCGAGCCGACTCATGCTCACTTAAAATCTTAATAGATGACAGTTGATAGCAATATTAGCCAATGTGGTATAGCCAGGTTTGGGTAGTTTTTAGGCATCGTCTAGTTATTTCAAAAAATCCTTTTTGTAAAACTGTAAGTACCATGCATCTGCGTGTACAATCACAAGAAATTGTGTTAATGAATAATGAATAACTTAATGTGAATAACTCCTATTCGAGTTGTTCATTCTAAAGGAAAACAATTACTTTGTTTGTAAAGACAAATACACAGACTTAGCCTGAAGGAAGTTACTCTGCTAAGGTCGGGCACTTTTGAACCGCAAAGGAACGTTTTTTACCTAATGGAAGTTTAGTCGGTTATTTGCTGTATCTAACTTTCTGTTATATTTTTCTATTGGTATTAAATTGACAAGGTATTGGTCTGCTGCAGTCATGGAGATGGTGGTCAAATTTTAATTAAATGGTTGAGCTCAGTTGTTAGGGCACGGTCTAGAGTGCGAGAGATCAGGGGTTCTAATCCCTGCTGAGTCCTTTGGCAGGGATGTATACTATGATTTGTCTCCCTCCTCTTCTATAGCTATACGAGGGGGACGTGAAAGAACCTGATGTGTTATTTCGAGAAAGAGTAGGGGATATGATTGTCTTCCGACACAACAGCCTGGTATTCTGATGTACTAACAACCACTCATGACTGAAAACTGCACAACAGCACATTGCCCCGTAATAGCAGTCCGTATCACAAAATAACCTTGTGAAGCGCATTTCAATATATTCATATAGAATTTGCGCTATATAAATGAATACTTTTTACCTTTTCTCTTTACCTTTGTTTCTACCTACCTCTCCGTTCCATTAACAACAGCAACATAAAATGCCACGATCTCATAATGTCACCCATTTCGTAACCAATCATTCGTAGCTTTGACAAACTTGACTTGCATGCAGAACTCTCTCTACTCTGTCTTGACGGTATTTAGGTAGAGACCAGCCTAACAAGATTTAGTAGTGTCTTTGTAGCCATTTTAGAATTGGTACTTGGTCTCCTGAGTTCTATATGCTTTTCTTGTCGAGTGCATGGATCGTATTTTTTCCGAATTTAGTCACTGAGGTTGCGAGACATTGCCTCTGGAACAACTTGAAGTGTTTTAATTTCAAACTAGAGTTGTTTTTCTGTAGATCCTCGGGGGCTGGAAACGCCAACAGCGGTGCCTTTGACGAAACTTTATAATAATCGATATTCAGAACCTGCATGCGGCGCAAATGTGCAACACACTGATACGTTTAATAAACAACCCATTGAAAAACATTATCTTACAAAAAAACCGAGACGTCACTTTTTTAACATGAACAATTACCTATACTGACACTTCCTTCCGAAAGCATCACCTCTCGAGTCGAAACTCTTGAATTCTATTTTATTGTTGTTTTTGGGTCAAAATTTATGGTTTTAGAATCGTGCGACTTGTTCACTGGTTGTCCTTGGCAGCTTCCGGTCATTTGTAAGTACTGTATATTGGAAAGGAAATGGATGCACAAAACTGCCTGGAGATTTTAACATTAGAGTATGTTCCCTTATTAGCTAATGTTTCCCATAGATAACACATAAATTGAAAGGCGGAAGAAAGAACAATTGAATTACGTAGCTGTCAGTCGATATCAAATAATAAGTAAACAACATCCAAAGTCGGTAATTTTTAGAAGTCCTTTTCAGTTCGTATTTTCATTAAATTTTAAATAGTTCAGAATGTCGGGTTAATTAAACAGCATTTGGAATATTGTTTTTCATCAAATAGTGTAGCAAAATTATTATGAAAGTAAGTTCGTGACTCTATGAACACTGTTTGTAGGACTAGTGCAATGGGTTAGATACCTGCACTGCGCATGCGTTTGAAATTGATCAGTGAGCCCTTATCGCTCAGAGTTATTCCATAATGATTAATGTCCCACCACTTAGACCAATGTTAATAACAAAGGAACTATTCATTTCACTTCTGAAGTAGATATTTGGCGTGATTAAGCATTTTCCGTCTTGCTTGAGCTTTACCGATTTGTGAAATGTCCCTCAAAATGTCAAACCAGAACCATCCGCCGGAATTTGATTGGTTCATCACTCTTTAGCTTTTCACACGTGAAGCATATTTTTCGCGTGCAAACTATAGATCATCTCATCGTGGTAAATGATTAGGGATCAGTTTGAGAACCATGATGACGATGACTGCGACGATGGGACGCCAAATTTTGTATTTTTCACATCGTTTCTGCTTTTCAAATACAGGTTTTCGAAAAATAGGCTGTACTGCGAGTTTCGCGAACGCGAACGAATAACAAATCGTTATACTTTCTTGTGTTTACGTTCTCTGCGAAAGAAAAACAAATCAAAATTATGCAGAGCATAATTTACGCAGTGCATGCTACGGGGTATATAATCTATTACTCTGTTCCGTCTTAGTGACGTTGGCATTGTCTCCTTCCGGCTATTTTAATCTATATGAGGGGGGCGTAAAATAACCTGTTGTGCTATTTAGATAAAGAGTAGGGGATAGACCAGTTCGCGGTAAATTCCGACATTTTGAAAGGGGTGCAAACATGGCGCGAAATACAGTGTTTGTATGGGAATCCGATGCCAAATAAAATCTTAAGATACCAGGTAAAAGATTAACATATCGAAATTTGAGGGACGTAGCTGTGCTGGGAAGCATGCAATCGTGTTTTCAATTTTCCATATATTGTCTGTAAAAACGAGTCAAATTCCGCGTGACAATGTATGGAAAACTGAAAACACGATTGCACGCTTCCCAGCACAGCTACGTCCCTCAAATTTCGATATGTTAATCTTTTATCTGGTATCTTAAGTTAGCCGTCTGAAGAATATTTCATAAATTCGATTTTACGGATTATATTTGGCATCGGATTCGCATCAATTCCCATACAAACACTGTATTACGCGCTATGTTTGCACCCCTTTCAAAATGTCGGAATAGGCCCTTTGCAGCTGACAGTCAGGTGCTGATATAATATTTCATTAACGAATGAATTGAGCTCGTGATCCCCATGGGAAAGGCGTTGCCATGGATGCTGGAGAGCAAGCTATCTTTTAAATCGCTGTTTTAGAAAGATCGACAATCGATTGGAGGTCGAAAATAGCATTTACAAACAGGTTTTGCTAATAGCAATACCGATCTCGTATAAAAAGGCCTTTAAATAAATGAAGTTAGATTATTTTTGTTCTCCAGTACAACCACGTGATGTGTTAGCTGCAAGGGGTCTATTTACCGCGAACTGGTCTATTGTCTCCTGGCACAACAGCCTCGGTGTATTATGGAGGTTCTAACAAACACTCATTGCGCCACGCCACGCCAGTACATTGCGCCACGATAGCAGTCCGTATCTCAAGACCTCCCTTGTGAAACGCATGTGAATATATTCATATACATAGAATTTGCGCTACATAAATGAATACCTTTACCGCCACGCCACGCCACGCCAGTACATTGCGCCACGATAGCAGTCCGTATCTCAAGACCTCCGTTGTGAAACGCATGTGAATATATTCATATACATAGAATTTGCGCTACACAAATGAATACCTTTACCGCCACGCCACGCCAGTACATTGCGCCACGATAGCAGTCCGTATCTCAGGACCTCCCTTGTGAAGCGCATGTGAATATATTCATATACATAGAATTTGCACTACATAAATGAATACCTTTACCGCCACGCCACGCCACGCCAGTATATTGCGCCACGATAGCAGTCCGTATCTCAAGACCTCCCTTGTGAAACGCATGTGAATATATTCATATACATAGAATTTGCGCTACATAAATGAATATATTTACCGCCACGCCACGCCACGCCAATACATTGCGCCACGATAGCAGTCCGTATCTCAAGACCTCCCTTGTGAAGCGCATATGAATATATTCATATACATAGAATTTGCGCTACATAAATGAATAGCTTTACCGCCACGCCACGCCACGCCAGTACATTGCGCCACGATAGCAGTCCGTATCTCAAGACCTCCCTTGTGAAGCGCATATGAATATATTCATATACATAGAATTTGCGCTACATAAATGAATAGCTTTACCGCCACGCCACGCCAGTACATTGCGCCACGATAGCAGTCCGTATCTCAAGACCTCCCTTGTGAAACGCATATGAATATATTCATATACATAGAATTTGCGCTACATAAATGAATACCTTTACCGCCACGCCACGCCAGTACATTGCGCCACGATAGCAGTCCGTATCTCAAGACCTCCCTTGTGAAACGCATATGAATATATTGATATACATAGAATTTGCGCTACACAAATGAATACCTTTACCGCCACGCCACGCCACGCCAGTACATTGCGCCACGATAGCAGTCCGTATCTCAAGACCTCCCTTGTGAAGCGCATGTGAAATATTCATATACATAGAATTTGCGCTACATAATTGAATACCTTTACCGCCACGCCACGCCACGCCAGTACATTGCGCCACGATAGCAGTCCGTATCTCAAGACCTCCCTTGTGAAGCGCATGTGAATATATTCATACACATAGAATTTGCGCTACATAAATGAATACCTTTACCGCCACGCCACGCCAGTACATTGCGCCACGATAGCAGTCCGTATCCCAAGACCTCCCTTGTGAAGCGCATGTGAATATATTCATACACATAGAATTTGCGCTACATAAATGAATACCTTTACCGCCACGCCACGCCAGTACATTGCGCCACGATAGCAGTCCGTATCCCAAGACCTCCCTTGTGAAGCGCATGTGAATATATTCATATACATAGAATTTGCGCTACATAAATGAATACCTTTACCGCCATACCACGCCAGTACATTGCGCCACGATAGCAGTCCGTATCCCAAGACCTCCCTTGTGAAGCGCATGTGAATATATTCATATACATAGAATTTGCGCTACATAAATGAATACCTTTACCGTTTACTTTTACTGATACTGAGTAATTTCCTTTTGTCCTCGGTCACGAGAAAGGTTTTCCTTTTGAGGGTGACTGTGCCCTTTAACTAACTGGTTAATTTCCGATGAAAATACTATTTTGGAAACTCAAGAATTCTGGAAAGAGGAATTCCTCTGAACTTTTGTCAAAAAACTAATATCAATTTTCTTATTTTAACGTGAAAGCAAGCAAGTAAGCAAGTGTGGCCAAGCGGTTAGAACGTTTGCCTCTCATGCACCACGTTGACCCATCCTCAGCGTCATATGTGAGTTGAGTTTGTTGGTTTCTCGCCCTTGGTTCGGTTTTTTTTTCTCAGGGTTCTTCGGTTTTTCTTCCTCGACAAAGCACATGCACGTGTGAAACGAGCTACTTCAAGCTCCTCGGTGCTACGAAATACGTGAAACACAACTGTGAAAACGTAAACAGGTAGACAGAAAAAAAATTCAAAACATGTTCTGAGTTTTAAAAATTTACATTGAGTTTTAAGTACATTTACTTAAAGGGGCCTCTTCATATTGGAACTGACTACACAAGCATTTCAACACTTGGCCTCAGGGATGAGAGCAGGGCATATTTTAAAGTGATAACTGCTGCAGTGAATTCATATATTTTTTTACTTTAATTATTTTTGGCGGCCTTTGATTCAATTGTAGTCATAGATTTCATTATCTCAGTCAAGACATCTATAGTGTCTAAATACGTTTCAAATCCTTTTACGATTTATTAAATTTCAGTAATTAAGATCGCCAGAGGAAGCAGAATTTGCTTAATAATAAAATCAAAACCGTAAATTATATTTTTTTCAACTAGAATTTAAAGACTGAAAATATTGCAGCTCTTAAATCATAAAGGACTCACAGCTGATGTATTATCAAGAAAACAAAAAATTCATTAGCAATAGCCCACTTCCGCGATATGCTTCACTTGTCACGCACAAAGGTTTCAATACGAGTCTCCGTGCTAAATTAAATTTATTATTTTCTCTGTGAAAAGAATAAATTTAATTTAGCACGGAGCCTCGTATTGAAATCGTAAAGCATATCGCGGAAGTGGGCTATTGAACTGGTGTGCTGTGGGCTATAAAAATGTCTATGAGATTAGCTTTAGAGTTTTCTCGCCAGCGGCATATACATACGTAGACTGTCACTACCTCACTGGTAGACACTAGGAGTGGGTGTACCTCACTGGTAGAAACTAGGAGTGGGTGTGCCTCACTGGTAGACACTAGGAGTGGGTGTGCCTCACTGGTAGACACTAGGAGTGGGTGTACCTCACTGGTAGACACTAGGAGTGGGTGTACCTCACTGGTAGACACTAGGAGAGGGTGTGCTCGAGGGGTCAATTTTACGGGTCGGAAGACTCGAGTCGCGGCCGAGTCTTAATGCCGGAGCATTGGTTCGGAAACAATTGTGAATTTCAGTTTTTCCCAAAATGTTTCAAGCAACACTGACATTCACAAATGTTTCCCGAGTGCTCACCGAAGCAACACTGACATTCACAAATGTTTCCCGAATGCTCACCGAAGCAACACTGACATTCACAAATGTTTCCCGAGTGCTCACCGAAGCAACACTGACATTCACAAATTTTCCGCAACAATATTTCCTCGTTTTCCCGGGCTATAGAATAATAGAGATTGAAGGAGTAGCTACACGTCATCTAATCATACACATTAACTTATCAATCTCATTAATAATTCATGAAGCAAAAACAAAGGAAATCAATGAGCGATAAGTGATCTGTAAATCTGATACAGATTTCGCCCTGTTTTACATAAAGTTTTGGTTCGATTTTCTCGGCCAAAATAAGTTGTAATACCAAAATAAGTTGTAATACCAAAATAACTGAAACACGACTCTATACAACTAGATGTTTGATAAATCAGATAGATAATTCTAGAATTCGTGTCCGTGCTTTATCGGATTTACCATCTTTCAGCTCAAGTTGGTAAATCGGATAAAGCACGGTCACTCAATCTGTATCTATTACTTGCTTGTGAGCGTAGCGCACAAAATATTTCGGTAAAACAAAATATTTCAAGGATTATTTAAAATACAGACACGCGCTAATTGTACGATGAACGAAACATAATGAATACTGCTTGAGGCCGATGCAGCATGAAGAATAATTTTTTTGAGTTCATCGTATAGTCAGTAAGTGCCTGTATTAGCCAATCCTGACCTGCTGGAATTTCTACTGCGCACGTATTTGGAATATTAAAAAGACAATAACCTACTTTGTTGCTTTGAAAATAATATGTACTGATTATATTTCCTCGCAACAAATACGTTATTATAAGTAATAGCATGGCATGAGGGAAATTAGTAATTAAATTTGCCCGAGAGCCGAGGGAGGATTTGTGGCGGAGGGACTTTTACAGATCCGGCTCCCGAGGCTCGAGGGGGAATTTAATCACTAATTTCCCAACACGCTTGGCACAAATGACCCAAAATCTATCACTTTGCTATATTTTGAAAAGTTTCCAACATAGAAGATTGCATTTTTGTGGGATGATGAAGACCGACGACCTAAACAAAATCCGATGATTTGATCTACCGTAGACATCTTGATGACGTCACAGTTACGTTATGTATCCATTTATAATAGGTTTCTCGATGTTTTCAATTACCTTGAACATCAGTAAATTTTATATTTTCGATTTCCCATCATGTCGACAACAAAGAAACCGAAAATCCGAATTCGATTGGTTAAGAGGGAGAAAAGTTATTAAATTTTGAATTTTGGCAATATTCCCGCCAAAATTTGGCGGGAAATATTCAATACAGAACCATTTACAAAATAACTTCTTCATTCATCTTTTAGAGTTTAAAATATTTGTTTACGACAATCTAGCAATCAAAAGAGTAAATCGGTACCCACAACCGTATGTTTTTAGAATTTTCGATTTTTGAGAGGAAATACTTTAAAATTCTCAGTGAAAAAGAGGAAACGTCATTATGACGTCATATATTTTTGAAAACGTCTTTTAAAAATAACTATTCAAGTATTTTTCGGGTTTTAAAGAGGAACTGTACTTACTGTACACTGAATAGCCGCAATATGGTCTTTTTTATGTTTATTAAATTTAGAAAGCATGACTGATGTCAGACCCATGACGTCAGAAAATGTGACGTCACAGGAAACTTCAGTTGTTGTGATAACATACTTTATTTCAAACGTATAGGTAACGCAGAATTTGACCTTAAAAGGAGTCGTTCGTTATGACGTCACACCAACGTCAATATACAAACGTGCTTGATCCTAAAGACGTTAGTTCATTTTAATATTAACATACGAAAATTTCGTTACATTTGACAGCGAATTAAACAAGATGTGCTGATTTATATATTTTTGGCTCGCTTTTAGTGATCGATTTTGAGGTCACTTATGCCAGGCGTGCGAAATGTCGAAATATCACTTTGTAATACTATTATCACCGAGGAGCGGAACAAATCTCTGAGAAGTTTAGTTTTCTCTGCCAAAACTAAAGAAGTCGCAGTTGAGTTGCTTTCGAAAACGTTTTGTTATTATGCTTGATTGAGCGCCATTCATTGAATGACCCTGGCTTCCCCTGGGGAATGCGTGTTGTTTTTTGAGAAGAATAACACTAAAATACAATGTAATTATGTGGTTGACGAAATATTAAAAAAACATGCATGGAGTCCAATTACGTCACGTTTATGGTTTTAAGTATCCCACATGGAAGAAGTGGTTTGAGAAATGAAGAGGAAAACTTTCTTGAACCATAAAATAGATAGGGTACAGGGTTAACAGGCATTGCATCATAACCCGGTGTGCCAAGGGACAGTTCAATGTTTCCTCATCAGCGTGCATGCACTTATAATTTTCCCTCTTGCATGTCAATGAGGGATAATTAGAACAAGTATGAATGCTGATGAGGGAATTTAGAGATTAAATGTCCATGAACAAACAAAGAAAACCGAGGGGATCATGGTATTATTGTATTATCTAATGAGTCTGCGCTCATTAGTGAAATTAGAACAAGTATGCATGCTGATGAGGGAATTTAGACAACAACAACAACTTTTATTCAAGTACTAGTTAAGATGGAAAACATTTAAAGAGAAAAAGAAATTGTAAAGTGTGCAAAAGGAAGTACTTATGTCATCTGTAATAACCACTAGGCTAATCAAGACAGATGACAAGTTACATGTTTATGTTAAAAAAAAGGAAATGTCAGGGTAGTCGAGGCTGCAATTATCGTAATAGAATTTAAATATGATGTGTAAAATAAAAAGGAAATCAAAAACAAACAAATAAACGAGACATGAATACAAGCACAATACAACATGTCATGTGATATAGATTAACGTTGTACAGATAATTTCAGATAGTTTCGTAACATTTTATAAGTAGATTTTTATATCTAAGTTTGAAGCTGGATCTCGTCATGAATTTAAGTGAATCATAGTATTCCAAATTTTTGGACCGAAGTATCTTATATTAAATTTACGAAGTTCGTGCGAATCTGTGGAAGATAGTAGGAAGCTTTTGAGGCTAATCTTGTATTGTAAGAGTGTATGTCACTAGTGAAAGTAAAAAATGAATTAAACACTTGGAGAAGCAGACCATTATAGAACTGATACATGAAAAAGACAGTTTGAAATGTTATTAGGTCTGTAAACTTTAAAATATTTAGATTTAGGAAAAAGAGATTAGTATGGGCATCGAATTTAGAGAAAGTATTGTAATTGGTTTAATGTTAGTATTGTAGGTATTGTCCCATATAATGAGGCCATAAATTAAATGGGGATAAATTAAAGAATAATACAATTGAGATAGAGTATCAATATTGATATAATGTCTTAATTTTGAAAGTATATTATAACATAACCACGATAAACCAAGCGCTCTGACTGGCTAATAGCCGTGGACCATTTGCCCATGGGTTGCACGCTCACGTCGGATTTTGTTCACGATTGCATCAAAAAAAAAAAAATTCTATTCCCACGAAAACTATTTTACAGGACAATTAGAGAAAAACTCTAATCCAAGTGAACAGGGAATTTTGTTCAGCAACTGTCTTGGCAAATTGGACAAAAAAGACGACGAACTGTTCAATCTCGATATTTAGAGGTTAATGGGGCATCATTTTTGATTATTAAACAAATCCAGACGAGTTTTATGAGCTAATTAAAAGAAACCACAATGGTTTATTTGGTAGAAACTAAACTTATATCAGTCGAGTCGAAAACCGCCGAAGAGCCAGAGATGTACATAGTGGACTTATTTAAACGTTCTCTAGCAGGTGGTGTATGCTCCCGGTGTTTCGTCCCCAGTCCCCAAGTTTTCAAAATTGCTCATTTGCTGCCTGACACGAAGCAGTGAACTTTGAAGCCGTGAAATCGGTTCTCTGTCAGCAGAGGTTTTCTTTGTCCAGGTGGAAATGAAAGCTTTTATTTTTACCTGGAGAGAGAGGGCCCTCTACTGGCAGAAATGTAATCGGTTATAAAAGGGAAACAACGACTGAATTTTCGAGAAAGATAAATATTTGCAGCTCCAACAGCTGACAACTCAGACAAGTGCCAGTTGGCCGTTGCATTGCACAAGGTTAAGGACAAGGGCTTGAGCTAGTAGGATTTATCAAGCCTCTTCACTGGATAATTTCGACTGAAAGGTGTATTATGCGTTAAAGTATGGTAGTCTCTCTTGGATTAAATTCATGGTCGCCGTTTTAATCGAGTGTGGACACTTACATACACTATAGAGCGGATCTCAACTAGGTCAAATATAAACGTTAGTTTATAATTATATTCTATATGCTGTAGTTAGTTCCAAAACCATTTTTTCGGTAGAGCGGACACTCGTTTTTCTCATGTGAACATTTTACGAGTGGCTGTCTATTTTAGATATCGATATGGCTGAACGTAAAAACAGAAAACAATTAGCATTTGAGGTAATAAAAATATTTACCACTTTTTCAATGTCTTTTTCTTTGTTTTTCTCTTTTAATAGTAGTGGGATAATTTTATTGCAATTAATCGCCATTTTGAAATACGTTGGTGGTTATATTTTCTACAGAAGTACATTAATACCAATGTTCATTATATGGTTCGGCACCACTGATTTGAAGCTGAGGCCCAGATTTTGCCATGTGTGTAAATTCAGACATATTACCTTATGGCTGTGAGGAGGATATCTACAAGCATACAATTATCAAATGTTCTTCATAACCTGGGGATAAGCCCATGGCTAGGCACCTATCCAGTAACATATTCTTGTACCGAGGTAATATAGGGAAGTACGTAACCCCCCAGACATGAAAATCAATTATGACCTAGCCTTTCTAGTTTGTTTTTTTTGGCTCACTTTGCTCAAAAGCCATAGGGAAATGCCTGCATTGCAGGCTAATCATGACCTTAGCATTATGCCCCATCAATAAGATCTTTCATTTTAGGGCTTGCTGTGGTGAATAGGGTATACAGGTCTACTCTTGTCCTAGACTGCGAACAGTCCCTCCCGTTCCCTCCATTGATAGTAATTTGCGTGGAGCGAGCGAACAGAAAATATGGCAGGCGAACGAGCGCGGTGAGAGGAAGTGTTCACAGTCTACTCTTGTCCTCGAATGTCTTGAACAGTCCTCTTGAGAAGGCCTGAAAATTATTCCAATCACTATTTTGGGTAGCCATTTTGTCTCCCATGCAGCTTCATAGGTCAATGATATATGGGCCGCGTCAGGCAAAAAGGGCCCGGACGACATAATATGTAAACGTTTTTGAAATTGTACGATGTTTTTTTATACTTGTGGTGCGATTACGATATGCATCGCGAGCGCCACATTGTGCTACTAACGAGTAGTGTTGATTTCATGAAATTGACCAGTGAAATCGAATACGAAATTTACGATATTTTTACACCAGGGTGTGATCACAATTTTAGCAGGCGCAAATGATTCCTTATCATCAGACGCTTGTTTCAAGGTGTAACTTGTACTATTGCTAAAATCATATTATGAGCTACGGGGAGTGGAATGACTGCGGAAAAGAATTTTTGGGCCAAAAAGTGATCATCTTGTTCATCTTATTTTATTTTTTCCTCTTTAATGCCAGCAGGTATAAATGAATTCCATACATCAAAATTACCCCCTCTGACAGGATTCCTAATCTTTGTGGTCATCTTTGTAATCGGGCCCTTGCATCAAAATCACGTAAATTTCACCCCTGCTTTTTGTTGTCAATCTCTTGAAACTGACATTTATTGTTAGGAATGAAATGTAGTGCTTCTCGTCAAGAATACAATACAACCTTCAACCTGTTATTAGGAACACCGTTGTAGGAATTATTTAACTTGAATGTCGTCCGGGCCCTTATTGCCTGACGCGGCCCATATCATAAGCATAAAGACAGAAGAAACAGAACAATAAGATAACACATCAGTTCCTTTGACATACAATCACAAGCTTTCATGTGAGAACAAAGCCAGCAGTAGGCCTAGAGTATTGAATAGAGTCCTAAATTTAAACAGTTAATCTTAAACAGATACATGTATGGAATTTCCAAATTTATTGTCTTAACACGGTCAGGGTTTGTCCTCTACCCAAATTTTGCAGGGAACCCTTGGGATATATACATGTATCTTGGCTTTCTGAACTTCAGGACAAAGTAAACCAGGATTATATCAATAACTTTCTAATTGCAAAAGACTTTCAAACATCAAGTTATCCTCAATATAAACAATTTGAAGCTACAGATACTCAGTCCAACAAAGATTGTCTTGTGAAGAAAGTGGAATGCATCTTTTTTGTTTATTCCTCATTTAATACCTATAAATACATTGTCTATAAAAAAAAACTGTTTAAATGTTATTTTGAAACAATGCTGATATTTTGCCATTATGATAACGATTTGGTCTTTCATTTATGGAAACAGCACTGCCAGCCTTTTGTCCTACATTTGTCCTACCAAATTGATGCCTTATATGATTCAATCAAATTTTATCTGCTATCAATGGCTTTTCTAGCATCAATTTTCTACATGTCACAAATTACTTATTTCACCTTTCTTGACTTTTAGCAATCTGCTTGGCTTTGCTTGGATTGTTCATACATTAGTAGTGTCTTAGTGTTATCTGTAAGTATCACTACTTGTTGCTTTCTTACAGTATCTGTTTTTTTGTAATACCTTACTTTTGGGATCTTGAATAAACTATATATGTATGTATGTATGCCTCCTTTAGTAGTAGGCAATATAAATCCCAAAAGTGGAAGACTGTTCAGGAATTAAACTGGCTCCTCAGCTACAGTAACAATGGGAATTTTCCATGCAAGGGACTTGATTCTGACTGCACTAGCTGCCTGCTGCCTATAAAGAAAGACAGTAAAAAAGGTTATTACACAGAAAGTTATGTAATACAGCAAGGTATTTTTATGAGTTTGTCAGTACAAGGCACTAACAAACACTCATGATTGTAAACTGCATGGCAGCACTTTGCACCACCATAGCAGTCTGTATGTCAAGTCCTCCCTTGTGAAGTGCATTTGAATATATCAATAGAATTTGCACCATATAAATGAATAGCTTTACCTTTTTTAATTGAGAGTATTTTGATGAAAAAATATATAATAATATAAAACAAATTAATGCAATTTGAACTGGAATAAGCTTCAATACATAATATAATCCAATGCACTCATGTCAATGCCTTCAGTGCATAATGAGGGATTTCATCATTCCATCCCTTCTCCCATGGACATGTGGGGGAATTTGACATGAAAAATTTGCAGTAGAATCTCTGTATCATAGATCTCTAGAGAGTATCTCTTCCTGGTGAAGGTCAAGAAAATTTCACACAAAAAGTTGTCTCCTAGGTAGGAATATGAGGTGAAATGTTAAATCCCCCTGCCCCACCCGTCCCTTCCTGTGATTAAACATTGACAAATGCATTACAGTTAATTTCACAAAACGTTGGCCACGCAGATTGCCAAGTTCTATGGAGGGGGATTCTGGACAAAAATAGCATTAGATCGTACTGTAGTGGTGTATTCCATCGAGCCGCCATACCACTATGTCAAACCGTAGTCCATTGTATCGAACTGTCATGCCATTATTTCAAACCGTCATGCCATTATGTCAAATCGTAGTTCATTATATCAAACCGTAGTACCATTATATCGAATCGTAGTTCATTATATCAAAATCGTCATGCCATTATATCAAACCGTCATGCCATTATATCAAACCGTCATGCCATTATATCAAACCGTCATGCCATTATGTCAAACCGTCATGCCATTATGTCAAACCGTCATGCCATTATGTCAAATCGTCATGCCATTATATCAAACCGTCATGCCATTATGTCAAATCGTAGTTCATTATATCAAACCGTCATGCCATTATGTCAAACCGTCATGCCATTATATCAAACCGTCATGCCATTGTATCAAACCGTCATGCCATTATGTCAAACCGTCATGCCATTATATCAAACGTCATGCCATTATGTCAAACCGTCATGCCATTATATCAAACCGTCATGCCATTATATCAAACCGTCATGCCATTATGTCAAATCGTAGTCCATTATGTAAAACCGTAGGCCATTAATATGTAAAACCGTAGGCACAGGCAGCCCAAGCTTAAAGTTTGAAATTATTTGAAAGTTTAAGTACGACCGTTAAACTCTCGTACTATGATTTCAGACCAAATTTCACTCCACTCTACTAGTATTGTCATCAATAAATTCAGCACATAATTTATACAGATTATCACATCATAAAATAATATTTAACTAGCAAATTTCCGTTCCTACCTGTTTGCACACAGGCAGCCCAAGCTCAAAGTTTGAAATTATTTGACGGTTCAAACATCCAGAATATCTGGTATTTTATCGCACTAAATGGCAAATGAATAACACAATAAACTTGCTTTGATGAAGATAATGTGTCTTGAATTTGGAGGTTTGGGGGCCAATTTAACCGGGACGAGTTTCTAGGAATCTAGAAGACTGACAAATCTTCCCGCCGACTCGTAGTCTGAAGTGAGATAGCTTTTCCTGTCCGTATTCTTGAATAATACGCAAAAACAACAATGCCGGCTTGATCTTGACAACTTTAACAAAGCCGGCTAAACACCGATTTGTTTACATGACCGCGGAGAATACTTTCCCGTCCCCTAGTGGGGCTGTAAAAACTGAGCGATAAAAGGTACTCTCCCATCCGATGCTGTGATTTTCAACTCCAAAACGAGGTATCATTTCGGTTGGACTTTAGCCTGGGAGGAACGAACGAACCAGAGGAGACGGAGGAACGAACCAGAGGAGACGGCTGGAATTATATGGCAAAATATTCCCAGCCTACGAATTTGTTAGTAGTCTAGAACATAAACAAGAATGTTCTAGCCCAAGTAAAAGTTTTGTGGAGGGGATGAATTTTTTAGGGGTTCTTTTTTTTCCTTTAGGCAATTCTTTTCGGTGACCTCCATTTGCTAAAGGGTTTATTCTTTCGGTTTTTAGATGTCAGAATTTCTTAGGGAATGAAAATGTGTTCTCGAAAACTTTAGGTGGCCGCTTCACTAAATGATTTGTGATGTTTGTTTTTTTTCCATTCTAACCAATATGTTTTTTCCCGGATCGTTCTGACTCTATTGATCAGACGAATACGTACGAATATTTTAGGGGAAACCTCTTAGTGTCCCTTTTCTTCTATAATTTTCTGTGAATTGAAAACAAATTTTCTAGCCAGTATTTCAGAAAACAATTTCCTAGGACAATTTTTTTCAAATCCGAAAGTTTAAGGCTAACTTACTCTCCCGAACAGCTTTTTAACCGAAAACTTCGTTGGGTGCCCTTGACGCCATCGCGATCCACTTGCCGGCCTTTTGTCTCTTTTATAGGTAGAGTGAATCCAGGTTTCCTAGAAACTCGTTAAGTCGGCCCCCAAACCCCCAAATTCAAGACACAACAACAACATCTTCATCAAAGCAAGTTTATTGTCGGTCAGTATAATCTGCAGACTGCAGATTGCAGACTGCAGACTGCAGACTGGGTATAAAATGCAGACTGGGTATAAAATGCAGACTGCAGACTGCAGACTCGGTATAAAATGCAGACTGGGAAAAAATATAAAAAACTTACCTGAAGACTTTATCTGTTCTTCATTGTACGGTGGCCCGTAAGGGACATGCTGCAAATAAACAATTGCCTCGTGCGAAAATAAAAATAAACTGATGCAAACACAAAATGTTTCCGGAAATAATAAAAAAGATGCTGCAACTGAATAAATGAAAATTGTCACTGCAAATTAAAACTGATTGCTGCAAATTAAAACTGGTTGCTGCAAACTGAAACGTGTTGTTGCAAATTAAAATTGGTTGCTACAAACTAAAAAGTGTTGCTGCAAACTAAAACTCGTTGCTGCAAACTAAAACTGGTTGCTGCAAACTAAAACTGGTTGCTGCAAATTAATTACTCGTTGCTGCAAACTAAAACTCGTTGCTGCAAACTAAAACTGGTTGCTACAAATTAACTGGTTGCTGCAAACTAAAATGTGTTGCTGCAAACTAAAACTCGTTGCTGCAAACTAAAACTCGTTGCTGCAAACTGAAACTCGTTGCTGCAAACTAACATTGGTTGCTGCAAACTAAAACTCGTTGCTGCAAACTAAAATTCGTTGCTGCAAACTAAAACTCGTTGCTGCAAACTAAAACTCGTTGCTAGAAACTGAAACTCGTTGCTGCAAACTAACATTGGTTGCTGCAAAATAAAACTCGTTACTGCAAACTAAAACTCGTTGCTGCAAAATAAAACTTGTTGCTGCAAACTAAAATATGTTGCTGCAAACTAAAACTGGTTGCTGAAAACTAAAACTGGCTGCTGCAAATTATTATTATTGCATGTTGCTGCAAACTCCGTCGCTGTACGTAATTTTTCCCACCAATATTACGGGTTTCCTTTACGGCACATGCGTATAACTTCTAGCTGCTATGACTGAGGGGTGGGGGTGAGTAGTATACTCCTTCCCGATCGAACATCTGACTTGTTTACTGTACTAGAAACCACATATTACATGTAGTTGTACTAAAACTACGATGTTCTGTCCATCGTGTTCCTCGGCGGCTAACTATTGTTGTAGTTGCGGCAATCCACTTCGTGCTGGAACCTCAAGGAGTGATGAATATTGTCAATGGAGGACTTCCGAAGGAGAAAAGAAGCGGATAGGAGGGGGCATTTCACTAATAAAACCAAGAAAACTAAGAAGCTAGACCCACCACAAGGAGAATGTTGAATGTTGATGCGAGTTGAAAACTGCGAGTTGAAAACTGCGAGTTGCGAGTTGAAAAATGCGAGTTGCAAGAAAAAGTAAGAAAAATGAGATTAGAGTTCCTGCGATGGAAAATTATTTTTGAGGGAGAATTTTTTGTTTTTTTGTATACAGGAACTCCGAGTTTCGATGAAACGTGGACCCCCGCTTCTGGACCCCTAGAAAAATGTTTTTTTTTTATACCAGCGTTTATTTATGCCTCGCTGGAGGTTTTATTTTGTTCTCTTTGCCCTCACAGTTATTCAGAGCTAAGTCCTTTCTATTTCTAATTTACAATATTTCGATTGCAATCACAATTACTTAGTTTAACTATCACGACAGTTCAAACTCACATCTCAAGACAATTTCGTTCTTCACTGCGGTAGGCCTTAAGCGCTATTCTAATATCTCAAGCAGTCATATTTGTACTTTTTTTCCAATGAAGTCACCCTTTGTTGATATTTCTACGGTGGCTAGTAAGTGCCATGTGTTTTGCAACGTTTACTTAGTCAGTAACTGGCAATTGCCACTTAGCCGGTAACTGGCAACTGCCACTTAGCCGGTAACTGGCAATATTGCCACTTAGCTGGTAACTGGCAATTGCCACTTAGCCCGTAACTGGCAATATTGCTACTTAGCCGGTAACTGGCAAGTTGCCACTTAGCCGGTAACTGGCAATATTGCCACTTAGCCGGTAACTGGCAATATTGCCACTTAGCCGGTAACTGGCAATATATAGTGCCATTTAGCTGGTAACTGGCAATTGCCACTTAGCCCGTAACTGGCAATTGCCACTTAGCTGATAACTGGCAATTGCCACTTAGCCCGTAACTGGCAATTGCCACTTAGCTGGTAACTGGCAATTGCCACTTAGCTGGTAACTGGCAATTGCCACTTAGCCCGTAACTGGCAAATTTGGCACGCATGCATTGGACTGACATTTGGTGCTGACCAAAAGATACGCGGGCAAACATGCATGGCGGCCGGTGAGGATGACATCACTACAGTAAGTGTATTTGTACTATAGCTACACTGATAATGCAAAGCAGCTTTTGCAACAGAACACGTATCTACGTAACTTAATAGAATTTGATCCTCTTCAGTAAATTATCGTAAAGCTACGGTGTGTGGTGTTCTTGTCAGATCGAGATGTTTGCTTATTTTCATGCTTGTCACTGTCACTGTCAGTAACCAAATTGGGGTATAAAATCAGGTTTCTCTTGCTGCCTTTTAATACAGGTATAGTATTTTCCCACTTGGTGATATAACTGTTTTCGATTTGAATTTATAACTTGATTAACAAAAAATATTTAAATGTTTACAACGTATATCTCGCGGGAACTCTACCAAGGGCACCCAACGAAGTTTTCGGTTAAAAAGCTATTCGGGAGTGTAAGTTAGCCTAAAACTTTCGGATTCGAAAAAATTGTCTCTAGAAAATTGTTTTCTGAAATACTGGCTAGAAAATTTGTTTTCAATCCCTAGAAAATTATAGAAGAAAAGGGAGACTAACAAGTTTTCCCTAAAATATTCGTACGTCCCAATTCGTCTGATCAATAGAGTCAGAACAGGAAAAAAGAATCCCTAGAAAATTCGTACCTCCACAAAACTTTGCAACATGAAGTTACTTGGGCTAGAAAATTCTTGTTATGTTCTAGACTACTAACAAATTCGTAGGCCGGGAATATTTTGCCATAGTATTTTCGGTTGACGCGATTTCCACCTAGAAAATCCGAACAGCTAATAGCTTTCTAGAATACGTCAAAAGACATAGTAGGCGCCTTAAAATGGCTAGATAAGCTGCAGACAACTGGTTTCAAACGAATTTCAAAAAGTACTCGTTGGGTGCCCTTGCTCTACTAGAGTAAAGGCTAAACTTAAACCACGTGGCTCTAGTCTGGAATCCCCTGTCAGTTTTATGACACATCTAAATTTTCGTTCTTATAGGTACTTGCCTATTTGAAAAGCAGAGATGTTAGTAATTTTCAATTTCAGTTTACTTTAAACTTTTTATGAAGGCAAGTTTACAAGGAATAATTGCCAATGAAACTGCTGTCGTGGTTTTAGTGCTCAACAATTAACCGAAAATTGCAATGAATAGGACTTTCTCAGGATTGCGTACGCAGCCAAACCTGACGAGCCCATGCATGTGAACACTTCGGACAACAGCTCATTGATGCATGTTTTCCGACTCCTTACAGTTTTTTCTGGAAAATGAATTTGAAACATTCCTTAAAATTTAACTTAATTTCAATTTCGTAAAGCCCGGTCCAACACCGAGAAAAAGGTCTATCGTTGAAATTGCCTTAAATGTGAATATCAAGTGCATGCATTCCACAGTTTGATGTGTTAGTGACCGAAGGCCCTGTGGAATATAATTGGACTTCAGTTGACTGCTAAAAAGGTACACATTAACTTACATGCATGAGATAGTGAGCACGTCCTTACAGTTGTTCGATATGAACGCTCTAAACAGATCTTAGCGTGCTTAGTTAATAATCTTTAATAAAAAGATGTGTTGTCTTAACTGAACTAGTAGTCAAACTTACATTCAACCCTTTGATATGGGGCGTCTCAGTAACAAATGTCAATAGAAAGATTGAGCTATAACCTGGGGGAAAGTGACTCTCCATATATCGCCTTGACCGGGAATGCTGGTCTCAAGTTCAGATGAGAACTAGAGCCATACAATAAAATGATTGTTTAATGATCTCTTAGTGGCCTGGCTGAATGTCTTTGTATTTTCAAAGTCGCTTGCACTCGAATCAAATGCCACTGAATTTGTGTTTTAGAAAAAAATGTTATCCAACCCCACAAGAATATTCTGATACCTTTAGAGTTTTTTTATATATATCCGAGCATCCCCGTCACTTCTATATGGCAGCCCTACCTGGGGGCTGACGCTCACGCTCACGCTCACGCTCACGCTCACGCTCACGCTCACGCTCACGCTCACGCTCACGCTCACGCTCACGCTCACGCTCGTCGACCGGGGTGATATTTGGGTGATATTTGAAAAAAAAAACATTTTCTTGGATTTTTTTTCTATGCCGGTGAAAATGAACCCCACTCTTTCGGAGTTCTGTCGACGGGCCTGAAGCTCATTTGTTCCTATACGTTTTCAATATGAATAACGAGTCCTAAATACAATTCTTTAGCTTCTGATGCATTTGACGGTATTTGCAAATTATTTTCCTCCATAATCATATATACCAGCTAACTCTAGAAAGGCGGTACTACAGCCTGTCTGAGATAACCGTTCTGCGTATAAGTCCTCTGCTAGGTCCAAATCATCGTCATCAACAGGGACTTTGTAGTCGTGGCTATTAACAGTTTGTGGAATAAAGTATAGCACATCCGGTTTTCCAGGTGGTACTTCTGAGTTAATGTTTGGGCGTATTCTGTGTAAGTTCCAGGACTGCGCTACTTTGTGCAACTCATCACGAATGACCGGCATAAAACAGAATTTTAGGCATTGAACCTGAATAGGATTGGTGTCATCATACAAGCCTGAATCGCGTATATCTTTAAAATATTTTATCCACCAATCACTTCTGGTTTTCCTGAGTATGGACCACCATGCCTCAATTCGCTGATTGGCGACGGACTTCCCATACATGAAACTTTTAGTACCAGCAAGAGAGTCGACATCGTCCATACGTAGAAATCGTTGTATTCCTGCAATGTAGACATGCATTCTATGTCCCAGCATCTCCTCGTACGACCCTAGGTACAGCTTCAATATTTCGTACGTATTCAATAAAGTACTGAGCTGTTACTCGCGGGTTGTTGTTAGTCTCACCTACTTCAAGCCACAATATTCGGCGACTAAACCCGTCTATAGCCCCATGGATAGGAAAACCGAAAGGTTTTAGTTTATCGTACCCATCTATATGCCATATAAAATTAGGACCGGGAGAGTGATATTTCCTTCTTCTAAGTGTTCTCTTTGAACGGTTCTCAACGCCCTCTGGATCCAAACCTTTCAAAATCTTTCTTACTGCCTCTCTACCAACTCGCAGTCCATATTCGTTTTGTAGTTTTTGTTGCATGGAGCGATAACCTAAAGAGCATCCACTTCCTTGAAGTTCGTGGTCTATAACATCCAAAACAACGTGTAAGTCGGTAGGGTTTCTTCTTCTTCGTAATCCTCTACGCTTATATAATGATTCGTTTCAGCTGCCTCAAGCTAATACGTATGCCATGACAAAGGAGAAGGAAGGACAAGACTTCTGAATAACGAAATCCAAGATGAATGTATTCTCAATTAGTATGCCATCACGGTCTCCTGCAAATTGTCCGTTCATTGATGGTAAATAGTCGGGTAAACTACACACTGTCACGTAGCTTGTCAGGCAAATGAACAGAATAAAAAGCAAGGTTGTCATTCTTCCAAATCTAGTCTACAGCCCTTAACTCTTCATGTAGTACTCTAGATCTGTCCCATGGATGTGCTTTCATTGTCAGTGCTGTCACGCATGCGTGGTAAAAAAAATGCCAGTTACGGGCTAAGTGGCAATTGCCAGTTACCGGCTAAGTGGCAATATTGCCAGTTACCGGCTAAGTGGCAAAATTGCCAGTTACGGGCTAAGTGGCAATTGCCAGTTACGGGCTAAGTGGCAACTTGCCAGTTACCGGCTAAGTGGCAATATTGCCGTTACGGGCTAAGTGGCAATTGCCAGTTACGGGCTAAGTGGCAACTTGCCAGTTACCGGCTAAGTGGCAATATTGCCAGTTACGGGCTAAGTGGCAATTGCCAGTTACCGGCTAAGTGGCAATATTGCCAGTTAACGGCTAAGTGGCAATTGCCAGTTACCGGCTAAATGGCAATTGCCAGTTACTGACTAAGTAAACGTTGCAAAATACATGGCACTTACTAGCCACCGTACTAAACGATACCTTAGCTTGATGACTAAAAATATTGGCGTTCCATCAATAATTAACACCCAAAGTGATACCAAATCCCGTAATTTTAACCCCTAAAAGATACGACGAGCATCCCCGCCCATTTTATATGGGAGGTCCCCCACCCGGGAGTTAGAGAGCGATTCACTGTGGGATCACAGACCCGAGATCGAGATCACAGGGTATGGGATCGGGATCAATGTATATCAGTTATGGGATCGGGATCAATATATCAGAATATGAACGGCCTCATTTATTTTTGGCTGGATCACGGATCACAAATTACTGGAAAATTGGGATCAGAGATCAAAGTTCTGGGTAAAAATAAGGGACCACTAGAGAAAAAAGATACCTCGTTACGACCCTGGTATAACACCAGTGTACAGAACTGCTGGGGTCAAAACTCGCTGAAATTACAACCACACGCAGCGGCATGGACAAATAAACACATGCTGTAAGTATTGTCGCTTTTTATTCAATATTAGTTCTAAAAAAATCCCATTCAAATGCTAGTAAATGTGATATAATTTATTTCTCATCATGTCCGTGTTGGAGGAGAGCCAATACACAACAATGTTTTTTAGTGTAGAAGGCGGCTCTAATAGCTTAAAAGACAGGAAAAGATTAAATAAAACTGAGAAAGGAGAAAAAGAAGTTAAAAAAAATTGTGGTTGGTGTGGGAATCGAACTCCGACCTTTGGAATCAAACGCGCGCGCTCTAAACCGCTTTACCATAGAGCCGATTCGCTTGAGCAGCGGTTTCAAAATAAGGTATATATGTAAACGTTCTGAGACCGTGAACTTTGGGAACTAGCGTCGTCAAGCGTAAATTGCTCGATTTAGGCTCCAGAAATGGGGGATATTTCAATTAAATGGCATGAGGTTCTTGGAATAGATACTGTTGTGCTATTATTTGAGGTTTAGTTGCGGTGGGCATTGATTTTGGATGAAAATTCGAGCGTGGTCAGTTCTAGACAGGCTTAGGTGGAGATCGAGGTTGAGAGGTAAAATTTCAAATTGCATACAGAGCCCAATGAAGAACAGATAAAGTCTTCAGGTAAGTTTTTTATATTTTTTCCCAGTCTGCATTTTATACCGAGTCTGCAGTCTGCAGTCTGCATTTTATACCCAGTCTGCAATCTGCAGTCTGCAGATTATACTGACCGGTTTATTGTGTTATTCATTTGCCATTTAGTGCGATAAAATACCAGATATTCTGGATGTTTGAACCTTCGTAATTCAACTTTGAGCTTGGGCTGCCTGTGCCTACGGTTTTACATAATGGACTACGATTTGACATAATGGCATGACGGTTTGATATAATGGCATGACGGTTTGATATAATGGCATGACGGTTTGATATAATGGCATGACGATTTGACATAATGGCATGACGGTTTGATATAAGATATATGGCATGACGATTTTACATAATGGCATGACGGTTTGATATAATGGCATGATGGTTTGATATAATGGCATGACGATTTGATATAATGAACTACGATTCGATATAATGGTTAACTACGGTTTGATATAATGAACTACGATTTGACATAATGGCATGACGGTTTGAAATAATGGCATGACGGTTCAATATAATAGGACTACGGTTTGATATAATGGCATGACGGTTCGATATAATGGACTACGGTCGTTTGACATAGTGGTATGGCGGCTCGATGGAATACACCACTACAGTATGATCTAATGCTATTTTTGTCCAGAATCCCCCTCATAAAGTTCGTTTGGAACTTGGGAACTACGTTCCGAAGTACGCAAATTACTTTTATACCTGTCAATCAAATTGTGATCTTCCAACTGAACTTTGGAACTTCGGTCGGAACTTCGCAACTAAGTTGCTCGCGAAGTTGGGAAGTTGGCGGTGAAGTTCGATCCCATTTTATTATGGCATATTCTTTTCAACCCGGTTCCCAAGCACTACTGATCGAGTGAGACAGATGAACTAAAATGCTGGATGCTATATCTTTCAAATACATTTTGTAATTTATCAAACACTCCAAGCGAACTCGTTTAGTACACGACCGAAGATCAAGTCAACTATATGTTCAAAACGAATTTCCACTTGGAGAAAAGCTTTGCTGATCTATCAGCTACAATTGCTAAAAGACAAATCCCCGCTGCTACCAAGAACTAGTCAACGAAATCATTTATGAAGAGCAAGAGACCACAAAATATGCAACAACTAGCCATCTTGCGGATAAACAGAAACCACCAAAGAAGGTGAAGTCAGGTTTAATTTGGCACCATTTTCAGACATTTTTGACCACAGAACATATAGTTGACTTGATCTTCGGTGATAAGTTTTAGTTTCAACCGTGTACTAAATGAGTTCGCTTGGAGTGTTTGATAAATAATTTAAGCAAAATGTATCGTCGTCTAATTCCCCTTTGAAAGATATAGCATCCAGCCTTTTAGTTCGTCTGTCTCACTCAGTAGTGCTTGGGAACCGGGAGAGAAAATCGTACGCACGCACGATCAGAAGATCAATTCTCCTAACCGTAACAGGCGTCAGAAATCGACTGACGGTGAGTTTGCACAGCGCGGGAAATCCCCCGATACAGAACTGAGCCGAGAAACGAAGGAATGCTCTGTGTCCTCTGGCTCTGTCATTCTGTGTCAGTGTGTGGCTCTATTTTAAAAAACCCTGCTCCAACAGTCCCCGAAAAGACTAACTCGGAACTGATTCAAGACATGCTTTCCGGGAAATTTAAGGCGAAAGGCATTCAAGGAGTGGAGGACTTTAAAGGGGCCATCTCACCCACAGTGCTTAGCGCGCTCACATAGCATAGCGGCCATTTTCGATGCCATCGAAATCCAGAGTTTTATGGTAGTGGTTTTAATCTTTTCTACATCTCTGCCATCCTTCCAGCTATCGTCAAAAAAATCATACTAGGTTGAACCTTTTTTATTGCTTTTCCTATTGAGCCTCTTATTTAAGTGTTTTAAATTATTTGGTCATGCAATTTTAGTTTTATTTCAGGTGGCCGGTAGTTCTCTGATGATGCCAGTCTCGTTCGTCCTCGGCGAAAGGAAACAATTGTCCGTTTGTGTCCACGATTTCCACCTACAACATGGAGAAGCTATTCTGACCATTAATCTTTAGATGTAAAGATATATTAGTGCTTAGTTCGAGTATCTACTATCTTTGAGCCGATTTGGGTTTTTGAACACCGTGGCTGGCTTTATACGTGACCACAATTTGCAACAAAACTCCACTTGAAGAACAGTTTCCTAAAATCATTTTCAGGGCTTTGGCGTTTAACTGTGGAAACGGGTCTCTCTCTGGTTTCGAAGGGCGGAATTCGGGCTTTGCCGAGATTTTCGGATTCACTGGCATGGGTTGATCATTTGAAGTTTATACTCGCACGAAATTTGACAAACAAAGCCGCCGAGACTGCATGATAATAATTTCCTATTCAAGCGGGCTGTTATTCGATCACTGTTCTGTCTTTAACTGGTTCTCTGGCACCAGCAACGAGATTACCTGCTAGCAGATGCATGATCTGTCTCTCTCTGCAGGGAAACATAAAACCGAGGGGAGAAACCTCTCTTTTCATAATTATTAGTATTCTCTGTTTATAGTACTGATGACAGGGTTCGGAAGCGACGGGTGAGCGGTAAATATTATAGTCAACAAAATATTATAGGCAACGAAACTCCGCTTGGTCGACCCGAAAAGAATTGAGCAATTTCCTAAATTCATTTTGAGGGCCTCGGCATTTAACTTGTGGAAACAGGTCTCTCTCTGGTTTCGAAGGGCTTTCACACAGTGATTTCGCCGAGATTTTCGGATTCACCGGGATCGATCAAAGTTTATACTCACACGAAATTTGACAACAGAGGCAGAGCCGCCGTGATAATAATTTCCCATTGAAACGAGCTGTAATTCGTTCACTGTTCTCTCTTGAACTGGTTCTCTGCTACTGCCACCAACGAGATTGCCTGCTAGCAGATATATCTATCTCTGTCTGCAAGTAAAAATAAAACCGAGGAGAGAAACCCCAGAGAAACCTTTCGCTTTCATAATTATTAGTATTACCCGGAGAGTGTGTTCTCTGTTTATACCCGGAGTATCCAATCGATAAACCAATCGATGAAAATCGATATCAATCGATATCAATTTATCGATTGATATTGGAAATCGATGAAAATCGATAAGAAGGGTTTGTGTGACTATCGATTTTATCGATTTCCAATATCAATCGATAATTTAACTTCATCGATTTTATCGATTTCCGATGAAAATCGATAACCTAACCCTAACCTAACCTAACCCATCGCCACTTCAAATGTGCACTCTTGGTAGCCTTTAACCGTACAATTTATAGATACTTCTGATAGTTTTGCTTGTGTAGCCATGACTTGACGAGTAACGTCCGTTCACTGCTCACTTTCGTCTCGTGGGAAAACAAAGCCGTCTAAATAGCTTGTCACGTATCAGGATATCGACGGGTTATAATTAAAAACGAAACTTGATTCTTATCAAACAGAATGAAAACAATCGATACTAATCGATTAATCGATTTTTATCGATTGGCACCTTTTTTGTGTGACTATCGATTTTCATCGATTGACCGATATCAATCGATATCAATTAGTTAATTATATCGATTGATATCGATTTATCGATTGGCTTTCCGATGATCGATTTTCATCGATTGGGTACTCCGGGTTTATAGCAGCAGCGACGACGGGTGAGCGGTAAATGTTATAGTACAGCCAAATACTGCTGTATTACACTTTGTTGACTTCACATTCAACTTGTAAGGTACTATTAGTTTCATCAAGGTCATCCATGTTCAAATCAAAATTATCATGTCACCAACATAAAGAATACGCTTAGTTCGTGAAGTTCCCGCCGTGAACAAGGGGTCAAAGTCCCGGATATAAACAATAACAAAAGCACGCTAAGCACTGTGGGTGAGACGGCCCCTTTAACTGGGTATTTTTGTCGCTGAATGTACATGAGGAAACATGATTCCCCTGTTGAACTTTGAAGCAGGTTTTAGTTGAATGAACTTTTATTTTCACCAAACTCAATGGAAAGATCTAGCTGTTGGAACTTTCCTTCCAATGAGATGAGGCTAAGAGTGCAAGGTAAGAGGGAAAAACTCATTTTGTTCTGTGAAAAAATCAACAAAATATCAACTTCACAACTGTCGCACGTGAGTTTGCAAAATTCATGTAGTTGTTCATAAAATAGCAAGGAGAAAGCTAAAAACCTTATCTGAATTATCTAAGACCAAACAGGGTGAATGATAACAATTGGCCTTATATAAAGGCTTATTATTTCGTGACTTCGTCGCCGACAAATACGTATATGTCCTTTTAGTTTTAGTTTGGGATAAAAAAAGACAGAGAAAAAAATTTGAAAGAGTGTTGCCTTGCTTTTCCCTCTCATCTACTCTAGTCTCTAGCTCCATTCTTTGCTCTATTCATCTATAAGGAGGTTGTTTAAAAACTAGACTTGTTAGCCGTTTGTGTGTTCAGTTTAGTTTTACCGTACGAAATAAGTTAGACGAAAAGTGGTTTCGACTTTTGTTTGTTGGACCACAAATAAAAATATCTTGGCCGGGATGGTTAGCAAATTTGATAACTTTGTCGGTTGGCTGTATTTTTGTTAAATATATATGTCGGTTTTGCTGATTACAATCATATTATTGAAAGTCAACGTTTGGTGAAAACATTCTTCCTTGTCGATTGCCATTTTGATCAGTTCATTCACAATCGCGTACCAGCGAATTTCCATGTCTATGGACTCTCATATAAACACGGCTTTCAGCCAATCAGCGCGCGAGTTTCCTCTGGGTTATTTTATAAAGAGTTATAGAAACACGGCTTACAGCCAATCAGAGCGCGCGTACTATCGAAACTATTTTATAATATTAAATGTAAACTACAGAATAATGAATAAGCTCCACATTAAGTGAGTTCATTTTAGCAACTAGCTTTTGGATGTGAAAGTAATAAAACTTACAATTTTAGAGAACAACAAACAAATTTACTATATTTAGTCACGTAATTGTTTCAAGCATATCCCGTACTGGCACAAAAGCCAAAACCAGAAGATTGAGCTGGCAGTTCACTCCATAGGAAAAACGACTAATTCCAAACCTCTTGTTCAGCCGATTGCTCCAGTGACTTGTGGAGTTGTGCAGATCGTTTTTAATTCCGACGAAAGCTACTCAGTTTTCAACAGACGAATGAACCCTTTTCTTAATTTTTGCTTTACCAAAGCGATTGCTTCCAACAAAAGGATTGAATAAATGTCATTCCCTTGCAGTTCGAGAACTTTTTAGCAAGCTAGATATTCTCTTTTCCTTGAGACCAAGGACAAGCTAAGGTTTGAATAAACATTTTGTTGAGCAGAGATCAATGAATGACTTGTTTAACAGTCGCGCCCGCCAGCGCTCCGCTTAATTTATGCGATTTTTTTCGCGCGCTTCATGTATTGAGAATTTATATTTCATCACCAATAAAAACATTATTCGTGGTTATGTTATAAAAGAAATGGTAAACGCCACAGCTGTGCGTCCATCGAGTTATGGCCGCACTTGGGAGGTTGCCTAAGCACTCAAGAAGCTTTGAACTTGAAGCTTTTTGCCTCGAGCGACTCTTACGCTTCTTTCGTGCTTAGCAACCTCCCGCGTGTGTCCATAACTTGATGGACGCACGCTGCACGTTTACCATTTCTCCACCAATGCTTCTTGAGATTTTTTTTGAGACTGCCGAAATATGGTCTTTCCAATTTAGACTAGAATCAATCATTATTAAATTAGAGATTAAATGTCCCTGAACAAACAAAGAAAAACGAGGGGATCATGGTATTACTGTATTATCTAATGAGTCTGCGCTCATTAGGGTACAGAATGATATTCTGTGCGCCATTGACGAAGACAGATATGTCATTTTGCTGTTATTGGATCTCTCAGCAGCATTTGACACGGTCGACCACCACATACTTTTACCCAGACTGTCCAACCGCATCGGGATCAAAGGGACGGTGTACGCATGGTTTGAGTCATACCTACCTGATCGAAGGCAGTTCGTCTGCATCGGAAAGGCAAGATCATCTAGTAGTCCACTGACATGCGGTGAACCACATGGTCTGTCCTTGGGCCGATCCTTTATCTATTGTACACAGCCCCTCTTGGTGAGATCGTGCGCGGCCACGGTGTATCGTATCATATGTATGCTGACGATACGCAAATTTACCTCACATTTAAGTAATCTGTGTTGGTGGATATGCAACAGTCCCGTGCCAGAGTCGAAGCATGTGTAAATGACATCGAACATTGGATGCTACACAATAACTTAAAGTTAAACAGTGACAAGACAGAGCTCCTAGTACTGCACTCAAAGTTTCGCGCTCAACCCTCTATCGAGTCTGTTGCTGTTGGGGACGTCCCAGTAACACCCACTGATAATGCACGGAACATTGGTGTAGTCTTCGATACAACCATGAATCTTGAAAAACGTGTTAATGAAATTTGTAAGAGTGTATTCTATCACATTAGAAATATTTCACAAGTAAGACGATTTCTCAGTTATGATTCTACGAAGACCCTAGTTCATGCATTCGTTACCTCGCGAATTGATAGTTGCAACGCCCTTCCCTTTGGCTTACCTAGTTCTCTTATTCAGAGGCTACAACACGTGCTTAACTCAGCTGCTAGCTATAGGCTTGTAACATTATCACCCAAGGCTGAGCATGCCACGCCGCTATTGATGGAGTTACACTGGCTCCCGGTTGAGCAACGAGTTAATTATAAAATTATAAAATCGCAACAAGTAGGTTATTGTATTTATATTTCCTCGCAATAAGTAGGGTATTGCTTATAAGTATATATCAGTAAGCAGGTAGTCCTTCAATTTAGTTTTTTAAGTCCGGGTAGGATAATTTTATAGCGCTAAGTCTGTAATTACAGTTTAACCTCGTTTAGTGATTTAATCCCAGGGTACCCCTTGCTTCGAACAACCGGGCCAGGGGCACAAGGATGAAAAACTAAAAGGCTGAGCGAATAAAGAGACTCGAATTTATACTAGTGGTGAACGACTTGACTGCGTAATATTATGCGCATATTATGGAAACAACATAAAAAGATTAGCACATCTTGTGAATAGTTTGAATAAAATATATACATAGAGGCAAGCCTAAAACTGGAACTTCAGATTAGCTGGTCTGGCTCTACAGACTCATAGGTTCGATAACTGGTAGTATCGCAACATGAAGAAAGAACCAAGCAATAAGATGACAAAATTAAAACGTTAAAATGGAGGAAAAGATTCAGAAAACTGAAAAAGAAAAAAAAGAAAAAAGAAAAGAATCGCTCACCTTCGGAACAGAAGGCGTGCGTTTTTGCCGCTCGGCTAGAGCCGATCATTAGTCACGTGACTCGAAACATGGATAGTCTTTCTACTAAGCGATATTTTCTCTTTTTTTTTTTTACTTCATCTTTCTCAGTTTTCTTAATATTTTCCTCCGTTTTGAGCCGCCTTTCACACTAATTTCTTTTCATCTGCCATCTTATACCTTGGTTTTCTCTTAGCTTCATGCTCTTCATGCTCGAAAATAAACTGTATAAATGTAGAGAAAGTGCAGCACTATTCAGGCACGACGCGCGCAGGGTTTCGGTATTGAAGCTGTAATATCCTGGAATTGAACATGAGTAGAGTATGCTTTAACAATGACCGGCTGTGATCCCAGATCAGATTGTAGCCATGTCGTAATTCTAAAGTGATAATCTAAAGCCTCGCAAAGCTTACAGACAATATACACATTTAATTTAACAGTATATTTTGGCGTTGCGCCGTTCAAGCGATTCTACACAGTAGGAAAGCTCTTTTATAAAGCTGATTTATTTGATACTTAAAACTTTACACGGTTTAAAAATCGATTTTGAAAGGCTAATGCAGTTGGTAGAGCACGGTCTAGAGTGCGGGAGGTCAGGGATTCGAATCCCGGCCGAGTCCTTGCGCAGGGACGTACAATGTATAAGCCGTTGACCTTGTCTCCTTCCTCTTCTAATCTATACGAGAGGGACGTGAAAGAACCTGTTGTGTTATTTCGAGAAAGAGTAGGGGATTGTCTCCCGACACAACAGCTTGGTATTCTGAGGTACTAACAATCACTCATGATTGTAAACTGCACGGCAGCACATTGCGCCACAATAGCAGTCTGTAGCACAAAATATAACCTTGTGAAGCGCATTTGGATAGTAAGTAAGTAAAGTAAGTAAATATTTTATTTCAACACGGTAGGTCTATCAGTCTAATACAACACTGTTTCCCATAAAAGCCGTGTATAAAAATATTAGAATATTAGAATATACTATGATATAAAATGATATAAAAATAATAAAATGTTCAATTTACAGGGCATCAAATAAGCTGTGAAGTAATTTGTTCAGCTTATTTCTTAAAGTAGTAATTGATTTGCAAATTCTTATCTCTTCATGTAACGAATTCCAGAAAAAAGCTCCTTTGTAGCCGAAAGGCTTTTTCTCATAGTTGGTTTTTGGGAGAGGCAATTGTAATTTTGTTGTCGAGCCTCTTATAATTTATTAATTAAATATTTAGGCGCTTGATTATTATTCACTTGTACATTTCAATGGCCAAGAGCTTACTTCGGCGAGTAGACAGTCGGTCCCATTCTAATTTTTCAAGAAGAGGGCCAGCATTACCATCGAAGTTTGCATTTGTAATTATTCTGGATATATTCATATAGAATTTGCGCTATATAAATGAATACATTTACCTTTTTACCTTTTATATATCAATTTTGAATATTTCAGAGGAATCTTTTCTCCTCCATCAAACAGGCTCCTGCATCTAACACAACAAATATGCATTATATATGCAGGCTGCAATGTATTTAATGTGTTATCTGTGCGTTTAAATAGCCAATACCCGCTATCCACACGAGAATCAAATGTGCTTTTGGTTTCGACGAGGCTCTACCGCTTCTGTTGCTTTGACATATGGGCCGGGTTGTTCGAAGCAAGGTTAACTATAACCCTAGGTTAGCGCTAAATCTGTAATTGCAATCTGTACAGTTTAACCCAGGATTAGCGATTTAACCCTGGGTTAGCGCTTAACCTTGCTTCGAACAACCGGGCCCTGCATTATATATGCAGGCTGAAACGTATTTAATGTGTTATCTGTGCGTTGAAATACCCAATACCCTCTATCCACACGAGAATCAACTGTGCTTTTGGTTTCGACGAGGCGCTACCACCTCTGTTGCTTTGATATCTGCATTATATATGCAGGCTGAAACATATTTTAATGTGTTATCTGTGCGATTTAATACCCAATACCCGCTATCCACACGAGAATCAACTGTGATTTTGGTTTCGACAAGGCGCCACCACCTCTGTTGCTTTGATATCTGCATTATATATGCAGGCTGCAACGTATTTTAATGTGTTATCTGTGCGTTTAAATACCCAATACCCGCTATCCACACGAGAATCAACTGTGCTTTTGGTTTCGACGAGGCGCCACCTCTGCATTTTTCGATCCACGGTTTCCAACTTCCTGTTTTGTGAGCCAAAGCTCTTGCAGCAGCATCTGGCGGTTGGTTCAGAAAACGTGTAGTCGTTCTGTTGTAGAACTCGATTCTGCTCTTCAGATACTTCACCAGAGCTGGATAACGGTCTTTCAAGTCATGCCGCTCTTCGGGGTCAGCGGTTATGTTGTACAGCGCCAAGCCGACGAATGGTAGTCGGTCATTTAACATCTAAAAGTCAGTTAGAATCACACATTACCATGGTTACAGAAACAAGGTCATTATAGAGGACTTGCATCAGGTATTCGTGGTGTCGAATATGACTGCTTTGCTTCTTACTTGAGTAATAGGAAACAGTTTGTGTCTTTGAGAGGTATTGATTCAGATTATCTCTCAATTTCCTGTGGAGTGCCATAGATCGGTACTAGGTCCACTTTTATTTTTGTTATATGTTAATGATATGTACAAGTGCTCTGATATCTTAGAATTCCATTTATTTGCATTTATTTGTTCCTTAGCGATAATAACATTCAAAATCTAGAATCTAATTTGAATATTGAATTGGAGAAAGTGAGTAACTGGTTAAATGTAAATAGACTGTCATTGAATTTAGACAAAACTAGTTTTGTGGTATTTCATCCTCCACAAAAGAAAATTCTTCACTGCATGAATATAAAAATTTCTAACAAGCCAATCAAACAAGACAATCAGATTAAATATCTGGGCCTTATTTTTGATACTAATCTAAACTGGAAATCTCACTTACATGATTGAACTCTATAAGGTAAAAAGGTGTCAAGATGTATTGGAATTCTTTCCAAAATTAGACACTTTGTACATAGTAATACTTTAATACAGTGATACTACTCTTTAATACATCCATTCATAACATATGGCCCACAAGTATGGGGTAACACCTACCAAACTACTTTAAGACCAGTCTTAACTCTTCAAAAAAAGCCATACGTATAATCACCTTTTCTAAACCAGATGAACACTCTGATCCCCCGTTTCGACAGCTTGAGATTCTGATGTTAACAGACCTAGTATTTTTTCACAATGCACTTTTTATATATGAATTTCACAATAATTTACTACCCAAAGCCTTGTTTTACAGACAATTTCATCAAAACACCAGTATAACGCTAGACTTCTAGATCATCTTATTCTATTAATTTTGTCAGAACAAATCAGTATGGGAAATTCGATATCCGTTTTGCTGCAGTAACTGTTTGGAATGATCTAGATGAACGCATCAAACAACTTCCTCTAAAATATTTCAAAGCGAAAGTAAAATTGAATATCTTACAATCTTACATATAAATCAATTCCAATAATTGTCTCTACAGTCTTCATCTGGTACCTCTTTAATTTCTATATCGTTATTCTTTTTTTTTTTTTTTCGTAGATCTTATGCTTTATATATTATTATAATTATCAATAATACTATATTTATTATTAATATTAATTATTTAGATTTCATACTTAAATATAAATTAGTTCTTGTTTGTTTTGTACTATGTAATAGCTTTATTGCCAACCTGACTTGTGACTAATATAACTTGTAGCCACTCAGCTCGATTAGCTTTTAAGTTATTTCTGAGTGACTTTCACCCGTACCTGTTTCTTTTGTCATATGAATTGTAAATACTCAGTATGTTCTTTTTCATGGTAATAAAGTTGTTGTTGCATCAGGAGAGATGGATTTGTTTAGTTTCCCCAGCGATTGAGGAAAACAATTTGTTTTAAAAATATAGTAAATTTTAACAAAGAGATAATGAAGTGTTCATTCATATTTCTCTGGGATATTGCTACTTATCATCCACACATTCAATATTTTCTTCGTTCGGTGGTTTACACTTTGAATAAAAACTGCGAAGCCATTCCTTAAGGCACGGTGCGTACGACAATGCGATACTGAGTAAGAAGTCGAAAATAACAAGCCAAGATTTCCTTGCAATTTCTCTGGGATAACATTCAGTACTGATTAAATCTAAAATGGTTTCAAGCGTTTTTGGTCAAGATTTCTCTACTTGTGGTGTATAGGACCTGGTAAGCCGGCCTTGTCGTATGGAATCAATCAAAAAATATTATCTATAGCTCATAGCCAGTGAGTTTGTATATTATTATTATTAGTAGTAGTAGTAGTAGTAGTAGTAGTAGTAGTGGTAGTAGTAATAGTAGTAGTAGTAGTAGTAGTAGTAATAATAATAATACTACTACTACTACTAATAATAATAATGAGTTGGTTATAGTCTATTCACCTTATTAATATACCATGCCCGCGCGGGAAGAGGTCTGGTAACAAGGGTATCAGAGCGAGGCCAGTTGTCTCCAAGATCGAAAAATTGGAGTCGATCAGAAATGTCTTAGTTTCTGTCGTACCGCAGTGTTGTGTTCTTTAGTGTGTTATTTTCCGCCATCGACTGTAGATGTTTCTCTTCCTGGGACGACTGGCCTCGCTTTGATGCCTTTATGAATACGGTCACTACCTTTTGAAAACTTGGGACAGCGGCACCGTCTTCAGGGCGACCATACCATGATGATCGTGGTGTCTTCATCATGAGCTTCATGTGACCGCGCCGTAATGCAGCTCCACTGTATGTACCCAAAGCATAGGACGTCTCTTGTTCTTCTTGAGTTGATCTGGGCATGTCGATGTTTAATAGAATCTCACTTCGAGGGGAAGCTGTTCCGTCCTTCAGAGTATTCCAAACATTTATGCCATCAATCAAATTGGAAACTCTTCCTCCTTGAGATCAAGAATAATATTCCACATATTAATATATATTCGTTGCAGATAATAGCGTGCGCAAGCTAATTTGACGTAGAATCCAAGATTGAAAAGTCCCACTAATTGACAAATGGAGTGTTTCTGTCGAGGGGCTATCGGCTGATAGTTTCCCGCGGAAATTTGATATTCTCAAAACAAATTCGGGGCCTTTAAAAACATCAAATTTCCGAGGGAGACTATGAACCAATCAACAACAAAAAACTCGAGATCCAGATCATAATTTGATTACCATTATTGCCAAAGAATACATAATAACTTCAAATTCAACACAGTTTTGACATCTAGCGCTACTTTCGTATAACCTTTTATTTGACGTTAACGGTGTGAAGCAGTTTATACAGGAGTAAAAGGAGGAGGCGTGGCCGAGCTGTTAGCACGGCAGACCCGCAACCCAGGCCCGACCCTGAGTTCGATTCCCCGTGCGATCGACCACGTTTGTAAATAACCAGTCGATTTGCCAACTCGTGGACTGGGATTCTTATTCCCATACACTGGAAAATATTGACCTCTTCCATGGGTTGGAAATATGTTGAAAATTAGAATTTTCATTAAATTTCCAACATATTTCCAACCCGTGGAAATGAAATTTCCATCCGTTGGAAGTGTGCTAAACCGTAGAAATTCGAACTTCCAACTTATTTCCAACATATTTCCAAACCATGGAAGAGGTCCAGAGATATTCCAGTGTTAATTTACACGTACGACCACATCAGCTTATGCTGCAGTTAAACGCACCGTGTGCTATTATTATTATTATTATTATTATTATTATTATTCCCATTTCAAGCACCTATTTCGAATAAATATTGCTTCATTGAATGGCCATAAGTAGAGTTCGTGGCCAGGATCACCCTGGATTCTTTACCTGCTACATGGATCAAGGTTGGGTACCAGTCGGTGATGTGAATCAACTCTTTTGATATTGTTCCCTTTCGATTCAACATAGACCCGTGAACGAAGGCAACACCCTTTACCCCTCCCTCCCACAGGGTGGTTTTGATGCCCCTGAGAGGGAAGTTAGAAGCGCCACCAAATCCCGGCATGCCCCCGTTGTCTGCAGAAAAGATGAACAATGTATTGTTCCAAATTCTGTAAACAAAAAACAGGAGTTCAACAATAGGCATTTTGCAGGAAACAGTCACGTGCTGATATTATTAATATCACTTCAAGCCAATGAATTGCGCTCGTGATCCCATGGGAAAGGCTTTACTGGATGGCAAACAAACTTCAAAACGCTGTTTTAGAAAGATCGACAATCGATTGGAGGTGAAAAACAGCATTTACAAACAGATTTTGCTAATAACACTAAATGAAGTCATATTTTGTTGCCATCCAGTACAAACACGTGATTGCATTCATGTAAAAGGTCCATTGCATAATTAGTCTTTTAATATTGTATTTGCAGCACCCCATTCCTAAGTACCTCCTAATTAGTATATGGGATACAAGCAATGAATTGACTAATATTGTATTTGCAGCACCCCATTCCTAAGTACCTCCTAATTAGTATATGGGATACAAGCAATGAATTGACTAATATTGTATTTGCAGCACCCCATTCCTAAGTACTTCCTAATTAGTATAAGGGATACAAGCAATGAATTGACTAATATTGTATTTGCAGCACCCCATTCCTAAGTACCTCCTAATTAGTATATGGGATACAAGCAATGAATTGACTAATATTGTATTTGCAGCACCCCATTCCTAAGTACCTCCTAATTAGTATATGGGATACAAGCAATGAATTGACTAATATTGTATTTGCAGCACCCCATTCCTAAGTACCTCCTAATTAGTATATGGGATACAAGCAATGAATTGACTAATATTGTATTTGCAGTACCCCATTCCTAAGTACCTCCTAATTAGTATATGGGATACAAGCAATGTATTGACTACAATCATTGCACGTGTAATGTATCATTTTGTGAAGAAAATGTAAGACCGATTAATGATTGGTGGATTTCTATTTTATTTGAGTAGAAACCAACTAGTGTTCTATCACGAATCCTGCAATCTGATTGGCTAGCTACTCACTATCTATTCTGTGATAAATAGTTAGTAGCGAAAAGGACGGTTAAAAACAATCGCCAAAATACAAATAATCTTCTTGTTTTAGTTTCAGCTAAGATTGAACAACTAGTGAGTTCTACTTAAACAATTAGACTAGAGCGGTTTTCGATTGAGTGTCGAAAATAATAAGAGCTTTGGTTTTGCGTTTGTTTAGCTTTTCTGTTGGCTGTGAGAAATGCTTTCTAATTATCAGCCAATCAAGTTCTAGACTAAAAACAAACGCAATCACGCAATCAGGTTTTGTTTTAGCGACAGTATCGACGATTGCCTTGACTTTTCCTCGTGATTGGTTCAAGTAAAACCAATCGTGAATTACTTCAGTTCGTGATTGGCTCATTGTGTTTTTACCTGCTCCTCTTATTGGCTCTGTAATTACTTTGGTTTTGGTTTTACGACACTCAACTGAAAACCGCTCTAACTACTCGCGTTTAGTTTCTATGACGTATGCTACGTGCAGTTGTCGTCCACGGATGCAAACTATCAGACGTTCAGTATAGTTCACCACAATAATTTGGCGCGCGCTCATTGGTTAAAAGCGATCACATGACGTAATAGTTGTCGTATGCGGATGCAATCTATTAGGCGTTAAAGTTCACCACAAAATAGTGCCCACTGAGAGCGGAAGACAATTTTGTGATGAACAATAACGACAAATAGACTGTTTGTCTCGGAACTATCGGCTGATAGTTCCCCTTGAAAATTTTATATTCTTAAAACTAGCATATAAGTTTTAAGAACATCAAATTTCCGCGGGCAACGATCAGCCGATAGTTCCTCGACGGACACAGTCTATTTGTGTAATAGTTCCTCGACGGACACACTCTATTTGTATCTGATAGTGCCCGCTGAGAGCGAAAGACAATTTTGTGATTGGCAATAACGACAAATAGTGTGTGCTTGTCTCGAAACTATTATACAAATAGAGTATGTCCGTCGAGGAACCATCAGCTGGTAGTTGCCCGCGGAAATTTGACGTTCTTAAAACAAATATAAACCCGAGAACGCAGTTCGAGGGCTTATATGCTAGTTTTAAGAACATCGACTTTATAAGGGAAACTATCAGCCGATAGTTCGGAGATAAACACACACTATTTGTCGTTATTGTTCATCACAAAATTGTCTTCCACACTCAGCGCTACCCGGCACTATTACCTGATAGTTTGCATCCGGGGACGACAACTATCACGTCACGTGATCCCTTGTAGCCAATGAGCGCGCGCCAAACTTTTGTGGTGAACTATAACATCCGTTAGTCCCTTGACAGACTACTATTTGTTTAATAGAAACTTCGAGCTAGCTCGAGGTCTCATTTCTCATTGATTTCTAACTAGGCAATAGAGCTTCGTGCACAAGGTTAGCTCCTGCATGGTCGTTTACACCCAGTGTTAAGAGGTGGGCGAGGCACAAACCTACTACCGTAGCTTATACGGCAATGTTATGTTTATTGAAAGTGCGTTTTGGGGAGGAAGATTAGTGTTACCTTTTCCGGAGAGATTTATTCAAAGCCATGTTGAAGTTCAAGCAATTTGTAGTGTGAATATTCTAGTCCAATACCATTTTTGTCAACACTAAGGCAATGCCCTATAAATGTGTTGCTAGCTCCGGCCTCTCTCCCTTACCTCCAAACCTCTCCCCAACCCCTCCCCTTCCCACCTCCCCCTCCCCATCGTCTCTCTCCCCACATCCCCTCCCCTCCCCACCTCTCACTCACCGTCCCCATCGCCACCTTTCTCTCCCCACCGTCCCCCTCCCCACCGTCCCCCTCCCCACCTCCTCCTCCTCACCGTTCCCCTCTCAAAATAATTCCTGTGACTACACACCCTTTGGATATGAGACTCTTTTCTAAGTTGCCAATACCCTCATCCAGTGTTTCCATCATTGCAGCATAGGTTCGTCGTTTGGGATCAGCGATAAACGAGTACTTAGCTTGAATCTTTGGAGGGGCTTGTAGCGGCGTGTGTACTGCGGAATAGCTCAGGTAGAGGAACAGAGGTTTGCTAGCATTGTGGTTTTTGATTATGTTTATGGATTTCTGAAACATAACAAATAATTGGAACTGTTTAAAGAGATTCCTACATAAACTCATCCCTAATTCCCGAATTAGTATTTTCCATAAATATTTCAATTTTTCCGCGCGCTTCAGTAATCACCTCCCTAGGAAATAAATCCAGAGTACGTTTTGAAAATGTCTACTCATTCATGTCTACTCATTATCCCTTCCCAGGGATGAGCTACTGAGCACACGCTCTTTTCGTTGAGCTTCTGCTCTTACGACAAATGTAAAGAATATATATGTTTTAATTTAAAAAATGATGAAATGAATATCCATTCGTTTAGAAATATTTGGAATGCGAAAAACCTGTCGCACGAATCGCGAACACGCACAGGCTTCCTAGCTGTTGATCCGCTGAGATCATGCTGAGTACCACGCTTCGTTAGCCAATCAACGCGCGAGTTTGAGTTGAGCTACCTAAAATGTTCTGCTCCGCTGGCCGAAAGAACGAAGGCTCTGTAGTTCAAATACAAGGTCTTAAACTTTTTTGCTACATAATTCTATAACTTAGTAAACTCATAGTGAATTGAAAATGAAGAAAACTTCAACCTGTTAATGTCTAAGTCTTAGCTTTTAAGTAGTTTTCCTGTTTGTTTTTTTCGCAAAACATTCCACGTATGTACCCGTACGTAATGAAAATTTGAAATAGGGGTGATTGCCTCTGTTTTCTTTTAGTTTCGGCCGGAAACTGGGGAGATGACGATGAGCTCATCAAAAGCGCATGCGCGTGAAGTCTTGACGCAGTGTACGTTTAGTTACCCGCCAAATAGACAAAGGATTTGTACAACTGCGCGTGAACAGTAAACTGGTCTAGACAATAAAAGAAAATAAACACTTACATACCTGAGTGTAAAGATTCGTGGAATAATTTCCTAAGTGAAAAACATCGGGTACATTGTTGTTGTATAATACGTTGATTCCTAGTCGCGTGTGGTTAAAGTGATCTTCCAGCGCAGGGTAGTATCCGAAGAACGAGTCGAAGCCTCGAAACAGTGGCGTGTACTTACAGCGGCAGAATCCCAGGTGCCATTTACCGACGAGGTGGCTCTGGTACCCTGACAAAAAAACAGCTATCTTTAAAATGGTTGTTCTATCAAAAGCAGCACGCGTACGTGACAAGCCAAGACTGGAAAGGCCACTGTATGGTTTATACCTAACATTGCATGGTAAAAAAATGCACGTAGATCTCCTCTATTCTCTTCAATGGCAGACTAAACTGCCAAATATATTACCCTATTTCAGACCAAAACAGATCTAAAACCATACCTCATCCAGGAGCACGTGAGATGCCCACCCCCTCCCCCTCGGGATTGTGCTTGTAAGAAGTCGGGTAATCTGCCTGATCATGATCACGCTGCCCTTGCTCACCCGAGAAGACGTAGACTGGGTCTAACTGCAACATGTTTTGCGCATCCCTCGTTCTTTAAAAAAAACGCACGCAGTCATTTGAATTACAATAACGAACTGAGGAGATGAGGGTATTCCGTAGTTGAACCTGATCCTGCGTTTGTTTTGGGGCTTCATTGGAATAAACAACTGCTTACATCAAGTTAAAATCAAATCACGCAGAATTACTGTGTTTTTTCTCAGTTACGGCCCAATCAAGGAAGTCTTCGCTTTATTCCTTTTCTAGCTGTTACAGTGTAGTGTAGCCCCGTTATAACGAGTGCGAAGTGATCACAAGAATATACCAGATATGCTGGTCATAATTCAACTACAATCCAGAAAATCAGTATTCGTTATATAATTGAATTGAATTGGATTGAACATTGATTTCTTTAACGGGACCTGACATAACCATGCATAGAGGCTGAGCAAAGTCAGGACCCGGCTAAACCACAGCGGATCGAAGTGCATGGACTGAAACCCTCGGAGCAAGGGAGAGATACCAACAAACTTAACTCAAATACGCCGTTAGTTCATCGTAAACTTCAATCACTTATAGTTATTTGTCCATAATTATCATCTCTAAAGTCCTATTATTCAATTTCAGTAATATAATAATAATAAAAGGTAGGGTTAAAAATAGAGATATAATAAATAAATAAATGGACTATCCATGGAGGATAATGCATTAATGAGATGAAGCAAAGCGAACTGCTTCTCGCTAGATGACCTATATGGTAGGTTTAAGATTAATTTAGCAGCCTTATTGTGCAACAATTGGAGACTATTCATTATTGTCTTATTGTCTCTGCCCCCCCCCCCCCCCCAACCCCCCCCCCCCCCCCCCCCCCCCCTCAACCACCACCACATAGTAAATCCCCGTAGTCAAATAAAGGCAAGATCAAAGTGTTAACAACAATTTCCGGCCATAGAAGATCGAGGAAGTAGATGTCTAATTCGGCGAAGAAGGCCAAGAAGGCTCAATTCCATTGAACCAAATTTTCAAAATGACATGTCAACTCCAGTTAGCGCTGTAACTTGGTTCAATAGATCGATCAGTTCAGCAGAACATAATATGCTCTGTAGTGACATACGAGCACAGATCATTTGAAGCATGCGGAAAGACCACGTGGTAAAAACACTGAAGACACAATAATGGAAGTCGGGCCAAAACGTTCAGTCGAACTTTGTTGTATGTAACATAGGCCAGCACTTTTGGTTCCAACAATGTTAGACTGTTTTGTGCCCCATGTTGGACCAACATTTTTTGTTGGATGAAAATTAATTTTCGATCATATATTTCACCCAACAAATGTTTTTTGTCCAAACATTGTAGGTGACCAGCGGTCAGTTAGCCCAATGCTTGAACGTTTAGCCGGATTCAGAAAATGTTTCTGTATTGGCGAGCTGGCCGGATTGGACGAGAGCGTGGACGAGTTTAACTACTACGCATAATTTACTGTCCTGCATTGAAAAAAATGTCAGTGCAACATCCATGTTAGTGCAATTATGTTGTCTTACCCAAGGTACGTAGATTCTCAGGGAGTGTCTGCAAGTTCAGTGGCAAACCCCATGGCTCGTCGACCGCAAGTGCAAAGTGCTGCATACCTAGGTTAAGAAGGAAATACCAAATGCCTGTCACATTACTAACTCCACGCTGCATAGAACACTTTGAGGTAACAATAAACCGTTTGGTAATGCGTTCATTTTCTATTCGACGCATATCCGCTATGTGCGTGTTTAGTTTTCCTTACCGTCAATATTTTACCATGGAGTCATATCTATCAGGGACGGCGGAACGAAATTTGAGTCAAGTGGGGGAGCTAGAATATGTCGGGGGTGGAAGCTAAAAATTGTCGTTGAGCCGGTATGAGCCGGTATGACCAAACTTAGTCTTCAACTGACTGAGAAGTAACTAGGTAACCCTAGGTCACACCCCCCCCCCCCCTCCCCCCGGCTGCGCCGTCCCTGTCTATCCACATCTCGCTCAGAAGTTTGTCATCTTTTATCGGCCTTTTCTACTGAGCTTTGACAGGAATAGCCCAACGAAAGCCAAGCAGCGAAATGCCCCGGTGAAAAGGCAGAGAAAACGGATGAGAAATATCTGCTAGCACGGTACTTCATGCAGTGGCAACATCGACCCGCTATTCTATTTTGAAGTTTTACTGTGGTCTATTTTTGTGATGAACGTCTCAGTATAGCAGTGAGATAGTTTCAACTGTTTTAGCTTCAGTAAATCATAGTTCTCATTCCAACTTAGCGTAGACTTATATTGAGAACATCTCCGAAAAACTGCTACTAGTGATGCAAAGCCAGCGGTTGAGTAGCCTATCGAATTGAGAGTTTACACGATAATCATTGGCCTGATTGGTTTGTCTGTTTTAAAACGTATGGAACCGTATTTAGACCCTACTGTTCATATTTCCTGAGTGCCCACTGCCTATAACATCGATACTTTTTCAGATTAGTTACTTCAAGATCACCATCAAAACCACGAGCAGCACTACAGTATCCATAAACTGTTTCAGGTCATGTCCATTTTCGGTACCTTCAGTTCTCCAAGGAATATGCGTAACGATTTAACGTGGGTACTATGTCATTTATATCATCCCTGTACGTTCGGTCTTCCTCTGTGCATGACTTCTTGAATATTACGTGATGCTCGTGCAATCAGCATGACTGTGTGGAAGTGAAAAGGAAGTAGGCCAGGCAGAACAGTATCTTTTCCTTGCCATTTCAGGATGCGTTACCCTCCCCCTCATTGTGGTTTTACTTGGTTCTATGTTTTGTTTATGTCGTTGCTATGGTGACGAGATTTTACATACAATTATCATTTATTTTGTTTGGTGTGTGTGTGTATAAAGCTAAACTATAGTGGTTAAATTATTATAGCGAGTAAGTACTATACACATGTCGGAAAGGCAGTTATTTTGAAGCCTCCGTTAGAGGCGAATGAAGATTAACAATGAACGAAGTTTACTTAATCCCCGCGCGCCTCGTAATATTACTCGTTTCAAGTCTCCTTGGCCAGCTTTTTTCTTTCTTAGATTATTAAATAACGATTGGGTACGAATCAGACTTTATTCTGTAACTGTAATTTGTAAAGTTTAACCACGGGTTCGTGCTTATCCTTTCCTCGAGCAATTGGGTTCAGGTAATCAGTCTTTTAATTGCGCACGCACACATCATGTATTACCTGTATGGATGGGGTATTTCCCGGTCAGCAGTGCGGCCCGCGACGGCGTACAAAGTGGCTGCGTGTAGTAATTCTCGAGTTTCACGCCGCCGGCTGCCAGCCTGTCGATGTTGGGTGTTTTTATTTTGCTACCGTGGTAACCGACGTCATTCCAGCCGAGATCGTCGGCCAAGACGAACACGATATGCGTCGGCTTTCCGCTTGTTTGCCTATCGCCTCGACATGTGGTTTCCGATACCGTCACGAAAACAGCCATTAGAAACAGCCAAACTAACGGCATCATGGTTGAACAGTTTGGTAAACGTCTGCAAAAATATAGAATAAAAAATTATGTGTGTATTGTCATAAATACTGTTGAACCTGTCGTAAGCGACTCCCATAATGTCAAACAAATTATTAAGGTTCTCGCTTACGAGAGATTACCGATGTAGCCTACCCACGAGTTTTTTTTAGAAATATGGTCGCTTACGAGAGGTGGTCGCCTATAGAGGTTCTCCACTGTCGCCTGCCGTTATATCTTAATTAATATCTTGATATTTATTACGTTTATTTGTGAATATATAGTTTTATAGTTGATATTACATTGGCGTTTTCGAATAGCAGTTGTCAGCGGTATTGACCCGAACGCCTCACTTCGATGTAACGAAGCGCCATTGAAACCATCATTCTTGCATGACACCAACACCCTCTAAACAAGCACAACTAATTTAGATACAGTTTGAATAGCGCTTCGTTACATCGAAGTGAGGCGTTTGGGTCAATACCGCTGAAACTGCTATTCGTAGACGCCACTGTAACTGAACAGCTATGGTCTCTATGTTTAGGGCTACCGCATATCACTGCATGAACCACTCGCGCACAATTTGTCCGAAATGGTTCTCAGAATTTTCAGCCAAGTTCTTTCTAACTTCGTATTTGACTTGAGCGATTTTATCTCACGTTCCAATAAGCCTTACGGCATACCTACACCAGAATTCCTACCAGAATTTATTTTGTTACTCTAATTTCTTTCAACGCCGAATACATAACACACATCTTATCCAAAGTATTGTTAATTAAAAGGGTAAAGCAACATGTATACACTTAATTTTGATAATAATTATAATACAAAAAATATCGATATACAAACTACTACATTCATTTCACACAAGTTATAGAAGAAAGTTTACATGCATGCATTCAAGCAAAATTATATTAAGAGAAAAAGGATAAAAAACATTCAATGAAGAAAAACCAACGTTATTTTTCGCATTTTTGGTCGCATAATGAACAAGGACGTGTTGGCTAATGATAGCAAAACATTGTTAGTGACTTGGACGTCTGCAAAAGCTGTGGGCCCGTGTACACGAATACGTTTTCATTTAAAAACACAATAATTTGAAAACGTATTCGTGTGAACGGCGCATGGCCATGGACTAAGCGTTTTCAAACTTTTGCGTTTTCAGTGAGTTTGACCATCCACACGAAAATGATATAGCGTTGCGTTTTCAAATCTTTCTACTCTGAAGAGCGCTTTCGAAAGCTTGCGTTGTTCATATTGTTTTCGTGAGGACCGAGAGATCAAAATGCAACAAAATGTTTGCGTTGAGTATAGATAGTTTTAGCGCTGGCTAAAAATAGTCCTCATTAAATACAAGTCAAATGTATTTAATGAAGGTTCCAGATTAATACCTATAATTATTGATGAGTCGCTAAAAATAGCCAAGAACAGATCATCGACTTCTTAATTCTTTATTTGCGTGTTGCACCATTAATTCCTCTATTTCGAACCCTGCTAGCAGAGGTTCTTTTCTCTTACCCTCTCTCCAGCTCCGAAAAGAACCTCGCAGCAGGGTTTCTATTTCGTGGGCATAAACAAAAAAATATTTCGATCGTTCGCTTGCACCAACATGGAGCCACGTGCTAAGAAATAATCCCCCGGGGATTTTATTCTTAGGGTATATTACAGGCGTTGTCTTTCCTAAACGAGTAAACAAGATTATATACAATTGGTATAGCTAATACCTGAAATTTTACGATTTCCTTTACGTATTGATGCAATGTTTTCTCAAGTAATGGCTTGATCGATTCTTTATTTAAGCTTCAGTTTTTCTTCATGGACTCAGTTCCTGAATACACGATTAAGCTAATCTAGGATTAACGCGTAATCTTTAGTTGGATTTGCTAACTCGTGGACTACTGATTATTAAAAACCTATTTTTTGATGAGGAATGAGTTGTGCCTTTCTACTTGTACCCTAGAATGAAGAAACACACCTTTTACCAAGAGAACCAAACTCCTCGGTTAACATTTAATTCAGGATTAATGGACGGATTTATAATAATGTTAATAAGGCTTGGAGGAGGCCAGTCGTCTAGAGAATCATCGTAATTGCTCACGGTTGCATTTCTGAATGAAGTAAGAACAACAACAACAACAACAAATTATTTTATTTACACTCTTATATATACATGTAATATTAGCAAAAGTACTATAAATGAAGAGAGTGTCAGGATACCTGAGAATGATACCTGAGAATGATACCTGAGAATGAAGAATGAAGCATTAAGAACAATGATCAATTCTGTTCCATAAAACTAAAATATCAACGGGAACTGAAACAACCATGGGGGCTAGCGATCAAAGTGAGCCGGGGCACGGCTAAACCACAGATCGAATTGGAATTTAGCGTGATGGTTAGGACGTTGCCTTGTTGGGTCAAGCTACAAAATTAAATGCAATCCACAGTCTAGCACTGAATAAGCAAATTCCTCAATCGCAGACTGAATTGGTAAACCGAATATTACTGAATCAGATTGAAAATATATTTCAAATTATCTTGCTTCATTGAGTCAATGATACCTTTGATACGAATGTCCTTTTCTAGCCGACAGAAACTACGGAATGAACGGTAGAGTTGCACGCCATCATATGCACCTCAGACATTAAAAATTTAAATTTAAAAAATTGATAGAAACAAAAACACTTCTTCGAGTCCCAACTAACTAGAAATCATAATATTCTTGTGATAATCCGCTTAATTGCTTAAATTGATACGGCATGGTAACATATCACTGTATTCGTAATGCGCATTAATGCCACTAGCTAATCTCATTTGTCGAGAAGCTAGTGAAGCAACAAGCCAACATGTTCTTGGATGTCTTGTTCACGGCATCATGCATAATTCTGCAGAATAAAAACGTGATTTGATTGATTTAACCTGTGTGTGTATCTTAACCATGGTGATGAAACTAAGCAGTTACAGGAAAATACGTTCATTAATCTGGGGCTTCGAAAGAATTTCTGCTCTCAAGGTAGTCGGGTAGGGTGCCTTCCGGGATGCGGAACAGCATCAGCTTCCTGTTTTAATATTCAGTATAGTAACAAACTGTCAATATTCGAAACAATAATCGCGCCAAGTTTAACTTCGATTCAGTCAATTGAAATTTGGCAAGCAAACGTACGGCAAACCGAGAGCAGCATTTCCGCTCTAGCTGAGCTCAACATGACTGAATCAGATCATCATTAGGAAGAAAGCTATACTCAGGCTACCTCATTTTGCTAGGTTTTACTATTTGAAATTACACAAGTTTCAAACATTTTAGAATAACAAAACTCCGTTATGATTGTCAGTTCTTATCACCTGATCAACGCAAGTGTTTCATGTCGAAACGCTTCACTTACCTATCCTATCTTCCAACCTAGTTCTTGTACTTGACAGAAAAAACGTTCGCAAAACGATTTTTAATCCATTTTTCCGAATCAATGATCAGTAGAAAAACATATAGTGTAAATCTGGAGTGCGTTGCATTAAGTTCGGCAAGTTTTTTTGACAATGTATGCACTTCGATTCTCAGTCAAAGAGTTGGCTTGAAGAATCACAATAGAATCAGAAGCAATGTACTTTGTACTTTTCACCACCAACTCATCAGTGGTTCAGAACTACTTTTTCTGTAGCCTCAAACCAATGCAAGCTTGTATTAAGCCAGTGTCCCCTCCTTGTTGCTCGGTCAGGTATAATATAGTTATGGCTATAATCAGTAACTAAACCGAGCTTCTTACCTCAATTTGTCGAATGAAAGAAAATCGCAGAAATGCAAGAACTCCACCAACACTAGACCGAGTTAAAACAGTCTATTTTTTAATAGAATCCTGTATAATCAGGTGATGAACAGGTATTTTCCTCTATTCATTTTATCGTAACTAACTGTTCATATGCAGTGCAATCGTTTTTCTTTAGCAATGATTAGCCTCTGCATCAGTTACAATTTTAGTTAATCTGGGTCAGTTGCCGAAGCAGGTACAGGATTATCAAGCTGAAATATTAGATTTTCAGAGCTAAAACATGAAGAATGAAATGTAAAATTAACTGGCTACAAATTAATTGTTGCACAGTCAGCCGAATGGCATGCCTTCCTGTTTGTAATCTGCTATCATCATGTACATGTCTTTAAAATCAGAATCTCACATTTTCCCTACGATTGTTTTTCATTTTTGAGAGCATTTTTAGAGTTTCGCGTGATGAACATCACAGAGGGGAGCTAACTACATCATTTCCCGCCGAAATTTATTACCCTGACGCAATATCGTGCCGGCTCCACTCTCATGCAGGGATAATATAAGGCTCGGTGCCTGTAAGCCGGAAGAGTGTTTGCAAGATTGAACCCGAGAAACACACCCCGCCCTCACAGAAACGAACTCATCCAGATTCGCTCCTTTTTGGGCCAAGGTGACCACTAACATCACCAGAATTCATGATCTATTGCATGAGCTAAGACGAATTTAACGGCTGGTCCCTAAAACCTCTCACAATTTTTTTTCCGGTGGAGGTTTTTGCAGTGCAAACGGTTCAGCCTGGTCACAAAGTGTTTTGGCTGTAATGTCTTCCGGCGTTTCTCTCTGTTGAAAATAATGCAAAGCACAACACTAATCCAAGTTTCCAAACCTGCTGACACATTATTAATTAAAGGAAATTTCTAGAGTGGAATAACTCTTGCCCAAACTAGTCAGTGATTACATGGCCGGCTATTTTAACCTTTCACGGATGTTTTCCAAGGATGTTTAAAGATAAAATAAAAGCACTGCACACGAAAAATATTTGCCTCGTACGTTAGTCATATAGAATCTCAGTTAAATTAAAATTGAACAAGGAGAAAATTAACACACGGGTCTTTTTTCAGTGAGATAATGCGGTTTTTTTTAGCACGTGGTAAGCACTCTTAATCGGAAGGAAGACTGCTGTTTTTTTAAACTTCGTAAGCAATATTCTTTTCCCGTTATTGTTGTAGTGTTGTAGCGATGAAAAACATGCAATGAAGCAATTTCGTCACGTTCGTGCTGGAGGATAAAAGGAAGCTCGATAGTCCTCATATCAAATTCACTTTCTTATTTTCTCACTTTTTCGGCAATTTCAAATACGTACGGAAGTTGTTCAGTTCTCTCCGACCAAGATGAAGATCCACGTTTTTGTAAGTATATGCATTAATATGTTTTGCAGAATCGATATACAACTTGGTACTGTTATTTCGTCTTTCAGTTTCGTTGCTAGTGTTCATTTAATGGTTCTCTCTATTCCTTGTGCTTCGCTACCAAATCTTGCATATACATGCACTAAGTGCGTTCGTGATCTTCCTGAATCTTAAAACAAGACGACATATAATTTAAGCTGAGAGCCCACTCCATCCCTTCCTTTAGTACCAATTGCTTAATTATTTTAGGATCGTTTGTTCCTCTCAGAACTGTAACCAGTTTATATATTGTCCGTTATGAAAGTTACATGAAACAAACTGTGCTGAACTCGCTGGTCCGAACGATTGCTTCAGTTATGTTGGTATTTGAGATTTTCGCAAAAAGCGCTGAAATAATATTGCCCTACTAAATTATTGACCTCTTGCTAAAACAATTACCAGATAGTACAAAAATCCAACAAAATTTCTGAGCTATGTATGTAACGACAAATAGTTGACTTTCGATATATCTAGTTTGGTAAGCGTCCTGCCCGATGGTGAAAATCTATCGGATATTTTTGCGAAATGCATGATCGGAGGGAAAAACGGCTAAAAAACTAAGGAGGCCGAAGAAATGTCCAAAAAACTAGAGAGGCAGGAGAATATAGGATACAAGGAGGAGGGATCGAGAAAATGGGATCTACATTCATGCTCCACGGCTCTAGGGAGAAAAGTTTAAAACTCGCTAGGGAGGAGTGAGATTTCACTATCCGTTCCTCTCCGCTCCGTTTAGCTACATCGTTTTATTGCTCCACTGTTTATTCTGCTAATCGAGTTAAACATTCACGTGCACCGCAGTGCTTTCATACTTATTCTTTATTTCATCATCTTGTGCTCCACAGATTTTGCCCATCCTTTCTCACTTTCTCGAGTCGTATTCCAAACCCCTGAGCCTTGGCAAGCGCTATATAGCGACATGCTACACAAACGATCTACTTAAGGTATCGACAAACAAGTCAGGAGTGCCAGAGCGGATTGCGTTTAACGGCAAGTCATTTGATTCAACGACACGTAAGTATAAGGATGTTACACTTAACAAGGCAGTTATTAAATGTTATAAGTTATTTACCATGGTATAGCTACATGAATGCATAACCACTGTTGTTGTTGTTAGAAGAAACTGAGTCCGCCGTTATGCTCCATTATATATATAATTAATGCTAAGACCGATATATATTTAACAAATAAAGAAGCCTTAGCCATGTTTTATACTATCATAAAACACGATGGGCATTTGAGAACATGAGAGAAATGTTAAAGCACAAGCCGAAGGCGCGTGCTTTCAACATTTCTAGAGTGTTCTCAAATGACCAGAGTGTTTTATGATAGTATAAAACATGGATTTAAGGCTTCTTTATCTGTTTTATAATATAGATTTACGCGTGCGATGAAAGGAAACCGCCAGTTGAAAACTATATAACACGGCTAACCGTGTTATATACTCTGATAAAACATGGCTTCTTAGCCAATCAGAGCGCGCGTACTATCGTATCTATATTATAAATATATATATGATACGTATCTTTGATACAGTTTTATTATCCTCTTTTTGAAGTAACGACCATGGAACCAAATGTTTTACCCGATAGTCAAGAAAGAGACCTAGGCCTATATATAGTCAAAACATTGGCTATCCTTCAAAATTAGCTGCTAAAAGGACAAAGATCGGTCGTATAAATAGGAGGTAAAAACACATATTCTGCTCAGTCCTATATATACTTTTAGATTTCGGATTCAAGTACTGACAGTTCTAGGCGTAACGTTTTAAAGTCTTTAGAATTATAGTTGAGGGAACTCGTTAGCAGTATAGTAGAGGGTACTACGTAGTAATAAGATATAGTGTCTGTGATATATATATATACGAATACCTTTACGATTTTTTTATAATTCCGTTTAAATTTGATCAAAGTATTTGATATATCTAAACTAGAAAAGGAATTACTGTTTTACAGTCAGGCAGAAACAGACATCCGTCAAAAAATAGTGTTGCCACTATACTGTTACTTGCATTATCTGAACCTTCTTAAGTGCATCTCAAACATTAGCAGTCTCTACGTACGCTACTTACACACTGGCTTATAACTCTTATATACAGTGTAGGACGAAATTTTTGCGGGAGGAAAATTTTGCGGATTGCCGACTCAATTTGTTTTGCGGGAGGAAATTTTTGCGGATCGAGACAGCTAAAATTTCTGCTGGGAGGAATTTTTTGCGGATTTCTGGTCAAGTATAAATAAAATTCAAGGCAGTATCGAATTGAAATTTTACTTCCTGACTTACAATTTCGACGGGATTTTTCTATAGTTGTTGTTCTAGCGCCAACATGAACATAAACAACGACAAAACCTGAGGGAATTATTGTACGTTCTTGTAAAAACGTATTAGTCGATTATGATAACAGTCTCCGTTTCTTTTGAGGACGTGTCTGGAGTTGAATCGGGAATACAGATGCCTGTTGTGCCGGTCGCCTCGGAGTTATGATAGCACGCTTTATTTGCTAGCTGCAGGAGTAAGTCTGTAGATTAATCCATTGCGTACATGTACTTTGGAATTGACTGTATGTTATCAGTCTTTATTTACGACAACTAACGTTGAACGTGACACAGAAGCGGGAAAGTCGGTTTTCCGTGAGAAGCCGGCTATGTGAGAAGAAAAATGTATTTTATTAACTTTGGCTGGCGTTTCCTATTATGTTCAATGTTAAAAAGTTGCTGTTAACCCGATATAACCATTAAAACAAGATTTACTATTTTTTATCTGGGAGTATATTTTTGCGGCGGAAAATTTTGCGGGAGTTTTTTTCTGCGGGAGTTTTTTTTTGCGGATCGAAGGAAATCCGCAAAATCCGCAAAAATTAACTCCCGCAAAATTAAACTCCAAACAATTAACACGCCACGCCAACGCCACACTTCAGTTTAGGTAAGGACATGTTTTAAGCGACCATTTGAGAGTTATCGACCTTTTATTTGTTTCTTCAGAATCAGTTAAGAATTAATAACAATTACTGTACTTCTCTTGATACCAGAATTGGAACTATAGATTTAGAAAAAAAAAATGAAACTTAATTTAAATTTTTCATTTTTAACAGAGCTCACATGAGCCAATCAAAGGGTTCGATCCTGGCAGAGCAGGTAATTCGAGACATTTCTAGGTAACAAGATTTCCTTCTCTGTTGAAAAAAAATCCGTATTTGGTATTTTCACAGATTACCTACATTAAAAATGTGCTAACATGCACATATAAGGAATTAGTAATTACATCTGGGTGGGGGTCGGTGTGTGAGAAAGGGGGGTTTATTAGTTTCTTTCTTTGTGAAGGGTTGGGCGGTATCAGGTTATTTAATTACCCATAACGAAGTTTTGTTAAAGATCAAACGTAACATAGAACACCGAGTGTACAAGATGCGAGACAACTATCACTTGTTCAAGACATGGCTTTCAGTTTGAATCGAATAACTTCAGTAAGTAAAATAGATACCTGAATCGTCCTGAAAACTAGATGTTTCTAGTTAGAATGAGAAGTCTGAACAGCTCCAGACTCCGGAATTATTTCCGCACTCATCAACTTTCAAGAATAAACTGATATGTATATTGCTTCCTATCAATGTTTACATTAATTACCGGAAAAACTTGAAAGCAATGCGGATGACTCGTGTAAACTGTAGAAATAGTAGCGTAACATTGTAGGTTACGTATTTTCTTTCTGAATTACTAACGAGGGTGGCGTTTTAATTCATTCAGGAAGTATTTATAAGTCTGAAAAGTGTTGTTTCGAGAGATAAAACTGTCAGAGATAAAATAGTACATTTTAATAATGTCGTTGCTGAACAACTCAGTGAATTATATAAATACCTACAGGACCATTTAAAAAGTTAGTGACAATTAATTAACTAATTTGAAAGGTGTAAGTGCAATGATTCAAAGCTTCACATGTTTGACGTGCCACGGAATCTTAGAGTGATGTCATGCGTGAATTACCAATAAACCGAATGTAGACGTTAGAGGCTAAAATCTGACCCACGGCAGTCACGAAAGCCTAGCCATTTTCAGCACTAAATTAGCAAATTGTGAGAGAGAAAGGAACGTCACCAATCAGTATGTCATTCTGTAAGGTTTGATACGCTGTTGGAACTTTGAAAAGGCTTTTGTGACTGTCGGCGTTTTGTGACTGTCTGACTAAACAGATCACTATGCATCAACATTTCAATATTTCCTAGTCTACTGAAAGCTTAGTTCAGAATTGTCCATCTCTGTAATTCATGGAACCTGCTACTTAGTTGAATTGGCGGCGCGGTCGGGAAGTCGCGCAAAGGATGCAGTCCTTCCTTTGACATCCCGCGCGCTTGCTAGATTAGACCGCGCCGCTGTCTTACAGGCTCACGAGCAGCTGAAGACGTAACCATGACCATATTTAATAGCATTTGTATGGGATTTAACATAAAATAAAAGAGAAGGGTAGCGAGGTAAAACTTTACTAAAATTCACTGAAAATTGGCACAAACTTGGCTAACTCAAGAAGACACCCTGTAAGTTTGTCGATTACCTTCGATCGGAAAATGGAAGGCTAAAAAAACCCTACAAATGGGATTATATATTGCTATTTACAGAGCCTGTGCTATCTGACTTTATTAGCACGAATATAGGTGACGTTGAGTTTAATTTCTTTGATCTTTGACCCATCGGAAATGTTTGAAATCGTTGCCACAGGAATCCTTCAAACAATTCTTATGTCGCAGCGAACCCACACCGCGGCAAAACGTCAGGCACATGCGCTTTTGATGAGCCCAGCGCGCGCGCGTTCTAAGTTTCCCGCCCAAACTGAAAGAAAACAGAGGCAATTACCCACGTTTCTGATTTTAGGTACGTATGTCAACTCTTTCGCCAAAAACAACAAAACTACTTGAAAGCTAAGCCTAAGAATTTAATAGATTTACGTTTTCTTCATTTACAGCTCCTGTCATTTATAATTCGCTGTGAGTTTACTAAGTTAGAAAATTACTTATTTAAAAAGTTTAAGTCTTCGAAAACTTGTATTTGACTCCAGCCCGTTCATTCTTTCAACCAGTGGCAGTGGACTATAACGGTATGCGGCAAACCGTTAGGCGCATGCTCTTTTTGGTAAGACCAGCGCGCGCGTCATGCTAGTTTCCCGCGCAAACTGAAAGAAAACAAAGTATCGCCTACCGTTCTGTAAAATACGTCGTCAAAAACAATAAAACTACTTTAAGCCTAGCCTTTACCAGGTTTAGAATTTCTTAATTTGTAATACGCTGTGAGTTAGAACATTAATTATTAAAAAGTTGAAGCCTTCGAAAAATTTACCAAACCTGTACAAACACCCTTCCCAGAGCCTTCGTTGTTATCGGCCAGCGAAGTATGTTCTGCCGTCGTGAGACATGCAGACTTCCTGGTTAGTTTCCTTTCAACTCCAGATCATCCGGCATGCAGTACACGTGCTCCCTAAAACATTCACTTCACTTTAAACATTCACTTTAAAACCGCCTCCCGGTTAGCCTGCTATGCAGACGTATTTTTTCACTCTCATAAATTCAAAGTCTGCTTACCCGAGCGCTTAATTAGTTTCTAATATGCACAAATCATTGTGTTATGGACCAATCAGATTTTACCTTCCATATCCTGGAAAGTGACGTAATTTGCATTTAAAAGGATTCAGACAATACATTTGCCATTGACAAATCATAAGGAGAGTGTTCACTGGCGCGCCAATTCACTAAACTTCTAACAATGGCTTTGGTTGGGCAGAAAAATAAAACAAACGTGCTGATGTCGTTTCCATATTGGAAACTAGTTAAGCGCTCGGGTGAGCAGACGTTACTTTTTTCTTCGAATTTATGAGAGTGAAAAAATACGTCTGCATAGCAGGCTACCTCCCGGTTAGCTCAGTGGTTAAGCTCCGGTCTATCGAGCGGGAGGTCGCGGGTTCGAACCCCGGCGGCCGGACCAACACTCAGGGTATTAAAATAACTGAATAGAAGGTGCTGCCTTTATAAACCAACTGCAAATGGTTAGACCTTCACCAAGGGCACCCAACGAGTACTTTTTGAAATTCGTTTGAAACCAGTTGCGTGCAGCTCATCTAGGCAGCCATTCTAAGGCGCCTACTATGTCTTTTGACGTATTCTAGAAAGCTAATAGCTGTTTGGATTTTCTAGGTGGAAATCGCGTCAACCGAAAATACTATGGCAAAATATTCTCGGCCTACGAATTTGTTAGTAGTCTAGAATATAAACAATAATTTTCTAGCCCAAGTAACTTAATGTTGCAAAGTTTTCTGGAGGTACGAATTTTTTAGGGGTTCTTTTTTCCCTTTAGGCAATTCTTTTACACTAGCTAGGTGACCTCCATTTGCTAAAGGTTTATTCTTTCGGATTTTAGATGTCAGGATTTCTTAGGGAATGAAAATGTGTTCTCGAAAACTTTAGGTGGCCGCTTCACTAAATGATTTGTGATAATATGTTTTTTTTTTCATTCCAACCAATGTTTTTTCCCGGATCGTTCTGACTGTATTGATCAGGCGAATACGTACGAATATTTTAGGGGAAACCTCTTAGTCTCCCTTTTCTTCTATAATTTTCTAGGGATTGAAAACAAATTTTCTAGCCAGTATTTCAGAAAACAATTTTCTAGTGACAATTATTTTCAAATCCTAAAGTTTTAGGCTAACTTACTCTCCCGAACAGCTTTTTAACCGAAAACTTCATTGGATGCCCCTGCTTCACGTCTTCTCGGATAACGACGTAAAGTCGTAGGTGCACTCCTAGTATAGTCTCGTACTGATTTAGGAGTAACTCATTAAAGAATTAAAGAATTCAATTAATTTAAGCGTATAACCAACTTGATGCGTTTTTATTAGTTACCGAACATGGCATGTACAAAATACTTAGATACTTTGATCTCTACTTTTTATTGAACACGAGATAGTTACATACTAACCAACTGCACTATGTTTTGACAACCGCTAATGATTTTTGATATCTCCTTCAGGAAACAAATAGCTACAGTAAGTATCGGAAACACTGAAGACCCTGAAGAAATCAGAACGTTGAATCTCGGCTCTAAAGTAGTCAGAAACCCAGACTATCTGCATGATTCATCATTTTAAACTATAACTAGAATTTTGGCCGCAATTTCGGGCGAATCTAAAGCGGATATTCAACGCCAGGGTGACTGTGCTAACGCGGCCGTATTCCTTATTAGCTTAAGTACAAACTCGGATATTTACTGAAGATTCATGGTCCACTGATTAGGTATTATGTACAAACGCTCTACTGTGTTATTGAACAGTTTGTTGGCCATCTTATGACTAAACCAATCTTTCATTTCCCTTTCTTTTCTATCAACAATTTAGTGTACAAGATTTACCTTCGCAAGCTCCCCTTCACGTTCAGCATCCATTGGGCGACAGATGAAAGATACGCATTGACCAATGAAAACGGCCGAATTCTCATCAAGGTACTTTTAATGCCGGCACACTTACCTTTTTAAAATGGTGATAACCGTGAACGTAACCAGGATCCTGAACGATATAATCCAATGTGTTTATTTTCTTGAGACTAAGGTACTTTTATATACACGTTTGTTTTGGAGTATTAAATACATGATGAACTTTTTGAAGACCTTAAAAAACGTAGCGTGATACTTTTTAACAAGTAGTCAGTTTAAGTGAGTTTAACAAGTCAGTTTAACAAGTAGCTGTTAGAATTAACGTTTATTGCAGGATTAACAATTCCGTGAAGTTTTCTGCAAGCTCAATGCCAAGGGGAGATCTCAGTTAATCACATTGTATGCATTATTATCTCATTTTACGCGAAATGCCAAGTGCCATATATTTTAACCAGTGATCGACTTGTTGGGGCTATACGGCTAGTTCCGCCTTTTGGCTTTTGGTTTAAACTTTGAATAAGGTATCCTCTGCTTCTGAAAGAAATGTTCCTTGGACACTAAAATGAAAATGTCATACGCAAGGAAACACATTTTCAAACATACCTCAACAAAACTTTAAACACTGGCCAAATGTTAAGCACAATAGTGTTCCTAGACAGAGATTGGGTCGGGTCTGAATTTTTCATCTCCGCTTAAAAGGAGTCAGGGGCTAAGGATCATAAACACTGAATACGACCAATCTTGTAGCTCTTAGCACAGCTTAGAGTATATTACTGCTAATGTGATAAGCACACAGCATAAGTACAAATAACTTCACGTCTTGTACGATTTTACAATGTGGCCCTATATATAAACTCCTTGAAAACCCCTCCTACATGTACGGCTCAGGTAATGTAATAATAGCGTCATAATTATATAAACCTATAGTGTATGGACGGCAAACATCATACTGAGCTACTACACACACCAAGAGGAATGCTGGGTAATCAGGACATAACGTGGCGGGAAATCCAGTTAGTGTTTGTCTGAGAATCTCATCCGTCTCAAATACTTTCCTCCAGTCTTTTTTCCGGAACATGACCACCCAAGAACGTATATAACTCAAAATGCAAGCAAAATTGTCTTGATTAAAATATTTTAAAAAGGCTACTCAAAAGAATACACACGAAGAAAGAGTGAACTTTTATACCGCGACAGTTAAACCGGTATTAATGTATGGCAGCTCTGCTTGGACTTTGTGCTGTAGATCTAATTTAGATTCTATCTTCAAATTACAAAAACGTGCTGCAAGAGTATAACCGCGCACGACCGTTCCTCTTTTCAATAAACTTAAATGGCTTCCGTTTTACGAGGAAGAAGAGAGAAGATAGAAGAGAGGAGAGAGAATAAATTTTAAGCCATATTATGATTGTTATTTAAAAAACTGCAAACAAAAAAAAGATTAATTTATTCAACAAATAAAATCTACCATATTTCGAAAATACTCGCCCCAGTTCTTCACGGTTCCGAAGTTTCAAACCGCATTTTATTCCATATATGGTGACTCTTACCGATTTGAATGCTTTGAATAAGCGAAGTATGGCCGTTACATATACACGTTTCAACTCCCTGATGTGTTTCTGATGTTACCTAACATTTAATGATTTAATTCTACTTCTTCACAGAAAACTGGAGGAAACATCACAAGCAAGCATCAATTCAAAGTATCAGTGGCGGCTAGCTCATTTCAGTGCTTCACATTCCAGTCCCAGGTCTCTCCGTACAAGTACCTTGAAAAAGGAAATAACGGACTGGCACTAGGCACAAATCCTCTGGATAAATCGGCAGCATTTCAATATTGTTTGTCGAAGTATAAGTGTTAAAGTAGATTAGTTTAGTATTTCAATGAATTTTCTCAGGTGGTAATGGACTCATGCAGGTATTTAATCCTATTTTTGTTGATAAAAAGTTGCTCAATATAATTTTTAACGTGAACAAGCACTTGAAATAAATACTATTTTATAATTCTGTTGTTTTAGCTTACGCAGCTTTTTTTAAAAAAACCTTGTCGATATAAAAAGGTTCAAGTCTACGCTACAAGACCGAAAGGGATTATGGGTATCGTCAAAACAGTTATGATCAAAATTGAAGAAGTGGCTTGTGCTGTACGTACAGTTAAGGCATGGCCGTTTTAGATATTTAGTGACCGCTATCCGTGGTGCCTTTTGGTCGCGTGGACTTAATACTGAATTGAACATGGGCCGGAACTGTAACATTTGCTGAAACTTTGCATGTTACTGTGGTTGAGGGTCCTAATATAATAACAAAATGATATTTTAACTAAGATTCAAAATATGAATTCAATAGATCTGCAAAAAAAAAAAACTGGCTATTTAATGGCATCGAACAAGCCAAAACATGTAACTGACGTAGGTTTCGACTTTAATTCGCTATATACAAACAGCTCGGAGATATACGGTGATTATTAAGAAACACATATTATTCTCCGATGGTATGTCGATTCAGAAGTCGCCGATTTCTCCAAATGTACTTCCATATTAAGTGTAGCAAAAATATAAAAACTTCGCCTCGCGCCGTTGCATTTGTCTCGGTGTTTGGATTCCCTGATGAAAAACTCGCTCTGATTTTGGAAATAGTACTTCTCAAATCATGCACCGTACATTTCCTGATATAGCTTTCGACTTCGCTATAAACAGCTCCTTTTTTCGGCTCGTTCGATGCAGTATATATTTTTTTCAGATCTGTTGAATTCATAAAATAAAACAGTTTGATTTTCAGCCAAGTCAGTTTAAAGGAGAACTGTCGATCGAATTGAGCATTCGAGAATTTGTTTCTATACAACAAAACTACAAAAATAACACCCTGAGATATGCTTTTTCCTGATATGCTTTTCAAACCTTTTCGATAGAGACTGGCAAAGCTTAAGATTAAAGTGGATTACAAAAACTTATTATAGAAACTTGACTAATTTCGGTTACGTACAGTTAACCGCCTTCAAGTAAGTTGCTCTAAACGGAGTTTCTCTTCTCAAATCATTAATAATTCATCAGGTGAATACAATAAAAATCATGACGAAATCGTTTCCAAATACAGCTCGCATTTCAAGACTTTTAGATCGTTAATTTTATCATTAAAGTGTGTTTGAGAAGCCATGTAAAACACTCGGAGCTTGTTTTAGAAGCGAGTTTCTAAATACAGTGAGAGGGGGTTGAAAACCGCCTCCCGGTTAGCTCAGTGGTTAAGCTCCGGTCTGTTGAGCGGGAGGTCGCGGACCAACACTCAGGGTCTTAAAATAACTGAGTCGAAGGTGCTGCTTTTGTGAAACAACTGCAAATGGTTAGACCTTCACGTCTTCTCGGATAAGGACGTAAAATCGTAGGACTAGTGTCCCCAATTAGTTGCAAAGCTAAATACATTTGACACTTAAATAAAGTTACTTACTTACTTTAAAATCTCGGCTTTGCCCCCCGTCTCACTGTATTTACAAATTGCTTCTAACACAGCTCCTAGTGTTTTACAATTTACTTAAAAAGCAGTATTTTTCATCCACTCGAATCATCACAATTGTCTCCAATTTTCTCCCGTATACCTAGAAAGCACACTCTACTAATCTGAGCAGTTATTTTTGCCTTATCATTTGGGGGTTGATATTGCTCCTTTAAAAGAAGTCAGTCACAAAACCGTTCAAAACGGTCCTCGACCCTAATTTCCACTCTAATCTAAAAATAAAACTGATCTAAAAATACCCATTTTGTTATAAGGCCTCAACCAAGATAGCACCTTTCCGTGAGTTTCTATTCAGTCGCTCGATTCTTACAGAGTTTAGGTGGATCTTTGTTTACGTTTTTTTCTCATTAGCATACATCAAACTTCAAGCGACGTACATACAAACAAATAACGAAAGAGATTGTCATACTTGATAATCACCGGAAATTTGAGTGATATGATAAATATATTTTGAGGAATGAGCGATTAAAAATCTCAAAATTTACAAAGAATGTATGGCTGTCAGCAACTCTTGCCACCCAGCCCATTTCACAGTCTTGAAAAGTCAATTTCTCCGTAAATTCTCATCAGTATTTTCGGTGAAACTCTCTTTCAACTTTGTTTGTTGCTTGAAGTTTAATTTATGCTAATGAGGCAAAATATAAACAATGACGTCAACAAGGTTCACACTTGCGACATAAGCATGAGAACATATATACGCAAGGCAGATTGTACCTCATGGTTAGTTAACTCCCTTATACTCGAGTAGAACAAAGCATTCCGGTATCCAACCTTAAAGTACAATCTGCGCTTGCGTATGTTCTTACCCTTATGTCGCAAGTGTGAATCAGCCTTATGACTCATGAAAAGACTTTTAATCCGACAATTTTAGTAAGATTTTCCGTGTACGTATTTGCAAAGGGACTTCTTATACGGCCGAAACGTCAGGCCCCCCGCTATAGCGCTGAGCTGTGTTTTCTATATTTTCGCGCAGTCTCACCTCTGCTTCAAACTCCGTACAAAGACGAACGAAGCAATTCTAGTCAAGTCTTAACAAGCCATGCTTGAAAACTTAAGACACGAACTCCAAACATGAATAATATTTCTTAAATTAACTTAAATTACAAGCGTTTTGGACAAAAAACATATTGACACTGGTATGAGAAAAGGGAAGACAGACAGGAGTGGTAAGATTTTCTCAAACGACCAAAAGGTACAAATGTCAGTATTAAGAACCTCGTAACGTCTTATCTTATTACGTTTTACCCCTGTTAAAATAAAACAGAGAGTTTACCCAAATTTGAATACTTGCTACGAGCTACGAGCTTACCTACCTAAAACCCAAGCGTTTAAAACAGTTTTCTCCGACTTCTCCATACACCAGATTTTGACATCCGGAAAGGTACGATGCTCTTGTGAACTCGGATAGTAAATCTGACTCTTTAACGTCGAGATATTTCCCTAGAATTTGCATGCATTACTAAGCTTTTTACACTTTCAGTCAAACAAATGTACTCGAGATGATCGATTGCACTTGTTATAATCTTATGTTTAATCACATCCTTTCTTGCGGCCTAAATTTTTACAATTTTCGTGGAAAAATATTACAAAATAGATCGATATCAAACTTGATAAACAAGTCACATTTTTAGTTTGTGTGTAAGCTTCAATAGCAACCATAAGTATAAACACATGAAACATAGCAGAAACAGTAATGCACTGGTCATTCGCGGCGCTTGTTTTTATCTCTCGCCTGTGAGTAGAACAATTACCGCTAATGATAGATACGTCACTGCGTCCGCGATATTGCTTGTACGGCTTCTGCTTTGTCGCTCTTTAGCTAATTAACAAATACAATGAACTCGAAGTTCCTATCGGCTGATAGATCAGCCATAGATACAATCTCGTACCCAGACCCCATTTGGTTCTTACTGCGCATGCTCGACGAAAAAATAGGGCTCTGGACGAATCCGATTTTTGTGTATTCTGATTGGCTGTTCTGAACAATGCAAACATAAAGCCTTTTTATTTGGACAAAGACATTGCAAATGGGGGTTATCTAAACGCTAAAAAGTACTATTATACTTATAAAAGCATATTTAACGCGACTTATTTGTGATAATTTAGATATACAGGACGAAACAGTTGTCAAAAGATAACCGGTGGGGTCAAACTCGGTCACGCCTAAGTCTTTGTGAGATTCAGCTGGAGCGAGCTCTATTCTAAGCAGGAACACCTTACGTCCGGCAGCTTACGGATCATTTGGCGGCTATCAAATACCATCACTTTCGTCTTGTCAGGATTGAGCAGTTAAATGTCGAAGCACCAGTTACGAATCCTCTGAAGCTAAGGTCGGTGTTTATGTCCTTTATAGCAGTAGTAGAGTCTTCTACACTGAAAGAGAGGAGGAGTTTGGTGTCGTCCACGTAGCATTCAGATGAGCAATGTTGACTGACAGATCAGTGGTAGATCATTCACATAAATACTAAACAGTAGCGCTCCCAGGACACTGCCTTGTGGTACACCGCTGACCACCGGGAGTTTCTCTGACGATACCGAGTTGATGCACACAGTTTGGTATCTCCGAGACATGTAACTTTTGAATCACGAGAGAGCCGAAGACGAGATGCCAACGTTCTTCAGTTTATTCAATTGAATAGTTTATTCAATACCAAGTGTATACCTGTGCGTTGACACAAGATGAATTTGACTAATTTTGGAACGCTAACCTTGGGAAGCAACCTCGTCCCCAGGGTCTTCTCGGTCAGATCCAATCAGAATACGTGACAGTTCAGCGTTTACCAGGGTCTTCTCTTGGAGTAGCCGCCATCTTGGATCTGACCGAGAAGACCCTGGGGACGAGGTTGCTTGGGAAGCTCGCTTACTATCCCAAGATGCATCGTTCTGTGTACGTTGCGAACCTCACGTGAACCCAAAACATAAATAACACTATTAAAAATAGCAAGGTAATTTCCTACCACGTCATCAGCAATTGCCGATGTGTAAGAATTGCCTTCCTTCATTTAAAATCTAATAAATCACTAGTTCACATTAATGTTTTTCTCTCTAGTTGGAACTAAAACTGTCGTAATTTTGGTTAACCTTGGAGGATTATAATCGCGTCAATGATATCCTTTACTTGAAAGCTACATGCTAAAACACAGCCATCTTAAACCAAAATAACGAAAACTGAATCCCCTTGAAGTACTTAGCTAATCATATAAAATTGAGTCCAACCCAGAACAAGTCTAATAGGTCCTAATACAATAACCCTCTTGACCTAAATATAAAAAAAATACAATTTTACAGTTAAACGAATCGACATTGTCTCAAAACAGCATAATAAACAAAAAACCTAATCAGAGAAGCAATTGCTGCAGTTTTTGGCTTCCTTCCCCTTGATGTTGTAAGTTTTTGGTATGGAAGGGCTTGAAAGGAAAAACCCAGATCCACACCCTTGGGTGTCCTCTCCATGATCCAAGGATCAAATACGGCTATCTTTCAATGTGGTTGCCCGATCCTCCAAGCGGCTGGAACAGTTAACTGTGGTCAATCTTAAAGGAAAAGGGACGTTCAGAGGACTGGGAAAAAATTGGGGTTTGGTAATCCAGCGGCCTCCCTATTGGTAAAACGGTATCTTAAAGAAGAACAAGCAGTAGCTGGCATTACCCCAAAACAGTCCACACAATCTTGCCAGATCACATTGTGTCAAAACTCAGGACCATAATACTCATCTTTATCCTGGCGAGGGATCAAGCATATTTCAAATCCCTACTTTTCTCGAGGGACAGGCCGGGAGATTTAACCCAGATTAAGACTCGTGAAATACGTTTTCATAACGACAACGGCCTTCTCTTCAACCACACTTGTGGAAAAACGCTCAGGGGCAGGAAATCTAACCTTTTCGGCATTAGACGATGCCAAAACACCAGTTTATGCTGTAACAGCAATCGAGATCCTCATAACCATAACGTGACTGCAAATAGACTTATCTCACGGCTACTTATTCCGTACGACTACTAACTCGGGCGACGTCATGAATTAATACCCCCTGTTCTTCAGAAGCAATGAGGAACCACTTGAAGCTATATCTGGAGGAATTAGGAATAGACGGAGACCGCCCATATAAATAAATGGTTTATTTTAAGTCGAAGATACAGGAAGCCGTTACCGGGTCTCCCAAGCCAGAGGCTTATATTTAAGTATTCCGACGAACTCCATGGGAGTTGGTTTTTGAGGAGGGAGGAAAATCGGAGAACCCGGATAAAAACCCTCGGAGCAAGGGCGAGATACCAACAAACTCAACTCACATATGGCGCCGCGTCCGGGATTCGAATTTGGGCCACAGAGGTAAGAGGCGAAGCGCTTAACCACTGCGCCACCCCATCACCCTAGGCCTGACGGGGTCTAATTTGGTCGATATAATGAATCCTGTTACATAGCCATAAGTTTTCCAGACACGACGCACGTTCTCATTGGCTGATTCAGGGTCACGTGGCAGTCATCAAAATCCAATGTTTCATCAATTGTTGCCCGCCACGTGATCACATCGTGACAGAAGATAGTGTGGTGTCACGCGCACCACTGACTAGCTAAAGGCGGGAAATATTTGTTTACCAAAATGTCTAGATCTTCATCAAAAGATGACCATTTTTCGTCAAAAGAAAGCTTTTAAAATGAAAACCGCTCCAAAGAAAGAATTTACATCTTTATCAAGCGCAAGAGAAAAAAATTGGTAGCTAAAAAAGGATGCAAGAAATATCACAAAACGATGCTAAGAATGATGTAGCGATGCTGGCAGCGTTTTGAGTTGTAAAGCAGCTTCCCGAAGAGAAGACGACAAACCTTGCTCGTATCAGGTAGTACAACTATATAACAAATCTATATAACATCACTTAATGACAGTCCCTTCGGGAATCAGCGAGTTTTGCCCCCCCGCCCCCCCCCCCCCCCCCCCCCCAATCCTCGATGTTCCCCTCGACCCCGTCTCGGGGAACATCGAGGATCTCGGGGAAACAAAACTCACTGATTCGCTCGGGGCCAGTCATTAAGTGTTTAACCCTTTGGCGACGGACCCTGCAAATATCGGTCCTATGTGACCGATAACTGGAAAAATTATTGCATCACATCTAGACATGCTGGAAAGACGATGTTGCGATATTATTTGAAGGGATGAATGACTTCAAAGTTAGAGCTATAACAGGGATCGCTTGGCTCTTCCACTTTGGAGAAAAGCTCATTTGTTTTGAGAATCGTACTTTGTTTCTTCGATTTTACGAATTTTGAGGAGCTGAAAATCGGCTCAAAAAATCCTTCCCATTCGCACTTGAAATAAAAAGCAAATACAAAATCGGCACTCAGGCGTTAAAGTACCTTCTTTAATCTTTCCAACCAGAAGGTTTGTTTGCATAAAACGCACCAAACGACTGTGAACCACGCCGATGTTTACTGACTTCATTTCACTCGACCACATTTACCTGCTCCCACTTCCAATTGCATGCTGGGTAATCAACAACAAAAAACACAAGGGGACCCCCCTCTGGGACTCCTGTAGGAGAGCCCTACAACCAAGAGCGGTGATTTCGACTCAAGCCATTGCTTTAAAGTGACAAAAACACATCCTAATAGGTTGAGCAGGGGTAAAAGACAACCAACTGCAGGATTTCAAGGATTTGAGTGAAGAATTATTTCATGTGTCTCAAAGCAGAAACACAACGAAAAAACCCTGTGAAATCCCCTCACAAGGCCTACTAAAAGCAAACCAAGTACTTTTCAGCCGTCATCAGACTTAATGATGTCCTCAAGCTCTCTGACAGTGGCAATTTTCTCCAAAAATAGAGCACATTTCGTTGGAAACCCTACAGAAGTTGCAATACCTACCGTCGACGAATGCGTAGAATTCTCCCGAATGGCACTGTGGGGAAAGTTTGAGCCCTTGGCTTAACAAGTCAGCAGTATTTAATTACCCCGGGCTAGCCAAACTGGAACTGAGGGGGGAGGGTTTAGTTAGCACTCAGGATTTCACCAATTGAGCTCAAATACGGTCCGTCGTCAAAGAGTCGAATGTTAATCCCCGCAACGTGATCACATCGTGACAGAATATGGTGCGATGTGTCGCGCGCGCCACTCAGGGAGGCGGGAAATATTTGTTTACCAAAACGTCTTAGATCTTCATAAAAAGCTGACCATTTTACGTCGAAAGAAAGCATTCAAAATGGAACCAACTCCAAAGTAGCAATTTGCATATTTATCAAGCGCGAGAGAGAAATTGGTAGCTAAAAAGGATCCGATGCAAGAAAGACATAAAACGATACCAAAAATGCCGTAGTTGCGCTGGCAGCGCACAGCGATATTTATTGAAAAGCAGCTTCCCGAAGAGAAGTCGAAAACCTCGCTGGTACCAGGTAGTAAAACTTATGCGGTCTATATAACAAATCCCTTAATGACTGTCCCCTCGGGAATCAGTTTTTTTTTCAAGTGCTTAATGTTAGTTGGGAAAGGGAGCACACAGCAATTAGCGAAGGTTGTCCACCATGACAGTAAAAGTTGCCTGCTTTTTAGCCGCCAGACACTCTTAGCAACCAAACTACCCCCTGGTGATAGGGGACCAATGGTCCCCTATCACCAGGGGGTGCTCTAAGAAGCCGGAGCATTCCATTTAATTAAGTCCAGCCTCATGTCACCTTCACGTGCTTACTTTAGCGCCTAGATATCATAATCCGTAGGTATCAATGTGATAAAGACCTACTTTTGCATTTTACCTTTCATCAGTCGACTACCCGTAGTAGTGCACGAAATCTAGTCATTCGTAGCCCGATTTTCAGTACGTTTCGATCGAGGTCGACGATTTGTCTGGTTTGCTGTATGTGCCTATCCGACTTTCAGCTAATTTCTCAAAATCAACAATACATAATCTTTTTTATTATTTCATAAGTCGGGAACGATGTGGAATTTACTCTAATGAGACTAAAATGCGACTTACACGCTTGCCAATTACTGATCGAAACGTCGCAGACTTCGCTTATTATTTATTATTCGGACCCCAAATTATTATCGCGGATACTGAAAATAAAGCGGATGAGATATCGAGATGTGAGAGACGTTACCCTGGCAGCAGGTTTCTCGTGTCTTGTTGTTTGTAGTCGGTAGCTGCAGTTCGCGACCTGTAATTCGCGTCTGGTTGTTTTGATCTGATTTGCGCAAATTTCGCGATGGGTAACGGCTACTCGTAGGTAGGCTAACTATTTTGTTTGGCGTACATATCTTTTAGGCTTGTGTTCAATATCCCGAAGTGCTCAGACTTCAACTTGGGACTGTAGATATTTTGGGCCGCACTTTCCCCAAGCATCACATCAGATGCTTTACTTTCCCCTTTATTCTTAGTCACTTCTTCGGCGATTTGGTTTAGCATTGACTACGAGGGACTTTATATTTCTCACAAATATCGCTGATCATGCTCCAAATGTGTGCCTCTGAAGCTCTTCTGGATCTTGAACTTTGGGGGACTTCCCGCCATTTTTGCACCCATATAATTTCCTTCTACTTTATATATACATACGTGTTCGTTACTCGATTTCCTTCGTTCTGTTTTCAGGGATGTAATTTCCTCGTTTGCTCTCGCCAGAGACACTTTTAAGCTTTGGATCTCCTCGTAAGAGGCTGGCGGGGTCGGTGGGGTGTTTCGTCCTGATCGAGAAGCGATTGCGAGTGGTTTGTTCTTTTCAATTGCTGATTAGCCACTGGTAATTCTCAAGATGAAATTATTCTGATTTTGGCGAATAATTGCCGCCAAAACGCCGAATGTCGTAGCGCGAGACACCCACCTTTCCATCGACAATCCTGCAGCCATTCATCAAAATCCCAAAGCCCGCTATTTTCTATTTGGACACTACTGAGCTGTCGGCTAGTGGCGAAGAAAACTTCGAAGGGATCGCGCAACCAGGCTGTTTGACAGGAACTTACAAATTTCATGCCGCAAATTTCCGAATTCAGAAGATGCCAGTGCTGCGGAGAATTTGCCATTCGATTCAGCGAGAAAAACACGGCGCAAAGCGGATACGTCCATAAGTCGAAGCACGAGGCCAGTATATGGGTTTTAATAAATATATAAACTTGTCAGCGAAGCAATCCTTTACCTTAATTTCATAATACTGTATTTCCCGCTCATGTCAAAATGCCACTGGCACTGAAGTACAGACCCTGAAATAACGCAGGATCCGCAAGATCGAAGATCCTCAAACGTGTTTTGTGTACAGTCCTTTGCTGTTGAAGCGCCCCTAACCCCATTTTAGTTTTATTTATTTTCAAAGTCTTGATGAAAATTGAGGACGAAAGAAAGAGAAAAAAGTTAAAACGATACAATTCCTGATTTTTAAATCGTGATTAAAGGCCCGTGCATTTTGTTTCACGACCACGAAGTTTGGTTTCAGTCGAGTGACGTAAGATCAGGAAAAAGCCATTCTTCACCAGCACTTTTGTAAGTTCTATTTTAATATATAACAAGAGCCCATCTGGGCTTTCACTCGGGCCACATGAGATTGAAGATGAAATACACTTTCATTTGAAATCCTCTTAGTAATAACCAAAGGGAAGAATTATTAGCTGAATTTAGCAGTCTTTAGGAGTGGCCGGTAGCGCGGTGACTTTCATTCTCTGCTCCCCTATAGTATATATGTAATTTAATATTTTTGTTTTTCTCGTATGTTGACCTTTTAATTTAAACTTATTCGTTTAACACACTGCATTTGAGCAGGCATATATTCATTGTTTTGAACCCGAGAATTAACCGTACTACCGTACTTCATGGTCCCTTTCTTTAGTAGTGGGTTGCCGGTCAGGTGATTGTAGACTCTCGTCATTTAGCATAGAAAATGTATTCTGATGAATAGGGATCGGGTTGTCATGTAAGAAAGATGGCTCTTGAACGAACTGATAAGCTTCAGTAGGTTGGGTAGTCTTGGAACACTGGAGACCTTGGTCTTTCATAGTCTTCTTTTTGTATTCTTGATTATTTTTTTAAAGTTTTAAAGTCGGTTTATTATATCCGCTTTCAACTCGCCATTTTCAACTTCTAGGTCAATAATATATTAGTGATGACAGCATCTTGATTTCGGTCTTGTATATATTATCTTGCTGCACTAATTTGTCTTCCAAATGACTGAGTTTGGTTTCTTGATTCGTGTTTTGATGTGACGAGAGTAAGAATTCATTACGCATATCAGTTAGGTCAGCCTCCATGTTACAAATCAAGGTCGTTAAAGCAGCGAGAGTTCTTATTGCGGGCTAACAATCCTCGTGAAGAATCTAAAGAATCCGTCTCTTCCAGTTTGAATTTGACTCATGTGTATGTTACTTTTGGAGTTTCAAGGATATGTTGATCCAAAACTACAGGCTCCTGGGGTTTTTCATTGACTTGTGAACTTGCAGGCTCTGTAATTGTTTTGTTTTCTTAGTATAACATAAAGTGTTGAACATGTTCATTTTCTCAAGCATGTCGCGCGTGACCTCGGTTTCTTCATTCATTAAGTTCTCTACTTTCATCTGTAATCTGGGAAACTCAATCTTTGCCCATGCCTTGGCACATAACTATTCCTGTTGTTGAGTAGACGTGGATGATTATAAGTAAAACCCTTCGACAGCTTGTACCGTTTCCGCTAGGTCAATATCCTCGCTGGAACGAAATAACTTGATCTCAATACTCTCTGATCCAACTTACGGTAAATTTAAATCTATGACAGTTTTTAAGAGACTCATAATATTGGTCTTGAAGTGCCTTCACCCAAAATAAGATGTTCTCCTCGGATGTTTTAAATCCAGCACAGCGAGCCGATGGCTTATAGATTCCAATATCTATTTCTTCGAATTTTAGCTATCCGGATCCTGGCCCCTTCACTGGCTTCAGGTCGTCGTACGTGTCGTATATGGGTAAAAAACGCGGTCCTTCGGCTCCGACAATAGCGCCAGTTGAAATATCCTGAGCCTGTTGGAAGGCTTTCGCACGAGTGAAGTTAAATAAAACATTAAACTGGCTTACATTTGAGAGATGAGACTCCCAAGTTAGAGAGAAAGTTGCTCGCGGGTCCTCCGCCATCTTGCTTTACTGTATTAAATTATGTAAACAAATTAACCTGGCGATTGTTGCGTGACCAGCACAGTGCAATCTGATTGGTGTGAATTTGACCTTTAACGCATGCGCAGAAATCTTGCTACACGGAATAAAAATAAACAAGAGCCCATCTGGGCTTTCGTTCGGGCCACATGAGATTGAAGATGAAATACACTTTCATTTGAAATCCTCTTAGTAATAACCAAAGGGAAGAAGTATTAGCTGAATTTAGCAGTCTTTAGGAGTGGCCGGTAGCGCGGTGACTTTCATTCTCTGCTCCCCTGGTATATATGTAGTTTAATATTTTTGTTTTTCTCGTATGTTGACCTTTTAATTTAAACACTACTTATTCGTTTAACACACTGTATTTGAGCAGGCATATATTCGTTGTTTTGAACCCGAGAATTAACCGTACTACCGTACTTCATGGTCCCTTTCTTTCGGTAGTGGGTTGTCGGTCAGGTGATTGTAAACTCTCGTCAATGTATTCTGATGAATAGGGATCGGGTTGTCATGTAAGAAAGATGGCTCTTGAACAAACTGATAAGCTTCAGTAGGTTGGGTAGTCTCGGAACACTGGAGAGTGGAGACCTTGGTCTTTCATTGTCTTCTTTTTTGTATTCTTGATTATTATTTTTAAGTTTGAAAGTCGGATCTCGCCATTTTCAACTTCTAGGTCAATAATATATTCGTGATGACAGCATCTTGATTTCGGTCTTGTATATATTATCTTGCTGCACTAATTTGTCTTCCAAATGACTGAGTTTGGTTTCTTGATTCGTGTTTTGATGTGACGAGAGTAAGAATGTATTACGCATGTCAATATCCTCGCTGGAACGAAATAACTTGATCTCAATACTCTCTGATCCAACTTACGGTAAATTTAAATCTCTGACAGTTTTTAAGAGACTCATAATATTGGTCTTGAAGTGCCTTCACCCAAAATAAGATGTTCTCCTCGGATGTTTTAAATGCAGCACAGCGAGCCGATGGCTTATAGATTCCAATATCTATTTCTTCGAATTTTAGCTTTCCGGATCCTGGCTTCAGGTCGTCGTACGTGTCGTAAATAAAATCACTGGCCATCTGGGTAAAAAACGCGGTCCTTCGGCTCCGACAATAGCGCCAGTTGAAATATCCTGAGCCTGTTGGAAGGCTTTCGCACGAGTGAAGTTAAATAAAACATTAAACTGGCTTACATTTGAGAGATGAGACTCCAAGTTAGAGAGAAAGTTGCTCGCGGGTCCTCCGCCATCTTGCTTTACTGTATTAAATTCTGTAAATAAATTAACCTGGCGATTGTTGCGTGACCAGCACAGTGCAATCTGATTGGTGTGAATTTGACCTTTAACGCATGCGCAGAAAACTTGCTACACGGAATAAAAAAAAAAAGTAAAAAAAAAAAAAACGACTTGCATTTTAAGACTCGGTGCTGCCACAGGCAGCCCGAGTAATAAATAACGACTTGCATTTTAATGGCAGCCCGAGTAATTATCGATGAAATACCAGTGTATATTTCTTTCTAAAAAGTGATCTCTTCACACGTGAAAATATCACTTTGGAAAATATGACTAGCTTTCAAATATTTCTAGCCTTTTTAGTAAGAGATTGAAACTGGTATTTCATTGATAACGATATATTAAACAGAACACCACATGGCTACTTGGAGATACGAGTTTTATCTTCTCGTGTTGATGAGTCTTACTCGTTCGCTGCGCTCAAATCAATCGTTTATTTTACGTCGAAGATACACGAAGCAGTTACCGGGTCTCCCAAGCCGGGGGGAAGGGGGGGTTGAGCTCAGTTTGGGTAGGCAGGGTCAGGTTTTGACCTGATTTGGGCAGATCAGGGTCAGGATTTGAGTTTAATTTGGGTGCAGTCAAGGTCGGGATTTAGTATTTTTTAGGCGTCAGGGTTTTTTCCCCCAAAAAGGAGCAATCAGGGTTTTGGAGCTCGGATTTTGGGTCAAACAGGGTCAGAGTTTGAGCCTCTTGGCCTCACATACATACTCATTTTTCATGTAAGTACCCCCCGGGGGATATTTCATCAACACTCGAAGATAAAATCTGTATCTCCGCGCGGCCATGTAATATCCTCTTTGTTATGGATTCTTGATCTTACGTCACACACAATGCACGATGGGCTAGGCCAATGCTTTTAATTAGTGTACTGCGACTCGGTCGTGAAAAACCTGGTCGCTTTTCGCAAACTTCAACAGGTTGTAGACAATCAAGGATTCAAGCAAACACAAAACTTCGTTTTCAGAATTACTCTAGGGGCACTTTAACTAAGACAAAAGTCAAAAACCGAGATAAAAAAACTTCTCATAGAACTTCACGATCAAGTACAGCCCTACCATACTGAGATACAATAACTCCTCATGCTCACAGAACTTCACGATCAAGCACGATCATACAAAGATTAAAATAACTTACCATACTGAGATAAAAAACTCCTCACATAACTTCACGATCAAGCAGTCCTACCATTATACTTAGATCAAAAACTCCTCACAGAACACGTCGACGTTAAGCCCGTGTTACACTAGGCAATGTGTCGTGCAACTTGTCTCGCCATTTTGTTGCGAGACAAGTTGCTCGAGAAATTGCCTAGTGTAACATAGCACTGATAAACCGTCTCGCAATTTTGTTCCAGCGCTGCAGCAAGCGAGTTGCACGAAGTACAACCAAGTTCTACTTTTCGCAACGATTGCGGCAACGCTGCGATAAATGTTTGAAGCGTTACCCAGTGTAACACCCCTCGTGCAACTTATCTCGGAACGATTTATGTGACCAGCCAATAGAAAAGCTCATTTTAACGCATGTGTTGTAATTTGTCAAGAACAAAATGGCGGCGCTCGAGAATGAATGTGCTTAGAGGCCACAAGTTGCATCGAACATCGCCTAGTGTAACACCCTGTTCAACGCATCTATTTTCTCTTGCAATAACATTGCGAGACAAATTGCACGAAACATTGCCTAGTGTAATAGCGCATTCAATACCCTTGATGCAAATCGCTGTCATATCGCTTTATATTGTTTCAAAGAAGGGGTTTGTGTTAGGAAAAAAGGTTTTGCCAGGTTGAAAATTCTCATAGAATGAGCTGTGTGTTTTAAAATAATTATCATTTTACCGAGTATTTATAGTATCGTATTTTGTTTGGATATTGTGAGTATTTAGTATCGTATTTTGTTTGGATATTGCATAGTTAATAGAGTGGAATGGTTAGGAAACCCGGCAAACTTCAAAAGGGCTAACAAAGGCGCTGCGATTGAGGTTGGAAGGGGGCAAGACAAAAGATTGTGCACTATCATAGTTCATTAGCGTTCCCTGAACGACTGAACTCACACGTTTCTATTGGCTGATTGACTAACATGTTGGAATTTCTATTGTGTTTTGTGCACGGTAGTGGTCGAAAAAAGCTAACAAAGACCTATAACAAAGAAGGTCCCTGAGTTTCCTAACCATTCCACTCTATTAACTATGGATATTGTGAGTATTTAGTATCGTATTTTGTTTGGATATTGTGAGTATTTAGTATGGAATGATATTTTGTTAGGATACTGTGGGGATCATGCGTGGGTCAGTATAGATATACCTTATCAAATGCGGGCAGAAACATAGTTGGCATCGACTATACATTGAAAACGAGGGAAGTGTATATATACAGATCATATACATGTCTGATGTCTGAAAACATAGCCATGATGCATACAAGCCTCTGTTTTATTATAAATATATAGATATGTATTTTTTTAAACTATAATTACAAAAATAAAATATGCAATTTACTGATTATGCTCGCCTCTGCCCCAGTTCTCTTTCTACAATGACTCAAGGCAAGCCTGTGTGGTCTGATGTGAAGGCGAGCACGGGGTGTGCTCCCTGCCCTGCGCTACTATTTCTTCTTCTATCCTGTACAGACGAGTCAGATGACTACGACTGCAGTCTAGCTTTACCTTGGGTTTCATGACTGGATTTACTGTAATTGCTTGTGTTTTGCTATCAGCTAACATCACACAATAGGCGAATGAAGAGTCCTAGCAATATCAAAAGCTATTAAATCGTGCCTTATATTCTTCACATGAGTAGACTACAATGCTTCTTTTTTTTTGTACCAAGAAATAACTGTTTACAATAATAATAAGAATACCTTTGGTTACGGAAGCTAAATTAGTACAGGCTATCTAAATAGCACAGCTATTCTTTGTTCTTCGAACAGTTCACCTTATTCATATGTCCACGCTGGAAGAAGTCTAGTAACAATGGTAGGCCAGTTGTTGCATGTAAATGTCTTAGTTTCTGTCATACCGCAATGTTGTGTTATTGTGTCATAAGGAAATTAACGCTATTTTCAGCCATCGACTGTAAAAAAATTCTCTTCCTGGGACAACTGGCCTCGTCAAGATCACCCATATTCATTCAATATCAATGAAAAAATGGGTATGCTAGATATTCTTAGAGTCAGACTACCTAAAGTACCTATCTACAGTTAATCTGTCGAGGATGAATTGTCCCTGCTTCACTGGATAGATTCCGTTCAACGGAAGTCGTCTGTACCGGGATATCCTACATATATACCGGGCATTCTTACCCTGCTGGATACCAGCCGGATATTTGATAGGTAACATACACTAACTGAAGGCCACCGGGTGTTCCTTACTCGGCCTTGTTCATGATGGCAGGGAAGACGACTACACGCAGCTCTCGACCATAGTCACACACCACAGTAGCCGTGTCACACACAAACACATTATGCACAAATACCGATGCGTCACCATTACCAAGGGCAACACTCTTGACTTGTTTGCCGGCTAAGAGGTCCCATAAGACGATAGTGCCCTGCAAGGATAAATTCAAAGGGGCAACATGTCAAGACACGTGCAAGATCAGGGAATTAAGAGGAAAATACTACTTGCAACTGTTGCTAGTTGTTACTAAAGTTACTAGCAACATGTGGTCTGACCCACTAGCAAAACCAAATAGTCCAGGAACGTTCAACAAGCAACAGTTATGAGTTGTCATGAGATTTCACTAGCGAGTGCACAAGTCTGATTTAGAGCCCTGAAGATATCATTGCACGTTTATAAGAATGAAAACCGGTAAGAGTCGAAATATTCGGCTTCTCCCCTTCTCAAACTCATGCATAATTAATGTACAACAGCATACCATTTTGTTCAGGCGGATGAATCACCAGATCAAGATCGCTCCGGTTAGTTCAAACACTCATCAATACACTTGAATTGTAACTAAGTAACAAAGGATTACATCATAGGAATAGAAGTGAAGGAAAAGATGGAAATAAAAATCAACCACGTATGTATTCTCTCTCTAACCTTCCACCAACTGAATGCTACCAACTTTTAGATTTCTGTCCTGTCCACTACACTACTAGGCAAGTTTGATGAAATGGGCAACATAAAATAACAATGACAAGCCTTGTGATCAATAACTATACGCAGCATAATACCAGGCAAACAACACTTCCTAATGATCTAAGAATACAGGTATTTGTTTGAGAATATTTGAAAATCTATGGTCTCTGAAATGGAATTTCCTGCATATAGAGAGAAAGAAACCCATCATTACGCACCCATCGCACCACCCACCCGTCCCTAGATACAAGCCTGTGTTTTTCTCTATCACTGTTGATTTTCATGTTTCTAGAGCATTGGTTTAACGAACAAAGGAAATGACGATCGTGTATTCGTGACATTACCTGTCCGCCCGTCACAAACAAATTGTTAGACAGCATGGCCACATTGGAGCACAAGTCAGGAAACTGGAACAAACACAGAAATAACGCTATTTGGACCTTACATATGAAATGAAATAATTTATGATAACAACTTGAATGATAGCATATTAAATATAACTAGCTTACAAATTAACAAGAATTAACAAGTATATAATGATGGAATACTGATACGACATTCATTTGTTCCTTCCTTCGATAATTACTGGTTATTTCATGGTTTTCTATGGAATACGGCCGAATATTTCAAGAGAAATTTGTATTATTTGGTATCCCAAAATAATATGAATTTCGAGTGAATTTTTCTCCAGCAGTCCATTGAAAACCATATTACCCTATAAATAACAAATTTAGGGGAAGATTTGTCACGAAAACAAAGTAACTTACCGGACTGCGAATTTTCTCGCCGGAAAACAAAAAATTCAAGTGGCGGACGCGTCTGCAGACTAATTATGTATTCAACATCTTGAATTCTTATTGGCTGATAAAGAAAGGGCGCGAACTTTCCTGCATTTTGATTGGCCTTGATCTAGCCATGAAATACCGCTCTGTATTTCATAGAAAAACCATGAAATACCGCCCTGTATTGCATAGTAAACCTGAGATCTGATTGGCTGAAATATAAGACTTATAAGATGTATATTATTTTCATTAATTATCAGTTGTAAGAAAGCGGTCTTGCCCCAACTAATCACATCAGTACACACGCATACTACCCCAACCCCGGCATCGTTACAAGAAACATAGTCTCCCAATGGAGAACTTGTGGATACAGCATTAATCATATTTTTAGCAAGAGTGCAAGAAAATACTTATTGAAGAATAAGTTTGTAGCTTAAAGGAGAACTGAACCCTAAAATCAACTTTAGCTCAATGAGTAGATCTAAACATGAAAAGACTCATACCAAAATTAATTTTACTGTTTTGCGTCAAAGGAAAAATCTGCAAATCTTCCTCCCAACCGCCTCTAAGTACAGACGGCTCAATTCCTCTAATCTGTGACGTACTATACGGGGAATAAATTAGTTTTGTCATGTTGTTTTCGGCTTTGAATAGATTGACTAACGACTCCTAATTGCGCACTATTGTGCTTTCTTTGTGCTAAAGGTGTGGTTGTTTTTCCTTGGTATGCATGACGTACGATACGGGGGAAAAAGCACAGAACAGGCCTTTTGCAGGAAACAGTCACGTGCTGATATAATACTTCGTTAACGAATGAATTGAGCTCGTTATCCCATGGGAAAGGCGTTGCCATGGATGCTGGGTGGCAAGCTATCTTTAAAAACGCTGTTTTAGAAAGATCGACAAACAGATTGGAGGTAGAAAATAGCATTTACAAACAGGTTTTGCTAATAACAATACCGATCTCGTACAAGTGCCTTTAAATTTATGAATTAATTTTTTTTGCAGCCCAGTACAACCACGTGATTACATTCCTGCAAAAGGCCCATTGAACCGCCACACAAACTAGCTTTATCAACGGAGAATCGGCTATTTTTCGACCTTCAAAACGTATTTCCTCTGTTTAGACGTGCACCAGAAAGAAATAAAATAGCAGAACTTATTTCTCTTGAACTCAAGTTTGTATAGTGTTGTATTGATTTAGGGTTCAGTTCTCCTTTAAGGGATTTAAAATTCGCCAAAATTCACTGAAACTGTATACAGACACAGCCAATACACAGATTATAGACACCAGGTAAGTTTTATTCATTTCATTCATATTTAGCGAAAAGCTAGATTTTAAAATTCCCAAACAAACCCTTACCAATTGACATAAACAGAGCTTGGGCTTCCTGTGGTAAAAAGTCTGTTTGTTAGTGAAGTGAGCCACGACTTCGTCGAAGACAATAAACACTGGTACCATCTTGACTGGTTTCAACTGCTTTCAACAGGTTATAATTCGTTGTTATGACAACGCATTCGGCCAACCAATCGGGGCATTTGAAGGGTTTCCCGATGATCGACTGACCAATCAGAAAACTCGATTATAAAAATCAACGTGTTCGGCATAAATACAAACATCTCCCACATGAGTTAGACGGATGCGATCTAGGTATGTATATAAACAGAAGACAAATATACAGACAGGTCCGCATCGACGATTTCCTCTTCGTTACTGGAAGCAAATATTTTAGGCATGTGAATATTGAAACGTCGACTGATGAAACTTTCATATCGATATGCCAATAACGAATAAATCAAATATCGCTTGCTGTCATCGCTCTGCTTCCCAGGCTCTTTGGTGTGCTAACACCATAGCGAGTGAGTGAGTGACACGATTTCCCCTAACCCAATAACTCGTTTCCATAAGTTAAAAAGGTACTAAAATTCAAATAAAAATGTCTCTTGTATAAGCTTCCATCTTTAATCTAACCTGTAGTGACTCAATTATGATTTAATAGCCCACTTCCGCGATATGCTTTACTTGTCACGCACAAAGGTTTCAATACGAGGCCCCGTGCTAAATTAAATTTATTCTTTTCACAGAGAAAATAATACATTTAATTTAACACGGAGCTTCGTATTGAAACCTTTGTGCGTGACAAGTAAAGCATATCGCGGAAGTGGGCTATTGGTGACGTGCTTACCTGGCGTAGTTTGTAGTGTATACATTTCCCTGTGGGTCTGTCCCAAATACACATGGAGTTGTCTATGCTGACACTTATTAAGTGGAACTGAGTACACGTGATGGCAGTAACGGCACACGTGTGCCCTCTCAAGTGCTGCAGACACTCTCCAGTCTTCACGTCCCATACGCGCACACCTCCATTGGATGCACCGCTGATCACTAGGCGTGAGTTACTCTGTGATGACAAAAGACTAAATGCGAGTTCGTTTTTAAGAATTTTGCGAGTTAAAAAAAACACCAATTTCAGAGCTATGCAATACTGCTCAATGATCGGTCGCCATACGTGCCACGTTGGATTATTTAACAATTAAGGTGACTAGTGGCGGATATTTACCTGAGCGGGTTTCACATATTCAACAATCACGCCTTATTTGTTCGAAGCCCAATACGCCGTAATCCTGGACTTAATTGTAACCGAGGATTTTGTTGTCTTGGTAAAAATTGTCTTTCTCCACTCTAGAATTAGTACTCATTCTTTTAGCTGGGTCCTGACTTTCAGTGATCAGCCCCTATGGTTGTTTCAGGTCCTGATTTCGATCAGCCCTATGGTTGTTTCAGGTCCTAACTTTCAGTGATCAGCCCCTATGGTTGTTTCAGATCCTGACTTTGATCAGCCCCTAAAGTTGTTTCAGGTTCTGACTTTGATCAGCCCCTATGGCTGTTTCAGGTCCTGACTTTCAGTGATCAGCCCCTATGGTTGTTTCAGGTCCTGACTTTGATCAGCCCCTATGGTTTGTTTCCCGTTAAAAAAAAAAAATTCCTCCTCAAACAATACACAACGATTTTTAGCCCAAAATCAGTTGTGCCAACAAGTTATCAAATCAAACTAAATATTACCAATAATCCTGGATTAATAATCTGATTAGGCATTAAAAGTTCTCCACAGGTGCACTGGTCCATGACCAGAAGATAAAGATAAGGACACCAGTTCTATTCTCTTTCACTGCGCTCAGCCGAATAGAACATATTTCCCATATAAAGAGGTTATTACACGGAAAGTTGTCAGTGAAATACGGCTGGATATTTTTACGAGTCAGTTTTATTTTTTCGAGCCTGAAAGGCGAGTAAACGAGTAAACATTCCGAGCCGTATTACACAACTTTTCGTGTAATAAATTGTTTATTATACGACAGCTAACACGAACATACAAGGTTTGTTTTGGCTTACCTTACTGCTCTGTTTAAAGTGTTTATGAAACCAAATTTTGCATCTTTATTTTATAGCAGAATAATAAAGTTCATTATTTTCTGATTATCAAAAGTATATTTATTTTTCAGTTCCGCCTTCGGAAAGGTCTTTTTTTCTCCATTCAAATTGACTACTTTATGCTAAAAACTGTCCGGTTTGCCGCGCGGCCAAATGAGCTGCGTGACGTCACTGTGAGGACTCAGAGTTTCAGAGAAAACTAAAAATAAGCAAGGAGGAGGAAGATATTGTGTGGCTGGTGGCCTTGGTTTCTTCCCGTATTTAACTTTATCCTACGCCAAAATACAATGGACATTGTCACAGTTTGATACAACACAATTACAAGAAATGACTCACCAAGAACTTGACGATAACTTTAATACTCCTGTACTTTTATGCTGAAGCCAGAACAGTGAATGGCAAAGAATACAATATAGGGTTTCTCTGGTTTCCTGTCGAAATTCGTTTAAGAGGATCCTGAATGTTCGTGAATGAAAAACGGACGATAAAACTTGCAAAGAACCCAGAATTTCGAAAGCCGTATAGTCGAACTGAGACTCAAAAGCTACGCAACTCACTGCCATCAGAGCAGCAGTTAAACACTGTTCCTTGTGATAATGAAAATATCCTTTTTCAGACCACAGAATAAATAGTCAGTGTCTGACAACGATGCAGTTGTTGTAGAAAATATAGTCGGGAACCTCAACTCACGTAACTCAGTCTCAGAATTCGCTATATTATAAACGCTTTCTGTATGAATGTTTTTCCATCAGGCATTTTCAACACTATCACAATGTGCAGATTAACTTCTCCTGTGCTGACCATACATTGTAAAAAGAAGCACTTGTGTTTCCTGCAACAGTTTTGATCAGTTGACAATTTTACAGCCCGTTTGCGGCCGGCAGTCTTGCAATTTCTGTCTTTCACTTTTATCAATCGACATGTTCTTTTTATAGCAGGTTATTTCATCCAATAAGAAACGAGCTTTCAGATCGTCAATGTCAAGCTGTCAGATTTGACATCGCACAGAATGACCTTTGTTTCATGGACATATTCAAATGAGCTGCCCTTACACAATAGACCGTGAAAAACGATTTTTGATTGGTCCAAGCAGTCACGTGAAGTTATTTACGTCACTTCAACGCAAAGCCAAACCTGTCAATCTCACGTTGATTGATAGATAAAACTTGTACACAAATTCTCCAGAGAGTTATCAATAAAAGTAACATGCAGAAGCATTAATTAGAACCAACTCTAAGTATATCATTACTTAATCCACATAAAAGCTTATCGACCGTGAGTTTCATTTTGATCTGAACTCATGTGGAATCTGTGTTCAAACTTGTTTGTGATACGATTTGAACGTAATCGTTTGAAAGGGGCATAGCAGCTTTGATAACCCTCGCGGTTTTATGTTATGATTTTGTTTCAAAAAACTGACTTGACCAAGAGCTTCTAGTTCAATTTAAAAAATATATACCGTCTACTTCGGTAAGAACGCTAAGTTAAACAATCGGCGCTCAATTCAAAACTCTTGGTCAAAGAATAAGTTTCGGTAAAGAACGCTAACAGAACGCTAAGTTAAACAATCGGCGCTCAATTCAAAAAATAAGTTTCGGGAAGAACGCTAACAGAACCAGAACGCTTAGTTAAACAATCGGCGCTCAATTCAAAACTCTTGGTGTAAGAATCAGTTTCGGGAAGAACGCGCGCTAACAGAACGCTAAGTTAAACAATCGGCGCTCAATTCAAATCTCTTGGTGAAAGAATCAGTTTCGGTAAAGAACGGTAACAGAACGCTAAGTTAAACAATCGGCGCTCAATTCAAAACTCTTGGTGCAAGAATCAGTTTCGGTAAGAACGCTAAGAGAACGCTAAGTTAAACAATCGGCGCTCAATTCAATACTCTTGGTGTAAGAATCAGTTTCGGTAAAGAACGCTAACAGAACGCTAAGTTAAACAATCGGCGCTCAATTCAAAACTCTTGGTGTAAGAATCAGTTTCGGTAAGAACGCTAAGAGAACGCTAAGTTAAACAATCGGCGCTCAATTCAAAACTCTTGGTGTAAGAATCAGTTTCGGTAAGAACGCTAAGAGAACGCTAAGTTAAACAATCGGCGCTCAATTCAAAACTCAAAACTAACCCGGCAAACGTTTACAGGCGAACTCCGTTTAAGCTTTTCTGTTCCGCGACTTATTCTGGCAACATTTAGTCGCCGCGATTTCCACTTCAAGGAATTGCCCCGGCTCCCCGACTCACTGCCCCGGCTCAGTGTTGTTTGATCAAACTAATTAGGGCTAAACGATTTAAGATATACGTGGCGACCAAACGAATAGAACATGTCTTATCCAAAACGATGATGTTTTACCGGTTTAGTTGGACGCGAATTTATGTTTATTGGCTTTAGTTTACACAATTCAGCCCTTGACTGTTTTCCATTTTGCGAGGCCCGTCGATTACTATAAGAGCGCCGAGCGAAACGAGGTCTCTTATGAAAGAAAACAACAACTAAACAATAACCTGCTTGCCGGCTCTTCTGAAATTTTTTTCGGTCGTCGTTTTCGGATTATTTTTTCGGTCGTTTTCTTTTTCGGATTCCGAAAATGACGACCGAAAAAAAATCACGCACCACGCCCGTCAGTGTTTGGCCTTCTCTCAAGCGTTGATCTTAAGCGTTGATCTTAAGCTCCGATCTTAAGCGTTGATCTTAAGCCCCGAAAAAAAATCCAGAAGAGCCGGCAAGCAGGCTAACTAAACAACGCTTACAAAGCCATACAGATACAATGGCCGATTTATAATTGAGCACCACGCGCCGTCAGTGTTTGGCCTTCTCTTAAGCGTTGATCTTAAGCCCACGCGAATAACAATGCGCTCTAGTGTCCTTTCCGAATTTGAATTTACCGCTTGATTCGACTTGACTTGGTTGACCTGCTAGTTGCTCGGCAAAACTTTACTTTGATTTCACACAGTGATAACACCGTCTGTCTGCATGTTTGTTACGACTTTCACTAGAACTGTCGTCTGTGTTAAAACTGACTTTAAAACCAAAAGCGCCGTTTAATAATAAAAACGTTTCAAGAGCCGTCCTGCTAGTTGCTCGGCAAAACTTTACTTTTATATTTCACAGTGATAACACCGTCTGTCTGCATGTTTATTACGACTTTCACTAGTCTTTATTACAACTTTACAACTGACTTTAAAACCAAAAGCGCCGTTTAATAATAAAAACTTTTCAAGAGCCGTCCTGCTAGTTGCTCGGCAAAACTTTACTTTGATTTCACACAGTGATAACACCGTCTGTCTGCATGTTTATTACGACTTTCACTAGTCTTTATTACAACTTTACAACTGACTTTAAAACCAAAAGCGCCGTTTAATAATAAAAACTTTTCAAGAGCCGTCCTGCTAGTTGCTCGGCAAAACTTTACTTTGATTTCACACAGTGATAACACCGTCTGTCTGCATGTTTATTACGACTTTCACTAGTCTTTATTACAACTTTACAACTGACTTTAAAACTGACTTTAAAACCACAAGCGCCGTTAATCAGTTGCCACAGAACGTCGTTGTTTAGTTCTAATATAAACGATGGATTGCACCCATTGATGCAAGGTGACCTTATACATTTACTAATAGTGGATCTATATGGATTTCTGGACTAGACATCTTTTAAAGGCAACCTCAACCAGCTGGGAGGTTCGCATACATACTACATGTATCTCGCACCACGCACCGTCAGTGTTTGGCTTTCTCTTAAAGTGCCACTACGACGAAAATTTACCTTTTCGATTTGCCACTTTTTCAGTGTCTATAGGTCAATCAGTATTAGAAATATCCGAAATAGTAAAAAATATTCCCAAATGGGCATCTTAAACCACAAATTTTAGGAGAGTTTACCGGTAAAATCTTGTCCGCCATTGCTGGAAGCCGTGCCCTTTGTTCAGCTTTAAACAAAGGTTTATTCACCGGAAGTGATGTCATACACTTAACACGACAACCTCGTGGCGCGAAATAGCGTGCATAAAAAAGTAGCCAACCTCGCAAAGATAAATATAACTTTCTTCTTATGTACGTGAAGACGTTTTTAGTAGAAATATGCCTCCAGGCGCTGTGTTCTGCAGGCGAGCGTTAAGTGTATGACATCATTTCCGGTGAATAAACCTTTGTTTAAAGCTGAACAAAGGGCACGGCTTCCAGTAATGGCGGACGTGTAGATTCAATATTCGGAGCTAAACAAATAAGACTTCCTGTCGTTGTATCGAAAAACAATTTGAACTGGTAATAATATATGAACTCTACTTTATGAATATGCAAAAACATTGATATGTCAAAATTTGATCGTAGGGGCACTTTAAGCGTTGATCTTAAGCCCCGAAAAAAAATCCAGAAGAGCCGGCAAGCAGGCTAACTAAACAACGCTTACAAAGCCATACAGATACAATGGCCGATTTATAATTGAGCACCACGCGCCGTCAGTGTTTGGCCTTCTCTTAAGCGTTGATCTTAAGCCCACGCGAATAGCAATGCGCTCTCGTGTCCTTTCCGAATTTGAATTTACCGCTTGATTCGACTTGACTTGGTTGACCTGTTTGTGCTCGGCAAAACTTTACTTTGATTTAACACAATGATAACACCGTCTGTCGATCTGCATGTTTATTACGACTTTCACGTTTAATAATAAAAACTTTTCAAGAGCCGTCCTGCTAGTGGCTCGGCAAAACTTTACTTTGATTTCACACAGTCATAACACCGTCTGTCTGCATGTTTATTACGACTTTACTAGAACTGTCGTCTGTGTTAAAACTGACTTTAAAACCAAAAGCGCCGTTTAATAATAAAAACTTTTCAAGAGCCGTCCTGCTAGTGGCTCGGCAAAACTTTACTTTGATTTCACACAGTGATAACACCGTCTGTCTGCATGTTTATTACGACTTTCACTAGAACTGTCGTCTGTGTTAAAACTGACTTTAAAACCAAAAATAAAAACTTTTCAAGAGCCGTCCTGCTAGTTGCTCGGCAAAACTTTACTTTTATATTTCACAGTGATAACACCGTCTGTCTGCATGTTTATTACGACTTTCACTAGTCTTTATTACAACTGACTTTAAAACCACAAGCGCCGTTAATAAAAATGTTTTAAGAGCCGTCCCGCTAATGTTCGGCAAGAGTTTACGGATCCAACTTTACTGGGATACCAACGCATCCAAATTCGCACATCTAATTTGAATTTGCCGCTTGATTTGACCTGGCAATTGTACATATGAAGTCCATTGGGACTTATTGCAGCCACAGGAGGCGGAGCTTAGCACTCAGCGCGTACGGACTTCACCATTGTTGTTGAATAGCAATGAGGAACTATTTTCATTACCGGAAAAAAGTCAAAACCGATACAACTTTGGATGCAAATTTAAAGACGATTCTCAAGTTTTTACTGAATATAGAGAAACATCTTCTATTTGCAGGTGGCAATTTTAAACATTTTTTATTTCAGACTGAGAAATAACATCCCAAACTTTGGCTTCAGTCAAAATTTAGTCAAATTTAACCAATATTTGACGTAAAACCGATACTATATAGCGTGCTTTAACCGCCGTAATAAATTGTAACATGCTTCTTTGATTCCCTATCTCACTTTTGCCGATGGCAATTCTAATACTTTTTAAATTTGAGTGCCGAAAAAAGTGGCCACATGAGGGATACATCGCTCTAATTTTGTCCATTCTTCTGTAAATCTGATCTAATGTTTGAATTACCCGCGCGCTTGGGTGATCACTTTCGTATGCAAATTAGCCCTTGGTGATCACATATGTCCATTCATTCTGTGCGATGACCAATCAGCGACGAGAAATGTTGTAAACTAAAATGGAGTTTTCGCTGTAGTCAGTTTATTTGCTTAGTTAGATTTTTATTTGGGTTCTTAAAATAAGATAGCTTACTTTCCTTCGTCTAGATTGAAGTGTTATATTATAAAACAAATAACAGATGGTTCTCCTTGTTCTATCACAAAATAATGTACTTTCGAGGTCTTGAAATGCTGCTAAATGTACCCGCGTTCTACTCGTGCATCCGCAGTTTTTCAAGACCTCGAGAGTGCAAAAATTTTTTTATAGAACAAGGAGAACCATCTTTTATTTGTTAAGTATTGTGTTGCGTTCTACTGTATTTCATTTTTTTGTATTGAATTGTATTGTGCTTTAATATATATATATATATATATATATTTTTTGTAGAAATGCGTGTCGTCCTACATGATCATATTTAGGAATTGTCACTTGCGAGTCCTCATAGTGACGTCATTGTAATGGCGGATTCGGTTCCAGGCCCCGGACAGTTTTAAGCATAAAGTAGTCAATTTGAATGGCGAAAAAGAGACCTTTCCGAAAACAGAACTGAAAAATAAATATGCTCTTGATAATCAGAAAAGAATGAACTTTATTATTCTTCAATAAAATAAAGATGCAAAATTTGGTTTCATAAACACTTTAACGAAAATCTTGAGACAAGAAATCTCGAGAGAAGAAACCTCTCAGCCTCAGTTGAAGTCAAATGTCGGGGCCTACCGCGGACCGAATTTTTTTTTCCCGCGCTAAAAGCTGATTGGCTCACGCGCTTACAAAACCTTTAAAGTGTTGAATAAACCTGTGCAAACCTGTTTGTGACCCGTGTAATACGGTCTCATATTTGCACTCGTTTTAGCCCGTATTTGCACTCGAAAACGCCAAGTCGTATAATAAAACACAATACACTACTGGAGGGGTTACAATGGCCGCTATTATATATACGATAGTTCAATTATGACACAGAAATTAAATTTTAATGGTGAATTGCCGGAGGCGAAAAACCGGGATAAAAACCTCCCATTGAGGAAAAACCCGGAAACGTATTCTCCAAACCAGTGCAAATATATTTGTCCCAGTTCAAAACAAATTAAACCAGTGTTCAGAATTGCCCCACAACATATATACGTAGTTCGGTGTGAAAGCCGAACATACCACGTTACCCATGGGAAATTGTTGATCGTGTTAGGCGCTTGTTCGAATCGCTTATTTTTAGTTTAAGAACGATAACTAACTAGCCCTTACATCTTACCTCGTCGACTTTTAGAGCAGTAATACCATCCCTGTGGCCATGTAATGTAAAGATACGAACACATTCGTCCGTACGAAACACCTAAATCAGAAAAAACAATTATAACATAGCCACGATATAATGCACGCTCTCTGATTGACTTAAAATACGTGTTTTATCAGAGTATATACCATGCGTGAGCGTGTTTATCGTTTTGAACTCCTTGATTGCTTTCATTGCGCGTTTAAATCTATAAAATAAAGCAAGTAAATAAGTCGTATAGCCATGTGCATACTGTTACACTCCAGCCAAAAACAACAAAATTACTTTAAAAGCTTAGCAGGTAATTTGTAATTCACTGTGTGTTTACAAAATTATATACCAAAAACGTTTAAGTCATCGGAAACTTGTATTTGAACTCCAGAGCCTTCATTTTAATGGTCAGCGGAGCATACGGTTTGCCGCGTTGTGTTGGCTATCAATTTGACTGCGTACCACAGGTACCCCAACATCAAACTTGTCAGAAAAAACAACAATCGTTCATCAATAAGTGGATACGTTATCCAGTGGATAAGTATTAGCCTAAATAACTTATTTTATTACATTTGTAGTGTCGATATCAGTGTGATAAACCGTGAATAAAATCAACAGTGAAGTGATACTATATCACATCTCGGGTTATATTGTCCAATCAAATTTCCCGTAATAAATTACTTAGACCAATCAAATTGCTTGTACTATCGCTCGAAAACTCGCTCGTTCGCAATATGGCATTAAAAACTTATGATTTATCCACTGGATAAGGATTTATCCACTGAATAGGGATTTATCTGGTAGATAAGAAATTATTTACTTGTGAACATGCAACCGGGCCCAGATGTACTATAGGTAAAGTCATTGCTTGACGAGGGAATTCCACGTTAAATTTCAAGCGAAAAACCGATATCGCACGAATCGCGAAGATTAGTGCATTACCTTCAGTGTTCTATCATGACTTCCAGTCACCACCGTACCCTCTGTAGCAACCAGTACACTAACAGGTTGGTGATGAGCCCGCACTCTATGTGTTAAGCTGCACATAGCAGGTAAAGCATGCGCACCTAGGGCTGTGCTGCCACTGACTCCACTGCAAGCTGATTCTGGGCTCATTATGTGGTCGTGTGCCTTACGAGTTACCCTTGGTGAATACCTCTTCACAGGAGAAAAGTCGTGCGAGGAGATGTGTGGTACTGCTGGCGATATGAGGCTAAGGAAGTCTAGAGTGCCATCCAAGCGAGCCACGACTATCTGGGGGCTATAGGAAAATACAAGCTGTTAGTGTAGTTGGCACTGCAACCATTAACTAGCTATTATCTTCTATATCCGCTTAAACGGACGGCCTGTCAAGTACAGCAAGTCATTCAACTATTTGGGCGTGGTGCTAGACGAGGCATTATCATTTAATAATCTCATATGTGAAGAACGTTTCTAACACTCTAGGTATGTTCTGCAAATCGTCTCTACAAACCAATGGTATTATCCGTCCTCAATACTGCGACATTACCCAACACAACTGTGGGAAGGGAAACTGCGATATGATTACAAACGCGGGCATGGAGAATTTGCTAAAAAGCTGTGGACTCGAATGTGTAATACCTCGGCCAATCTAAGAGTCATCGAGTTTCTTCTCTAGGTTTCAGTAGGCCAGGCAAGTTTACTATAAAACACCACTTGAGAATGTTTCCCAGTGAAATGAGTGAGTAGCACGGAACCTCTCGAGACCTGTATTCTGATTGCACCCATAATACTATACTTCTATTGTTTCTGTACTGCACTTTCTAAAGGTGTTTTCTATTGTTGGGTAGGCCAATACTGCCGCTTGTTTCGAGAAGTTCCACCCCACCCCTCCCCCCTAACCCAAATGAGTACCTGTCTGGTAGAAAGGTAACGCTGGTCACGCCATCTCTGTTCTCACAATACAAGCAGATTTGTCGACCAGAACTGAGACTCCATAACTAAAACAGATAAAATAAAACAAAAAATGGGTTAGGTAGCGGAGATTTGGTGCGGCATTTGTTTCGGTTATTATAGTGCTTTCATATTGTCGTGGGCAGCGATGTGACTTGCATTGTTAAAAAGCGTTAAAAAGTTCAAAATTTATCCTCGGATATCTTACTAGAGGCCTAATCAGCCTCATTCATGCTAATGTACCGAGACTCATTTCACTCACACTCCTTACTACATTCATATATTCTCTAGTAAGATATACTAATTACCCGAAACTCATTCCACGCACACTCCTTACTACATTCATATATTCTCTAGTAAGATATGCTAATGTACCGAGACTCATTCCACACACACTCCTTACTACATTCATATATTCTCTAGTAAGATAAGCTAATGTATCGAGACTCATTCCACACACACTCCTTACTACATTCATATATTCTCTAGTAAGATATGCTAATGTACCGAGACTCATTCCACACACACTCCTTACTACATTCATATATTCTCTAGTAAGATATGCTAATGTATCGATACTCATTCCACACACACTCCTTACTACATTCATATATTCTCTAGTAAGATATGCTAATGCACCGAGACTCATTCCACACTCCTTACTACATTCATATATTCTCTAGTAAGATATGCTAATGTACCCGAGACACATTCCACACACACTCCTTACTACATTCATATATTCTCTAGTAAGATATGCTAATGTATCCGAGACTCATTCCATGCACACTCCTTACTACATTCATATATTCTCTGCACTTCTCGAACTCATTAATAATTCATGATCTGATTGGCCAACCACAATCTCTAATCTGGTCAGGTGGATGAGTTGGGAAATCCAATGAAATACCAGTTGAAAATCACTAGTGTTTGGAACAGATTTTCATCACTAGTGATGAAACTGTTCTTAATCTACATATTCATGACCACTAACTACTTACATACTGATAAACTACAACTAAGAAGTGAAGAAGTAAAGAACGACATGGAAAGAAAAAGTGTGCCTCCACTGGAGTTCGAACCTCGACCCTTCCGACTGTTTGTACTAACTCTTGGCCACTACACTACTGGTACGCTAGTTGAAATTACATGCCAGCAAAAAAAGAACAATAAGCCATCTATGAAATAATTACATACAACAGTCCGAACGGTAAACAATACTTGATAATGATGTTTGAAAAGATAGAAGCGTATGTAAATTTTCGGTTTATCCATTCGCATGAGAAGTAAGTTCAAACACTCAATGTTCGTGTTTCATCTGGGATTCCAAATATTTCTAAAACACTAAAACGTTCGAGGTGACGCCTCTCGGGTTGCATTTATTTTCTCAATATTTGGAACCCCTGATAAAACACTACAATTCGTGTTTGAAGTAGTACTAAACGCTCAACTCACATGTTGATTTTTATGTAGGGAAGTAAACCGGAGAAACCCCTCAAGTTTAGGTGAGAATCAACACACTCAACTCATACATTTACATGACGTCACGTCCCGGTGAGAGGTAAGCGGTTTTACGCGCTGCGCATGCGCCACTCAGCTTCCAGCCCACTTGTCCTCGGGTTGTTTGCAAAATTGTATGCCCTCACTCAACTCAGCATGATTCTAACTGGCCGCTTTCGTGACTGAACATTTCAAATACCACCGACATCTACCGTTTCATATTCCATCCACATAGAATCGAGGAAGAGCATAAAGGCGTTACAAAAACTCCAATTAAAGAAAGTCTGGCTCGCGTAAATACGAAAGACACTATCTTACCTCAATACTCCCATCACTGCATCCAGTGGCTAAGATATCTCCTCTGCAATCTAAACACCAGACAGCTGCTGTCCTCCTGTGAATGATTTCACCTTTACAAGCAACATCACCAGCTTTAACACGGTAACCCTCGCCATTATACGAAGCGTCCGACCCGACATCCGATAGCGAGTTAGCACTTTCCTCGTCACTTGACCATGAGCTACCAAACGAACGTGACGAACTCAAACGAGAGGACCAAGACGTGGCACCACCTTGATAATACGGACTGAAGTCAAAGCCTGAAGGGTCGCTGGTGCTGGACTCAAGGGATCCACCGAGGTCCTTCTCACGATCCCTACCCTGGTCAGTCGTAGAAATGGGAACACCATGTTCTGCACTCGACTGTAGTGCATTAGGCTGAGCCCCATCAGAGTCCGAGCACTCTGGTTCGGTGTGCCAGTTCGAGCCATGATTGCCTTCTTTTTCGAGGCTTTGAAAATATCTAGCGGTTGTAAAATCAGCATCCCAGCTGAGTCCCTTCTTCAGCTTCCGGCTCGACCTGGAATGACGTCTACGCCTAGCTACGCTTGTATCCTCGCTGTAAGGAAATAAAGGTAATTGCGACTAAAATGAATTTCACTTTCATTACACTGATTTGTGTTTCGACACATCATGTGATCAGGTACACAAAGGCAGCACTCAGTTATTTTAAGACCCTGAGAATTTGTCCGGTGTGGTTTGGAGTTTGAACATTCGACCTCCCGTAACTCAGACGGCAATTAACCTCTAAGCTAACCGGTTTAGGTCAGATAACGATTTGACTTGATGCGTCACTGATAGAGTCTGGTTCATATGTATGTTTATAAGCTGAGCTTGCAGATGATAAGCTCCTCTTATCGCACAGCAGCTACACAATAGTCACATTCCTGATCCCAGGGGAGTGACCCATCCCGGCCCCCGAAACTATTCAAAGCGAGCCTCGCTAAGAGGAATTAAATAACTAGACCATCAAAGACTGTACTGTGTACGAAAAACCATTGGATCACTACTACAGAAACCATATCAATATGTCAGTGCAACGAACAGAAACACCTTTAGGGCATTGTTTGATTGAAAGACCATCACCCAACTGCCACAAAAAAAGGTGGACAAAATCCTCAAAATATTGGGAAATGTAAATGCAGTGGTACATGGAAGTTTTATTCTTACCCATTCCTGTTGATTACTATCTGACATTCTCCTGTTGATCTGTCCCAAACTCGGATCTGCCCACTCAAACAGATACTTACAATACTTGATAATGTGCACTTCACGTGTTCAATACTCTGGATAAGACAAGATGACAAATGCCAAACACATATTAACAGCTAGGAAACCGATATCTCGATAACGAAGCAGAACGCAACCTATCCTTAAATGTAAAATGCTTCCTTTCTTCATCCGGTTAAGGTAACGAGATAAAATGTCTCCGTCTTATTCCCTCCTTTCTCGAAGGTAAATGTTACATTGAACCAACTAAAACACTCCTTTTACCTCGTTTACTCCTTTCGTTGAGGTAACTAATCTCTTACAAGTTCTCTTTGCCCTGCTTTCCAAAAGAGTTACATTATTCCTTTATTTTCTTACCTACCCCTATTACAGCGGATTTCGTATGAGTGAGCAAGTTACGGCATTGACTTATAGCACGGTTACTGTACGACATGTCGTGACATTGAAATGGTTCCCTTTACGGTCACGCAAGGCTACGGACATGCCGTATTTTTGTTCCACTCATACGAAATCCGCTCCATCCTTTTCAGAAAGGTAAATATAGGACCGAACCAAGACGACTCTTCTTCACTGCATCGTTACTCGCCCAAACGCTTTCGTTCTCTTTCACTATCCTTTTCCGATGATAACTATTACAAATGTTATTTCTTTCTTACAATCACCCCCCTCCCCCAACCTAACCGTAAGCTGTCTATGATGTTTTGTATCATAATCAGTCCTGAACGCGCGCTCTGATTGGTCAAGAGCCGTGTGTTATTAGAGAACACCCATGGATGGCGTCATGAGCGCGCACAACCAATTTTTCAACTCGTTTTGACTGGATATTTTCAACAGTTTTAGTTTGCGATTATTATATAAAACAAATAGGTTCCATTCTGGCGTGCGTCTGTCCTCTTATAGATTCACAGATGACGCCAAAACGTGAAGAGAACATCAGTTACGCTACTCGACTACGTTTCGTGGCGCACTTCTTTGTCCTCTTCACGTTGTGACGTCATCTGTGCATCTATAAGAGGACTGAGAATGGAATCTATTTGTCAAATATAAAATCGTGTATAGATGAGATAAGACAAAGTTTGTAATAAATAGAACACCTGTGCATGTCCACGAAGGCTCACGGGTAACACCTCCACCAACTCCGCACAGTCGACTCCCGTTCTTCTCCTGTGTCTCGTTGCACCAGGTGTAATCTGCAGGTCATTGAGGTACTTGCACACAAAGAAAAGTACGATCATCGCTAGCATGCCGAGTAACACGCAGTATAACGCACTCAGGTAATACTCGGGATCCAGTGTGTCTACCCCCGAGTCATAACCCGAACCTGAATCCAGGTCCTGTGGCAACGGTTTTGTGGGTAATGTCAATGAATCATGTTTTTGGGGCCCTTGCTGCGTTAATTTCGAAGCAATAATTTGTGTGTCGATTTGTAGACCGAGCTGGACGGCAGGAAAGACGCTGATATATCTGAAAGGAAAAATGCATGCAAAATATTCAGTAAAAGTACCATCAACAAAATTGTTATATGATAGGTCGTCACGAGAATCACTTGCGCGAGTAAAGTCAATTATCTCTCTTTTATTATACGACTTGGCGTTTTCGAGTGCAAATACGGGGGAAACGAGTGCAAATATGCGACAGGTTTATTCAACACTTAAAGGTTTTGTAAGCGCGCGAGCCAATCAAAATGGGACTGTTTGAGGAATAGTCAATCAGCTTTTAGCGCGCGAAAATAATTTTGTTCAAGCGAGCGCACCCGCGACATTTGGCTTCAAAAAGGCTAATAGTTTCTTCTCTCAAGATAGTTTCTTCAAACAGAGCTGTAAGGTATGCGAAAATATACATTATTTATTTCGTATAATAAAAACAAATTTACACGAAAAGTTGTGTAATACGGCTGGGAATTTCTACTCGTCAATTTAAATTTCAAAACAATACCCAGTCGTATTACACAACGTTCCATACAATAACCTATTTTTACGATGACGCACCTTCCAACAAGACTAATATTATAAAAACTAAGAAGTTGTGGCCAATGCTTTTTTGGCAAACTCGTCCAGGATGCCGTATTAGCCGTCTTTCCATTTTCGGACTGGCTAGTTCCCACATCACTTTTTTTCCAGCTATCTTTGTAATTTCCTTGAGAGTTGCGATCAGTACCATCCCGTGATTTCTCTTTCGTGCTGTCGTCTCTAGAAAGAGCTTCACGAATCATCATCTCTATAAGAGATTCGTCATTTGGTGGGACATTCTCGTGTCCAGCTTGGTTAGTGCCTGTACCGCTTAACGTGGACGGCACAGAGTAAAACACCATGTACAGAAAGTACACAATGGCACACACCTACAGGGACACGTAAATAATGTATATTGTTAGTCACAGAGTAAAACAGAGTAAAACACCATCTACAGAAAGTACACAATGGCAGACACCTACAGGGAGACGTCAATAATGTATAATAATAATAATAATAATAATAGTAATATTTATATAGCGCCGATTCCTATAGTCCATAGGCGCTTTACATTAATTTCAATTATCCTATTTGCTCTTTACATGAATAAAAATGATCCTAAAAATTATCTAAAAAATATCTAAAAATTATCTAAAAAATATCTAAAAATTATCTAAAAATTGTCTAGTTCTTTACATGAATTTAAATTATACTAAAAATGGCTATTTATAGGTAATTACATTAAAAAACTAGATTATAATAAATAGTAATAATTATTAATGATCATAGGGAAAATGCTCCCCTGAATAAGTAAGTCTTAAGTTGTTTTTTGAAAGAAGGTAGAGATTTATCAGAGTAATCTCTGAGGTTATCTGGAAGCGCATTCCATAGTGTGGGTGCCGCTACTGAGAAGGCTCGGTAACCGTAACCTTTACAATTGAATTGAACCCTTTCGAGGTAGTTCTTGGAATTAGACCTTAAGTTACGATTTGGTAGGTATTGAAGGATCAAGTCTATAAGGTAGGCAGGGGCATTGTGTTTAAAGCATTTAAAAGTCAATAATATGACCTTACATTGAATTCTATACTCGATTGGTAGCCAGTGTAGTTGTTGTAATACTGGCGTGATGTGTTCATGTCTTTTAGTGAGACAAACTAATCTTGCAGCTGAATTTTGAACGCTTTGAAGTTTCTGCATTAGTTGATTGGGTAAACCATAAAAAAGCGAGTTACAGAAGTCTAATCTGGACGTAACAAATGAGAGTATACTAGAGTCTCAGCTGATTGTATGTATATTGTTAGTCACAGAGTAAAACAGAGTAAATCACCATGTACAGAAAGTACACAATGGCATACACCTACAGGGACACGTAAATAATGGATATTGTTAGTCATACGTTTTCTAGATACAACGCATGCTCTCACTGGTTGACCCGATCACGTGGCAGTCGTCAAAATCTAATGTATCCCGCCCGCCTGCCACGTGATCACATCGTGACAGAAGACGGTATGATGCCGACGGTGTGACACCCCTCGTCTTGTGGAACATCGAGGATTTCGGAGAAATCATTAAGTGTTTAGAAATTACTGTGTTAGGTTACAAAGTTCGCCCAATGCTATTATTGCTTGTGGATCAGACCACGTTGCGAGTAAAAATTAGTGACAACTAGCAACAGCTGATGTTTGTTTTTTTCAGTTGTAATTTCAAGCCCTGAATTCCCTTAAACGCAAAATTGGTACTTTGCTGTACTTTGTTTCAATTTTAAGTCTGACGCATGCTCACGACACTATACACACTTTGCTTCAGTATAAAGTTGTTTTAACAACAAATAGTTCAGCAAAAGTCTACTAGCAACAGTTGTGAGATGTCATGAGATATTACTCTAAGAATCTACTCGCATTTTGCAAGTGCGAGAGCCTAACTTTGATTCCTGGGGATATTTCCGGGATATATACATGTAGCACAATATATTAATCTGTTTTATTAATATATTACAGTGTTGACCGTATTCACCCAAATAGTAAATTTAGATAACAAACCAGATTTATATGGTAAGGACAACATAAGTTAGATTCGTGTACAAATGTAAGTACATTCTCAGTTCCATACCATACAAGCCTTCTGTACCATCCTTGTCCTTGCCCAGAAGTAGGCCAGTACCAGCCTTTTGGACTTTTTCGGCATCACTGGGCAACTCGTTTCACGATGCGTGACCGATGCAGAGGGGAGGGGAGGTAAAATGCGCACGGGCTGCATAGGGGTAGTGGGACGTACGGGGCTACTCTGTTGTTGAGGGGAGTTGACTGCTGGACTTGCTGTTTGAGATTGACTCGTCTGAGAAAGACTCTTTTGCCGAATGAGTGCTTGCTGTACAGATGCTCTTTGAAGGTCTGAGATCTGAAAGAAAAGGAATCACATTCTGGGTTAGTTCCCTATACTGTATCGACGTCTTGTAACGCACACAGCAAATCTATGTTTGAAAAACCATTTCAGTTGAACTCGTGGATACGCGCAAGCGCAGAAATCGCGTCACTCGCTCGCTCACTCACTCACTAAGGTGTTAGCACGCCAAAGAACCTGGAAAGCACAGTGATGATAGCAAACGATATTCGATTTATTCAATATTTGCATATCGATATTAAAGTTTCATCAGTCGATGTTTCAATTCACGTGCCTAAATGTTTCGCTTCCAGGTCTGTCTGTATAGTTTTGTCTTTGTAGATCGCATCCATCTAATCCTTGTGGGAGATGTTTGTGCTTAGTCACCACCGATCTAGACACTGATATAAAAGCCCAATTTACACCACAATTAATACACGTGGTGCAATACGCGACTCATAGTTTTTTGGGTTACCTGTGGTCTTTCCGCTAAGATATCTATTTGCATATGTGTCATTTCTGTGAAATTCACAAATTATAGAATTGTGTGAATGGTCTTGCGATACCTACATGTATGTATCCACAAGTTCTCCATTGGGAGGCTCTGTTTACTGTTAGTGGAACCATGTAGAAATCATACATTCAAGTAACAGAACTGGAAATTAGGCTCATACACTCGCAAATCGTAAGTACATGTACATGTAGATTATTAGTAATGTGGGGCAAATATCATCACAACTCGCAACTGTTGCTAGTAGAATCTTGCTGAACTATTTGTGGTTTTATGGCTGTTGCTAGTGGATCAGACTATGCAACTGCACGTACATTTACATGTACAAATGTAGCAACATTTGCTAGCGGTATTTTCTTCTGATGTAGCACTATGGGATATCAAATACAAGAACTGTATGACATCCTTGAGCCTCAACATGGAACTTTCGTTCTTAAGCAGAAGAACATACAGTAATCCCATGGGAAAGGCTTTACCGAATGACAAACAATCTTTACAACACTGTTTTAGAAAGATCAACAACCGATTGGAGGTGGAAAATAGCATTTACAAACAGGTTTTGATAATACATGTAACACTACCAATCATTCATGTCATTTACCTCCATCCTGCGAATATCTATTGACAAAATGGTGGCAAAAAGGAAGACTTGAAGAAAGAAGTCAGTCAATAGGCCAGTCAGTGCAAACAGGCAAAACTCCTAAAGAGAAATGAATGAAGATGGCATAAGATCAAAATCAGCAACTACATTTACAAAGGTCATACATGAACACTGGAACCAAGAACCACTAGGATGTCAATGTTACAACCAGTATCACGTAATCTTACCATAAGAACATTCAATTACAGTTCTTATGGCATCTGTAATAACAGGAGTTGGCATTAGAAAATGTGGCAGACATCAGAGTATGAAATACAGTTTTGGTCAAACTATTCATTTATCACTGGTCATCTATAAACATACATATATAGACTGTGCACACTGAAACCACTGGATCAACAGTAACCATTGATGATACAACTGTAAGGAACAGGGATACAATGTAACAAGATACCTGGATGGCTGGAACAAAGGATAAATAGCCCATTCCTAAGACCAACATTTCTGTAAACAGATTCTTTAGCATGTATTTCCCTTCTTTACTCAGGCCTGGAAAATAAGAGTGTGCTCTCAAGTTACTACGATAATTATATCTACGCAGTCCAACTTGAACTTTAAAAGCAGTTTTCTGCACTGTAAATGACAAACTAAAACATACATAGCTATTTGAATCCAAAAATGTTGTTGGATAAAAAACCTTAAGACTGAAAATGAACATCGATATTGATCACTGTCAAAAACAGTTTGATATTACAGCACAAGCCACTTCTTCAATTTTGATTCTTAGGAACTCTATCATCCATATGGAGGTACAATGTAGTTAAGCATAACTGTTTTAAACCAATATTTAGTGATCTATAGATACCCACATTTCCTTTCAGTCTTGTCCCACATGCTAAGGTTTTTATCTACATGTACAACGTTATTGAAACACAATCCATGTAGCTTATACATGTACTGGTACATATACCTTGAGCTACTCTAAACTTGACATCTAGGTCCACAGGAGTAGACACAACAGACTTTGTGATGACCAGGATGTTCTCAACTCCAATCATTATGACTAGGTATGGAAAAATCTCACTAGGACAAGAATCAAATGGACATTGTAATAAACATTCTATTGATAACATGACATCAATAGCAAATATTTAATAGGAAATGCTACCTGCGAACTGAAGAGGTTTAAGGGTAATTAAAAGGTCAGAATAAATAATAATGATTGTAAGAAAAAATGTATTGACTCAATAATACAAAGTTGAAGTTACATGTAATTACTCATCACATCAAATGTATAGGTGCACATTGTGCATCCAAATAAATATCAAAGAAGTACATGCACAAACCTGCTATGCAAAGTTGGCACAATGCCAAAGATAGAACAAAGTCCTGCAGCCATTACGAGTGATGCCATGACTGTGATTACAGCACTAAAGGCAAGGCCCCACTTAGACTTCACCATATCTATCTTGGCTGTCAAACGAAATGGTACCAGCAAAATGAATTAATCAACAGCTGTACTCAACAATAACATATTTTATTTCATTAATCATTTTTAACATTTAAAGGGAACATCCACTGAAAAACAATATTTGCTATGAAATGGTTGTTATGGCTGTCTTAGGGTTTTGTTTGGACTTATTCCAGCTATTCAAAAATTAGAATACCTTGAAATTCTGCACATATCCCTCTTTACTTTTAGTACAATGTACATCCCTTTAGTTAGGAAATATTTTGTGTATTTGATAATGTAAAGATTGTTTTTTCAGTGTACATGTATTTCTTTTTTGGAATATGTCCCCAAAAATGCATCTAGATATGTTAATTGCTATGTTTGTCACCTATAAATTGTACACTAGATCCAAGATGACAGTGCACAGAAAATTCAAATGAGTGTTATGGAAAGGAAATTTGGTATACGACACTTGAGAGCAAACATTGTTTTTCAGTAGATATCCTTAAAGCCAAACTTTCTTCTGGGCTATTCCAAAAATGTACATGTAAAATACAATGTACATGTACTACTCTTCCCAGTAAACTGCAACACCCCAAGTTTTTCTGCGGCCCCCATGATGTGAATGGTCTGTACCATGTGATCACTGTTTGGCATACCGCCAGTAGAGATTTTTGTGTGGCGGTGTGAGAAAAGCGATGTGTTGTTCTGCATTGTAGACAAAGAATGCCTTGTTGTAGACAGTAGAATGAGACATTGTAGACTAGTTTGACATTTCAAAACCGCAGAACGACTGACTATGAGATCTTAAAATATGAACTACCATCTTAAATCTTAAAATATCTCAGATGAATTGGCAAAAAATTTCCTCCATTTACCTTAAAAGTTAAGCCATGTTATGTGGTTCTTCAAATACATTTATTAATAAACTCCAGAACGTATAAAAGAAGAAGCAAGAAGCAAATTTGTCCCAGCGATTTATACACTTTGAAATCAACAAGGCAGTCGCAACTTGTCTACAATCATACTGGCTGCTGCTGACAAAACATCTACCCAGCGGTGTGCCAAAAAGTAATCCATGCTACAGAATATTCACATCACGTGGGCCGTAAAAAACGAGGTGTCGCAGTTTACTGGGAAGAGTAGTACAATGTACATGTATAACAAAGAGGTATAAACTGCTAACTTACATTCATGTGCATAAGTATACTTCTTACAAACCCATACCAGGAAATCTACATAAGTTACTCTATGATTCACAATAGAACTAAAGCTGAGAGGTGATTGTGTCAAATAATACAATCATGCTAAACACAGGTTGGAGCAATGTTTTCTTTGGTTTAGAACTTTGCTTTGTTTTGTATTTTCAAGCAATTATTTTGTTCTGGATGTGAGAAAATGTTACCTAACTGAGAATTTACTTAAAGTGCTTAAATGTACTTACCTACTGAGAAAGCCAAGTAAAGAAAAACAACAAAGTATGCTACACTGATGGGTCCAAGCTCAACCAGACTGCCACTCTCTCTCTGCATTAAAATGGGAAAGTAAAACATACCAGGTACAGTATGTATGACTGTATATGAAAATTTAATTTCTCTACGAAGACCAGGGACACAACTTGCAAATAAACATTATGTGAAAACAACTACATAAAGTTGAGAGCAGAAGGCCAGTGTCACATTTCCTTGGAAGCCTGGCAATGGCTTTAACAAGAAAAATTTTGTGCATCTTTAGAATGTTATGGTAAATATGGTCATTTTACGGAATAGTATCGTAATTTTTTAATACCTAAATTAAAGACACTGAAAACCATACAATCATGTACATCCTGTTACATACTAATAAAATTAATGTACTTTTTTCATGCCAATGGCCAGTAACCTATGACTTCCTGCGATCTGATTGGTTCCTGGAGCATATGGCATTTTTCTATCTCTGACCATGTTCAGAGTAACCAGTGCACACACTCTCAATTCGTCAAGTTTGTTCAAAAATTCATCTCTCCAGTCAAAAGAAATAGAGATTTAAAAGACATAATTTACTGGCTTTATACATGTACATGTAGGCTCTGTCTGAATAGAGAAAAAACTGTGTCCTCCATCTTGAAAGTACTGACCTCGGCCTGTGGTATCAGTTCAAGACCTTCTCTATACAGACCTCCCATCTGGTAAATAACTCAATATTCGCATATATACATGTATATATAGTTTTATTAAAATACTAAGTATGATCAACATTTTTCACCTTGTAATAAATGTGGATGACCTGATCATCTTTTATCTTCTCTGGTCCCAGGCCACTCTTGGGAAACCTACCTCTTAACTCCCTCCTTAGGCCTGCAATGTAACTGGATTTAACAAAGGTTCAATATCAGTTTCAAAGAATGCAGCAGCTTATAGTAATTACTTACACACTGAGTGAGTCAGTGACACAAAGACTAATACTCAAGTGTGTGATGCACCACAACATTTTAGCTCAATCTCAATAAAAGGGTGCCCTGCCTCTTTCCAAGATTTCTATGAACTTTTATGGGATTGGAGCAAATTTTAAAGTGTTTAGAATTTTTAGGCACTGATACTCAGGGGATGCTATTCATAAAGTCTGGCGGTATTAAAGCAAGAGTATGTGTTGCAAATGAAAATCTCCAGAAATAGGATGATTAGTTTTTATTCTTCCTTACAATGTATATACATTGTACAATGTACACCCATGTAACAATTAAGGATTCTAAGAAGGTGTTCTAATTATCAAGATACCGTAAATGCCTGCAATTAGGCCACACTTTTTTGAACAGGGTGTTGCTTATACACAAGGTGTTGCTTATACACGGATACACGCATGCATACATATCGTTATCACAAACACTCGCCCCAGGCCCTCCTTCAAAATTCAAGATGACAGACCTCGGACTCGTGTGCATAATAGTTTCACCAGAAAACCTTGTGCTTTAAAGAATGAGGTTTCTTGAAAATCTTGTCAGTTAATGGAGGAATAAAAGAAGATTCAAAAGTCTGGAGTGATATTAATAAAGACAACAGTTAAAATATACTGGTACACAACAAATGACAAAGAAAGTTCGGTAATCATATTCAAAGTTATGATAGCAGTTGGCATGACTTGGAATGACTTGCTTCAAGTACAAGCATTTACCAAGTCCGACTCATGTATAGGCATTTCAATGTCACCAATTCAATGTCACGCCATGCTGTACAGTAACTGTGCCAATACTTTAAGTCATTGCTGTAACTTGCTCACTCATATGAAATCTGCTCTATGACACCTGTGCATACACATACATGTACCTTGGGTCATGCGAGTCTAGCAGCAGTGTGACAGCATATCTGACAGTGTGCTCTGAGTCAGTTCCTTCCATGTTTGGGTAGAGACCAGTCTTCTTTAGTGGAATGCCAAAGATGAACTCTGGGAAGAAAGCTCTAGCAAGTCAGAATGTTAACTGAGGGTCTTCGAACACAGTACAGTCAAGTAGTTTATAATTAAGTACATGGTGCAGAAAAGTAAACATTTGAATTCACTGGATAATATTTTCTACACAATTCAATCCATGTACAAATGTACAATTGTACATGTATAAGGTATACATGTTTATTCATTAACAATACTAACTACATGACTGTATTACAACTACTAATATATTCTACATTGTACAGGTCCAGAGTAAACACTACGAAAGCCGAGAAGGGCCACTTCCGACTTCTGACTTCCGACTTCCGAGTTTACGTAGTACTTTTAAGGAACGTTATTTTTTGCATGTAATCAAAATTGGCTTTGTATATGAAAGGTAAGAGGTGTAAACCACACACATATGTATAGTTTATTCGTATATTTCTGAGTTTGTAGGGTTTTTGACCCAAAAAAAAGAATTTCTGACTTCCGACTTCCGAGTTCCGACTTCCGACTTCTGAGTTCCGACTTCTGAGTTCCGACTTCTGAGTTCCGACTTGCATACATACATACTTTATTTATACACATAACCTCTTCCAAACTATTTCCCGGTTTTTCCAAAATAACAATTCTCAATCGAAACTGCAAGAAACGCTGTTTCTCTGGCATCTTTAATCCGAAATACGGGCCAAATGGCTTGTTTTAAAGATACTTGGAACAAGGTTTCATTTGTCTCACTGGAAAATTGATATATTGAAGTGATTAATCGTTTTATGTACATTTCTTAGATTCGTGAAATTCTACCTATTTTCCTATTTTCAAATCTGCCATTTTATTGTGTTACTTAAAAAAAACTTAATTTATTCCCATATAAATATGCCATTTAGAGGTGTTTTCAAATTCAGCTCCTTCTACAATGTGGCTTTATGGTTGTTTTAAAAATGCTACAAAACTAACACTTTCACTTTAGCCCTTAAATCCTATATCACAAATAAAGAAAGCCTGGACAAATTATTACGAAACTGATGGTATTTTATTCCTGTTACCTTATCGTAAGGGATTTGCAGGCGGTGTAACAAAATGACAGTTTCAGCTATACCGTGAACCATAAATCTCAAAATTTTTGAGATTCGGGTGAGTCTATCTTTTCCAAATTGACCATTTTAAGCTATACTGTGGATCTCAAATCTCATTGAATAGGACTGAAAATGCTATAAATGTTACTCATGTATGTAAACTCAGAAGTTGGAAGTCGGAACTCGGAAGTAGGAACTCGGAAGTCGGAACTCGGGAAGTCAGAAATTCTTTTTTGGGGTCAAAAACCCTACAAACTCGGAAATATACGAATAAACTATACATATGTGTGTGGTTTACACCTCTTACCTTTCATTATTATACAAAGCCAATTTTGATTACATGCGAAAAATAACGTTCCTTAAAAGTACTACGTAAACTCAGAAGTCGAAAGTCAGAAGTCGGAAGTCGGAAGTGGCCCTTCTCGGCTTTCGTAAAACACAGAACGTTTCAAGAACAGTTATACATAGTCAAATAGATTAATTTTTAAATATGGTTTGGCCATATAGTTTTCTACTCTCATGTAAGTGCATCAAATTACAATTACTTCTATTATTGATACATTTCTTAATATATCACCATACCAATTGTAACACAGATAAGTACTTTACCTATAGATGCATATTAAAGATTTATTATTATTATTATTATTATAGAATACCGCACCACAACCAATAAACTTTAGTATTCTGTAGTCATGTAATGCTCTCCTGTCAATTTGCGTGTTGGGCGAAAAGTAATGATATCACAATTACCTTTCAGAGCTATGTTGATTGCAGGCCTACCATGCTCCTGATACAGATCATCTATGACATTATAATCTTCATCAAATCTACAGTTATGTGAATAAAAAGTAACAATTGTCAGAATATACAATGACTGTAATAAATAGACTGAAAAACAAATGAAGCATCAAGATAAACACATGTAGCGTATAAATGTAGCTGTTTGATAGAAAATAAATGAATGGTTAAACTTATATACACATAAGTATGTATACCAACAATGAGAAAACCGGTTACAGTTTCTTGCTACTCAGTAACCTCATACAATGTACATGCATATCTACATTGTACCTGTAGTTAAGAACCCATTTTTTTACATTGATCAATAAAAGTAAAATTCAGTGTTATTTATAACTGAAGTAATAATGGGTGCACTGTACCTTTCGATACTTCGATTCCATAGGTTTGCTGGTGATAGCAGAAGGCAACCCTTAGCTGGAAGGAATTGACTGTCTTGAAGCCTCAACCCTGAGCGCTGTCTAATGGATGGTCCAGACGTTACATGCAGACACACGTCTGATAGGCTGTTACCACTGTGAAGATAAATTAGCAAGCACAGCAGTTCAAAAGTGAAACTTTGTGATTAAAGAGCTAGTTGTAATAGATCAATCCAAGGTCACCATAGTCTCCTTCGCAGCCGTTAATTGTGTCGCTTAGTCGGGAGAAGCGTTGCGTGACAACACCAAAAAACAGCTACGAAGGAGACTAAGGTCGCCATTGCCATTATGATATCTACTTTAATTAATTAAATTAGCGACAGCACCAATATTGCAAAAAAGAACACCTCAAAATTAGTAAAAATCCCAAATCAAACTGTTATATCTTGTATGGGAGCAAAGATACGGTCCCACAAAGTAAGAAAATTTTAGACATTTGACTATACATCGGGTGCAAATTGTTGATTAGTTAGGTAAGTCCGCTTATATGTGGTTGGATCACAAAGATGTACACTTTCTTCCTGCACTTGGCCAGCATTGTGAAGAAGAATATTATAATAAATAAATCTTCATCTCTTTGAGTCTGATAAACATGATTTACAAGAACCTGGACTTAACTTCATTTACCTCTGCTTGTCCTTGTAATCTGTGATGGTCTTGGTGATAAAGAAGGCAGGTTTGAGTGCCTCTTTCATTACTTCATTATTCTGTGTAAGGCCTGCTGTCCATGGCTTCAGGTTAACAGTCAGCACAAATTGAAGGACATAGAGTAGGGGCTTCCCAACAAACTGAAACACAATTTGACAATATTTTTTTTTTTTTAAACTCTGAATTTTAATAGGACCTGAAACACCCATAGAGGATGATCAAAGTTAGGACCCAGCTAAATCACAGAACAAGGATTGAATTTGAATTTTTAATTGTATGTCATATATGTTTAAAGTTCAATATATAAAATGACTGATATATGTGATGTCTGAGTATACATTTGTATTTCACTACCATCACTGAACATTAACAGGGATCGACCCACACTTTCACTTACATTGTACACTGTTATGGGTCAGAAAAGGTCAAATTTTCACAATTTCAAACAAGCATAGAACATAGAGTATTCTCTGTATTTACCAAAACATTCTTCACAGAATTACTCAAAACTAATTGATGATGAATTGATATTTATGATAAAAACAATTACATGTATTACATGTAGGTGTACTTTAATTAAGCAGATACACGATTGTACAATGTTCATCGTAGGTGCTTGCAATAGACAGGTTACATGTATATCACCTCTCCTTCTCTTTCATATTCAAGGGAAAACCTACCCTGCAAGCAGAACCTTTTTCATGGAGTTGATTAGAAGGCTCCGCTCACAGGGTAGGTAAAGGCCTGTACAATTAGCACACTTCACTAAATACAAAATACAAGGTTCAAGTTGGAGTTGTGAGTTGGTTAGCAATTTCTTACCCATGGTGGTATTGTGCTGTCATTTCTAGGAAACATTGTTGTGGTTCTTCCTTCTTCAGTGGCAGGCACTCCAAACCCTGGCCTCAACAGTGGTGCACTAGGAGAAATTATGATGAGAGGATCATTTCTACATGCAATTACCACTATTCTGATTTTATTTACCTAATTTAATGACTATGCAATTAGCTCTAAAAACCTTAAATTAGTGAGCACTTGGGTTTACCGAGGTTAGGTTTTTTTTTTATGTAGGGGTAGCTAGGGTTTGGATTATGTAATGTAGGGGTTCACAAGATCGGTTTATCAGACTATTGGTTTATTGGACTATCAGTTTATCAGACTGTTGGTTTATCAGACTATTGGTTTATCGGACCATAGGTTTATTGGTTCATCGGACTATTGGTTTATCAGTTGTGCCTTTGAGTCTTTTTCTCAGCCCCCACCCCCTGCCATAAAGGCCAAAATGGGTCTGTCTAGAGAGTCCAAGCACACACCAAATTGCCATGTATTTCTCTAAGTTTGTTGGATAATTTATTGGTTGATCCCAACATTATTTATCCAACACAGAAATGATCCCCTAGGTCATGACTGGTGTAATATTTTTAGTGGCTCGGTAGTTGATCTCTTCATTTTACGAATATGCAAGGAGTTCACCTGATACATATATTTTTAGTGGCTCTGTAGTTGATAATGTTAAATTAACCCTGTCTCTATCAATAATATTCCAACTCCCCCCTCCCCACCACACTAGAGGATATTGAAACTCAAGACTGGAGATCAATCATCTTCAATGATGAATCTAGATCAGTGAGAGGGAACATTCCATGAGTTCAGAACAGAATATAAACTCGAAGATTATTTATTGGAAGTTAAAAACATAGATCATCGCGCAGCATTAACTAAGTTAAGAATAAGCAACCATAGTTTACAAATTGAAAGAGGCCGTTATAATAGAATTATGTGAGTCCTGAAATGAGAATATGCCCACATTGTCAAATTATGAAAAACATTTTTTATCTAAATGTCAATTATACCAGTATTCTGATCTGATAAATTCTCTCTTTCAAGATATAAACAAACAAAAAAAAACTATAAAGATTTAATCACACCAAAAAAGCATAAGCCAGAAATAGCAAAATACATCTACGAATGTTTCAAAGTTAGGCAAACCATCCCTGTATAGAATATTGGAGAAGTATGCCTATGTACAGTCAATCGCTTGGCACTCTAATAAAATGTCTTGTCTTGTCATGTAATTCCAGAAAATATCCATACTCCCACCCCAGAGCGAATTGGAAATTTCCAGAGAGGAGGGGGGTCATGCAGGGGGACCACAAAATTATAGAGTTTGTATGGGAGAAAATTGGAAATTTCAGAGGGGTGGGGGTCTTATTTCAAATTCCCTCCGTGATGGGGTTATGGATATTTTCTGGAACCACACAATTTTGACATTTTTGAATCAGAGCATCGCAAATGCCCCACATCATGGACATGCCATAGGGTCAGGCTTTGGAACAATTTGTAAAATATACTGTTTTTGACTCTTGTTGACAAATTCCCTACCCCCCAGCTGTTCTTTGCTTGGTTGGGCAAGTTTGGAATTGATAGATTAAGACTTAAGTACATGTACAACATTAATTCAACAGTTTATTTGGTCTATAGATCAATTAATTTACGATATAGTTTGCCTTCGATTCGGTACGATGGAGAATGAAAAAAACCTGTACAACTCACGCTAACACTGCATCTAAATATTAAACGAAGAACCAGAAACACACCTGCATGTGAGAACGACAATGGTAGAGAGAAAGATGACGAGTCTGGGGTGGGTGGCGCAAAACAATCCATGGTCGTACCAAACCCTGGCTATCAGACTACTCGCATAGTCTTGGTCAACACTCTCTTCGCCTGGGGTTCCTTCGGTTTCCATGCTACCTCCTGTCCTAACCTGGAAGCACTAAAGATCGTCTTTGAGATAAACCCTGGCGCTTAATGTTTCAAATTCACTCCTTCTTCCGCCTTCTGGTCGACTCATAAAGGAGAGAAAAACGATCCACGAGTTGACCACTACAATTACAAAACGAACTTTTGAGCTCGCTAGCAATAGCATACAAGCCCATGATCATTGGCTAGTGTCCCCATCGTCATATGTGGCATACCATCGTATGATTCTCTAAAGGTATTGTTCGTGTGCAGTCTTGCAGTAAGAGCTTCCGTGTTCAGTTGTCAGTTCAACACCGGCAACTTGCAACAGTCACAAACATGCATTCTTAGAGAATAGAGTTATTCGAATTTGATTCACGTGTGATTTGACTCTCCTTTAACAAAAATAAACCTAAGTAGAAGAGTAAAGTGCCGAGAATAGACACTCATCAGTTTCCTATATGTTCTTTTACCCCCAGTGCGCTAATTCCGGGTGAAATAAGGACTAATTGTGGCTTCTGCTCTTGTCGAATCAGCTAAATTTGAACCCCGACGCCATTCAATCTTGACTATAATCTCGTCCCCAGACTGCCAGAGCCCGCGCTTTTTTCGGCTTTTGTCCGCTGGCCGAAAAAAGCGCGGGCTCTGGGAACGAGATGCGCTGACCAAGTCTGAAGGCTCCGACATTTGCACATATCACGCATGGCGTGACGTTGCATGTCCGCAATGGAATGATTGCGTGCTCACAAGTTACTACTGTCAGTTTCAAAACACGAATTGTACTGTTTCATCAGGGATCCAAATATTGAGAAAACAATTGACCTATATCATTATGACGTCAAATCAAAACAATCTATTGTTTAAACGCTAAGGATCACGGTCGCGGGAGGGGGACAAAACAGCAACAACACAAAGGAAATCGCTATCAAATGCATTTTGTAGAACGTAGAATAGCGGTAACAGCCACCAAATACGGTAAATATTGTGAGATAAACATTGATACAGCTGATATCTGGAAACCAGACAATTCGAAGTTAAATTTTCCTAAGCAGAGCAGATGTAGTTCAAAATTCTATTGTTCAAGTCGATTCTGGCCTTTTGTATGTGTTAGTGCCTTGAGAGTTGTTTTCCCTCTTGGCACTTTGGGACGCAGGAGGCCAGGCGAGCCCCCTCATAAACAAGCCGTGACGTCATAATGATATAGGGTAATTGAAACCCGAGAGGTTTTATTGTTTTCGAAATATTTGAGTCGCCTGATGAAACACGAACAATGAGTGTTTGAAATTTGTAATTAGAGGGCGTCATAGACCAATATACCTGATATACAATGTAAATGACTTGAGGCTGCACGCAGCCGTATCTTTTGGAAAGGTGTAACGCGGACGATCTCATACACCTGCGCGTTTGGCATTTATCGAACGCACAATGATAAGATGCGAAAGTATACACCCACAGTCGATCTGATCTAAAACTCCACACGAGTTAGAGTGAATAGGCATATCAAACAATTGTTGTCGTTCAGAGTAATATTTGGGCCTGACTAGATGCTAGTGAGGCATACGCTCATCCTTTCCAAATTTCGCTATCGATTTTTTTAATCGCACTTCCTGTAGCCTACGTTGTATCCGCCTCTCTTCTCGGCCGGCTCGCTACACTTCCTGAACGTGTTCTAGTATAATTCGACGATCCGTCCTGCTTTCCAAATATGGAATATATTGACCATATATGGAAGATCACAGGGAGCTCTCAGGAACGACACTAGCACAAGTAGAACTTGAGTGAACACGAGCGAGGTCAAGTAAGTCAAGATCCGGATACCCTAGCATATAGGATAACACAGATAGCCCCAAAATACTAGGATCCAAATGCTGTGGATCTGATCTAAAACCCCACACGAGTCAGAACACGAGTGTACTAGCGATTCATATTTTACTTAACAAAACATTATAATAAAAAAATAAAAATAAAAAAATTGTGTTACCAACTTAGTTGTTTCGGGTTACCTGTGTTATCAGTGCGGTACCCAACCCCCAAAAAATATGACGGACGGTTGAAAAACTAGTACCGTTATAGTTCTTATTTCTATTTATACCAGTTTGGGCTCCAGTGTTTGTCCTCTATCGATAAGGTATGCTTCTCGAGGTTTGCGTACATCATCTCGATTAGTATGAATGAGCCGCTCTAAAGGAATTAATTGCATGTCACCGGGAGAGTGGTTGTTAGTGAGAAAGTGGTCCGAGACGGCAGTAAGTTTAGACTTATTATAATAGTAGACTTGTCAACAGGGTGGCGGTATTCGTTAAAGTGATCTTTAATTATAAGGCGACACTCAGTTTCTCCTATGTATTGTTCGTTACAGTGATTGCATTGAACCATATTGATGATATTTTTAGAATTACAACAGGATTACAATTAATATGATGTTTGATGGATCTGGTCTAGCCAGTTGAGTGAAAAGTGTAATTAGTTTGGCGGTGCTTGGGCGAGTGCGTCTGTATCGAACTGGACTAGGAACAAGTTGGCATACGAGGGTGCCATTCTTGTTCCCATAGCGGTACCATGTATTTGTAAGTAATTTTCATGCATTGTTAAATTTAAAATTATTCATAGTATGAATCATTCTTATGAGGGGGGGATATTCATAATCAACTCTATATACTAAAAAACGTTTTAACCCCCCTCAGGAGCCACTCACGTAAAACGTACACCACAGGCAGCCCAAGCTCAACCTATGATTATGAATCTCATCAACTAAATCGTCAACACCGACGTTGGAGGGACGTACTCTAATTGGTTAACCTCACCCAAATTAATGTAACAGCAGGGACAACCGGAGTCACATCGAAATCAGAAGAGGCTGAATATAAACTACAGTTTGAAAATAAAACCACTAAGGGACACTGAGGAGGTACAAACGTACACCACAGGCAGCCCAAGCTCTGTATCTGCACCATGTATCGGACTACATCAAGAAAAAAAGAGCTAGCTAGACAATGTACTAAAATGTAATATATGTATCATAGGACCATGTTATACTTAAAGACACATGATGACACGAGAAAAGTTCTTAATTTAAAGTTTCAATACTTTATTTTGTTATATTTTTTCTTCTATGAAACGATATCTGATACGGGAATACGTGATACGTAGTACAGATACGGAGCTTGGGCTGCCTGTGCGTACGTACCGTTAGCAAGTGACATTTCAAGTTAGGTCAACTAAATTAGTACTAAATTTAGCTAATTTAGTTAAATATAAACCGTCAACGACGCTGTAGCGACTCTAAAACTGATTTATAACAACTGATGATCAACTGATATGAGATAGCTGTATCAGTTCAGAACCTAATAAACAACAGACGAGGCCGATATTTGACGCATGCGCTCTGCTGACGAGACTTTGCCCTGGACCGAACATGAAGGATATTTGCCCGAGACAGAGGGTCTGGCTACTCGTATAGCTCACGCAGAAATTCAGTGGCACACATTTTGAAGTTGACGTCTTTCGTATATTGACTTCAACAGAAGAATAGATTAGAAAGTTGAAAGCGCCCGCATCACCATCGGTTCTGAACAAAACAACCCACGGCTTATCCAATCAGTTTAAATTCTTCCTTGGATATTTCCCCTAACTGCATCTGATAGTTAGTAGCTTGGGTTCCATACAATTATTTATTAACTTCTTTATTAAAAGATTAATTAACCATAAAGCAAGCGCTGGCGCTGGCGCTCAGGTAGATTAATTGGCATGGGTCGTCAACCCTTATATTGGATAAATAAATATAGGTGGTAGTCAAAGTCAGTTTATAACGTATATCCTTAAGATAAATAAATATTTTAAAGCAACCATATTGGTAAATATTTAGCAATGGGTTCTTTTTGAGTGGCGTAGATCTGTCACTCCTCAATTAAAAAGAAATCATATTATCAAAAAGTCAGAGTTGTTTCTCTTGTTATAATCTTGTATTTATAATATAAAAGCATAAAGACTTAGTGTCTCTTTGTACCAACATCTGGATAGTTAACAATTAGACCCGCAGCCCTCATGGGCTACGAGTCAATAGCCCATGAGGCGCAGCCGAATGGGCTATTCACTCGTAGCCCATGAGGGCGAGATGTCTAATTGTTTTAGTATAAACTAACTAGTCGGATAGTAGAAAATATGTAGCTTCCAAAAACACTCAAATGGCCAACAACTGGTTTAAAATAATTTTCATTTCAAATACTGACGTTTAGAACTCAAACTTTTGACGTAAATATTTTAGCAATCTGGGTAGCGTGAGGTGAGTACGTGACATGGTCACGAAGATTATATTACGCATTCTTTTTACATTTTTCAAAACGCTAGCTGATGAATTTGTTCAAAAAGTATTTCTTAACGAATTCTGACCACCCCATACGTTTTTTATGCAAAGCAGATGAGACCCTTGCCTTACTCTACCTTAGCACCAGAAGTTAACGAAAAGTCTTTTGTTACCGTCCACCAATATGGCAGCAATGACGTCGCATGCAAACGAAGAATACGGACGAAACTGATCCAGCCCTGCGCATGCGCTCTGACGCGATTGGCGGGCTTATTCGGGAGTCATAGTTTGATTCACCGCAGCACTGGAGTTACAATGGGGGGTACGAACCAGAGGAGACGGCTGAAATTCAGGCTACTGACGTATATGGTACTCGGTTTTGTTTGACATCGGATACCTTTGTCTTGCGTGAGAAACTGATTGACTACACATTCGAGCTAAAACTTCCATTTATCTGGTTGTCACTGCCGACCTCTACCTAGACTTGTCACAAGTCGACTACTTTTAGAACTACTTAGCTGAAAACGAACTACTTGAAAAAACTACTAGTTTTCGGCACTATGATGAAATAAAAAATCTCATAAACGGACTTGGAGAAAGTCTAACCTCTACCCGGAAGGAAACCATGTACTGACTAATGTGTATAATATCTTGATCATTAGCAATATTTTTTTGTTATCTCACGCCTGCGAGTATGTCCTGGGTTCCAGAGGTTAAATATTTGCCTTTTGTTGGTAAATAGCGTTTAAAGCAACCACCGAAGGCAATTTGGCAGTTCGGCGAACGAGAGGACAAAAAAAATCAACTTTTCCCTGAGTCTCGCTCGCCAAATTCCTCTATAAACGCTATTTATATAATTACCAACAAAAGACAAAACATTTGTCACACTTCGAGTGTACTTGGTGTGCTGGAGGGTTCGACGCCCATAAAAAGCTCGCACTATGTTGCTTGAGCTTATGCTTATGTCGTTAGCATAAACCAGGATTAGTACTGAAAGCAAAACCCAGTTACTGTTAAAACGGACGGGCCGGTAGGCAGTCTTAGGGTATCTTGAAGATGATATCTGGAATTTGTCCATCGGCTGTGGTAGTGCCATTAAAGCTTGCTTCGTCCACATCAAAACGGAAACGAACCCCCGAAGCCTCGCACAGGACATCCCTCATCCCGTCATTACCCCCGAGTGTTGGCGGACCCTTCAGTAGAACCCGTATGATGTAAGACTCGTGACCCTCTACAGTAACTGGATCATCAAATACGATATCATGAACCTTCTCTGTTGACTCTGGAAAATACGTCCCTTCAAAAGATCGTAGACAATCATTATGCGAGTCTAAAAGCTCGAGATCTACGCTATACGGTTCTGCGCAGTCCTCCGCATGGGAAATCCCGTAAAGGCCCACTCCCATTATCTTCACGTCCCGATCTACGGTAAACTTTATGCTGTCGACATTTGTTCCCTCGCAGTACCAATCGGAGCCATGTGATACAAATCTCGTGCATCTGTATACTCGGTGCGTCCCGGGTCTTGGGGTTGTGGAAAAGTTATCGACTTTTGTCGCACCTTTTGATCCAAAATAGAGAAAAACAGTAATGGTCTCTTCCTGAGTAAGGATTCCCGACACTGCTGCATCTTCTGTAAACTCTTGTAGCGTCATTACTGGAAAGCGTATGAGATTCAAAGCACTAGAGAGAACTCGTCGTTTATTTTCTGGAGTTGGTGATAGTTCTTTTTTCTCGCATTCATTTTGTGCCCACAGTTTGACTGCCTTGAACAGCTCCGCTTCCGTCACAGTTAGAGTGTCCCTTGATAAAACAGCCATTAATGTATCGTGATCTATCTCCGTGAAATCCTCCGAAGTTAGTACTCTAGGTGTTTCTCGTTCAATGATTTCCCAGCACTTTTCCTCCAGTTTGGGCTCGCAGTAATATCGTGCTTGTGGCAAGAGCGTGAAGGCGTTTTGGTGGTCAATGTTTTGATCGAGAAAATCCACACACCGCTCTGCCAAGAAAGGAAATATGTATTTCTTTGCAAGATAAAGGATACCAAGTACATTAGACTCATTAATGTTGGCTTCGTCGAAGTAAACGTAACTCAAAAGCTCCAGGAAGGACTCGATCTCACAGTCGGAGACAATTATCTCTTCGCTTTGTTCCGCCATTTTTCCATAGAACATTGCATAGAACACAGGACTACTAATTGCTAAAACGTATTTGTGGCCCGGAATCCTTCTTCTTTTATCTGCTTTTCCCACGAGGAAAGCAATGTCGCTTAAAAGTTCATTTTTGAACATGAATTGGCTCCGTTCTCGAATGGAACGCTTACTTGTTTGCCAATTTTCGTTCTGATACGAGAACCCCGCCATGTTGGACGGATTTAAACTAGTCGTACCGATTTCTTGCTTTTCTGTCTCTTGTCTTCCCCTTGCGTTTATGTTTAATATAGTAATTAGGTTCAATATACCTGCTATGTGTTTACAATTGACCACCATACTGACACCAGTCGATCTGTAAGCCAATTAAAGTCGAACTTCAAAACAAATAGTTTGTGGGTGGCAGACAGACTTACCAGTACAATAGGAGACCAGCAAGTAACTTGTCTAGTAGAACAACTGCCGTGAAACAAATATATTGATAAACACGCAGTTACTGCATGGTGAATTGAGATGCATATTTTTTTTCGAAGTTTTAATACATCAAGTTAATTATTTGTCGATATGAAAAAGGACGGTGTTTTAAACTTAAGGGACTACGTTTGTACAGCTATTTAGTCAACGTCGTATGGGGAGATGGGGAATAGCACGGTCAAGGAATTGAATTCCAAGACAGAGATGGATTATGGTCTTTGCATTTTTGCTATCTAAATTCCCTCATTCTCAATTGTTTTCATTGTATTTAGCATGCGAATGCAACGCATTCATAGCATGCACGTACCTGTAGGGCATGCCGGTCGTCAAACTACACTGACGAGGTACTCGTTCGATTAATCGTATTCCGGAATAAGAATTAATACACAGAATGATCACTACAAATCGATTATCATGGGATATTTTAGCCGCTGGAATATTAAATGTTGTTCAATGTATCATGAATAGTATATGTATTACAGTGCAAAATATATCTGAATCAGTGATGTCGAGAGACCATTCCGTCTATTCATATTCTGGGATATGGTCAATCTGAATTCTAATAAAGTTGCACGAAGAATTCACTAATTGGTTTTGGCCATAATATATCTCAATACCAAAGTATTTAAAAGCTAATTGTATGAAGCGGGAAACATTTTTCCCTATAAGGGCTGCATACCTATATAAGGGTGTCCCAACCAATAAGAAAGCATGCCACCTCTACCTCGGCGGCCATTTGACCTTTTCTTATACAGTTAAAATGTATAAATATATATAATAAATACAAAGGGCTTAATAATGACATAGTGCAACTTTATTTGATACACTTCAGCATGTGTTAACGTTAGACTCTTGTCTTCTGACAATTGGTAGGTAGCTTCATAGTCTGATCTGAGAGAAAACGGAAACTAACATGTTACCGTCCTGATATAATAGTATTTTGGCAATGTGGTCAACATAATAGTGGGTGGGCAGGGATGGGCATTAGTGAATTATTCGTGCAACTTTAATATAATTCAGATTGTACTTCAGCTACTGTGTATAGCCTGGCACAATTCTATAACATGTTGCACTCCGAATTCACTAATTGGTTGCGTTCGTAGCTACTAACCTAAGAAGTAAGGACTACACCAGTGTATTGCGGGAGATAATAGAACCGGTTGAAAGTGGATTTTCTTGACCAGTCAGTCTTGTATTGACTTGCTTGGCTGCTGATGATGATGCGCCTCTGCTTGAGTGTGCCTTAAAGACATCAGTATTTACTCCTGCCTCATCCATGACCTGTTTCAGCAATCTACCAATAAAAATGGAAGAGATTGGAGCATGGAGCTTTTGAGTAGACAGGAATAAGGCTTGACAATTATTAACTCCTGGTAATCTAAGAGGGTTAGTTCTCCTAACATATCCCTGTAAACAAGCCACTGGGCAAAGTCGAGGCTTTTTTGGCAAAGCCGGAAAGAAAAACACAAGTTCTTTACCAGGGATTCGTGTAATAATAATAATAATAACAATATTTCTACAGGAAAAACTCCCTCACGTACTGTGATTTTCAGGGAGGTCCTGCATAACTAAAAGTAATAACGAAGACTAAAAGGCTATAAAAGGTTAAGAACTAGAGCTAAAATGCTAAGAATACTAATGTTAGACAATAGTGCTATTACTTTATAAAAACTTTTAAAAACGATCAAATTCTCAGCGATCTTCGAATTGAGGTCTAATACACCCTATGCATAAAGGCCATTTTGATTACAACTGGATTTCTCCTTTCAGCAATGAATATTTGTGAAAACCAACATTGTCACGTAAAAGAACATGCAAAAATACGTAATCCTGTGAAATTTGAGTGTCATAAGTTACATTGCTACAGAGTAATAAACTTTTGAAATAAGAGAGATTTGTATGAAAATAGTCAGCCATGGCCCTACCAGCCTCGCTTTCATGTTTTTCTGAGCCTTAAATGGTAATAACTTTGGATAAATTTGTGATAAAACTATTAAATTGCACATAATGAATAACATGTACTTGCTCTTTCAGGTTACGGTATCAATTATTCTAAAAATGTTAAAATTCTGAATTTATGTAAATCAGGTTCCAGCTTTATGCATAACGTCTATGCGTTCCAGTCTTCGATTGCTTGGAACGCAGGTGGTGCTGGCGCTACGACCGCAAAGCATAATTTTTCCCAAAAAGTCAAGTTTTCAAGATGGCGGAGAATCAACTGTGGAAAGTGTCATTTTGGCGGTAAGTCAAACGCTTGTCATGAGTTATTATTCTACGTTTCGTCACATATTTTAACATGAATAGAAATTAGAAGTATCGGTTTATCGATTTATCTTGATCATTGAGTCATTTTGATGGTGTTTATAGTACTTTTAGCCCTATATTTTACGGTGGAAATTATTACTTCTCAATGTGAACATGGATGAGTGTGAATGAGTTTCTTAAAAGTACGCATTCGAGACTTGGAAACTTTTACTAAACCCATCAACGAATCTTCCTCTAAAGTTGGGAAATCATTCCCCAAATGTGTATGATTAAAACTGTGTAAAAGCGCCTCTAAGCGCCACCTATCTTCGATCTGAATTTTTGACTTGAATTTGGGAAGATTTTGGCGAGTAGGCTAAACTGCATAATACAACGCCACTGCGTGCCACTTAAAATACTTGAAAACTTCGCTAAATTCTTCATTATAATTCAGGTGTATTTAGACTCGTTCTATGAATGATTTTGGGTTGAGTTTAGAAGGGTTCAGTTTAGAAGGTTTGTATGAAAATTTGAGAAAAGGAATTATGCTGAGCAAAGTGGCATTGTATTCTGCAGTTGCTTCCTAAACAAACTGCTAGTGTTAGGGGCCGACCATTTGACTTTTGAGGGGGGGGGGGGGGGGGGGGGGGGGGTGGGTGTTTTTGAAAATAAATTCCTGCAAGCGGAAAAGCTTTGTTCTGGCTCCGCTTTTTTCACAAAAAAAAATTCGTGCAACAACACTGCTAAAGAAAAAAAAATCGAGCACAGACAAGAACACCCACAGGAAATCACTGAGCGATAAGTGATCTGTAAATCTGATACAGATTTCGTCCTGATTTACATAAACTCTCGATTTTTATTCATTTAATTATTTTAACAGATGAGAGAATAATTACCAGCCCAGCAAGAGAGGTCACGGTAGTGCTACAGGAGATGTCCCTGGAAAGCCATCTCAAAAAGTCTCGAGGTCGGCGAGTGAGACAAATGAGAGGAAAACAAGAGCTATTCACAACTTTTTTAAGCAAATAATTTGTTTTCAAAATATCTTTCTTATGCACTTATCAGCAGCTTCCTCCAGGGATAGACTGCCAGGCCGACCAGGGGGTTAAGTTGGGGAATAAGTTGGCAAATACAAGGGGTTGAATGTAAGTTTTGCCCCTGGGTAGGGGAAAATGCTGGACTTTGTTTGAAGTTCCAAGTTAAGGGATGGGGGAATTTGTAAGATTATAATCTCACATAAGAGGGATTTTCTGTTTAAGGAAATCGTGACCCAGGGGACTTTGACTAATAAGATTTCCCCACCCCTGGGGAAAATCATCAAGTTTGTTTCACCCTTTTTGCAATCCCCTTGATCGTCCCGGGGTCTACCCCTGGGGCAAGCTGCTGATAAGTGCATTAGTTGATTCTGTGCACCTACATTACACATGTGGAAATATTTAAATTATCTAATTTAATATAAATGGAAACAATAAAAAAAAATATTTACATGTACAATGTATGTACCGTAATTATTTCATAGGACAAATCAACCTGAATTATAGAAAAGCTAAGAAGTAATGCTTAAATGCTGGAGCATAGGGAGGTCCTTAAAATTGGGGGAAACTCGGGGGGGGGGGATGATTAATTCCGAGACATTTTCATTGACGACTTCTGTCTCTCTCAAACTTTTCAACTCCTTAATTCAGCCAATTCTACTATACGGAGCGAAGTATGGGGGGTTGACTCCAACAACAAATTAGACAGAGACCCTATCGAACTAGTACATATTAAATTCTGTAAATGGATTTTAGGAGTGTCCAAATACGCAACAAACAATGCATGCCGAGCCGAATTAGGAAGATTTCCTCTTAAAACAGAAGCAATATCCAGGAGTTTAAAGTTCTGGCTGAAACTGCAAGTTTGCGATACCGACAAACTTGCAGTGGACGCTTTTTTAGACTCAAGCCTCTTAAATAATCCCGCAAGTTGGTACAAAAAAATAAGTAAGATAGTCCTCAAGCTCGGATTTGGAAATATCTTAGTCCCCTCAAACACTATCGCCGATAACACATCAATAATTTGCAAGAAACTTAAGCAATTAAAGGCTATGCGACATAGAGTTCCAAAATTGGCACAGTGATATTTACAATGATACAAGAAGAAATGCCAATCAGAGAAATAAGCTAAGGACCTACAGAAATTTTAAAGTAAATTACGAGTTCGAAGACTATCTATACGCTTAAGAAACTTGAAGCATAGAACGGCTCTAACAAAGCTTAGGATAAGCAACCATGATTTAGAAATTGAAAAAGGAAGACATGCTAGGCCATTTAAAAAGGTCGATGAAAGACTTTGCAAATCAGTTCTGCCTGCCTAGAAAGGAGATTGAGGATGAAGCTCATTTCCTCGTAAAATGCAATAAATACAACCATTTACGAAATGCGTTCCATGCTTCAATGCAAAATGAATTTCAGATAAACATAGAAAAGTTATCCGAGGAAAGTCGGCTAAAAATAATGTTAAGCCCCAACAATAGGACAGCAGCTATAGTTGCAAAATTCATATACGAATGTTTTATGTATAGAGATAATGGCCTCAAAGAACTCTGATCGATTCTGCCTCGACTCTCATAATTCTGAAAGACCCCAAACACCTGTAGCACAGTGAAGTGCACATTTATTTGGATAAATGTCTATGTACAGATGTATACGACTCCAAATAAAAAACTATCTATCTATCTTCTGAAACTGGCTTATGTGAATCTTGTTCTTAGCCAGCATAGCAGCACAAGGAGCTCCATGCACTGTCCCCCTTTCCCTCCCTTGCACTGCTACACAGGCTATATATATATTGTTCTGTAATAATTATTTGTCTCCGTAAAATTATATGCTGGCTTAGTATCCTAGTATATAATTATGCACAAGCAGCTGGAATGTCACTCTCTTCTGTTCCTGTATCAAAAGAAACAAAAGCCAAATGTTATAAAGGGTAAGAAACTTGTTGCATTGACTATCATGTTTAAAGCAATTCTGGACTTGGTTGCTCAGAAATCAGACATGATAGCAAAAATCTTGACAAAAAGCAGAAAACGATATACCAGTCATGTATAAATATATATTTGCAAAAACAAGACCAAATAAAATTAGGCTGTGTAGTATGATCTGTTTGTTTTACACAACCTACATGTAGTACAACATATATATTAAGCTTAGATTGGCTCATCAGAAACCATTGTAGTCATTTTGTACCAGTCCACTGCTTATGTACCGATGAAATCGAAACTTGTGTGATTATCCTTGAAATATCAAATCAATCAGGGGAAGGATACTGTCCGAAAGTCTGAGCAAACTGGGTCTCATCTCCTAGTCAAAGATGAAGATCTTCTAGTCAAAGATGAAGTGTTGGCTTATCTTTCGAAATATTAAAGTTTATAATAAATTTATAAACAATAACAAAAGGCTGACAAAATGAACGCTCCTATTAATAGACCCTTCCACGGTTTCTTTGAACGTTTGATATATTTGTATAACAGCAAATACTGCTGAAAAGAGCACCTCGAAGTTAGTCAAAATCCCAAATTTGAGAGAGTATATCTTGAATAGGAGCAAAGTTATAGGCCCGCAAAGTTGGAAATTTTTACAGACGTTTGTATGGCACAAACTTGCCCCTCAATCAAAATTTCCATACATTAATGTCGCTCCTCGCACAGATTGACCCTCCCCAGCACTTGTACAAAGTATAAGACAACAACACTGTTTGTGGCGTATAAGGGGGAACATGCCCAACTGATGACAAGACAAATCTGGCGTGACGACCTCCATGGTGCAAACTAGCAGCAATAACAATAGACCTTTAAAGCCTCACTAATCTCCCCAGCACTCCGCGTGCTGGATCGGACAAGGGTATTGGCAGGTCAACGCAATCGTACGAGGCTCGCGCGCGTGCGCAGAGCTCGCACTAAACAAATGACGTAGCAGTTACGTCAGCAGCATAACAACGAGCAAACTACGCTTGGGGAAGTCGCCAAACAGACTTAACCGCCACAGATGCAGACATGCATCCCCCCAAGCGAAAAGAAAATATCTTAAATTGACGCGCCGAAAAGTTGCGCTGGGCCCACGCTAGCCATTTGTGGGGCCACGGACAAAAGCACGTTCTGAGGCGTTCGTATGTATAACTGATAGCAATCAGACGCCCACCGCCCAAGAACTTTTATAAGCCAGTCTGGTAACCCTGCCGCGGCTGCCGCGCTTGCAGCACCGATTCTAAAGCTATGGCCTTTGAGGCTCTTATACGGCAAACCCGCTGTGCGCACTGCATCCCGTAGTAGGTTAGAGACTGACGACCTTGTCAGAAAGTTACCCGGAAGTGTATTGTGTAGCTCTAAGGTAATTGCGCATTGCTTTGTACGGCACACAGTTCGCTTTGCAGACGATGCAGCGAGGGCTTACAATGATGAAAATGAAGCAATACTTTAATGTTCCAGCTTTCATACCGAGACAGTATATTATCATGAGGTTTTTAACTAACCAATGTTATGAGCTGTACCGTACTGCAACTAGACAGCACGTGCACGCATGAAGCGACATGAATGCTCTAAAGACGTGGCATATAGGCTAAAACCAATCCTAGGTAATGATAGAAAATAGCACGAGGGACTAAGCGGTAAGAACCCAGACATGAATAGGACTCTGAGTGAAAAACACGACCTTGGACTTTGGATATACCAATGCTAAAGTCTCTGAACTTTATATATGTAGATGTTTAGCGTGACTGATGACCTGTTGGCTCAGGTTCCATTAACTGTATTTTACTGACCTTTAAGGGGCAGTAAATTGAACAAACGTCTAAAATTTTCCGAAATTTTCCGAGTTTGCGGGCCTATAACTTTGCTCCTATTCAAGATATAACTCTCAATTTTGGGATTTTGGCTAACTTTGAGTTGCTCTTTTCAGCAGTATCGACGGTTTTGCTGTTATACGTATATATCAAAAGTTCAAAGAAACCGTGGAAGGGTCTATTTAGAATCACTTCAAGCAGTACTACATGTGTACACCGATCTAATTCCCGGCGTAACTAATCGATAAATCGATTAATCAATAAAATCGATATTAATCGATAATAGTCGATACTAATCAATCGATTTGTATCGGACATCGATAAAAATCGATTAAAAAAAATTGTGACTATCGATTTTTATCGATTTTTATCGATTTTTATCGATTTTTATCGCGTGGGCAAAAGTGAGTTGAGTACTGACTCGGGTAACGGCTCGATCTCTTACAAATCTTCAAACTTACCCAGTCATAGTTACAGTAGATCTTGAAACAGGCCAGAGAATTGGAACCACGTCTTTTTGAATATGGCCAAGTCACCCTCTGTCAGATTTCCTTAGCACTTGGAAAGCTTCTCCTTTCTCTCCACGCTTGCACTCTAGAACAAATTCGTCCTCATTTCGGTTTAGAGAAAAACTACACTCGTGGTAGCCTTTGACCACAGCGTCAAAACTTAGCCTCACAGCGTCAGACCCCTCCGCCATTTCAGTACGTGATATACGACTAATGAACAGTTTTACTCTGATATGCCGCAGTAAAACGATCCATGGCTATTCTATCTATATATTACGTTACAAATAATAATCGATAAAAAACGATAAAAATCGATTAAATAGCCAGCGAAAAATTTGTGACTATCGATTTTTATCGATTACCGATAGTAATCGATATTAATCAGGTTATTCTATCGATTAAAATCGATTTATCGATTAGCTTTCCGATGATCGATTTTGATCGATTAGTTACGCCGGGTCTAATTGCAAGCTTCAACTCAATATTTTGAGCCTTGATTTATATGCAAGTAAAAAGGCGAAGGAAAAAACTAAACTCACCTATTGAAAGCTGGCAAAAGTATTCAACTCTCAATTAGCGCCGTTTCGTGGAGCTGGAGTAGTGGAGACTGTCGCTTTTTTCCCTTTGAATTAGTGCTCTGTGGCGCTTTTCACACAATGTTTGATAAACTGTAGAAGGTAATTCATCCCCGTGATCCCTCAACTTGCTTTTTAATACCCGAACAAAACGCTCTTCGCCGTCGAACCGATTCAAACAGCTCTCTATTTGCGAAATGAGCCGATTTTGTGAAATGGACCAACGTGCTTTGCGATCGTAGCGCCAACACCACCTGCTTGGAACGTAAAGCGCTGCTTTCCCCAATTTGTGCGGACGCGTGGGAGATGTTAAACCTGGAATTTTAAATTCCACACCCTCTGGAAGAGTTTTCATGAAAGTTAAGTCTATAGCCCGAAGGTCAGACTGACGCTTTGCACTTGAAAGTGCCAGGAGCATGGCACACTTCTTTGTGAGGAACTTTCAGACTAAGATCGCTATTCGTAGGGAGTTGGTCAAGAAATGTAGTGACTACAGCAACATCCCATGCAGGTAGATGTGTACCGTGGTTTAGTAGGTCTCTTGTTAAAAACCCTATTCATGAATTTACACACTAGTTGGTGTTGGCCAACTGGAGACCCATTTAATGCATGGAGGTACTGTGGAGCTTATGGCAAACCTTTAAGTATTGATAGTAGCATATTATTTGCCCTGTTTGAACAGCTCGGTGAGAAAATAAACAACATCGTTTCCCTTGAGTAATGTTTTCTTGTTTTTCTGTAGGAAATGTATACACATTTCTCTAACTGGAAAACAAACTGACTGAATCCTCTGGAGAGCTCGACAACATCACATGATCTGATTTGGGACAACAAATGTCAAGCTAATTCGATCTATTTCAGACGTTCGTCGTTATTTCATGTCCTTCTTGTCTCTGTGGCAGGCCCGAGTCTAGTTCAGTACTCGTGTTATTATTATTTTTGGTGTTTCGAGTTGGCTCAACACGTGATAGGGTCAACCAATCACATTCGAATCCGCACGGGACAAACCGCGGGACGGGTCTTCTCTCTGAAAAATCCAATCACTGGGAGGAAGTTCAAATTAAGGAACGTTGTATGTGTTATTTTAAAGACTTGTTGTTGAGATTTTACTTTGCCTCTTGTATTCTTATATATGTAACTCTTGTAAAAAGATTTGAATCTAAAATAATTTATTATTCTCTCAGATTAAAAAAATTGCAAGAACAAAGGCGTTTATTCTCACGAGGTTGAAATGTACAGATTAATTGCATATTTGGTTCTATCCTAGGAATAAAGTGAGGGGGGGGGGGGGTAAATTGTCATTGAGCCGGTATGACCAAACTATATCGGTCCTGGTCACGAGACTCGGCCTCAACGTGTCGCAAGGATCAATTGAAAACCTTTTACCTTATAGGAAATTAACGCTCGTGTTAATTAAGGTATTTGAAATTAACGCGACTTAAATTAACGCGAATAGGAGGGAAAATTACTTCCAAATTAACAATTAACGCCAAAGAAGGGTAAATTTTCAAAATGAAGGAAATTAACGCGATTGACACAAAGTTTTTGGCCGAAATACAATGAGCAGATGTCGAGAACTGCTCTTCTGGAAGCGAGAGTGAACTAGAAACATTGTAACCGATATACTTTTAGGCTTTTACATTGTAAAAGATTGAAATACAGTGTGCAGAAAACAGAAAGCCATTGTTTCCTAGGTTTCAAATGTGTCTGGACAGGATCCAGAATTTGGGGTTGTAACAATGGAAATTAAGGTCGCGGAAATTAACGCTCACAAAAATTAACGCGAATTTTAAAGATTCGCGTTAATTTCATGGAGCGTTAATTTCCTATAATAAGGTAGTATATCTAGATTTCTGTTAAACGAGCGCATCTTCATTTCAAGAGGAACTGATGTAGGACAGTTCTCTATAACAATAATGGTCTTATTTTGAATAAAACGACGCCTTATTTGAAGTCTTTGAATGCGTTTGTGGCTGTGTCATCAGGGACGCAAATAATGAAATCAAATGCCAATTTTAAAGGTTGAAGCGTGTGTCATGGAAATCGATCAATGGATGAGCAGCAATAAACTCAAACTTGACAAGGATAAAACTGAACTTCTAATGTTAAGTTCACGTTTCCGTCCACAGCCACCGTTAGTCTCTCTTTGTGTTGGCGATGAGGTTATTCATCCCTCTGAGTCGGCTAGAAACATTGGAGTCATTTTTGTTAGGTCTTTAACTATGAATGATCACGTCAATGCCGTATGTAAGTCAGCTTTTTATCATTTAAGGAATATAAGTAAGATTAGGAAATATTTAAGGCTTAATACTACTGCCGAAAATTGTTATTCATGCTTTCGTCACTGTGAAATTAGACCATTGCAATTCTTTACTTTGTGGCCTGCCTATATATACGTTACAGAAACTCCAGTATGTACAGAACGCTGCTGCTCGTCTTGTTACCTACACTCGTAAATATGAACACATAACTCCAGTTTTAGTCGAACTGCATTGGTTACCAATTGAACAACGTATTATTTTTAATATTTTATTATTAACTTTTAAGGCATTGAATGGACTTGCTCCTTGTTACTTAACTGACATTATTGAACATTATAAACCGGCGAGACAACTTCGTTCCTCGTCGTTAGTCATATGGTTATCGAGCCTTTTCAGTTCATGCTCCTAAGCTATGGAATAACCTTCCACTGGAAATTAGGACTTGCTCCAACGTTGCTGCTTTTAAATCTAAGTTAAAAACGTATTTTTTTAAATTAGCGTACAATTGATTTTTTACATTTTTTTTTATATTTTTACATTGCATAATTATCAATTTGTATATTCATATGTTTCTATTTTATCAATTTTTAACTATTATCACTGTTATTGGAAAATATATTGTAAAGCACTTAGGGCAGTTTAATGAATAAACGCTATATAAATCAGATATTATTATTATTACATGTTGGATGCAAAATTGTTTCATCATATTCAATGCATGTTGAGAAGGTTTTTGGCTGCCGCAAGATGAAAGGCAAATTTTCAGCTAAGGGCTTATTCAATACTTATCAATGCAATACCATCTTATTAATGCCTTGACAACTGGATGTGTCTCCTGACATGAACGGACTGTCAAGCTGTCACTATACCAGAGACGTAGGCGAGTGATGTACCACTCAAACTGGTACTCAAGCAGTTATCATTTAGGAAGTTTCACCTGCTTCTGTTCCAGCTAACTCCTGCTTTAGCCGATGTAATATTGACTCGTTTGTTCTCAGATTGGCCGAACGAGATAAATTGCGTGAGAGATTCAAACTGAAATCTAAGAGTCTGAATCTTTCGCATTTAGCACAAAGTCATCAAAGCACCGCAGATAAATTAAAACTGAGCACCTAAAGTAGATGGTGATGAATATACATGAATACGAGGGCATATTCTGAAACCCTATTCATGGATTTAGTAATTGTTCAGGTATATAGCCTGCGTAGGTGGCAGAGTTGGAGTTTTACACAGCTCGGCCAGATAGCGGCCAGTTCAAAGCAATACGCCGCCAGTCTCGCGAAAACTCCAACACCGCCAGCTTCGTTGGCTAGTTCAGGTAGGGCCAAACGTTCTTCCTGTGTATGCATGCTTACAGATTCAACAGGCCTGATAGATTTTAATTCATATGCACAACTCTCGAAGATCTGTTGGCGCTAAGCCAATCAGAAATGTTTACGAGTTCATTATTTAGAGTTGATTGAAGCCAATTAATATCTTTCGAGGCAACATATATATTAGTGTCATCAGCAAATAAATGAAATTTTAGTACTGATGAGGCATTTATGTAAATCAGAAAAAGCAAGCGGCCTAAATTTGATTCTGAGGAACACCACAGAGAATTTCCTTTGAGTCAGATCAGTTGCCATTAATATATACTTATTGCTTTCTTCCAGGCAAGTTAAGTAGGAATGAAACCATTCATGAATATGACCTCATTCCATATTGTTGTAGTTTTTGAAGTAATATATCATGCATGATTTACTGTGTCAAAAGCGTTCATAAGATCAAGAAAAATACTACAACCAAATTCATTGTTGTCAATTGAATTCTTTATGTTTTCAGTGTCTGCATTTAGAAACGTGAAACATGTTATACGTATATGCATGACCCATCCAGTGGCGATATATATTATACACTCGTTTTCAAAAACATTGCTTTTGATTTATATATACCTTATATATACTTTTGTTCTCCATTGTTTTAGCTGTCAAATTTGACAAGTATACAAAGGTATATATCTATTTGCAGTGCAATGTTTTTGAAAACGGGTATATATAATATAATATAATATTTATCAAATAAAAGATGGTTCTCCTTGTTATATAACAAAATTATGCACGCTCGAGGTCTTGAAAAACTGCGGATGCACGAGCGGAACGCGAGCATATCTTACGAGCTTGTGAGCGCAGAGAACAAGTAAGATAGTTCATCAACACGAGAAGTTAAAATTCGTATCTCTAAGTGGCCATGTGATGTTCTGTTTAATATATATAATTATCGATGAAATACCAGTTTCAATCTCTTACTAAAAAGGCTAGAAATCTTTGAAAGCTAGTCATAATTTATTTTCAAAAGTGATATCTTCACGTGTGAAGATATCATTTATATCTTCACGTGTGAAGATATCACTTTTTAGAAAGAAATATACACTGCTATTTCATCGATAATTATATATTAAATATAATATATATATATATATATATATATATATATATATATATATACACTCGTTTTCAAAAACATTGCACTGCAAATATATATACCTTTTGTATTCTTGTCAAATTTGACAGCTAAAACAATGGAGAACAAAACGTATATATATATATTAATCAAAAGCAATGTTTTTGAAAACGGGTATATATAATATATATATATATAATAAATATATAATATATATCATATATAATAGGATATCGAGATACTGCACAATAACTGAACAAGTTAACATCTGTTCTCTGGGTACGGAAAACTGATGATTTTGTTCTTTGAAATACAATAAATAAAGTACATATTGCGTTGTGTGCAAGTTTTACGCATTCCGACTACATAATAAATACTCACCACCTCACAGTGTTGTGTCTCAGAACTGTAAAATAAATTTTGAATAAATGATTGTTTTCCCTTCAGTAAACAATATGTTTGTCAATCGAGAGCCACGACAATCTTCAACTGAGCGTGATAAGTTTTCTTATAAGGTCTATATGGAACAGTAGTCAAATAATTGGATTTTTAATAAGGACAAGAAAAAACTCGCCTTTATTCAGTTCAGGAAGCTAGGGTATAAATACGAAGGCAAAAGAGCTCGAAGTAGCCAGTTAAATGTGCAATTAGACGTTAGCTTTCAGTAAAAATGATATTATAAAGAAGGGTCATAGTAACCGAGAAGACAAAAGACATAGTAACTTGGCAAAAATCGCAGATTGATCGACTGATGTCCAAAACCGGTTTGATGAATTTCAAAATTATTTTCTATGAACTTTTACACTGAAAGAGACCGAGTTCCAGAATTAGTTTTTAGTATCTTATGTTAATTACTTTATTAATCTGAATGTTCGCCGAAAGAACCGGTTTGTTAGCTATATTTAGGTAAACGGATAAATTATTCATTACCAACGTCGACAGTTCCGCGTCAGATAAAATGATGGCACAACAAGAGGCGCATAGTTAAATTACTCACGATTAGGTATTCATTCCTAAAAATTACACGCGAAGGAGTATATTTATTTGCCACTTGGTCTGTGGAAAGAAGATTAATTCATATTAGGTAATGATTTGTTTTCAAAAACAGGTAATTCGGTTACTAAAAAAATCCATCGCCCTTCTTACATCAAATGGTAAATGCAGTATTTCAAAGGCTAAAATATGTTTTACAAAATTACTGAATACAAATTGTTCACTTATGATATTTGCCAGTTCAGAAGGCCATATTTTGGGAGAGTGTTTCAACTAGAATAATACTGGCGCCCAAGAATAACTGGTTAAACTCCTGTTATTGTCAATAACCCGATCTCTATGGAACAACTGTATAGCCACAAATATGTAAACATCGGTGCTGCTTCCAGAAATGATTATTCAAAAAACAATGACTATTGGTAGTTTATATTGCTTACATACCCGCAATAGGAGTTTGGCGAATAATTTCCGAATTTCTATTCTTTTGTTCATAAGAAATATAGATATTAAAACTATTAAATTAAATGTACGTTCTGCCAAAGCAAATCGAAGGGAAACAAAACGCAAACAAGCCATAAACAAAGATTTCGTTTTCCAGCAAACCAGTAGTCTAAGTGAGTTCTCACTTCGGAATAACTCGGATCTATAATTTATCGACTCGAGATGAAAACGGAATATTTAGAAATGTTAATTTTTCGATATAAATTACAGAAAAGCAGATTAAATGGAATATACACAAGTACCACAGTTATGAAGCATTTATTAGAATTCTCCCCTCACGTGTGGCGTTGTTTGATCTCAAAATCATAATCAAACTCGCACACGCTTCAAAAACACCAGTGAATTCAGAGCTAAAATCTCTACTTATTGAATCGTCATCTATCTAAGCTAAAGAACGCCACATCTGACTTCAAGCCAAGTACAATTACAATAGGAAAATCAAATTAGAAAACATCCTAGAGATGAATTACAAATTCCGCGCTCGAACGAGTTATTTTGAAAACAGAAAGAGAATCCATAACTATCGCTAGCTATATTTGCATTTTATGTCGGCTCAAAGCCCAATTGATGGTGTAGCATTGGAAAATGTCACTGAGCAAATTTGAGAAAGATTAATTTGCTCATATGTTGCAAATCGGTGTTGAATTGACGACTTCTAAACGAAACATTTATTGACTCATTTCTTAATATCTCTCCATTTCTCGTAGATTTCGTCGAGGTCTGGACATGTTTCCTTGAAAACATCTCTTTTCTTCGCTTCCTTCATGTATTTTTTGAGTTCTGGGAAAGAGTCAGGGATAACATAGCCTTTTACAAACTGCGCGGCGACTTCTGTATGGTAGAGCTTGGCCAGCATCTTGCAATCGTGCAGATTTAACTCATCTCCTCCTAAAAACACGCCGGGCCTTGAACGTAGTAATGTGTTCACCTTCCTCAGCTCTTCTTCATAGATCTTTTCCGTTCCATGAGGGGTTCTAATCCACTTGCTCAGTTTCGAAAATGGTGTGATTTTTACAACTTCATGACTCAATTCTTCGTCGTCACATCGTAGGGGGATTTCTGGAAACGTTTCCTCCAAAAAGTTACTGATCTCGTCCGCATCCTGGTACTGAGCTTCTTTGGTTCCATCGTCATTAAGTACTGCTAATACTGGTAGCATTGTTGAATCCAGAGAGGCGAAAAAACTATCGAGATGCTTTCGTGGTTCATCGATGTAGCGCGTCTCAAAGTGGAGTTTTTTAAGTTTTAGGACCATTAAGATGTATTGGGAGTTAAAACATCCCCCGAGTTTCTTATTGGCTTTATTGCAGATGTATGATCCCTGCAAATGGGAGAAAACCAAATTGCATCAAAACATATACAGAACTTGTCCATGTTCTGCAACCGGCAATTCATGTCTGCTCGGAGAACATGGTATATTTGCCAATCGAATGAATAATAACAAAAATAGCAGTTGCAGTTACCTTGACACAAGCTACCAGCTTCATATTTAAACGTCTTCAAGTTGTGCCTTCCGTTCTCGAGTTCATATAACTAAATACTGGCGATATTTTGCTTTTGTGAGACAACAAATAATAATTTCAACCTTGAAGCTACAACTCAATCTCGTCACACCCCGTACTAAGCGACTCCATACAGTGACACAAACAAATGCGATCTGTCAATATGTCTCGTCTATTCAAGTACATGGAAGATTATTAATATTGATAAGCTGCTGGTGGTATAGTGAAGTTGCCAGGGGAAAACAATTCTGCATAAGTTTAAAATAAACCCGAGAGGAACTGAACCGGCCACGTTTTTTATATTGAAGTGTTCTTATTTTGGATTATAATTGTTCTGAATAAGAATAAATATTAATTTTACTGGGCAAAGAAGCAAATGTGAATTTTACCGCATTTTGCAAATTGGATGTTTCTCAGTGGAATAGGTTCAGTAAACGATTCAAAGAACGTTTTTACTGTCGTAAAAATATCTTAACTCTAAAAGCTTTCCGATTTCAAAACTATTCAAGTCATTAACTGAAGAGAATGTAAACGTCCCTATATTCAACTATATTATTTATGCAGCAAAATACAATGCCGTACATCTAGTATTTGATTCTCTGTTGACGTCAATCTCAGTATTTTTTCTTTCCATGGTGAATATATTATTGCCCAGTTACTATTATACGAGTTCCGAGATTTAGTTGCAATACTAATGTACAATAGATTTATCTATATACATGTACATATGATATGCATATAACTTAGCCAGGGTGTTGTTAGAATCCCATTTCCTTTCATCATGGATCGATGTTTAGATCCTGCCTTCTGTGTCAGTCTCCCAAGAACAAAATTTGATATTTTTGCATTTCATAAAGAATTCAATGCGACCACGCACGTGCAACACCAAAGTATTTTGCCGACTAAGTACTTTAATGCCATCTTAATTGAGCTATAATGATGAGTTTGATAGCTTGTCAGGAATTCGTGATCACCTATTTCCAGGCTAATTGGATTTCTCTATCTCCGATTTAATGTCGTGAGAGAGAATCGGCTCTTACGTTAATGGAACCACACAGGTGTGGGAATTTTTGTTCCATTCTGCTCGCGTCCTATTTCATTGTTTGCGTAAAGGCAGTAGTTTAAAGTGCACCTATCATTTATTTAGTTGTCAAAAATATCGATTCTACATCAAGTGAATGGTTGTATGGTAGAATATCTCTTGATTTGAGTGTTGCGTCTATGATCATATGACATCTTCAAAATGCTAATGACTGTGACGTCAAACCAGGAACATTTATTAAAACAAAACATGCTGGTAGAGCTGAATGACCTTTAGCAAGCATCTGTGATATGATTGTAGTTTGTATCAGTGAATATAACATTTATACAAATCAAATAATAGTTTCATTCACAACCGAGAGAAAGAAATTACAGTAAATGCCTGGGTTAATTGACGTCACATTCATTAGCATTTTGGAGAAAACAAATGAAACCCGAGAGGCGCAGCCTCGAGGGTTTTATTGTTTTCGAAATATTTGGAATCCCCTGATGAAAGACGAACAATGAGTGTTTGACATGTCTTCTCATGCGAATGCAAAACCGACAATTTACATACGTTTCTTTTCAAACTTCATTAGCAAGTATTGTTTACCGTTTGACTGTTGTATCTAATTATTCGATAGATGGCTTATTATTCTTTTTTGATGACAGCGATTTCAACTAGCGTACTGGTAGAGTAGTGGACAAGAGTTAGGACAAACAGTCGGAAGGGTCGTGGTTCGAACTCTAGTGGAGGCAGACTTTTTCTTTCTATGTCATTCTTTATTTCTTTACTTCTTCGCTCCTTACTTGTAGTTTATCAGTATGTAATTAGTTAGTGGTTCATGAATATGATGATTAAGAAATATTGATAACAAGGGTTGGAAATATGATAAAACACTAGTGCGTTTGGAACTGGTGTTTCATTGGATGTCAAGATGCATCCACCTGACGAAGCTTCGAACAAGGGTTTCACCCAGTATCAAGACCCATGCATGTGACCAAATGCAGTTCCTCCATTGGATGACTATCTCATGAATTATTAATGAGTTTGAGAAATACCTTTCTCAAACTCATTAATAATTCATGAGCTTTTTAGTCAATCAGAGGAGTGCATTTGGTTAGGTGGATGAGTTTGGAAACCCAATGAAACACCAGTGTTTCAACTGATTTTCAGTCCTAGTGGTGAAACTGTTCTTAATCATCATATTCATGACCACTAATTAATTACATGTACTGATAAACTACGAGTAAGGAGTGAAGAAGTAAAGAAACGACATAGAAAGAAAAAGTGTGCCTCCACTGGAGTTCGAACCTCGACCCTTCCAACTGCTTGTACTAACTCTTCACCACTACACTACTGGTACGCTAGTTGAAATCACTGCTGGCAAAAAAAAATATATACAACAGTCCGAACGGTAAACAATACTTGCTAATGATGTTTGAAAAGAAGCGTATGTAAATTTTCGGTTTAGCCATTCGCATGAGAAGTAATTTCAAACACTCAATGTTCGTGTTTCATCTGGGATTCCAAATATTTCGAAAACAATAAAACCCTCGAGGCTACGCCTCTCGGGTTGCATTTATTTTTTCAATATTTGGATCCCCTGATGAAACACTACAATTCGTGTTTGAAATAGTACTTCTCAAACTCATTAATAATTCATGAGATAGTCATCCAATGGAGGAACTGTATTTGGTCACATGCATGGGTATTGATACCGAGTGAAACCCTTGTGTTTGATCATGTTTCCAACCCTAGTGATCAATATTTCTTAATCATCATATTCATGAACCACTAACTAATTACATACTGATAAACTACAAGTAAGGAGCGAAGAAGTAAAGAAATAAAGAATGACATAGAAAGAAAAAGTCTGCCTCCACTTGAGTTCGAACCACGACCCTTCCGACTGCTTGTACTAACTCTTGTCCACTACTCTACTAGTACGCTAGTTGAAATCACTGCCATCAAAAAAGAATAATAAGCCATCTATTGAATAATTAGATACAACAGTCAAATGGTAAACAATACTTGCTAATGAAGTTTGAAAAGAAACGTATGCAAATTGTCGGTTTTGCATTCGCATGAGAAGACATGTCAAACACTCATTGTTCGTCTTTCATCAGGGGGTTCCAAATATTTCGAAAACAATAAAACCCTCGAGGCTGCGCCTCTCGGGTTTCATTTGTTTTCTCAATATTTGGAACCCCTGATGAAAGACTCCAATTCGTGTTTGACATAGTTCTTCACTAAATGTTTCCAGGCTTCTCGAACTCATTAATTATTCATAATGGTAGGCCACCAATCACCAGATATATACCACACTACGTGCATGCAGTTGGATAACCAGTGAAAACCTGTATACCAAACAATAGTGTCACTGGTATATACCACTTTATAATCTACATATTCATAACTCTAAATATTCATGACACTTGAAATTTACTAAAGTAACTGGGATTACATCCTAACTGTATATAAGGGGAAGTAAAGGAAAAGATAGAAATAAAATTCAGCGTACAGAGTATGACTCGAATCTCAGACCTCTTGAATGCCCCCTACTTCTAGTCCTTGTTGAAATCATAGTTAATAGAGTGGAATGGTTATGAAACCCGGCAAACTTCAAAGGGGCTAACAAAGGCGCTGCGATTTATGTTGGAAGGGGGCAAGACAAAAGATTGTGCAGGGTCATAGTTCATTGGCGTCCCCTGAACGACTGAACTCACACGTTTCTATTGGCTGATTGATTAACACATTGGAATTTCTATTGTGTTTTGTGCAGGGTAGTGGTTGAAAAAAGCTAACAAAGAAGGTCGCTGGGTTTCATAACCATTCCACTCTATTAACTATGTTGAAATGAACCAGAGAAAATAACGATGACAAGCCTTGTAATTAAAAACTGTATGCAGCACAATACCAGACAAACAATACTCTCTAATTACCTATGAATACAGGTATTGTTTCAGGTGGAGAAGATATTTCCAAAACTCGACCGAGCTTCGTTTTTCATTAGGGAATGCAAAACACCTCGAAACAATAAAAACACTCGGCCGAAGCGGCCTCGTGCTTTCATTTTCTTGGCGTTTGGATCCCCTGATGAAAAACTCGCTCTCGTTTTGGAAATAGTACTTAAACAAATGTTATAAGGGCCCCAGTAAAAACGGTTTCAACATCGGTGCAGATCACGCAGATCGAAGCGAAAAATAAAGAGGTAACGAAGAAGTGTTTTTCAATACAACATGACTGGCTACAGGCTAGATGACAGTTCAAGATTTCATCTGATGAAGAAACTGATGGACTTTCTCTGCAAACACTATAGATTTTGCTAATAAAAAGCCGTACAGGTAAATTGTTTGCAAACTCTAACCTGTCAAGTTAGCCAGTTCAAAATTAAAAGTGTTAAAACGGGTATTGACATTCATAGATCATTAGGCGATTTTTACTTAAAAGCGTTGTCGACAAATTGACGGGTCAGGTTATATTTCCAATAACAAAATAAAATGACCAAAATGACTTTTTATATGAATGTACGCGAACAGAGGATTCCATTTGCACGCTGGATAATCAGGACAAACATGCCGGAAAATACAGTGTTTGTAGGAGAATCTGATGTCAAATATTTTTCCCAAAATTATAGTTTTGAAACATTTCGAATCCCAAAAATGAAGATGTGTGGTAGAGGTTTATTCTGATCCCCGTCATCCTTTCAACTTCCTCTAACTTTTCCTTGAAAATTGATCGCGGATTTTAACAACAAATATGTAAATAATTCATCACCAAATTGAATCGTTAATAGGACGCTTTCTGCCTTGCCATTTTATACACAGAAATAATTTTGGGCAAAATATATGACAGCAGATTCGCATACAAACACTGTATTTTCCGCCATGTTTGGCCAGCGTGCAAATAGGAATGTGAACTCCTCTATACTGTTGTCAATACTGGTTCCATTCTAGAGATGACACTTGGCGACTGCTGTTTCGTAAATGGCCCAAATTTTTAGGTGATAATAGTCGATTCTCGACTGAGTATAGAATATCACGATTTTTGAAATACATTCTGTACCAAAGGATTCCTAGCTATTTTCTGTAAAAAGTAGCGTAGGTCTGTGTCGGCAGAAAAGTTGAACACTGGGTTATTTTATCAACAGAAAGTTCACGAGTATGCTAACCACTGTGGGAACCGAAGTGCAGCTGCTGCTCATAGCAAAATATCATTTTTAATAGCTCTGGTAGAGTTCATGCAGTGTTTTCAAAGTGCTTAAATGGTAACTACCACTGAATTGTATTTTGTGGCTTTACAAAAGGTACTTTTTTAGACAACAAAAGTTAATCTAGATTAATGTTTTTTAGAGATGGTTAAAATCAACCAATTTTTGGCGAGAAGAACTTGAAGTGCGCCTTTTTATAACTTTATCCTTTTTCCAACTGAATAAGTAAAACTGTTCTTTAATTGGGTTCTTGGAATCATTCTTCGTTTCGTAGGCTACTAGAGTGTACTATAGATGGCAATTAAAATCACATATTTGACGTAAACAGGAGCCATTACCAGGAGCGTCCATCTTCCCCATTGGTTCTGTTCCCAGCACAAGAGTAGATGTGGCTATACAGTATTGAGAATTGCATTTCGCGCGAAATAAACAAAGGCCATGTTGTCTTAGCCAGTCAGATAGCTATACGTCACTTCTCATTATTATTCATTATCATTCTTCTCCGGCACTTTCAACGCGGGAATTAGAATTCTAAATATAGCCACATCTACTCCTGTGCTGGGGGCCCAGCCCATGACATAGGAGCGCTCCTAGTAAGTGGCTCCCGATGTAAACTATATCTTTAAATTTTAATTAAAACGTGGCACTCTCGATCGATCCAGGTATTTCGTGTTTTTTTTATTCCCGACATTTCTCATTACCTATGGGCCAAGAAATTATTAAGAATTGAATTGTTGAAACAAACGGCATATTAGTGTCACCCAAAGTAATAATTGAAAATGGGTCATAATTATGCTGTCTTTTCAGAGAATTCAAGATGTGATGACTGATACTCTTAAACCCTTCCTGCTCTCATAATGACCTAGAAACACAAGTATTCTTATATCAATGAAGTCAATTTTGAAGAAGAGCTAATATATATATATAGAGAGTGGAATAAAATAAGGTGAATTGTCCAATCAATGTGCTCCCTGGAAAAGGATCCTAAGAGGATTCCCAGTCTGCACTCCAATATGTATGAACGTATAATGTGAAGGATTTAGGAGGCAGGCAACTTCTGACAAGAAGAATTCTTAGCTTTTTATCGTTTTTATTTTTTAATTGAAGAAGGCTGAAAGCCGAAACGTCTTAAAATATATTGGATTGTCAGAAGTTGCCTGCCCCCTAAATCCTTCACATTATACGTTCTTATATATATATATATAGTTTTTCCTCCTTTTCATAGATTTCTTAGTGCGGTATGCTTAATACAATGCGTGGTATAGGTGTGAGTAGTGCTGCACTGTTGATAACTGTGGGTTTAGCCTGGTCATAACTCGGGTTTAGCCTGGTCCTAACTCGGGTTCAGCCTGGTCCTAACTCGGGTTTAGCCTGGTCATAACTCAGGTTTTGCGAATAGCAATCGCATGAAAACTGAGCTCATTTTAATTTTTAACATTTTACCTCAAATTTGGATGTCTTTGGTACCCTTTCTAATTCACAAATAACAAATTCAATGTAAAATCATTTCATTTATTCATTGTTTTGTGCATCCATGTTTACCTACAGGGACAAAGACTGTGCTTCATATTATACAATTATAGTGACTCAAACAGGAAGACTAACGTTGTACACCTGACATAACATACATGTATACTAGACAGAATTCCGTGGTTATTGGTTTCACCACGTTGGTAATTGGCCCGGCGTTTTCAACACAAAACATTCTTTGATGGAGCAATTACAGTAATTATTAATTTGAATTTAACGAATTTTCCTAATTAGTGTTTTCCAATTTTAATGCGAGCAAAGGAAAAATGAACTTAGTTTTATTCTACATTCATAGTCCTGCCTTCTTATTTGGTAGTCAAGCCAAATAAGGTTTCGAGCATTCAGATGTATCTTAAACCTCACTAGCGATCACCTGCTCCCCAATTGAAGTATTTAAAAAAATACTTTTTAGTGAATTGACAAAATTAGAATCCAGACAAGTGTTCCGAGATACTTAGCTAAATTAATACTGAAATGTGTGTACTACTTCAAATTTCATACAGGATTCAGCGAAGAGGCCATTATCCTTTATTGTACCTTGCTTTGATATGGCCAGCTAGTTAGTTACTCCATGTTGCGGTTATGGACACAGGTAGCTGTAATATGCAACTTGTTTTGTTATAATTTGGGTTATGTACATGTAGCAAGAAAATTTGGAATCCAAAGGGAAGCACATTTTCTAATTCATCTAGAAACCTGTCATACATGTACCTGCTGGTTTCATTACATATCAAGGCTAAACCGGTTTCTAGCAAACTATCCATCCACCCCTCGCTTGGGTATATGTGTAATTAATGATTAAAAATTCAACTTAGAGTGAAACAGAGGGGAGGGGTGGGTGGTGATTGATGCCATATTTACATTGCACTATTAAGTAATGCTCCAGCTAAGAATGATAGCATGAAAGGCAAAACAATGGACAAGGTTTTATTTTTCTATTCTTCTTTGTTGTGATTTTAATGCTTGATACTCATAAATTCAATAGAAAACCATCAAAGTTATCTATTTTCATTGGATAATTTTTGAAGTCTTAATTTTTTTTTTATCGAATAAAAGTGTATGCAATACCTGGATTTTTTTACGTTTTCACATAAAAAATGGTCGTTGTCTAATGCTATAGTTCTTAGGTGAATCATTATTTAAAACTGTTTGAAGGGCTACATCAACCCAAAAATTATAAAATTGACAAATAACTACTCAGATCAGCAGAGTATCTTTTCCTGGTATAGTGTAGAAAATTTGAGACAATGTTCATGAAAGATGGCAAAGATTCGAGTGGATGAAATAATACTGCTTTCAGGAGAAATTTAGAGCAACTTGAAATCGGTTCACTGTAACCAAAATCAAATTTCTAGAATACGCATTTGTAATCAACTTTAATCTTTGCCACCTTCATCGAAAAAGTTTGAAAAGCAAATCAGGACATTCACATGGACATTCTCTCTCAGGTGTTATTTTTGTAGTTTTGTTTCAATGGCAACTTGAAGTTTCAATTTGGTTGACATAGCCCTTTAGCACAATGAGAATCTGATATCCATTTGTACCATATATAATTTCAAAGCTCCAGAACTTCAAAAGATTGCATATTTCATAATGTGCAATATATTTAGTTGCACTATAGGGGGTGATCTGGATCAAAATCCAATGTTGGTATTACGCACAGATTGAACGATTGAACCAGATGGTGCATAAGACGATTGCTCTCATCTGACTTGATAGCTCAGTTGGTAGAGCGCCAGACATGTAACCTGGAGGTCGTTGGGTTCGAGTCCCACTTGGGTCAGAGATTTTTTCTCTTTCCCTCGTAGGGCGTGCACATTTAGCACTACAGCTTACCACGTGACTTTACATCACATCCTTTACACATAAGACAGTCAAGTATGTACAAAAGATAATCATTCGAATCTGAATTCACCGCTGCACTACCATCTCAGCGGAAAATATCCAATATTCGGCTTAGGCTTGTGCAGCCAGAAGGTTTCTCAGTGTTGGGACCTATCTTTGAGCATCGAATAATGAAAACAAGTTATTTTCATAGAGGCGCAAAATCAACAGTAAATTTAGATGTTTTAGGGAAAATGTAATATAAATTTAAGAGACGGGACTTACATTGTTATCTGTAGGTTGTGCGTAACAAACTCTACAGGACGCCCAAACCATCCACAATGACAACGAAATCGTTTTTAAAGCCTCGACAGCCATTTTGAAAAAAGAGAATAAGACTAGGAAGCCTAGGAATGAGTCAGAACGTCAGTAATGGTGGAACAGGAGGAACAGAGTGTTGTAATTCTGGGCGCCAATCCCGCACGTGCAAATATAACCGCAAAAGATTAAACAGCGTAATAGCAATACCGAACTGCTGAACATCGTATTAAAACATCAAAACTGAACAGCAAGCTGAATAGAAATGTTCAGGAGCGTAATTTGATATTGAACAAGAAGTCAAAGGTGCGTAATATAAATATTAGCTAGCGCAACAGGAGCGTAATGTCGGTATTGAACAGCGTCACAACAATATTAAGGAACGAAATAGGCATAATGCGGTGCGTAATACCAACATTGGATTTTGATCTTGATCACCCCCCATAGTGCACAAAAAGATGCATGGAACTTTGAGAATACCACTTTTACAGCCATCAAATGCTAACTTTTTTTATGGGATAAGCTGTGTTATTTTAAATTATTTTTTAATGTTTCAATGATTGGAATGGTTTTGGTATTCTTCGGTTAGATGCAACTTACAGTACCTAAGTCTAATTTATACAAATTGAATAAAGGGCCTATAAATCAGTGACTTGTAATGATGATAATAAGTATTATTTATGATATTTCTTGATAAACAAACCAGTAGGAAGCCAACTAGTCCATCCAGTCTTCATCATCACTTTCAAAATCTGATCCTGATTCAGAATCTTCATCTGGAAATCAAACACATGCAGCGTTACAAATTATACAGTAAAGGTACAATGCCTTTCCTTGTACTGTGGGATATGTCATAAATGTTTAATCCACTCTTTCCTACCACATGATAGGTGATGGTGGTAGTGTAATAGTTTTAGGGTACTCCAGAGTTAAACTAATACATGTTTAGGTGGGAGGGAAGAGTAGATTGAACATTTAAAACACATACATGTACTAAATGATAGATGGTGGTGGTGTAAAAGTTTGAGGACACTCCAGAGTTAAACTAATACATGTTTAGGTAGGAGGGAACAGTTAAGATTTTAAAAACATTTAAGACATGTACCAAGTGATAGATGGTGTGGTGAAATAGTTTGAGGGCACTTTAAAAACATTTAAGACATGTACCAAGTGATAGATGGTGTGGTGAAATAGTTTGAGGGCACTCCAGAGTTAAACTAATACAAGTTTAAGTGGAGGGAAGAGTAGATTGAACATTTAAGACAAGTACCAAGTGACAGATGGTGGTACATGTAGTATAATACATGTATACATGTAGTTTGAGGGCACAGTCTCCAGAGTTATAAATGTAAACTAAAATGTGCACATGGACACTGCATGAACATCTCTGATAAAAGGCATATTCTCCCATTTTCAATCTCAGAAAAGTATGTTGCTGATGATTGCACAGTTCTGCATTGTATAGCAGAAACACTTCATTACAGAGTCAGAGACCAATCAAAGTGCCCATTTTGAATTTCCACAACATTTAATCAAACTGTGGAAATTGAAACATTGTACTGCAGGCCATCTAAACAGATAAAGCACTTCTAAAGTTATGCTTGATTCCATCAGTTATTAATGTTTTGTCATCTTCACAGCAAGCGAGGTTAGTAGTATGCAATGACATCATATGGTCATCATATAACTTCAGTCTCAGGATGTGCCATGGACAGCTAAATCAGATGTACTGGATGGTACAGTCAACATGCGCCATCCAGACACCCTGTTTAAATGGACTGGAGCTGAAGTCTCAGCTAAAGTTACAGAAGATTGACTGAAAACAATTAAGTCCTGTTTTTATGGACAATATAAGCATTTTATTGTTTTGACTCTCGGTAAAGTGGCCACCAAAAAAGTTGTAATGTTCACATGAATGCATATCACTGGCAACTTCAAAGACTTCAAAGATATCTGCTCCATTGTATACATGTAGATCTTTAATTTTGAGTCCTTATCAACCACTGCACCACTCTCTCTGCCATGATCTCTGTTTCCTCATTGTTTTTCCACTACCATGTTTCAAATCTCGAGTTTGAGACTTTTTGTCTCGTCTCCCGCTATTAGAGACACAAAATGGTAGTTCCGACGGTGTCCATCATAATGAGAGAATGACTTTACTGTGTTGATAATCACAACATTATTGATATTCCTTTGGCCATGTACAGTTCCTTGGAATCATGAAGCTACTCAGCATGGGCACTGGTGCCGCTTACATGGTGAAACACTTGCAAAATAAAATCAAAATAAACAAACAAACAAATGACTGAATAGGTAACCTGATGAGTGGATGGCCTTTTCTCTTTGTGTCAGTGCCATCTGTAGTGCTCCAAGAATACCACATACTGTATCTTGTCCCTTGGGTTGTCCATCTTCTTGTGTAACCTAAAACAAATGGGATATTGTGTTGTGTTATTAAATAAATGTTAGGCCGGATTGTCAGTAAATTAATTAAATTCTACATAATTATTAAAGACACATCTTTGGGAACTTATTCCAACTATTCCGAAATTAGGATACAGTACCTCAGAATCCTGCACATTACCCCTTCCAGAATGTGGAAAGTAGTCGCTACTTTATTTTTGACAATATAAAGAAGATTGTTTTTTCAGTACATTCCTTTTTCAGAATATGTCCCAGCCCCAAAACATGCCCAAAATGACATCATCTTTAAAAAAAACATAACTAAGGACTAGTTTTAAGTTACAGGTACATATACAATGATCTGAAAAAGTCGTTTCATTCTATTGCTTACTCCTCACATTATTTTGAAGTTTGTGTCAACTTACCTTCTTAAGATTAGTTCCACCTCTGATTGCATTCATCAAATCACCACGGCTATCCCCAGCAATGGACTTCCTCTTCTCTTCCTGGCTAACTCGCTTCAAAGATGCTCCTTGCTTAATCTGTGATAGAAGGCCAGACCTAACACCACCAGAAGGAGGTGGTGGTGGTGGACCACCCCTTCCACCAACTGGGTGAGGTAGTGGGGCACCCATGCTAGGAGGTGGAGGGGGAGGAGGGCCACCAGCAGGAAGTGGTGGTGGTACACCTCCACCCATGGGCGGTGGTGGGGGAACACCCATAGGTGGTGGACGTGGTGCTCCTCGGGATGGAGGAGGTGGGGGTGGTGCACCTCGTGTGGCCGGTGGTGGTGGTGACATTCCCATCCTTGCTGGGGGAGGGGGAGGGGCAGCGCCACGAGATGGAGGTGGTGGTGGAGCTCCTCTTGATGGTGGTGGGGGAGCCCCTCTAGATGGTGGTGGTGGTGGGGCTGAAATGAGAAGACTCAATCTTAACTTGGTATCAGTGATTGCATCTGAGATTACTGCACCCAGTATTAAAGGTATTGTACAACAGCTACACGTATGTATAACATTAACGGCTACAGTACTGTTCGAAATTATTACAACATGGGAAGTGAAATTTTACTTGAAAAAGGGATATTTCCCATCTGAAGTGAAATTACACTTGTAACTGAAGTTTTGAGGGGAAATATCTCTTTTTACACAAATTTACATTTCTCCTAAGTGAAATTTCACTTCACATTCAAAGACTTGTTGTGCTAACACTTAATTAGCAAAGTTCATTCAAGACTTTTCGTGCTAACACTGCAAAATTTATTCTCATTTAACACTTCTCATACTTCTTTTCTCAACACCTCCACTTGTGTAGATGAATTACTGACTAAGAAAAATGCTAAATACCCTTGACCAAAGTACATGTATATTCTCGTCAGTTTCACACTAATATCATGTTTATCTGCATGGATTTCTTTAGTAATGTTTCTTACAATGTATATGAACTACAATGTTTATGTGGTGTTAAATAAATAAGTGCAGATTAAGATAGAAAAAATGTGCCAAGTGTTAGCGGGATTTCAAATCTGGAGTTGAATTACAATATGGGCAAATGACGTGAAATTTCACTTCTGACAGATAAGATATATTTCTCTTTTAGCGTAGGGGAAATTTCACTTAGAGGAAGTGAAATTTACTTCCCAAAGGGAAAATATCCCCTTTAGATGAAGTGAAATTTTACTTACTTTTATTAATGAATTTGCATTGTGCATTGTAATCATTTCGAACAATACTGTACAGTAACTGTAAAGTGGCTATATATCTTGCAATCTGATGGGCTAAGCTACATGTACTTACTATTTTGAAAACAAAATAATTTTGGCCAATTACCCGGTAGTCAAAATACAAAAGATGTTTCTTATTTCAGTTTAAGGTGGAACAACTGCATGTTTATTGCTACTAAAAAATAAAAACAGTTTACAGACTACTCGCTATCAGTTTCTATGGCTGATAGTTGATGAGGAATGTGGCTTGGAGTCAACTATTAGCCAAAATAAACTTGGAGCTCATACTCTAATAATTACAATAATCATTGTTAAATATACAAGAACACATGCATATAAATATAATTATACATGTACAAAATGTAGAGTGCTACCTCCAGTATCCCTGGCAGGAGGCATAGGTGCAGTAATGTCATGCTCCTTTTCAATCTCACGCGTCACAGCCTCAATGCCACCTCTTTGGTTGACAAATTCATAGATGAAGGCCCTTGTGCTCTCTTCTTTCATCTGGTTCTTAGACACTCCAATAAGGTTAAACAGTTTTCCCCAGTCACCGCCTTCCACATTATTAAGCTATAAAGTAATGCATTAATTCACAGTTGAGATAATTAAATTACTTTGATATTGAACACTGGTTGAAAATGACAATCTTTCCAACTTAACCAAAAACGGTTTCACTAATTAAGTTATGCTTGGAATGCCAGTTATCTTAAGTTTCTAATGAGTAGAAAAACAACCACTTCATACATTGTATCACTGACAGTGTCTCTTCAAGGGAAGCCCTTTATATTTAAAAGGTTTGGTGGTAACAGTTACATGTATGCTGGGCTCTAGGCACACTTTATGGAGAGGAAGGCATTTACATGTACATACAGTATGAGGATTTTCATGTAGTGTGTTGTTAGTATTTTAATACCAATACAACATGCATGTACATGTAGATACTTACATCAAATCCAGCTTGTGGATCCCAACCAATATGACCAACGTGTCTGTAAAAAAAAAGACAACAGCAATTTTTTTAGAAATTCTAGTAGTTCAAAAGCAAAAACATGCAGCCAGGCTAGGACCTTAGCCAATTGCCCAGCAATAGAAATTTGTAATAACACTAGATATGCAATATTGAGCTCTATATATTATTGAACAGACTGAAGCCATTTTAATAGACTTTATCTAGGTCTCACAAAACCGATTTACGTAAAAGGTCAAGGTCAAATACTAAGACAAAATCACTTTAGCAAGACATTTTTCCAGTCATTGTAACAAAACTTTCTGAGCTAATAGCTTACAAAAAAATGTATATTCACTTTAATGGCATTCAAGCGAATTTTAAAGCATTTATGAAATCAATATTATTCTCTCAGTATCATTACAAAAAAAGTCTAGCAGGAAGAAAAAGTGATGCAAATGATTGGAGGTGGATTCTTATTTCTTAAAGAAGCTCTAATGAAACTTAACCATGTGCTATTCATTTCATTCTTTTCTTTTTTGTGAGCATTATTCCCTGAGTATCAGCACGCATGTATATGTAAAATCGAAATTATGCTATAAAATTTGTTTAAATCCCATTAAAAATATTTCATTGCAATACATTGAAAAGACAAAGAAAATCAATTCAAACTTATTCACTGATACATTTCCTTGTAAAAAAAACATGACTTGCCAAGGTGACTTATCTATTTGACGTTGGCCTACATTAGTAGGAGATATTACAGTTGTGTCTACGAATAGCAGTTTCAGCAGTATTGACCCAAATGCCTCACTTCAATGGCAGTAATGAAGCACCATTGAATCCATTAAATCCCTCTTACACAAGCACAACTAATTTAGATACACAGTTTTAATACATGTATAGTGCATCATTACACTGAAGTGAGGCGTTTGGATTAATGCCGCTGAAACTGCTATTTGTAGACTCAACTGTAACATTACTCCTATTGCCATGCATTCAGTTACATGTAGTTTTGCGAGACTGCAATAAGGTCTATTGTCTGGCTGTGGTCTTACTGGAAGTTTTCTGGAATACCAATGTCATCTTTAGTGAACTTTTTCTTCCCCTTCTTGTTTGACTTGTCCTTCTTGTTATTGGATGATGAATGCTTCTTCTTCAACAGGGACACTCCACTGTCAATGGATGATAGACTAGTTTGTGAAGGTGACTGTACCATTCTGCCACCTAAGTTAAAAGACCAGCAGTAACAACATATTAAGCAAAATGTCCCTAACAAGTGTACAGGTATGTACATTTAAATTCCCTTGGAAAAATGAGATTTATTTCTCTTTATATAAGCAAATAAAAATTATGTGGTTAATTGTCTGCCACAAGGAACCAATTACATCTTTTCAAACCTTTTCTCCCCGAAATTTTGATTAAAAATACCAAAGTGAGTACACAGTAGCTTAAAAAAAAAACGTCCTGAAAAGGGCACTTGGGGAGGGGTGGGCGAAATATTTTTTTCTTTGCTCACCCCCCCCCCCCCCCCAAAAAAAAAACCCAACTATACCCATTTTTATGAATCCCCCCAAAAAAAAATCCCTTTCAGTCTAGAATCCCGATAATTGCACCGGTGCAAAAAAAATTGCACCAGGGGTTAAAATTGTACCACAACATTATATATGTGTATTGTACAGGCTGTCAGTATCTCAGACTTTAGTTAGCCCAAACAATGGCCTCACAAACTACATTAATTTTATATCAATCCCTTTCAGAGAAGCCCTGAAAGTTTAACCAAGTACAGTGGTGGATCCAGGATTTTTAAAAGGGTGGTTCCTCTAGGGGGGACTGGGAATTTTGTGATTTCTATAAGGCTCTGAAACACTACATAGTGTATTTCCTGCATTTTCAGGGCAGTTAGAAGGTTAGAAGTACCAGCCTTAGAATTTTCCTATTTTTAAGGCTCTGAAATGCTATTTCCTGCATTTTCAGGGCAGTTAGAAGGTTCGAAGTACATGTACCGTTTGCTAAAATGATTGTATTAAGCAATTTCATTCTACTGTTTTGAGCGTAAAGAACATGGTCAGCTTCAGAAAGGGGGGTTCCATGGAACCCCTCTAGATCCGCCACTGAAGTACTCAATACATATCTACAGCTGTATGTAAAGCTGGCAACTTGTATAAACTCAGTAATTGCGTTCGACGAAGGAGAACGCATACTAATCTTGCAGTGGACTCCCTGTGGTCATGTGTGGGCTACCTGTGCTTCCCCAGGCGAAAGAAATCGAGATTCGTGTATGTCCGTCGTCCATCATGTCCTCATGTTTGTACTTTTTAGAATAAATTATCTCGGCCGGGGAACTGGTAACCACATGTACACGATGCGAGCGGCCATTTTGGTGAATGCCAGCATGGCTTCTGTTTTGTTTCGCGATCGGTTAGTTACTTGCCTTATTTTTCGACAATGCAATGCAATGATGTTTCAAAGGTTCGCAAGTACAATTGAGCAAAGCCTGAGGAAAGTGTGTAGTACATCTGGAGGACCTTGAACATTCAACTCGGCCATAATTATTTATTTATGCTGAACCCGAGTGAATGTGCGATCGAAAAATATGCTATTGGCTTGCTGTACTGTTCGGTTTGCCGATACCAAAACTGCAAATGGTCAAGATGCTATGAATCATACCTGCATGAAGGCTGAAGAGAAATACATGGATATGAATATTTCAGTGTGAGTTGTGAAGAAGCTTTTTAAATACTACACATGTGTGCATCGTGGTGGTTTTATCGTGGTCATATATACAAATTAACACTGCATTCAGGCTATAACCACACTGGATATAAATATCAAAACAAGGTGAGCCCTAATATGATCAGAAATTATTCTGCAATAACAATGGACACTCAATATTCTGCAGCCAGCCTTGGTCTCACTTGAAGAACAATTTGAATCAGTCTGAAGGTGTAGTTTACACACTTGCACATACATTATGTTCTACACTGGAGTGTAATCACTGACACTTAGTCATATGGAGACAGCCTTGGTCATGAAAAATGGGATGCACTTTATACACATCTGAATAGGGTTGATTGTGTTTTATACTAACTCCTACATGTATGTACTATTTGAAACATTAATTGGAGTGGTATTACAAATGTTGAGAAAACAATTGAAACCCGAGAGGCGTTAGTTCTCATACAAAAAAAATAAGTCGAACGCACCTTGATAATCTATGATTACTTCTAGTTTTAAGTACTTCAGCATCAATTACTCCAGCTGCTGGATTTGAGTCCATCATCAAAATGGCACTCTAGCTAAAATTGAGCTTACATGTAACTCTAGTCTGTACAGTATGTACTCAGTATAAACCAGGGTGGCATTTGGCTTCACTTCAACTGACCTGTTGGTGTAGCTGAAGACCGGCTGGATACTTCCACACTGCCACCAATAGCTGGGGGTGGTGGAGGTCCTTTGTATCTACTTTGATGTCTTCGCTCTGAAGGACATTTATAGAGATTCACTACATGTATTACCAGGGTTACAAGTCACAAGAGGGTCAAATAGGGGGAATGGTCCCCCTTCCCCAAGGAGCTACTCACCATCAGACCCCTCCCTCCCCAGCCACCATCAGACTTCCCCCTCCCCCTAGCCTGGCCTAGCCTGTGATGATAGTAGATGGTATAACTCACCATTGTGGAATATTGGAAGATGTGGAACTCAAGTAATTCAGGTGGAGGGTGTTTAGGAATACTGTACTGGGATTTTCAGGTTATTCTGTGGGCAATTCCATATTGCGGACATTACATTCAGAGACCAAAAATCAGATTACAAATGCTTCCCAAACTTAATTTAAATAGCTGTGCTGCTTAAATTTATACATAGCACACCTTAGGTGGGCCTCTCTATTTTCAATTTAAAAAATTATAATTCCCTATCATTAATCTTTTTTAATTAATATCTAAATGTCTGTTGCGGACATTACAGCAAAAAAACAACCACTTATTTGAGTCAACTTTTTAAATTCTTAATTCCTGTGAGTTGTGAGGAGTTCCAAGAAAACAAATGGACTTTCTGAACTTGCTAATAACCAGAGTTCCCAACTATAATTATGATAAAGTTCAAGAAAGCTCACTGTAGTAGTTTTTATTTGCTTTATTATGCATTGCTGACATTACACAAAAATTGTTGCAGACATTACATTTTGGGAATGTGCTTAGAATCAGATTGTTTTGTAGTCTGGAGTTAAGGGTTCCCAGATCCATTTTCTGGAACAGAGTCCATCCTCTCATTACCATTTTTTAATTAATATCTAAATGTTTGTTGCGACATTACAGCAAAAAACAACCACAGGTTTGTGTCAACCTTTTAAATTCTTAATTCCTGTGAGTTGTGAGGAGTTCCAAGAAAACAAATGGACTTTCTAAACTTGCTAATAACCAGAGTTCCCAACTATAATGATAAAGTTCAACAAAGCTTACTGTAGTAGTTTTTATTTGCTTCAAATATGCATTGCGGACATTACACAAAAATTCGTTGCGGACATTACATTTTGGGAATGTGCTTAAACAAGGCCCTCGTGGAGCAGGTGTGGCTAACATTAACAATATCTCACTTGTATCTGAAAGACCAATATGTCTGCTCTTTAACTAAAATAAAGTTTGCTAAAAAATAATAGATTTGAAAATTTTCATTTTCATCATGTCTCGTGTGGAATTGCCCAGTGCTAACTAAAGTTCTCGAGTACTTACAATAATACCACCATTTAAAAAATATATCATGGGAGCATCCTAAGAACAATGATGTGATTTCATTGGCTAAAAGACGTGATCATAAGCTCAGTGGGCATTATTTTCGTTCAGCATGAACGTTACCTTGAACAGGAGAACCACATACATTGTAGATCACATTTTATACTACAAAACAAAATAGTTCTAAGATGGTTTTCCTATGTCCTATAAGAATTTTTTTTAGCATTTTAGAGGTCTTGAAGCTACTGAATTCACTTGTGTGCTGCATGCTTATGCTGATCTATGGCTTGCAATACATGCATATTTTTTATGGAATAATGTACATGTATGAAGTTCTAACCATCTTCTATTTGTTACATAAAGCCACTTACATGACTGTATAAGCTTTCTGTAAGGCAGCATTAAATATGATCATTATATCTGTAAAAACTCTGAATTTCTAACAGGACCTGGAACAACAACAGGGGTTGATCAAAGTCAGGACCTTAATAACTAATCCACAGATCGAATTTGAATTGAGTGTGTTGGTTTTTGCAGAGGTTTTTTATCATTATATATATTATACAAACTGTATTACAAAAACTCTAACGAGACCTGAAGCAACCATGGGGCTGATCAAAGTCAGGACCTGGCAAATCGATAGTTATTACTGTACATATATCTGTATGTATGAGTTATATACTCACCTTGTCTTCTATCCTGTTTGGATCTGAGCTTAATATCAATTTGTTTCTTGAACACATTTGCCTCATCTGGACTTGAAAAATTCAGACCAACATTGTACGTCTGATGGTAAAACAAACAGCCAGATGAGGTACATGGACTAAGTAAGCAATATAATTATTACACAATATAATTAATACAAAGCAATTTTATTAATAATAATAATGTTATTAAACCCATGGTCTCATATCCAGTAAACCTGTTATTATATAATTCTGGCAAGAATGCACAAAATATTGCACTCATCATTTTGGACTGATGGGCTTCTGCCGTTGTTTATTGAGGAGCTGGTTTATTTAACTTGCATATGTCAAAAAAACCAAACAGATCGATCTACTGTACATGCAAACTATAAAGTAGATCAACATAGAACTGGAACAAAAAAGATATTACATGTACATTGCATACATTTTGTATGTACATGTATGTGGGTTATTATTATTTTTAAGACGTACACTTCTTTTCATCATCCAAAAGTTCTGCCCTTAGTCGCTAGACGACTGGGTACTAATTTACGTAGGCACTGGTCAATCCAGTATAAAAATGAAAATTTGTCACAATCTACAAGCGTGGATGATCTGCTTAGCATAGGTTATGATGTTTGTCTTAATGCTGAAGGTTATGGATTCGAACACCAGTAGAACTGACTTTTTTTTCCCTCTCATTTATCTTGAAGTTATCTTCTTGTTTACCTGTGAACTCTATCCACAAATTAGCCCTAAAACCTTGTTGTTTACCTGGGAACTTATGTTTACTGGTCAATCGGTTAGGATATTTTTTATGGTGGGGTTTGTATTAGTGTATGTCACTTTTCAGACCAAGGGTAGTTTGAGGTATGGAAACAAGTCCCTACTACATTGTGTGTATGTGACCAAGAAAGCATAAGTAAGATAGGGAATATTGTAGCACGTGGTGTGCGATGATATTGTCTAATATAAAATCTATTTTCAGTAACCGGAAGCAGCTGAAGCAATGTGTGCAAGTGCACAACAAACATGTCATGACACAAAAATATTTTGCTGTCAAGAGATTGTTGCATGCTCGTCCCTTCTCAGCTGCTTCCTGTTACTAAAAATAGTTTTCATTAGACATTATCAGATGTCACCAGCTCACATACTAGAGATTCCCTCTCTTTCTTATGCTCTCTTGATGTGACTTTAATATACTCCACCCAAAAAGTAAATGTACTTACATCACCAGGAAAGGTGTGGAAGTATGGCCGACTTGCTACATATGTGAACTGATTGTAAAGTTCCTGCTCCCATATTAGACATTTTGTCTGAAAATCATAACATTTCATCAATTAAACTCTACATATTAAGTACAGCTGACCAACTACACTGTAAGTACACACAAAAGTTAAATTCCAGTATACCAATTTCAATAAACATTATTGTCAAAGGGAAATGGAAAAGCTGAGACCAAGTTGTGTTCCATCTGGCTCCATTGTGTTGAATATGATTAACTTCTTTTTAATACAGTGGAATCCATTATTACAAAGTGCAAGGGTCCAGAAAAATAGGTTCGTTATATTGAGGATTCTCTATAAATGACTCCCGGTTATAAAGATTTTCCAGAAAAAGCACCAAAATATTTGTTATATCAGGATTTTCTACTAAAATATTAGCAACTCTGGCATGAGAGAGCATGAACTGAAATAACCAACAGCAAAGTATATGGCTGTGCAGAGTGGTTTACATCAAATTTTGTCAAGAATAAATTTTGTATCTGAAAGTTGGGCCATCCCAGAGGAATTAAAGAATACAAGTTTAACATAGTTTAGCCTCAAGAATAAAACAATCCCTGGTTTGCACTATAATTATGTCACTTGAATACAACTACCAGAATCCCTTTTGAATTCTTTTTCTTATTCAGATTTCTAAACTCCTCTGAGAATACTGAAGTTCCTTCTCCTCGATTAAGGTTATCATAGACCTAAAGTAAATAGATAGCTTAGGCGTAATAATCCCTTTATGAGCGGCAAGCTCGCTTTACATAGATTTTTGCAGGAAAATAAATCTGGGACATCCAAAAGCCCTATCTCAACGCATATGCATATTGCATGTGAAGCATTGCTCTTCAAGGTTTCATTAGAAATATTGTTTCAGCTCGCTTATGGATAAATCAAAACAGAATACCAGTCCTTTGGATGCCCTATGACCACATCTACAGCCGGAGTTTGTGCTGTTTGCTGCAATTCGGCTTTGTCATCGCTTTCGCCTTCTACTTGTCCTCGATATCTCAGGCTGCTTTTTTGTTTTACATCGCTTGACAACACTTTTCTTTTCGCAAGGTTTCTTAGTTTATGTTTTTACCATGCATATGATAGCTAGCAGTCTAACCAGATCCTTTGGTGAAACTAGCAACACAGTATTTGTATGTAGGAATGTAAACCCAGGTAATACGAACCATTTCATTGCCTGCAAATTCTTGGTTCAATGACAACAACCCCAGGGGTCCTGTGTTTCTTTGGCTTGTTGGGTTAACGTATTGACACAACCTTTGATGAAGTGTGAACTCACTGTAAAATTTCCCAAGCTAAAAACTCTGACTTCATTTATTTGCTTATTCCTTATCTTTGAGTGAATTATACCGGTTTTAATAATTATCGGATCCTTGTGAAACTTTGCCAAAAGATAGATATGCTATCAAGGAACCAAATATTTTTGTTATTTCCTTTTTTATGATTTTCCAACCTCAAACTTCAAGAATGATTTGCATACGAACAAATTAAAATATTATAAATCCCTGACACACTTTCTGTCATCTGCTGATTGACATATGTAGTGCAATTGAATGGATTGTATGCCGAAATGCGTATAATGTGCATAATTCACTGATCTAAACCTTTTTTTTTTGCATTCGTATGCTTAGTACTGCTTTCCAATGAAATATTTATTTAAAACAGTAATTCCAACAGATATCTTGTTTCGTAAGCTTTACTAGGATTTCCTTTAAAGCAGTACTCTCAATATTACATTCTACTCATTTGTATTTATATGACATAATCTAGGGTACAAAATAAAGCTGTTGTTAAAGCGTAGTGCATATACTTTTTTAACAAGAGGCACCCGGAGAGGTCTACAACCCAAAAAAGTATGAGAGACACTTGATCATGTGTATTATACATGTACACAGTATTTACTGGCACCATGTTGGCCAACCCTTGACTGACACTCAACATGTCGGTTGAGTACCAGTCAAGGGTCAAGTGACATGCGGTCAAGTACCAGTCGAGTATCAAACAAGTGTCGACCAATACTAAATTGGACTTTAGAGCAGCTAACACATAAGTGTGGTACCTGACATTGGGCTAGACTGAGGAAAAAATGTGAGCTGCAGATGGATGTACATGTATGGCTCCATTAACTGAATTTACTGATATAGGTACATCATAGAGGAAGTAATTTGAAACAATTTGCACATAGTATGTATGTTACATACTTTTTACTGTAAATGGTAGTCATTTATTTAGCACAAATTCTATTCACAGTAGTAGAACGAAGCAACATGTATGATGTCAATGCGGCAATGCACTAGAGAGGTATGTCTGGGTGTGAACGAGTCTCTGTTCACAGTAGTAGAACAAAGCAACATGTGTGATGTCGGCATCAACACCTAACGTACTGGAGTTGGGGGGGGGGGGGGGGGGGGGGGGGGGTATTCTGCAATCTAGCCTAAAAATCCCATAAGCAAACTCTTTGAAAATAATCCAAATTAATAAATACACTCAAAAACCCAACCTAATTTACCAATATCAATAGAATTACTTAATTTAATATGTGCTGGAGAAAATGGTACACGTGTCTGTTAAGTGCAGCATATTCTAAAGTCAGACCCTTAGTAAAGCATAGTCATAAGTCAAATATAATGACGAAGTTTTGTGTTGTTATTCCGAAAATTTATGTTCCAATTACAATTTACATGCTTCATTAAATTAGACCTTGAACTTATAAAAAGGCATCTGCGACAACTACATGTATTTGCAGTAATAAAAGTAATAACAGCTATTAAGCTAGCTTTAATACTATAAAATGAATTAATCCCTTCGATTATTGTTCTCGTATAAAGGCTTACCGTATTTACTCGAATAGACGGCGCCCCCGAATAAACGCCGCCCCCGAATAAACGCCGCCCCCGAATAAACGCCGCACGTGAGAGCAAAAATATGAATAAACGCCGCCCCCGAATAAACGCCGCACCTGAATGCGGCGTTTATTTGAAGAAAATCAGCTATTGGTTTCAATACAAATATAACGGTATTTAATTACGGTAGACAGCACAAACATGTCTACATCAGCAATGGGAATTTTTGTCCTTGAGTGCCAATGTTGTTCAGCTCGAAATGAGTATACTTTTTGGCCCTTTCACTAAGCTCCCTTTCTAGAATGGTGGCGATTCGCAGTTCTGTAACGTTAAGCAATGAAAACAGTACCTACCATGACATTTTAATATTGAAAGCTTGTTTCTGTTACGGTTTTTAAGGATTTTTGCTTCTTACACTTTGTCAATACGGTAAGGCACTTTTTATCTTGAAATAAAATGGATTACGGTACTAAATAAACGCCGCCCCCGAATAAACGCCGCACCTGAGTCATGAAAATTTAAATAAACGCCGCGGCGTCTATTCGAGTAAATACGGTACGTAATTTACAACAGCCCGTATTTTCTCACCATAAGGTCATAAACTCGAATGAAGTAAGAGCGTTTGCCATTATCTTTGATGAAACAAGCAACTCCAGTGCCCTTTTTCGTCCATCTATCGCTTGAATCAGGCAGTGCCAGCATGAGTTGCACCACTGTAGTAGCTAGAGTCTGAAATCAAGAAAGGAGAAACATTGGATTTAGAACATTATGCGCAAACGGATGGATCGAACCTTCGATTATCGAACAAGGCTCTGTGTTTGTTTGACTATGTTGTCGACTCTCTACTCACCGTACATCGTTTTCCTAATAAGTTAAAGATATTCTCATTTTCTTCGCCAGACAGAAGAGCAGATTGTTTGTTCATCCCTGCATCGGACATTCTTATACTCGTAAAACTTTAAACTGTAGCCTGTAGGTGGAAATCGTTTCCTGCAGGAAACGCTTAGTAGCCTGGCAATCGAGACCATGACGTCATATTTCACAGGGTACCCGAGCCAAGACACTAAAATTTTTAATAATGGTTTAATCACAGCATCTCCGACTAAGTAGCTTTACATCTGTGAGATCAATATAAAAAAAAAATAACTATAACTATTACAACTGCTATAACTTTATATTACATAAGAAAAAGAAAAAAGGACTATGGAAACTATGGTGAACTATATAAACGACTATGTACAACTATTATATATAAAAGACTAATGAGTGTTATTAGCTATAACTTTATATTACTATAAAAAAAGAGAGGAAACAATGACAACAAAGAAAAAAAAAAGAAGGCCAAAAATGCATACGACGTCGACCCAACAAGGGTTCATATTTTCACTTTCTCTGAATTTCTAACGAGACCTCAAACATCCATATGGGGCTGATCAAAGTCTGGACCAAAGTCAGGACCCAAGAAAGTCTGACGGTGACTCACGCTTGAATCCAACACCACGACCGTCGTAAATTTAAGCATGTATTTTTGGCAATACCTGTAAATTAGCTCTTTACAGCTAAGTGTATCTCTGTTCACGTTATTTATAAATACAATTGTATTGCATTGTATCGAGGCTTTTTAGTCTTTCACATTTTTCAGCAATCAGGCCATTACGAGAAGAAAACTACGAACAACCGAGCGAATAACTTACCGGCTATAAAATTTCGAAAATTTTGATAGAATTATAAGGTAGTTTAAGATTACACCACAGGAAGCCCCTGCCGCGGGGGTGGTAATTATAGACCTCGTACCGAAAGGAATCGGTTTTTGAAAGGCCTATAAAAATAGCCCCGAATCATCGCAAACACAGTAAAAACAACAACACAAGGGTCATTCTTTTTAAAGATATGACATTTTCGAGATAGTTTACACATAAAAATCGGTTCGTCATTTAAATACAAAGTCCTATAATAATTACCAGCACCGCAGCATTGGGCTTCCTGTGAGCGAGTACACACTGTCAAAATATGTTGGGAAATGATCGCTAATGCATGTGTTGGAGAGGATAGATTTTTCAATTGTTCTTTCCTGCGCTTTCGATTTTCACCCAAAATATAGTTTTTAAAAAGCTTTAACTCGAGACGAATTTGTTAGATATCTCTGAAATTTTCACAAAAAGTCAATTGATATCATATCCGGAGCCCATTTTTTGGGAATTGGGAAATTCTAAAAACAGAGCTCTTGACGGCTTTAATTTTGCCGCGTATCTATTATCTATTGTGTTTTCGCCTTTCACGGAAAGCACTGATAACTTTTGAAGTTGAAATCGAAATCTGATAATTCCCTTCTTGGTAGGAACTGTAACTCTAACCACGTGAATGAACTTCGCGTCAACGATAATGTTATAATACCGTATTAGACGCTGAAAACAAATCAGAAAGCTTCAATAAATACTTTATAAATATCGGGCCTAAATTAGCTGCGACATCAATGAGACAGTCGAAAAATGACGTAAATACTTATTTGATAGGCCACAGTCTAAGCTCTAGCAAAGCCTTCAGGTTTTCTGCTATACCGGTAGAAAACGTTCTTTTAACCTTGACTGAAGCAGCTAAGTCTCTAAGAGCACCGTCCTCGATAAAATTCCGGCCAAAGTTTTGAAAATGGCATCGGTGTAATAGCACCGCCATTAACACGTGGGCCGCGTCAGGCAAAAAGGGCCCGGACGACATAATATATAAATGTATTTTAAAATTGTACCATGTTTTTTTATATACTTGTGGTGCGATTACAAAATGCATCGCGAGCGCCACATTGTGCTACTAACAAGTAGTGTTGATTTCATGAAATTGACCAGTGAAATCGAAGACGAAATTTACGATATTTTTACGACGGTGTGATCACAGTTTTAGCAGGCGCAAATGATTCCTTATCAGCAGACGATTGTTTCAAGGTGTAACTTGTACTATTGCTAAAATCATCTTATGAGCTATGGGGAATAGAATGACTGCAGAAAAGATTATTTTTGGCCAAAAAGTGATCATCTTGTTCATCTTATTTATTTCAGTTACTCTTTAATGCCAGCAGGTATAAATGAATGTCATACATCAAATTCATCTCCTCTTGACAGGATTCCTATTTTTTGTGGTCATATTTGTAATCGGCCGCTTGCATCAAAATCACGTAAATTTCACCCCTGATTTTTGTTGTCAATTTCTTGAAACTGACATTTATTGTTAGGAATGAAATGTAGCGCTTCTCGTCAAGAATAGAATACAATCTTCAACCTGTTATTTGGAACACCGTTGTAGGAATTATTTAACTTGAATGTCGTCCGGGCCTTTTTGCCTGACGCGGCCCATGTATCTTTAACTTGTCACTTTGTAGACGAATGGAAAAATGCACGGGTAAGCCCAATTTTCAAAAGTAATGACCGTCAACAAACAGAGAATTATCGACCTATCTCCATAGTATCAATAATAAGTAAAGCTTTCGAAAAAGAGGTATTTCGACAACTATATGGTTACCTTACGGAGAATCATATGCTTTCAAAATTCCAGTAAGGGTTCCGCCCTTCACTCTCGACTGTCTCCGCACTAATTCAAATGTGCGACTGATGAATGGTTTGAAAGCATGGATAACGGGAAACTAATAGGGGCTGTATTTCTGGACATCCGTAAAGCCTTCGACTCAATAAACCATTCGATTTTACTACATAAAATGTTTGTTTTTTTTGGAATTTCAGGCTCTGAACTAAATTTGTTAGACTCTGACCTTACTGGCAGACATCAAAGTTGTCTTGTAATGGACATCAGTCTTCACCGAGAAAAATACAATGGTGTACCCCATCATCGATCCTTGGTCCCCTTTTTTATCCTCTACATCAACGATTTACCTAATCGTTTAAAGTCTACTACCAGCTGTATATATATCCAGACGATACACACATTTTTGCATCATCTTATGACAGCTGAACTTGCCACCAATTTAAATTCTTATCTCGATAATATCAGATTGGCGCTTCAATTTCACCCTTCCAGTAAGACAAAACTAATACTGATTGGATCGATCCGCATATAGCTTAACTAATAAAACTGGAGAGTAGGCGCCACTATTGTGTCTATAGACAAAACCAAGGTTTCGCGAGTAGCTTCCAATAACTAATGCCTTGGAGTGGAACTTGATGAAAAGCTTTCTTTCGAGAGTCACACTGGGCGACAAAGTTTGTAAAAAAGCTAGTGTGGGTATTGGTGCTATTAGAATAATTAAGCTTTTCGTCCCTATTGACTCACTTGAGAATAAAGAAAGCCCTAGTAGGAATTTTGTAACAAAATCCCTCTGAAATGATATAAAGCAAACAGATTTAAAAACCTTAAAATATTTTCCGCGCCAGAGCATATGAAAGCTATCTCACTAGATCAGAGAAACGCGATGGCGGAAAATTCGAGATTTTCAAATAACTCAAAACTTTATATATATTCTTGTAGTCAATTTTATAAGCTTAAAAAAAAGACATACGGTTGAGGTATCTACGAAGTTTCCTCATAGTGCTGCATAATTTACACTGGAAACGCACCCTTAATGGACCTTTAAAAATGGTGTCTTTCTTCGAACGCCGCCATTTTGGAAATGAGGCATACAAAACGAGGAGTTTGTACTAGAATTTTATTGATCAAGAAGAGGGTCTGAATGGGGTTAACTGGCTACTGACAAACGGCCTTAAAAATAACTGACAACTGACGATTTATTTTAGACAGCGCTGACAACTGAAATGGCCAAAATTTTAACTGACAACTGACATGTAGACTCACCCATTCAGACCCTCCAAGAACCTAGTGTTCTGATTACGATTATTTCGAGACCGTCGTGCACTAGAATTTTATTGAAGAACCTAGTTTTTCTGATTACGATTATTTCGTCATGTTCAATCACGTTCGCACTAGAAACATAGGCGACATAATCGTATGTCGGTCTTATGATTATGTTCCGAGTGGTTCACACTACGACATGAGCGACAAAAGGTCCCTATGTTTGTACTTAGGGCTACGATTATGATCCTTCTTAAAGTGCATACGAAGCGAAAATTAAGTTGATCTAATGTTAAAATACTTTCGAAATGAGGAATAATAACATTTTCCGGTAGTCAACATCTCATCTCGTTTCAGAGATATTCAGGTTTTTGTAATATGCAAATGAGATGACCATATTGTTTGCACAGCCTGGAGACAAATCACAAAATGAATAATATCTCTGCAGATATTGAATAAAAAATACTGAAACTTTTGTTACTTACTATTACCTATCTATCTTCTATAACTGTTTTTGTATTGTCTCCTATCTATCTATTCCTGAATCAGTGTATAATAAAATGAAACTTGAAACTTGAAACTTAAGGAAAGTACACATCATTGTGCAAATTATGGTGTTGTCATGGAAACTCTTATGGCCCCACGCACCTTTCACCTTGAACATAAAATTCCAATTTCTTTCCTTATTACAAAAAAATAATTTGCTTAAACTACTCATACAATGCCTACATTGTTCCAAATGTTATTTTGGACCCACAAATATTTATTTTGACAAAGGAGAAATTAGGGAAGATTGTTATTTGTAGTGAAATCCTGGGGCCAGTGTTTCCATGGCAACATAATAATTTGCTCAATGACGTGTATTTTCCATAGTAGCACATATGTGCAAAGTTTCAATAGTTGTTAACCAATATTTGTAGAGATATTCTTCATTTGTGATTTGTCTCCAAGGCTGTGCAAACAATATAACGTCATAGGTCATCGCATTTGCATATTACAAAAACCTGAATATCTCTGAAACGAGGTGAGATCTTGACAAACGGAAAAAGTCATTTTTCCTCATTTCGAAAGCATTCTAAAATTAGCACTTTAACGATGCTGATTCCCAACTGCTTACCTAAGATCAGAAGGGAAAGGGAAAATAGGAAACAAGACTTACCCAAGTCAAAAACCCTCACAACTACCACAAAATAGCTTAGGTTGGACAAGGACACAAAAAATAGTTAACGCAAGTTTATTACATTGTTTTCCATCACTTTTGTTTTCAATAATATATGAAACTACTACACTATCAAGCATTTATCAAAGCTTGGGCTGCCTGTGCGCTGACCGTTATGAACAAGTCTCTGATGAAGGGGCATCAGTTGTGTCTTCATAGCGCTTGAAGTCGTATCCCATATCGAAGGTAGCAGAGAACGCATTTTATTTCCTAAATTTCTTAAATAGTGGATGTCTGAACTGGTTGGACTTGGCTGAGCGGTACTCGAGGTAGATCATGTCATCCGCGCCAGACATGGATGCCATGGAGCCCGCACGTCGAGATACAGAACTCTGATGGGAAGAACGAGAAAGACAGAAGTAAGCGAGTGATAAGTAAACAGTATTCTTAACGGGAGGCGGGGTGGCGCACTGAATTTCTAACGGGACCTGAAACAACCACGGGGGGCGAGGAAGGGGGACGAATTCACGAGCGATTTCGCCCCCCGCGTTCTCCAGATTGATTTTTAATTGCACAAAATGTCTAAGGGGAGACAATAAATTATCGAACTTATTAATAATTCATGAGGGAAAACAAAGGAAATCATCGAGCGATAAGTAATCTGTAAATTTGATACAGATTTCGTCCTGATTTGCATAAACTTTTACTTAGATTTTATCGGCCCAAATAGGTGTTATGGAAGACAGTTTACTATCAAGTTCCGAACTTCAGCATTTCTCATTGTTGTTCTTATGATTACTTCTAGAATAATTTCTCACGGTTCCTATGATTGCTTCTGGAGTTTGACTAGTCTTTTGTCCTGGTCGAGGGACGCGGATATTTTAATCTATCCTAATCCACGACGCGACGCGGAGTTTATCGATGACAAGGTTAAGTTGTGTTTTTTGCCTTGGTAAACTCTAGCATAAATATCTTTGGCCTTTTTACTAGTTCACTTACATCTGGAAGTTCGACCAAAACAATAATTATTGTATTTTACCAAAACTCTAACCATGAGTGTTTCGCGCCATAAGCGAAGTCTCAATTAGGAAACTAATTAACTTCAGAAGTTGTCATAAACAATGCCGCTCAGAAGTTGTCATAAACAATGCCGTTTAGAAGTAATTACCTCCTGCTGAGATTGTAATTAAGACCACTTACAATAGCTGAATAGGATATTACATTTGTAAAGAATTGTTAATGGAACCTATAAGAGTAAGCTCCTAGGTCAAAATAAAACAGTTGGAGAAACGGTTAGAATAGAATAGAAATAGAATAGAAACTTTATTTAGACACGGTAGTTTTAACAGTAACTAAGACTGGTTTACATAAAAGCCGTGTGTAAAAATCTATACATCAACATTAAATTATATTACATTCCATTAAAATCTGCTAAAAACGCCAGAGTCAGTTCTTTTAGCGTTCGTGTATGATATATTAAACTATAGTAATTGTAATTGTAAGAGAGTAAATTATAAGGCGTCAAAGAAGCAGGGAGGTAGACCATTTAGTTTAGTTTTAAATGTATTTAACGATTTGCTAGTCCTCAGGTCTTCTGTTAAATTATTCCAAATATGTGCTCCTCTGTAGCCGAATCGCTTTTTACCATAATTCGTTTTGGGGAGGGACAGTTGGAATTTTGATGATGAACCTCTTGTGTTATATGGTGTATGAACCCTATTAAATTTGTGTATTAAATACCCAGGCGCTTGGTTATTATAGATCTTAAACATTTCTATTGCTAAAAGTTTGCGCCTGCGTATTATTAATCTGTCCCAACCCAGTTCGTGAAGTATTGGGCCAGAGCTAGAATCGAAACTAGACTGTGTTATTATTCTAGCAGCCCTATTTTGGAGTTTTTGGAGTTTATTTGCGAGTTCAGTACCCAGGCTCTCCCAAACTATGCTGCAATAATCAAATTTAGGTTGTATAAATGAGTGGTACATAGTCTTGAGGGAGGACATGGGCACGTAGGGCCGTACGCGCTTGAGAGCTCCAATAGAAGATGATAATTGCTTAGAGATCTTCTCAATGTGTTTTGACCATGTCAATGTTTCATCTATGTGCACCCCTAAGTACTTAACGAACGCTATTTTAGGGATGCTTTCACCTCCAATTACAAGATTAGGACATGCCACATGAGATAATCTCTGGCGAGAGCCTACTAATAAAAACTCTGTTTTTGTAGCATTCAGACTCAACTTGTTTGCTTTCAGCCACTCATAAATATGTTGTAAGTCTGTATTCAATTTAGATTCAATGTCATCACATGATGAACCTGCCATTGTAAGACAAGTATCATCTGCGTACATTTGAGTGTCTGAGAATTTTAAGCAATCAGGAAGGTCATTTATATATATTAGGAACAACAAGGGTCCCAAAATTGTTCCTTGAGGGACGCCACAGGAGAGTACCCCAAAGTCTGACATTTCACCGTTGACCACACACTTTTGCTTTCGTTCGTTGAGATACGATCTAAACCACGCAATACTTGGAGAAGTCAAGCCGTAACTTTCTAGCTTTTGAAGCAAAACATTGTGGTCAACGGTGTCAAAAGCTTTTTTCAGGTCTACAAAAACAGTTGCATTAATCAGACCTTTGTCAATATTTAACGACCATTTGTCCGTAGCATGGAGCAAAGCGGTCACTGTTGAGTGTAACTTTCGGAAACCAGATTGACAATTAGTTAATAGACCGTTATTTTGCAAATAGGTATATAGCTGGTCATAGATGATCCTCTCAAATACCTTAGCTATAGCTGAAATTACGGATATTGGCCGATAATTGTTTGTATCAGACCGCGTCCCACTTTTATATACGGGGCTTACTTTTGCATGTTTCCATTCACAGGGGAAGATCCCCTGTGAAATTGACGCATTAAACAGCCATGTAAGTGACTCGCAAACAGTATCGGCGCCTATTTTCAAAATTTTACACGGTATATTATCTAGCCCGGTTGCCTTTGAGGCAGATAGCTTTTTTAAATGTTTCAGAACAACATTTCTGGTTGTGTGCCGGAGAGAAAATGAGGTTTTGCACTGGGGCAAATATTGTGGAAGACAGATCTAGAGATACAAATGTAAGAGCAGAGAAGAGAAGCCAATCCAATAAACCCTTGAAGAGAACAACCACTGTGTACCTTCTAGATCAACATTGTCAGACAAACCCCTCCTGACATAGGTCGTATCGCCAAAATAACTAGAAAACACGGCTCTTTACATCTAGACGTTTGATAAGTCGATTCGTGTCCGTGCTTTATCGGATTTACAAACTCTTGATCTCGCTGGCAGCTCGAGTTTCTAAATCAGATAAAGCAGATAAAGCACGGCTACTCATTCTGTGTCTAGCACACAAAAACTTCATAGACACTTTAACTAATACTAATTTGCTTCTGGGACATTTCACTTTGACCGAGGGACAGTCTATAGACCCTTTGCACGTTACGTCATAGCCGCCATGTTGGTGTACAGTTAACAATAGATTCTTCGTTAGCTTCTTTTGTTATGTACACCAACATGGCCGCCATGCCCTTTGTCATTTGAATCTCTGGGGATTGAGTGCAAACCATCTATAGCGATACTTACTGCCACGTCATTCATAGTCATTAATGTGCCAACCAGAGATCGATTGGTTCCTCACACAGAGCGGCCTTTTGAAATCATGGTTGGTCATTAGCATAACAATTGTAATGTTTATCAACACGAAGTACAAACAATATCTTCTGCACTTCCAGGCTTCTGCCTTCATGTAGGCAGGCATGAATTACTACCAAATTGTATTGTGTTCTATTGTATTGCGTATTTCGTTCTATTGTTTTGTATTGTGTTAATTCTATTGTATTTTGTTATTCATGAAGGGATCACCAGTTCCAGCCTCGTCTGTGCCTCGAGTTGAACAAAGGTTTTTATTCTCCTGGAAGACAACATGGCCGCCGTGTGTGGCAAGTACTTCATGTAGCTGCACAAACTGTCCCAAACCCTTATAAAACCCTGACTCTACATTTAAAAACACCCTAACCGTCAACAACGGGTGCTCACTTATTCAGGGTGTTTAGAGGTAGTCACTAACTTTGGGTGTTTTAGAGCTAATCACTAATTAGGCTAATTTAGGCTACATGACAGCTACATGAAGTAGTAGCCGTAAAGGTACGTGCGACCAATATAAACTAACTAAAACCCTACCCTGAACCATAAAAGAACCCTAACCGGTCAGTAAACAAGTTTCCAGGTAAACGTCGAGGTTTTAGGGCTAATCTGTGGCTAGGGTTCAAGGTAAAGGAGTTCTCAAAAAATGGGGATGAAAATTGTTTTGAGCTTTTCTGGAACTCGAAACCCCGCTCTTCTGCTCGTAAAGCAAGCGTCACAACCATCGTCGCTCAAGCTCCGTCAACTTTTATAACCATGTAACTTAGTTTCCAGTCGTCTAGCGGCCACTGCTAATCTATTGTATTCTTGGCCAATGAGAGGTCGGAGCATTCCTGTATTTAGTATATTGCACAGTAGCCTGCTATGCAGACGTATTTTTTCAGTTTCATAAATTCGAAGAAAAAAGTAGTCTGCTTACCCGAGCGCTTATTTAGATATGCAAGAATCACGTTTGTTATATTTTTCTGCCCAATCAAAGCCATTGTTAGAATTTTAGTGAATTGGCGCGCCAGTGAACACTCTATGATTGGTCAATGGCAAATGTATTGTCTGAATTCCTTTTAAATGTAACATTACGTCACGTTCCAGGATATGGAAGGTAAAATCCGATTGGTCCATAACACAATGAGGTGTGCATATTGGAAACTAATTAAGCGCTCGGGTAAGCAGACGTTACTTTTTTTCTTCGAATTAATGAGACTGGAAAAATACGTCTGCATAGCAGGCTAATAGCCCACTTCCGCGATATTCTTTACTTGTCACGCACAAAAGTTTCAATACGAGGCTCCGTGCTAAATTAATTTTTTTTTTTTCTCTGTCAAAATAATTAATTTAATTTAGCACGGGGCCTCGTATTGAAACCTTTGTGCGTGACAAATAAAGCATATCGCGGAAGTGGACTATTGCACAGTGAAGGTTCGTGAAGGTTTCTTACATTATAAATTCATATACAGCTATTTCTATTAATGTTGTCTGGGGGATAGGGCATTAGGGAATAGGGTATTAGGGAATAGGGCATAAGGGGATAGGGTATTAGGGAATAGGGTATTAGGGTATAGGGCATTAGGGAATAGGGTATTAAGTAATAGGGCATTAGGGAATAGGGTATTTGGGAATAAGGCATTTTTAAAATGTCGGACGACTGAACACAGGCTAAAAATGGATAAATAAACCGTAAGCTAAGTATAACTCGTAACCATACTTCATTTCGGCCTAGGAATACCCTAATGCCCTATTCCCTATCTCCCAGACAACATTAATTGAAATAGCTGTATACTTTATAAAGTCGTAAGTTTGCCTGATCGTTATTTTGAAGTGTTTGCTTTTATATATATTTTTATTAAACTTTACTTTCTGTCCGATGTCCGCTGCAGTCCTCTCCTCTTCAGCATCGGCGTCACTGGCGGCCAACACCTTAGAAAGCAATATGTGCGTATTTGATAAAAATAGTAGAGAGTAAGCAATTTGCAAAACAAAATTTCCAAAGCGCAATACAACAGTTACAAAGCGAAATACACAATTTACGAAGCGAAGTGCGCAATTCACAAAGTACAATACGCGATTCACAAAGCGCAATACGCCATAGCAAAACTCAACAACTCTTTCAAAACTTTTACGTCCTTTACCATTTATTACTTATGCTCAGCTCTTAGAGGAGACTTAAGTTATCGTATTGGTAGAATTTCCTCCACTTATATTACAATGTACTTTCCAGTTATTAATTTGGTAAAAAAGCTTACCTTCTGAAGTAATTCCTGCTGCTCCCTTTTAGTAGATAAGCTCAGATTCTCCTGTGAAACACATGGAAATAGAGTAAGTTTGTCAAAGTAATATTACGAGGCGAAGAAATATGATCTACGTCTTGTGACTTAAGTGCCATAATACGTATTAAGCAGACTTCAACTAGCGAATACATCGAACCTCAGCACGGGAAACATTACCTCTTCCATACCGGCGAGCCGAGTGATTACCTGTGAAGATGAAAAGTGAAGGAATTAAAGTAAGAATTTAAAGGCTAAAGAAAGAAAAAGAAAGAACATCCGTGAGAACACTCAATTTTGAACGCGTACACAAAAATCACCATGAAGATTGCTTATTTTCCAAGTTGGAAAGAACTAAGTTGGTTACGCTACTAAAAACAATTAGACTTCTCGCTCTTGGTTTCTTGTTCACTCGGGGCTTGACGCCCTTCGCCAGCTTTCAGCCAATAGAAACCTTCAGCCCAGTCCAACTGAGACCCTTTCAGCTTGCCTGTTTGTTGCCCCATTTCAGACCACGTGATAGTTCTCCAGAGGATTCAGTGCTTTGTTTTCCAATTATAGAAATTGGTACATTTCCTCTTGGGATACAGAAAATCAAAGAAGTATTACTCAAGGGAAATGTCACGTGGTCTGAAATGGGGCAACAAACAGGCAAGCTGAAAGGGTCTCAGTTGGACTGTGAGCTGAAGGTTTCTATCGGCTGATAGCTGGCGAAGGTTACATAGTAAACAAATAACTAAAGCATAAAAGAGAAACAGACAGTATCACTGAATAGTACACTAGTGTAAACAGTGACGAGACCGATACCTTGAAACTGTAACCTTGATTGACAAGGAACCTTTGCCGTTTACTGGAATAATACATTTCCTCCGTGTCCTAGTAACGAGAGAGTAACAGCCGTCACAACACAACTCCCATCAGGGAATGGGGTCGGGAAGGGGGGGGGGGGGGGGGGGGGAATGGGATGGGATGGGATGGTGGGCCGAGGTCCATTGTCACAGATGTTCGTTTTATTTTTCTGATTTTCTGGAATCTTTCAATCAATCCTCGGAGATTCAATAAAGTTACAGACTGCAGACCACGTTGGTTGACCTAACGAAAGAACCAACAAAAAAGACGGACAAATGCGGCACAACAAAATTCCCTTAACAAAGCGACGAGTGCACAACAAATTTACCGTTGAGACCAGTGTGTAAAAGAATGCGTTGTATTCCTCGGCTGCCATGTCTGTGGAAATAAATGTAAAACGTAAACTGAGTCATTGCATCCCAGTACTGTCTAACTTTAGGACTAGAAATCCTAATCATTGGAAAGGGGTCCCAGTGTCCAGACAACACTAATAGATAAATTGTATTTACCTTTTTTGGCACGTAAGATTCGCCCCAGTCGTTGAGCTTCCTAAAAAGAAAACAAATCAAGACCGATACTCACTGGTTAGCTCAGCTGGTAGAGCGCGGTCTAGAGTGCGGGAGGTCGCGGGTTAGCTCAGCTGGTAGAGCGCGGTCTAGAGTGCGGGAGGTCTCGGGTTAGCTCAGCTGGTAGAGCGCGGTCTAGAGTGCGGGTCGGGGAGGTCGCGGGTTCGAAATCGCGCGGCCGATAAGCAGGGGCCGATAAGCTGTTGGTCTTGTCTCCTTCTTCTTCTAATCGATATGAGGGGAACGTGTAACGACCTGTGGTGCTATTTATTGAGAGATTATCTCCCAACACAACAGCCTGGTATTCTGGAGGTTCTAACAAACACTCGTGATTGTAAACTGCACGCCACGATAGCAGTCCGTATCTCAAGACCTCCCTTGTGAAGCGCATGTGAATATATTCAGATACATAGAATTTGCGCTACATAAATGAATACCTTTACCGCCACGCCAGTACATTGCGCCACGATAGCAGTCCGTATCTCAAGACCTCCCTTGTGAAGCGCATGTGAATATATTCATATACATAGAATTTGCGCTACATAAATGAATACCTTTACCGCCACGCCAGTACATTGCGCCACGATAGCAGTCCGTATCTCAAGACCTCCCTTGTGAAGCGCATGTGAATATATTCAGATACATAGAATTTGCGCTACATAAATGAATACCTTTTTACATTTTAAATTTAAAATAAGATTTTTTATCTCAACATTAAACTATAACTACTTCCTCGTGTAACCTCACTCCTTGATCAAGGGCACTAATGAGTTTGAAATCAATTAAATCTAGTATTTCCAGCTTATTTTAACTACGACTGGTGGTATAAAAGACGGGATTGTTCACATATCTTGTCCAAGTTATTAGTTTCCTTTACACAAACTGCGTGATATTGACTGGCACAGCAAATCAGTAAGTTATGTCAGGTTGTACCTGTCGTCTGGATCCACCGTGTGACGATATCTGAAAGTTGAATTAGAAATATGTTAGATCCCTGAATTCTAAGTTGAATAACAATTTAACCACCTCTGCTTCCTCCTTGGTAAGGGACATGAATAGAGCGGATTTCGTATAAGTGAGACGAAAATACGCGGAATGTTAGTAGGGGAGGGGAGGGATGGGGCGTAGCTGCTTTTTTTTTCCAGACTCGCTTGAAACAGACGTTGACATTATATGCCGGTCTATGTTATCATATTTCAAGAAATAGTCCTTCTAAAGACGACTGCCTTTCGGTTAGCTCAGTGGTTAAGCGCCGGTTTGTCATGCGGGAGGTCGAAGGTTCAACAATTGCAAAGGGTTACACCTTCACGTCTTCTCGGATAAGGACGAAACGTGGTAGGTATTACGTCGGACTCAATCGGACGTCAAATTATCGGCCTAGAGCGAGGGGGTATGGGATTTATTCGCCGAGGGTTTCGCACGAGGACGCAGCCCGATGGGAATAAATCCCATACCTCCGAGCGGAAGGCCAATAAAATGCTTACTTTTCACAATGGGGAAGTTTTCTTGTGGTACGTAATAACAATCTCTCTTTTCATAAATCATTAGAATCAATGTTTGCCTAGTTCATAATTGAATAAAATTACTGTTCACAAGGTTTCTCATTGTTTTTGTCTCGATTCTTTCAACCAACGTAGCTTGTAGTGTAGAGTGATTTTACTTAACCCGTGAAATAGATAGTAGCGTATTACACACCATTACACTCTAATTCTTTTGTTCTCTTTTGTGATTATCTTGGTATTACACACTAACTAATAGTTTCTGTTTCACGGGTCAGGCTAGGACAGATGACTAGAAACCAAGAGAGCGAGGATTCGAGTTCCGCCAGGCTCGTAACACATACCGTTTTTTTTCATCTTCTTTCAAATTACTTCTCTTTTATAGGTAAAAAGTAAGTCGGTAGTTCTAAGTATTAGGAAATGCGCGAGGGAATAAGTCGAGGGGAATAGAAATAAAAATGCGATTGGAATATATATTACATTGTAAATCATTGTAAAAAATAAATGCAAGGGGAATACATGTTAAAGCATTGATGAAATGCAAGGGGAATAGATATTCCACCGCAAAGAACAAAGAAACTGAGGTGTGATCTGAAAATATGAGTTATGAATCCTCCGAAAGAACAAATAAAACAGAGCCATGTGGAAAACAAGTATATAAAGGCGTAGACGTCTATTCAATAAAGGTTGTTTCATGTTGTATTGTGCATATTGCATCATTACCTGTCCCAAGACACAAATACATTAATTAATGTCAAGTGCACGTGTGTGTTATATAGTGAATGTTCAACTCAATAACAATATGAGGAATTAACTATTTCTTGGCACTTTCTTTGCATTTGCTGGGCCCGGTATTTAATGCAACATGCATGAGACACCTTTTTGAAATAGTTATATTGCCAGCACAATTAACTCTTGATGAGAGACGAGCAAAATTAGAAGCTATTATGATGTATAAAGTTCTCAATGGTCAGGGGCCTGGATATTTAAAACAAATGTTCTCATATTCTGGTGAACACCACAACTACAATTTAAGAGGGGCTAATACAAACCTCTGCCTACCAGCCCCCAAAAAAAATGTTTTGAAAGCAAGCATTTTCTTTTAGTGATGCAGCACAGTGGAGCAAGCTGTCATCAGCGGTCTGCCTCAGTGAAACATTAAGTTCTATTAAACATCAATTATAAATTAATTATAAGTATTTGTATTGTATAGCATTTAGTAACAGGAACATTTATATAAAGTAGATAGTAAGTGGCCAATGTATCCATAGTATTTTATAATGTTATTAACAGGAGCACTTTTAATGCTGCACTATAGTTAGATATATTTAGTAATGATGTAAATGTTGTAAGTAGTTAGTGACCACTGCACGTATTATTTTATTTTATACTTTTTGGCCACACAGCTCATCTGAAAACCAACTGTGTTGAATGTCGACTACCGTGTTTAAATAAGATTAAATTAAATTAACTAATGTGCTTACCTGAATAAGAACATTGGCTTCGGGCAGATCAAATGAATTGTCTCCTACCTAAGACAGTGACAAGAACAACTCATAAGACAAAGTAAACAACGAGTTCTCAGTAATCTAGGGTTTCCAGCTCACGAGTTATCACTAAGTTAGGGCTAGAGTTCACAGGCAAACACTAGCAAACCTCTAAATATAACCTAAATAAAACCTAACCCTATCCCAAAATCCAACCACGACTAACCATTTCGAAAACAAGTTTCCAGGTAAACGACGAGTTCTCAGTAACAGTGTTTCCCTACCTGATTGAACATAAAATATCACTCCATCTAAGCTATCACACGTCAGCCTCTCCCTTGCGTATTTCTTTCATGAGTTACGTTGAACGCTATCTTAAATATCGGGCATTAAACGCATCTGATAGTTTTCGAGGGATGTATAGGCTTCTCACTGACAACTTGCAAAACTGACAAAACAGGGGGTGCAGAGAACGCTGCGACACTAGTTTTGTCCTATTCAAACGAGGCGAGGTTCAAACCTCGTTCTCGTTTGACTCTCACCTCTCAGAACTCTCATTAGTCCTGACCTGGCCTCTATTTCGACCGCTCCGTATTCCTTCCAGTCTACATGGAGCGATCGAAACAGAGGCCAGGTCAGGACTAGACTCTCGTCCTCGCTTAAAGGAGCTGTGTCACGGTGAGGGACACACCTTTTAAGGTCGCGGCTAGATTCCATCCGCCAGAAGGTTGAATTGCAATTTTCTCGATGTTATATTTCTAGGGCGCAAACTAAAGCGGCACTTAGAAATTTAGGCGAACAAGTACGCTTCCCTCAACTATATAAAACAATATCGGCTCCACAAGACTCGAACCGAAACCCTAACCCATCTATTAACCGAAACCCTAACCGTCACTATCCCTTACGCCACGAGGAATTTGCTGTCAATAACCGCTTTTTTATAACTTTTATACTGCATGCTGTTTGATCAGCAGGCGTTACTTCATTAGACACCAGTTCCTGCTCTCAATGAAGTATTTTAGTACAGTGCATTTTAGGATTGCGTCCTTCTGGCGGATGGAATCTAGCCCAAACCTTATGATCAAGGCCGGAAGGAAATTATTTTCAGTGATTTTGGTATAAACTGACAACCCTAGCACACGTGTGGGATGGTTGAAATCATATTAAATGTGCAAAACTGACTAACAAACCGTGTGTTGATCTAGTGTTCATTAAGGGAGGGGACTTTAACTGTTTAAAGCCAATTAACAGCCACCAATCGAATATCATTGATTCCAGACATGCGCACAACCATGACACAGCGCCTTTAACCGTCTGTTTATAGTGGATGGAATTGAATGCAAATTCTTATCCAATTCTTATCTCTCCTCTCTCGTCAAATACGTCCTCGATTGACCGAAACTTTACTGAGCATTACTCTCTTCATGTACGACACAAAATAATCTACGAGAATTCATTCCAATAATGAGAATGAATGTGGAGAAACTGAAAGAGAAAAAAGGCATGACTGCGCAAACATAAACCGTTTCCCAGAACGTTTCAAAACCTCAACTGAAAGTCCCTACATCCTTCCTATATCGTATTCACCCTTCTTTACCTTTGAGATAAAGATTGTGTTAACCAAAGGATTGTGTTGGAAGTTCCGGAGAATGTTTATTCGCTCGCCTTGAGATGTCGGTCCGTAGATAAAAGGTCTGAAAGGATACGGTCAGTATACGTGTAATTTTAAACAAATCCGAGTAGCGTTGGAACGTGAATGCAATGCTAAATCCTACTGGACTATAAAAGCTTTTTTTAAATATGACAACACTTTGTCAAGCTTGCTGCAGTAGACTCACTTCTGTAGTTTGATGGCGTAGGTCCTTAGGGCGAACACGTTGTCAGAAAACACAATCACCTTGTCGTTTCGCCTGAAATGTACAAACATGTACGTTAAGATCAGTAGGCCCTTAGAAATGGATGGAACCCCCCTGTCAGCCTCCTCTGCACGACTCTCCGTTTCGACATGGGCTTCCTGAAGAGGAGGGGAGTCTGGGGAGAAATATTGAGGACAACTAGAACCAAGACAACGGGATCAATATCGGCATATTCAGTTCGGTCTTGGTATGTCTCTGCTACTGTATGTCTCGTGCAGTACGTCCTATGTTAATCGTGACAATCTTTTTTGAAAAAAGGGTATATAACTATTTAAAGACCTTACTCACCGTTCGTGGTAACTGATCAGAAATTCACACGCCCTGAACTTGTTCGGGTTCATTACGTAGAGAAGCTACAAAGTATAGATACAACCATCAGATATTACGACACGATGGAGCCGAAATATGGCTATTCGCGTACAAGCTTGTAATAAGAGGCCCTGTTTTATCCGTGCCTACACTGTAAATGGCAAGTAAGAGCTGAATTACGAAATTCAATCCGTTTTTTAGCACTTATTTCAGTCTTATTCACCGCTGCAAGAGAAGCCTATGACATCATTAATTATACAAAAACGCGCTGGTAGAGATAAATGACATTTTATAAACATCTATGTTATACTTGTATTTTAAAACAGTTATTTTACCAAATATATCTATTTTTTGTCTAAATCAGAAAATTCCTGCATGGCTTGACGTCATATATTCCTGCGCCAGCTTATTTTGGGTTGGCGCAGTACGAGGGACCTTTCATCCTACACGCAACACTCAATTCAAGAAATATACTATTCAACTATTCACTTGATGCAGAATCGATTTTAATGATTTAAACAAATTGGGCTTTTAGGCACTTTAATCCCTGACCGGGATAGCTCAGGTGGTATAACCCTGACATCTAACCTTCCTTCTTCTAGATCTTATGTTGAGGTACTCGCTGTAGTACTCAGGCGTCATTGGGCACCAGACCTGACAAGAACAGGAGTTGTTTCAATATTTCAATAGTAAGCACTGTTTCGAGGATTGCGTAGCCAATCATATACTTGTTTAAAATATATTTAGCAGAACCACAGTAAGACCACGTGTTCTTTGAATAGTAGTGCCGAACAATTGTTTACATTAAGAAATATCAGGTATTCTACGTGTTACGGTAGAGTTTTATGGTAACACGAGAAGTCTTGGGGAATGCGCAACGACAAATCAACGTGTGAAACACGTGTCAGAAGTGGCGCGTGAAACGAGTTAATGATGGTTGAATGTGGGGGCGTAATACACGTTTGTATAGCATCCATGCAGGTTCCTCACCCCCTCCTCCCATGACCCTGTTCGTATGCTAGGGAAAAAAGTAACTCTATATAAATTTATGATATCCAAGGAAGGGAAATAGTGGGACTTCAACAAGGTACGCGCATGCGTTTTGACCAGCCCAGCGCGCGCGCGTCCGCCCAAGTTTCCCGCCGAAACTAGAAGAAAACAGAGGCCATCACCCGCGATTTTAGTTTTACGTGCGTAGCGTTTTTACATGAAATGTTTCGCGAAAAACAAGAAAACTACTTAAAAGCTAAGCCTAAGACTTCAACAGGTTTAAGTTTTCTTAATTTGTAATTCACTGTGAGTTTACTAAGTTATAAAATTATTTACTACAAAAATTTAAGACCTCGGAAACTCGTATTCGAAACCAGAGCCTCCATTCTTTCGGCCAGCGGAGCATAATGTTTTGTCGCGGTGTGTGCCTGACCTAGCCTGCTTGACGGCTCTTCTGTAATTTTTTCGGTTAATTTATTCCCGGATTGGGTTACCTGTGGTGCGCAGTCAGAAAGCAGGCTATGCCTGACCCACCTCTGCACACTGCACTCTGGCAATAAACCCAGCGTTTTGCAGCTCCATCCAGTTAGCCTCGTATAACTTGGGACCAATCAGGAAATTCAAATCCTGTCAGGACAGAGAACACAAGTAATAGACACATTCAAAACATGGCGTCCAATAAGTATAACTATTGTTTCGGACTAACAAGTGTCACATTCACGTGAACACGCTGCTATGCGTCAGCACGAGGCTGGTCGACCAGGACCATTCATATTTAAATTATGCCATTTTTCGAATCGAAACACGCAGGTTGACTGACTATCGAGCATCTTAGCGGTTCCACTATTTACAGATACAGGATTTGTTTTGAGAAGCAAGATATACACATTTGACTGACAACTTGTAAACTTGTGCTATTACAGAATTGTTGTTAAATTGTATTGAGTTGATGTATTTCTCATTATCAAACTCATTAATAATTCATGAAGGTAAAACAAACGAAATCAATGTGCGATAAGTGATATATAGGATACAGATTCGTCCCGATTATCATAAACTTTTGGTTCGATTTTCTCGGCCGAAATAGGTTGTATCGCCAAAATAACTGAAAAACATGACTCTATACATCTAGCTGTTTGATAAGCCAAATACAGAATTCGTGTCCGTGCTTAATCCAATAAAGCATGGCTACTCGTTCTGCATCTATTACTTGTACCACGAGGAGTGTTGTACGTGTACTGTTGAGCAGGCGTTACTCCAAGTTAGGCCCCACTGAGTCAAATGGTTTCAACATCAGTACAACATTTGTTAAACCGATCTTGAAGCCGTTTCGAACGTCCTGGACACATTGTTGAAAGGTGTTGAAAGATAATGAAAGCATATCGGAGAGAGTTCGATTTCGTTTAAAGGCCATTTCTAACGGTTTAAAGATCGGTTTCAACAAATGTTGTGCCGATTTGGAGGTATTTTTTCCCATTTCTGATTTTGCCTGAGCTTGGAGGAAATATTTGGTGGTAAGGACAGGCAAATGGGACATATATTTTTCCAGTGAGTGACATCCAGTGGCTAAATTTAATCGAGACTTGATATGAGAATGAAGGGAGTCGGGGAGGAGGGGGGCAGTCTGATGGGGGATGGGTAGTTCCTTGGGGAGTGCCCCCCTATTTGACCCTCTGGTGACAACCCTGGTTACTGTGCTGTGTGTATTCAGGGGCTTTTATTGGTACTCTAGTAAGGTTTAATAGAAAGAGAACATAACGAAACGTTAGGTCTTACCTGGATCTTGTCGTCTTCCCTCACTAAGGTAGCTGTCAGGCCTAACTTACAGTGTGCTTGAACAACTATGGAATGTAAAATATATTGTCTTTGCATTCGGTATCCGCTTCGTCCAGCTAGCAGTGTGTGTGATGTACTTAACCCAACAGTTAAATCGGCGTAAGTTGACATATTATATGGCTAGGTAACTTCATGAGCTGTGACTGGTCAGTTTGCGGTCCATAACTTACCGTACGGACTGCAAAATCGTAGCAAAGCTGGTTTTGAATACTTTTGAGCCATATAATAAACATCTTATTAAACTCGCTTGTCCGGTCCGTATCGTAAGTTATGGATCCCCCCAACCCATGCCCGCCCTTTTTTTATGGCCCGTGTGCTTAAAACTTCCGTTTGCATGGACGAGAGGCTAGAGATTTATAAGTACGAACTTCGAATTATTCAAAGGGTCTATATAGTTTCCAATTGTTTAGCCTCGAGTTTCTATATAGGAAAGTACAGTAAACGATACGCTTTGCACAATATGAACTACGTACCCGTTAATACTCTCCTAAACTGCTTTGCAGGAATGGTGTGAACCTCTGTAAGATGAATAAAATCTCCATCAGTCAAAGTTATCATCGAGCTATAACGATTTTTTTTTTAAACCGGTAAAATAAAACGGTATTCACGTTTGTATGTCTGTATCAACATTCACATACCATCTAGGATCATGAGACCCCATTCCTGAGACTGCAGGAAGCTCATGACCTGCAACGCAACAGCATTATTTAGCAAGCTTACAACAAAGTTGAATTGGTGACACATACGCATTGCGGAGTCAATGTTCTGGACTTTTCACACCACAAAAATATCCCAGGACCTATTCTGCAGGTATCATGTTTTATTTATAAGCAAGAAAATCAATGCTTAAAGGGGAACTGAACCCTAAAATCAACCCAATGTCTATACATATATTCGAAATAAATAGGTTCTGCTATTTAATTTTTCTGTGTTGCGCGTCTAGGAAGAGAAAATCCGAAAACCTTCCTCACAGCCTCCGCTATGTACAGACGACTCAAGCCATGTAATTTCTGACGTGGGATACGGGGAATAAATTAGTTTTGCCATGCTGTCCCCGACATTGAATAGCAGGACTAACGGCTTCTAATTGCGGACCATTGTTTTATTTGTGCTAGAGGTGTGATCGTTTTTCCTTGGTATGTGTGACGTACGATATGGGGAAATTTGCACTGAAATGAGCCGCCACACAATATAGATTTTTCAGCGGAAAATCGAACTTGGAGACTAATCTTCTCCTCATAGACGCGCAACAGGGAAAAATAAAATAGCAGAACTTATTTCTTTCGAATACATCTTTGTATTGACGTTGGGTTGATTTTAGGGTTAAGTTCACCTTTAACCAACTCATCAAGCTGGCGTTAAGAGAAAACTCAGTGGTTTGGAAAAGGCTCTGAGGAATACGAGGAAGACGTGTACCTGTTCAGCCTCCCATGATCTCTTTCCAGTGTGCGACACCATAGAATACGTCGAGATAGCAATGCTGCAATCTATAAATTAATATAAAATTATTTCAGGATGACCAGCATATTCAGATAGGACGACATCACCATCCTCACTTTTTTCTCAAACTCCAGTAGAAATGAACAATGTACCTGAATTTCAATTTAGTTTACTCTTAGCCTCATCCACAGGCCACTCTCTCTTCTCCTTGCCACAGGTAACCCAATCACGAAGAGCAGAGTGAAGTACCGTAAAAGCTCTATTAAGCTCCCTCTCTTTATTAAGCTCCCCTCTCTAATAAGTCCCCCTTTAACACTCTAATTTTTAAATAAGCCCCCCCCCCCCCCCCCTCCAAACCAATATTCGAACGATTTGAGGCTGTAAACAAAACACGTAATTTGAAGCTGCTTTAGAAACCATGTATTTTATTCCTTAACATAACTTCCCCGACGTGTAGTTTCATGTGAGCTGATTTCAACTTCTTCTTTTCAAGTTCAGTTTTTAAGATTTCTATAAGCTTTCTTGCCTGTGGCTTGTTTCAGTTTTATTTTTTAAATAAGCCCCCCTCTCTATTAAGCACCCCCCCCTCTACAAGGTCAACAATTAATAGACCTTATACGGTACTTGTGCCTGTGGATGAGGCTACGTATTTCAGCGTCGGGCTTTTAACAACATTTATAAAATAACTCTGACTGGTTAAAGAAACAAGTTTATATTTAACAAATAGCAGATGTCATCGTGCTTCTCCATGTCAGGTTCTATAAAAGGTCATCCACGCCGTGTAGATGCACGAGCGGAACTCGAGTGCATATAGCAGCTTTCCAAGACCTCGAAAGTTCTATTTTTAGAACATGCAGAACCATCTTCTATTTGTATATGCGGTTCTCCTGAACGCTGATGTATTTTAGCCAATGAAAATGCACCTTCTTAGGATGCTCCCGTTGTTGATGATATAAAAGCGGCTCAAGACATGGAAAGCCATATCCTTTATACTTAGTTGTCGTTATTTTATAAAAGCGATAAAACTCATTTTCAATGTTTCCAGTCTTTATAACAGATAACAGGGTGTGTCCATCGAGTTATGAACGCACGCGGGAGGTAGCTAAGCAAGAAAGAAGCACCGCCTCCCGGTTAGCTCAGTGGTTAAGCTTCGGTCTGTTGAGCGGGAGGTCGCGGGTTCAAACCCCGGCCGGACCAACACTCAGGGTCTTAAAATAACTGCATGAGTAGATGGTGCTGCCTTTGTGAAACAACTGCAAATGGTTAGACCTTCACGTCATCTCGGATAAGGACGTAAAATCGTAGGACTCCCGTCGGCCTCACGTTTATCAGTCTCATCAGACTGTCACGAGTTACCGACGTTAAATAAAGTTGCTTTGCTTTACTTTTACAAGAACCTCTGATGGCGTTTACCATTTCTCTTATAACATTGCCACGACGATGTAAGAGCAAAACAGTGAGAATGCAACCCATGGCTGTTCAATGAATTTTAGCCAATCAGAGCACGTTTTATTGCTGCTTTGTAGGTGGTCAATGGATGTCAGCCAATCAGAGCGCGTGTTTTATCGTTGCTTTATATCTGGTCAATGGCTGTCAGCTAATCAGAGCGTGTGTTTTATCGGTTTCCGTTTACTACCCTTATCGACGTGATTTCATGCTATCTTATCAGTATTTACCTGTAGGTTTATCTTTGGCATCTGAGGTAAAACAACAGACGATGCGACTCTCAACTGTCGACCACAATTTGAACTGAAGAAAAAAAGACACTCAGAGGTATATCGGGACCTGGAAAGAGGACTTGAAGCACAGAAACACGTGGAACAACATTTACTTGTCTCTGTACTTTTAATACGTCCCTGGGGCCTCATTACAGCAAAACCGACACAGCGGTCAAGCACAATTTATATTTCAAAATGGCACTGGTGGTATCGTACATTATATTGGTGCTAACCTTCCTAATTATTTTCTGGAATGGAAACCATAACCCAAGGTAATTCAATCGTCTGCACCTTAGATAATGTTTTTCTGTTGAGTGTATTGGTATAATGTTTAACACACCCATTTTCTAACCAGTAACCTTCCGAACTTTTTTGTTAAATTCTGGTATTTAACGGTAATTAAAATGGACAAAACATAAAGCGGTGAAATTTAAAAGCTTAACCGAGTTGACGTACTTTTCTTGATTTTTGAGGCTGCAGTTCATAACTGGGAGTTGTTACAATGTTTTACAGTAATTCTTCGAGGGAAATTGGCGCTGCCGCCCACCGAGACTGCCAAAAACGCGCGAGCGCAAACATTTGACCGCTGTGTGCCTGCGTTCAAACCGCCCTTGTTTCGCATTCGCTGTAAACTGTTGCTATTCACGAAGTCACTATAAAGCTAAAAAGGTTACCTGACTTCGCCACTGTTCAACTGCAACGCCTAAAACAAGACAACACTGATGTCAGAAAACCTCCTCACACCTTAAAGCAGGGCTCGAAATTAAGAAAAAAAAGTGGAAAACGTTAGGCGTAAAACGAAAAAATCTAGGCGTTTTTACGCCCGTATCGGGCGCAATTTCGAGCCCTGTAAAGGGCGGCAGATATAGAGAGCAGAGTTTGTATGACTGGGTAAGAAATACGGCACGACAGTAACTGTGCCCGTACTGTGACTTTGTCGTGCCGTAACTCTGTGATTTGATTGGATCAGTAGGACAAAAGCAATGGGGACTATCAAATACAAACGATTGAAATACGTCTAATATAGCAATCACAACCAGCCATTCCACAAGATGTTCACCCCTGATTCCGGTATCCAATATTACTTATTTAGCCTACTAAACAGGCGCTTCCTTGCTCTACGAGCGAAGAGAGACCAGAAAAATACAGCCATGCGAGTCCCACTCCGGTCTAATCAGCCGTGTGGCCTGTGTCTGTTTCTAATGTTCTTATTTCCAATAATATTTGGCACAAGTATGTTAACAATAAATGTGTTACAGCAACACTGATATTACAAGGGGAGTATTCTGGAAGAAGCACAAACTGTATTTCCTAAATTTATATTATGTTATACCTGATGTACAAAGGACAAGACATCTCTTCCTGACAGTACAGGCAGCCGTCACACCAACAAGGGTTTTGCCAGCACCTAAACACCAAGTAAACACAGGCATTACGGCAGGCCATCACCTCTTATGAGTAGGGTGAGCTGTGATGGGTTGGGTTGGGGTGAGTTGCAATTGTGGTGGGATAATTGAGTTAGGAGAGTTGGCTGGAGATGACATGGAGATGAGTTGGTAAACGTTGATCACCACAAAAATCGTGGTAATTTCATATTTCAGAAGAGACAATTTGTTTACCTTTTGCATTTTCTATATATACGGACTTGACACATCACTTATTCTACCTATCCCCTGACGAGGAATGAATATATCAATTAAGCATGCCCTGAAGTGAATAATGAAAGAGCTAAACTCCTTACCACATGGCAAAACGATAACTCCAGATCTTGCTCTTCCATTGCCAAACATCTTCCTTAAGCATTTCTCCTGTAGTCATGTATAATAAAAAAACATCCAATAAGCTTCAGAAGGGCCTTCTAACGCATTTACATCGGGGGAGAAAGCATTGTCCCAGAATGATGCAGGAGAAAAAATATGACACTTTTTGACGCACTAGAGAAACGCGCTAAGTCCGAATTTGTTGACAGAGTGATTTTTTGGGCCTACAGATTGCAATGAAACTGTCCATGTCATTTCTTCAAAATATAGCATGTTAGAAAACGTACAGTAAAGTAAAGTCACTATATTTATAAAGGGTAACACGTAGCTAACATGTAGCTCAGTAATCTTCCACATGGCCCTCTGTTGACTTAGTCCTACGATTTTACGTCCTTATCCGAGAAGACGCGAAGGTCTAACCATTTTACTATTGGATTATGTAATGGCAGCACCTTCTACTCAGTTATTTTAAGACCCTGAGTGTTGGTCCGGCCGGGGTCTGAATCCTCGACCTCCCGCTCAGCAGACCGGCGATTAACCACTGAGCTAACCAGGAGGCAGAACATGAATGTGGCAGTGGACGTAACCGTACCGTAACCTATCGTTCCATAACTGTACTTCTCATTAGTTACCGTAACCCAACCGTGCCATAACTGTACTTCTCATTAGTTATCGTAACCGTACCGTAACCGTACCGTAACCCTACCGTGCCCCTACCGTGCCATAACTGTACTTCTCATTGGTTATCGTAACCGTACCATGCCATAACGGTACTTCTCATTAGTTATCGTAACCGTACCGTAACCTTACCGTGCCGAAACTGTACTTCTCATTGGTTATTGTAACTGTTCCACTTTCGCACTCATACGAAAACCGCTCTTACACACAGACCAGTACATGAGTGTACATCTATTAACTGGTATTTTCATTTAAATATTGATGGCACAAATGCATGGACTTGCCTGGTACGGTCTGAGAACGGTAGTTGGCTTTAAATCCATGCTGAACGAGAAAAAACGTATACACGTACATTAATATAACAGTAATAAATAAGAAAATCACGGTTTCTGGGATTCCTCCCCCCCCCCCAATTTCACCCTAAATTTAATGGTTAATCATTAATTACACGTGTACGTGATTGATCCAATCAATCTTACACCCCTATACGGCAGTGTACTGGAGTTTAGCATGACACTTAGACAGCTCAGCCAGTGGCATTCACTTGTGCATACAGCACTGCAAAAACGGTTGTCCGATCAAAACCAGCAAGCCTAGACCGAAAAGGATGTCGGTGCTCCATGCTCGTAATCAATTTATTCAGATGTGCACATGGTCAGTGTCGTTTTGCCCTCCTCCATTTTGGTAAAAGAAAGTTTGTGGACTTGTTTACGGCAATGATCGTATAATATGAATTCGAAATTAATTACTTCATCAGAAGTGTAAAGAAGTCGAGAAGTGCATTAGGTCATCCCAATAAAATGTTTCGTTTACCGTCGCCCTCTCTCTCGTGATGGTGGCTCGGTCGGTCAGTAAAAAAAAAGTTTAGGGGATCCGGTGTACCAGCGATTTCGCCCCCCGTGAATTCGCCCCCCGGGGGGCGAAATCGCTAGTGAATTCGCCCCCCCCCCCCCCCTTTCCTCGCCCCCCTCTAGCGATTTCGCCCCCCCCTCCCCTTCAACCTTTTAAAAGGTTATGAATACATGTTTTCCTTATTATTACTACTGTAATGTATTGGACGTGGAGAATAGTACGGCAAAAAGCTATCAGTAATGTGTATAAAGGAATGTAATTCAATTTTATTTTAAAATTCACGCTTCACTTTTCTTCGACAAAATTCGTTACGGTAAACGTAAAGCTACGGTAAACGCTGCAATTTTCATTCGCGCGAGCAGTGCAACAAGAAACTCGACAAGGGATTCTGCAATCTTCGTCAATCTTCGAATGATTAGTTGTTAGTATTTCTTGCCTGAAGCCAACATGTAGATGATGTAATTATTGTGGACACTTAAAGTTTTTGACAACCCGTAAATCCGCCTACTTTGAAAAGACTTTGCCGAATAAAGGAAGTGTTACCGACTCGCGTGAAAACTTCCTGAATAAACAAGCTAATGAACTAATTAAGATTTAAAACGGTGGGCTTGTAGCGAGTGGAACTCATCAATTTGATGATTTTTTCATGCATGAAAACCATAATGAAGTTGTCGTAATTATCGTGCTATGTAAGATTTTGATAACCCGTTAATGCGCGCGTTGATCCATCTATTTCGAAAGAACTTTGAAGGAGCGTTACCGACTCGCGTGCTTTGTTCTATTTCAATTGAGCTAACGGCGCTTGTTAATTCGGTAATTAGATCAGTTCTAACTAGGAAAACCTTTCTGGATAAACAGCTTATTGACTAATGAGAAAATAAAACGGCGGTAAGTTTTGCAGTACAGTTCTAGCAGTACAATTAATTCAAATCCGGGAAGAATTTGAAATGACTTTCCGAAGAAAAGGAGTGTTACCGACTCGCGTATTTTTGTAGTCAGTAGTAGTAGGGGTCTTACACTTCATTTTATTAAAAAAATACTTTAGATTTATTTAAAAAAACACTTTTTATTCAGTACGTTGACATCTACTGCCTCTATTTTCTGAGGCGGGGCGATTTCAATAAGAATTACGAGTACAATTCACTAGCGATTTCGCCCCGGGGGGGCGAATTCACTGGGGGGGCGAAATCGCTGTGACACCGGAACCAAGTCGGCTTGAAGACTTGCGTAAAAATGTTCATGTATTCCTCGACTACTTTTTCCTCTACTAGTTGTGGATTGACAATTTGCACGAGAAAGCCAAGAACCTAATACGCATCTGGAGAGCTCGGAAAAGAGGTGTAGTTTAAAAAAAAATTATTCTATCTTTTTGTTTCACTTTTTCCAAAAAATTTGGTCAGTCGGGCGAAAATAAACAAAACGTTTTACTGGGATGGATTTATGAGTCAAAAACACCTCGGACATGCTTCATCGCGGATGGTAACTCACCTGAGGTCGGGATTTACGGTGTCATTTTTGAAGTCATATTCGGCGAGAAGAGGATAGTCTAACTCGATGCACCTACAACAAAACATTCAATTCAAATACATTACACAGTTTATATACATACTTTGATTTATTTTCTTATTCCGTCCATACAAGAGCTAAGAATAATCTTTTATGTCTACAAGCAACCAAACAAGAACATCTACAACTGAAAAAGCTAGTTCAAAACAATTTCAACAAAAAAAAAATCCTCGGATAAGAGGCTCATTAGGCCTCTAGCAAGATATGCTAATGTACCGAGACTCGTTCCATACACACTCCTTACTACATTCATATATTGTCTAGTAAGATATTCTAATGTACCGAGACTCATTCCACACACACTCCTTACTACATTCATATAATATCTAGCAAGATATGCCAATGTATCCGAGACTCATTCCACACACACTCCTTACTACATTTATATATTATCTAGCAAGATATGCCAATGTATCCGAGACTCATTCCACACACACTCCTTACTACATTCGTATATTATCTAGCAAGATATGCCAATGTATCCGAGACTCATTCCACACACACTCCTTACTACATTCGTATATTGTCTAGTAAGATATGCTAATGTACCGAGACTCATTCCACACACACTCCTTACTACATTCATGTATTCTCTAGTAAGATATGCCAATGTATCCGAGACTCATTCCACACACACTCCTTACTACATTCGTATATTGTCTAGTAAGATATGCCAATGTATCCGAGACTCATTCCACACACACTCCTTACTACATTCGTATATTGTCTAGTAAGATATGCTAATGTACCGAGACTCATTCCACACACACTCCTTACTACATTCGTATATTGTCTAGTAAGATATGCTAATGTACCGAGACTCATTCCACACACACTCCTTACTACATTCATGTATTCTCTAGTAAGATATGCTAATGTACCGAGAGTCATTCCACACACACTCCTTACTACATTCATGTTTTTATGGAGGGAGGAAAACCGGATAAAACAGAGAACTCCTCTTATTTACCGTAAATGCTCTATTAAGCGTCCCCTCTCAAATAAGCGTCTCTTCTCTATTAAGCGCCTCCCTGTGGAGCAGTTTTGTACTAAGAGCCCCTCCCCCCTCCCAACTTCACAGCACAACAAGCTCATATCAAACAACATTTAATATATGACAAGATCTATTTACAAATCAATCAGTGTGGTTTATGTAACAAGTACGGGTTTCGAGATCGCGTTCTGCTCTACTTCAAACTCGAAATATGGGTAGCGTTCTATAATCTTCTTGAGCTCTTCGCTCTTACTTAATTTGATAATAAAGTTTACGAAATGGTACGTTAAGGGAATCGGAGTTTTTGGTTTAGGAAATTAAATAAGCGCCCCTCTCTATTAAGCGACCCGATTCTAATAAGCGATCCACCAAGACCCCCGAAATTAAATAAGCGCCCCGGGCTAATAGAGCATGTACGGTATACAAATTTCTCTGCAGCACTCTTTCTGGGTAGTAAATATAAAATTAAAATACTTTGGTGGCTTTGTTATGCAAAAAAATACAATGTTCTCTTCCTAAATGGTGGTACAGCTGTTTTACTTGTGTGGCTACCGAGCTACAGTAACTGTGACAAAGCCAAAAGAAAGCAAAGTATGAAGTCTACGAACCTTCGTTGTACAGTCTCAATGTGCTCTTGTGCAACTTCAAACGAAAACGTCTGACTCTAAAATGCAGTTGAAGAAGTTTTACGCTGTTAAAATATCACCAGCATCCCAAAAAAGTGTGAAAATCAAACAACGCAAGAAATGTTACATTGAATATTAGCAAATCTGAAACAAGCATCCAATCCTGACGTCACTCTATTTGATACCTCTTCCTCGTCTTCATCCTGGTCGATCTTTTCAATGTAATCTGAAATATCCGTAGGTATGGTTACCTCCTCTGATGATTGGTCCTGTTCAAAATGTGACAGAAAGGTTCGGACACACGCTTAGCCTGAGGAAATGAGATGCCTCTCTTCACTCCCAGACATAGGCAAACCACAATAATGAAGTGAAAGCTATAATAAAACGCGTTTACATATTGTTTGTGAAGTGAAAACGAGAATAAAACGTGTTATCCCTTACAGTTTGAATTTGAATTGAGCAGTCTTAAAAGGGGGAGGGGAGGGAGGGTAAAAAATGACAAAATCACAAAAAGTACGTAAAACACGTTTTATTCTCGTTTTCACTTCACAAACAATATGTAAACACGTTTTATTATAGCTTTCACTTCTTTATTGTGGTTTGCCTATGCCCCAGAGATAGAGAAGTGGCGGTGGAGCCGAGAGGCGTCTGATTTCGTCAGCCCAGCACGCGCTGCAACATTGCGCGCAACATTGGCGGCAATTGTACAGGCTGTGTATGTTGAAACGCCGCAACACATGTGGACACATGTTGTAATTACGTCGTTGCCGACAATGCTGCACAATTAATGTTGCAGCGTGTCCGTATCTTAAGAATTACTTTTACTTAGAAACCTGAAAAAAGAATATTAAAAATACAATGCAAGTCTGCAGGCTCAAAGTTTTGGGAAATACGTCGAGAATGTGATCATCAAATTCTTTGTATTCTTTTTTCGAGTTTCCTCTTATACATGTGGGGTGATAGATTATCCAGCCTTAACCAGTTTTGAAAATTCTATTCTTTTGATAGTTTTTCCACTAGAAAAATGAACCTCTTCCATGCGACGGAAATGTATTGGGAGTTCCAACACCTGATTTCCAAGTTTTTTTCAGCATATTTCCATCTGTTTCAAGTGTGCAAAATCTTGGAAATTCCAAATTCCAACTCGTTTCCAACACATTTACAACAAACTGCTATCCATGCATGGAAGAGGTCCAACTTTCCAGTGTTCCCTGAAAAAGGCACTAAACTATTGTTCTGCGATGCTTTGTTTTAGCGCTACAGATGTGACTGAACAACTCAGACCCTCTGCTATACAAACCTGTGATGATGATGAAGGTTGACTAGCTACACCATTTGATTCTTGAGGCTTGTTGAACTTTTTAAAGATGAAGAAAGCAGACGGCAAGAGTCAGCATGCGACAATCAACCCAGTACAAATTACAAAGAAATACATTAATTTACTGAACTCTGTTTTACATGAATCACATTTTGCTGTTGTTTTAATTTGTTCTACGTCTTCTATCCTTGCAGCCTGATTGATTCTTCTCACATGCATGGTAGACAATTTGGGTTCCAGGAGGATAAAAACTTTTGTTTTTGCTATTTAGCCTAAACTTGTTCTGAAACTGCTCACTGAGAAGGATCAATTCATTCAGTCCTATAGATTATGAAATTTATATTTGATCACTAATTTTTCCACACATTTGCCAAGTCGACCACAATTTCTTTCCTGGCAAGGGAAGAGACAGCTAGGTGAGCAAAGCAACCATTTATGCATCAAGTGCCAACCCAAATTGCAAAAAAGCAGGTGGAGGACTTAGAGAAAGTCTATAAATTATATAAAACCATGTGAGTGGTAAAGGTACAGCTCCTCAATGACTTACACCTGGAAATCAACTCTATGAATGCTGGAAATGCTAAAAACATCTCATGGAACTTTATATGAGATTTTTTATCTACAGAACTTTAACTGCTTCTCTAAGCTCAAGTTCTCATAAAATGTACCTTTCCATGAACACTAGTAAGGGAAGAGGGCACTCTCCTCTTTCAATATTACACAGGAAGACCTCTGCTAGCAGGAAACTCATACCTTGATTGCAGACTTTCCCCCTACAGTAGACTTGACAAGCTTGTCCCCTGTCAGGTCCCATTCTTCATCTAATCTCTTTCTACAAAACTGAATTTTGTCATCAAGCAGTAATGCCTGTAGCACATCCTGTCAATATACAAACAGCAGAATGATGTTTCTCAATACATGTCTACCAACTGAGCCACAAATATACATGCAATAGAAAGAGGATATTCAATAATGGCAAATCTAATTTGAATGGGATAAAGTGCAGTAGGCTGACCGCCCTTAGAAGGAACTTCCACTGAAAAACAGCGTTTGCTCTCAAAATTAATGTTTCTTATGGATGCTTAAATCTAATGCTATTTAATGTTTCCCCTAAATTGTACACGACATGTAGGTGTCAGTTTTGGACTGATTTTCCTGTCCATAAACTCATTTGAATTTCCCAGGCTCTGCCATGTTGGACCTTATGACATCACACAGTTTGTCCTTATTGTCAGAAAACAATAGCTCTTTCGTTTGGTATAACCTTTAAAAGTGCCAGTAATAGTCTCTATCATGTCTCTATCATGTCTCTATCATGTCTCTATCATGTCTCTATCATGTCTCTATCATGTCTCTATCATGTCTCTATCATGTCTCTATCATGTCTCTATCATGTCTCTAACATGTCTCTATCATGTCTCTATCATGTCTCTATCATGTCTCTATCATGTCTCTATCATACATGTATCTACAATTATGTATATCATGAATTAATGTACTCACTGCATGTCCACTCTCCACAAAGTATCGGTTGTGTTTAAGTACCAGCTTCACTTTGCCATAACTAAGAGTGCATATCTGTTAAAAAACAGTTTGTTAATTATTTAATAGACTGTTAATAATTATTAATACACCACTTGCTATTTATTCTGGAAATTATGGGAATTGATTGTAACTATGCACAACAGTCTTGGATAAAACATCATTATTTTGTACATTATTATTTTTATAGACAGAACTGGCTAAAGATTGCAGTCTGAAAATGTTGATGGTACATTTTTAACATATTGATTCTTAGCATTTGCCCCAAGAACATGACTGTAACATCTATACTAGGGGGCTTATGCCAACATTATATTACAATATTTAATAGATGTGGAAAGGACAATACAATAACAGAGAACTTTATAAGCTTAAGTGTAATGAAAACGAAAAAGAAAAGAAAAAACGGACAGAAGGCACTGTTATCAGTCATCATTTTTACTCTGAAAGTTTAGAATGTTTTATATTAATATAACAGCCTGGACAATATGAAACAATAATTATTCATGGTTGCAGGCCAACCAACTACCAATCACTCCCATGTAGTACACTCAATGTGCAAAATTATATTTATTGTTTTTCATTATAACAATAGAGTACAGCCATGAAATACAAGTAGGTGTCTGTATTTGCTTTATTTCAATAGCTTTATCAGCAGTAACAGACAGAGTAGATGCCTGTACGAGTAGCCAGCTTCTAATGAAACCCCTAAGAGTGTATATCTGGGACTATCGGCTGATACATGTAGTTGTGCAGAGAAAATTGATATTCTTAAAACAAAATGTTCGTCTGAGAAGGAAGTCTGAGGGCATCAAATTTCCAAGAGAAACTATCAGCCAATTATAGTCACAAAACAGAAACACTCTAATTTCTTTATTGTTCAACACAAAATTTTATTGATTGTACTCAATGGTGGATGAATACTATCAATGATGTCACATGATCGCTAACGGACAATGAGAGCACACCAACATGTTGTGTTGTAAATAAAACTGTACTATTTCATAGTTTGTCACCCATTTTTTTATTGTTACCCTGATAAACTGTGTGATGCCATCTGGTATTGTAGTTTTACTGAGTCTTCTCAAATACTCGATGATGTCACTGGTCTGAAAACAAGATTAAAAAGAGAATTACTGAGTTCAGACTCAGATCTTTTATTTCCAATTGATAACAAATAGGGCCAAATATGTAACAAATTCAATGTATCACCAAAGTTAGCAACATTTATGAGTAAATAAACTTTTCCTTTTTAAAGAGAATGCAAAGTTATTACATAGTCAAGTCCAGATTTAGATTGTTTGGACTTTGAGATTTCACAAATTTTCAGCCAATTAACAGTGCACAAACTCTTAGCCAATGCTTAAAAAACTGTTGCCTGTTAGCACCTAACCGGGCCAATAACTACCAGCAAACTCACAATCGGATTAGCTATGGGCACCATCTATCAATCAATAGATGGAAATTCGAAGAACGAGTGCACACAGACAAGAATGAACTAGAAAATTGCTTCTTTTCCAATGATTTCCACAGGTTTTTGTCTGACTATTAAATTGACAGATAAGGTGGAAATAACTGTAGCTTGGTTATGCTATTAAAACAATTAGACTTCTCACTCGTGGTTTCTATCAGCTGTGATAGTTGACTAGGAGCTTAACTTGTAAGCTAGCCCTTGCAAATTATCAGCCGATAGAAACCTCAAGCTCAGTCTAATAATAATTATAATTATTATTGCTAGATTTTTAGGCACATATACTGTACATGTATTAATTTAATTAGTAATCACCCAGAGCTCACCCAACAGTGATCTGACGTGTACAAATGAGTAATGACACTACACTGTTATTAAATTCAATAACAGACATTTAACAATTTAATTATTATTAATTCACACTCTGAATTTTTATCACATTCTTACCTGAAGACCAACAGAAACTGCTGCATAGAGTGAGTATGCTGTCAGTCTGTAAGGGGATTTATCATAATATTTATTATCAAAATTAATGGTTAAACTTAGATCATATTCATGCATGGGCAATGTTAATTGAGTCTCTGGTACTCTTAATTATAATCACATGATTTAATTACTTGCTGTCAATTAACACACAACAGTAGGTTTTCACCAGATCTGAGTTTAATGAGTCAATTGATCGTGTCAAGTGTATGACTGACTAAAATCAAGAAACAATTGAAAACAATGTGATATCTCAAGGCTCAGTTAACATCATTAAAACTAGAGCCTTAATTACCAATAATTACCTTACTCTAAAATTAATGTACATGTACATGTATTTTAATCAAGATGGAGCTTGGTTATTGTTATTATTAAATTCAATCTGCCTCTAGAGACAAAGAGAAAAGGGCCCAGTAATTAAACCATAGCCTTGACTGGACAACAGACTCAGATTATGCAATTAAAGAATGCTGATCACATTTAATTACATGTATGTGCCTTAATATTACACATCAAGCAGGTATGTGTGTGTGTTTCTCCAACTGTACTTGTGATCAATAGAGTCAAAATTATAACATACAGTGTTACATATAACAGCCAAAACAAATAATATTATGGCTAATCGAAGGGCTGTGTGCAACAAAGGGCATAAGTGACTCCTGATCACATTCTAAATTCTCCTTCAAATTCTTTGTTTTCTAAGGGAGAATTTAGAACATGATCAGAAGTCACTTACACCCTTGTTGCACACAGCCCTTCAAATTGAGGACTGCAGTGTAAAAGGGAAATAATATTTCTGTAACTAATATAATGATACATGCAACTGATTTACCTGTACTCGTGAACATGTTCTGGCCGACAGACTGGCTGTGGAGACAATATCAAATAATTGTACATTATCAGTGCACCAGAGTTCATTCTAGGGCATGATTTTGCAATATTCTCACACTTAAATGCAACTCAATATCACAAATTGTTGACATGAATGTGGCACTTTTCGCATTCATAACTGTACTTATGTCTGACACTAAATCATCCCTTTTGAGATATGTCTTGCAAAATTTGAGAAGCAATGAGAGAAATGTCCCACCTTGTCTCATTTCTAGAATCAACACTGGGTGTACATCAATAAGTACTGTCAGTTAAATATAATATATTAAACTGTTCAGCATTATTGTCATTGTGCTGCCACCATGCACCACTATCATCAAAATTATATACATCTGATTAGGCAAGCCTATGGGTGGAGCTCCAATTATTAAAGTGCCTATGAGTATGAAGCTTATTTTTTTATTTTAGATATCAATTCTACATCAAGTGAATAGTAGAATGGTACAATATATCTTGCTTTGAATGCTGTGCCGCTGAGTTAAGGAGGTTTTAATATCCAAAATGCTAATTACGTGACGTCAGGGGAGGCATCAATTATTATACAATTTTTTTTGTTACAATTAAACAAATTTTTCAAATTATCAGTGTTATACCCATGGTTGAAATAAAATAATATTAGAAATTTGTTTTTTTTATATCAGTAGAAACGCCCCTTCACAACCACTAAGAAGTGATTGCAGATGCCTCCCCTGACGTCATGTAATTAGCATTTTGGATATTAAAACCTCCTTAACTCAGCAGCACAGCATTCAAAGCAAGATATATTGTACCATTCTACTATTCACTTGATGTAGAATTGATATCTAAAATAAAAAAATAAGCTTCATAGGCACTTTAACGTTGAAACGTCATCTGGTACAAGCAAGTGGCTTGCCCTGCATGCCGACTCCAAGACCAGATGTAGATAAAATTGTTTTGAGAAAAATAGAGAATGAGGAAATAAGAGCTACTATAATAATTATTAATAATAATTAAAATAAAATGATGGCCACCAACCCATGACATTGCAAACTGAAAGCTAGAGCATACACTGTCAGCTGAGCTATTGCAAAACAAATCAATTTCACTTTGGAAAAGTGCTACAAATAGTAGAGGCAGGGGCGGATCCAGGATTCTTGAATGGGGGGTGGCTGGCATATATTTTTTGTTTGGGAACATGCAGGGAGGGGGGGGGGGGGGGGGGGGGGGGTTGGCTGTCATAGATTCTTTGTTCAGGAACATGCATTGCCTCTGTAAAATGCTGCAATTTGGCCAGTCTAAAGGGGGGTGACTAGCCACCCAATCCACTCCCCTCCCTAAATCCACCTCTGAGAGGTGACGCTGGCCGAGGGCTGTGAATAAGCCAGCTGCAGGTTTGATCGATAACCTTACCTCAGAAATTGCAATCAGGAAATCATGAGCATGCTTGTACACAGGAGAAAAGGACTCCAGAAAAATATGGCCATCAGGTGCCTAATACAAATATGGAACAAAAAAGAGTATGCATTTTTTTATTAATAAATAACAAATTTGCATTGTTATTCAATCTATACCTACATTTATAGCTACCAATCAGCAAGTGAAAATGTTCACATGCATTACTATTTATGTGAATTTTATTTGGCAGGAAATAATTATTATGAAGTGCATGCAAGCTTTTCTGACAATAAAAGTACAGTATTTAATCATTTAGCTCAGCTGCCTAACAAAACCCTGTGTGCATGTAGGTAGGTACAGTATGTGAACCTCTTTTCTAGACAGGGATGTTATTAGAAGAGAACTCCAGAGGCTACTTACTCTCACTGGTTATTTCTGCTGGCTACTTTACCCAGATAAAGTAAGAACCTACATGTACATGTATGTTAAAGAGTATGAAAATGGGAGATTTAATTCCCAAGTTGTTTCTCAGGCTAGTTTACAGAATGATTTATGTGGCCAGCTATGTGAAAACTTTATACTGAAAACCCTGTCAAGATCAGATAAACCTGAATATTATTTTTAAACATGTAGCAATATTCCTACAATTCCACTAAAAACAGTCCTAGTATTATTTGGAGCAACCTACCACCCATAGTGGTCTTGAAGAATGATCTGACTTAAGTTGTACTTGCTTTCTGTAGTCCTTGCCTCCAAACTCATCCTGCAATGACAATAAAAATGTATTCCCAATCTTAAGATCAACACATACTGTACATGTAAGCTAGCACATAATATGCATGTACATGTATATATGCGGTCAAGAGACCATCACCTAACCGATCCCCATACTATATCAATGATAGTCTGTGCCAATCTATTTTTGGCTCAGTGGACATCATGATCCTATTGCCATATTCAGTTCCAGCTCCTCACAGATTTTACTTGCTCCATCTCCTTACTAGTTTAATTCAAGAAGATGCGATGGGTGATGGATGCAAAACAAACCATATGGAGTTTCAAAACTGGCTCTGAATTCTACGTTACTCCCTAAACTAATACTATGGTACCCGGAAGGATCTGACCTGATCTGACTTGAAGATGCATGAAAATGAACTTTGAAATTTAATATAATTATATAAAAGCTTACCACTGCCTTAATTTATAAGCTGTACAAACAGTTGAGATGGAGTGTATTAACTTGAACAGTACTCATTAACCCATCAAAAATATTGCTGTATGGATTTGACTGGGAAACTGTAGGCTGACCGGTGAAGAACTTTGGACGTGACCTGGAAACCGTGAAAAGAAACTGGAAGTGAACTGAATTCTGTGAAAGTGTCAAAGGAAATGAAGCCATAGACATTCAATCTGGAGCGAATGAGCATGGCAAGTCTCTCAAAAACTAGTATAAATTACCAATCCACACTGGCATCGGTATTATTGAAACTTTTTATGCCTAATAAATACTTGCTCCCTGTACATGTAGCTCATCTTTTAAAAGCATTTATTTATAGTATAGCTAGATAACATACCTAGGGAAATGACAGGTCTGGATTATTTGCTCTATTTCACGCTTACCTGATAATTATTAGGAACGTTCAGTTTATAGCGAGCACACATCAAGTTTTGACCACAACTTAGCGAAATTACATTGTATATAAAACTTCGCTTGCTGTCGTCCAAATGTACAAACGTTACATGTTCCCTGTCATTTATACATGTATTCACATACAAGTCATGTACATTATACATCATAGGTTCAGAACTAAGCAGGATATTTGCTCTGTTTGATGCTTAGAATTCTTTAACGTTCAGTTTGTAGCGGGCAAACATAAAATTTTCTCAATAATTAAACACTTAATGCATTTTTATCTTCTGATCTGGCGATTCTCTTGCTTCCTCCTCTTCCTCACAGGTTCCAAAGCCAACCTTCCCCCTGTGGGTGTTCAGTGACTCCTCTGGTCTGCTGGACTGCATTGCTTGCTTCTCATCCAGATCAGGATTTGGCTTGATTCATGTCCAGTGATATTTATTCTGGTTTTCACTGTGGCTTCACCCCCTCCTCTCCCCTATGTTCTGCTAATTAAGTCCAACCTACCATCTGCAACATTACCACCTTCAGTCATTGATGACTACCTGTCAAAGGAGTGCATCCTTGGTCAGATGGCTGGTCCTTTCTCCTCTCCTCCTCTACCCTGTCTGCACATTAGTTGTTTCGGGGTTATTCCTATAATGTGCTCAGCCATTCCTTCACACCTCTGTCAGTGGCTGACAAGTTGGAATTGAGCTCTCAGGCCTTGTCTCTTCAGTCTGCAGGTTTGGCTTCATCCACTAATAAGACTTACTCTTTGGGACAATGGCTATTCTTGTCCTTCTGCAACCGGCTTGGCTTGGCCTTCTCTCCATCATCTCCTGCATCTGAAGATTTCCTTCTATCCTACATTGCCTTCCTCACTCAGGTAACAATTAACCTGTCTGCATCTACTATCAAAGTTTACTTAAGTTCAATCATATATCTTCACATGGACTTAGGCCTTTCAAATCCTCTTGCTGGATGCCTCCATGTACAAAGGGGTATGCAGATCCCACAGTTCGTCACAGGATACTTGTCTCCATATTACGACTCACACTTTGGCTTCTAAAAATTGCTCACTGTCCTGGACCTGATGTTATGTTTTGGGCAGCCTTGTGCAGCCTTTGGCTTCTTCGGCTTTGTACGCTGCAGCGAGTTCAAGTCTCCGCCATTCAACATAATCATCATCTCTCAGTAGATGACATTGTAGTTGATTTGCATGCTCAACCCTGCAAATTCATCATCTTAATTAAATCATCTAAAACCGACCCCTTCTGCCAGGGTTCAACAATTGTGGTTGGGCATACTTTCTCTCCCATTTGTTTGGTGGACAAGTGACACCTACAAATCATACGTACGGTTATCTTCTGAGGATGTGGCTGCCATAGCTCCCTGTCTGCTGCAACCTTGGTCCATACTCTGTTAGTCTCCAGCTGGGAGGAGTCTGCTGCTCCTCCAGTTGAGTTAGGTATTTATGCCGGGCCGGATAGAGCTTTTGTTGCAGCATGCTTACGGACTGGTTAGAGCCTTGCTCTGCCAGTAACAGACACAGTCTCGGCTGGGCAGAGTCCATGGCTCCTCCAGACAGTTAAGTTACACATTACATACAGGCTGGGTAGAGCTTCTGTTCTTCCAGCATGCTTACAGACTGGTTAGAGCTTTGCTCTGCCAGTAATTGAGTTGATGTGGCGCAACACTGCAGCATTGCACAACCAGACCGTGAGCATGCTGGATGATCAAAGCTCTAACCAGTGCGAGCATAAAGCATAACTGGAGGAGCAGTGGACTCAGCCCAGCCAAGACTGAGTCAAACTCCTCTCTCAGCTTGTCTCATCTCAGCTCCTTGTCGCATATTCGGATAGTCGGTATGCTCTAGGCTCAGGGAAGTGGGCAAGGCCATGGCTCGCTGGGCCTTGCTTGGGCTGGTCTGGTTGCCTACTGAGCAACCTATTCAAGCCCTGTCCCTTCCAGCCCTTCACATGACCTGTCATCTCAAGTCTCCATATCTTGTTTGCTGTTATGCTAGTTCCTGCCACACTGGCTAGGTTTCATTAATGTAATTAGAATAATTATTCCTATAGTTCCCTCGAGTCCCTGAAATATACCACAGCAACACTTTGCGGTGACAGCTCCAGGCCCACAACCTCCACCATTATTATAATTACCATGATCATATCCATAGTTACACCGCCACTTGACTCAAGTACTTACTTAAAGTACTTACAGTACCGCCTGGAACTATAGGTACATTTATCACGAGCAAATCGTGACGAGATCGTGATCAATGACCGCGGTCTGCTCGTACCTTGCTCGTGATCTGCTCGCACCTTGCTCGCAATCTGCTCGTACCTTGCGCTCGATCTGAACGCACCTTGCTTGCTTGTCACATTCATTAGATTTTACGTATACATTTACCCAAGCCCTTGTGAAACGTTTTACAATTTCTTCCCTTGACAAAAAAACGCATTAAGGTAAAAACAAAAAGCTCAATATTACAATTATATAACGGATCATAAAAGTTGACGACCATTCCTATATTTTAGTCGATCGAGGACGCATCACATATTTAAAAACAAACACGAGCAGTCCTGAGACTTGTTTGTTTCACATCTGACATCAGACCAATCGCTGCAGACCGGTCCTCACGGCAATTATAAACCGCAATACCAATCACAAACTGACGAAGTGATGAAGTAAAAAAGGTGAAATCGAAACTCCAGAAGATTCGGTGCGATCTCACGGCAAATTAACGAATAACGAATTAAAAATATCCAAAATGTATTCACCTGGGTGTTTTTATTTGACAGAATGGACCTCAAACCAGTTTTCGCATTAGGTGAACTGTTTTATACCGTAAATAAAATACAAACTTTCAAAGCATTTGATTTGGTAGGAAGATAATTTTTGGTGTGATCTCAAAGCAAAACAAACACTGCATTTGCTCGTTATTCAAAAATGTCACACTTCTGTTCATGCAATTTGAGACTTGGACCTCATCGCCTTTCAATTCAAAATGACGGGATCCCACATTAAATAAAAAGAACTCCAGAATATTCTATTTGGTAGACGTTTATCACTTTCCAGTATTAAAAGTTGAGAAACTTTCCTGCATTGTTTAACTCTGCATTC